>CM060929.1:185063249-186313249 GCA_030765085.1 Allium cepa | reverse complement strand
AAGATGTTAATAGAATCGTATAATGTTTATACAAGGTATAAAATCATGGGAACAAGCTGGATTGAATCTGATTGCTAGTAAAAGCAAAGGTGAGTTAATCTCACTCAGTTAAATTTAGATTTAAATGATTAAATTTAAATAATTGTTTGAATGATTGGATTGATTGATGTGCTATATTGTGATATATATTTGGAATTGGCATTTTATATTATGCTAATATCTGTGGATGCAGGGAAACAGGTTGGAGGGATCCAACTGGATCCCTCAACATTTGTTTACATTGTTTAATACCCTCTGTTGTGGTTATTTGATATTCTATAATGAATGATATTGGAACATTGAATGTTATGGTTCGATAATTGGGTATAATGAATTACCAAAAATATATATAAATTGGATTTTGGAAAAGAAAATAAAAGGAGTGAAATTGTAAGTAAAATAATTATAGGAAAATTTGAATAAATTTAAGAATGAATTGGAGAAGAAATAAAGTGACTTTAAATTTCTAATAAATAAATTATGAGTATAGAAAGGAAAATTTGAATAAATAGGAAGTTAATGAATTTTAAAAACTTAGTGTTATTATTTAAAAGAACAAAACATTTATTTAAAAAGTTTAGATTTAAATTATTAAAAGAATGAAGAAGATATTGGGAAAAATTCAGAATTTGTATATTTCAGTTAAAAGTTTTAGAATCAAATGAAATATAATAATAACAACAATAATTAAGTCCATACTTAATGAATTTTGAAATGAATTAAGTAAGTAAAGAAATTATTTCAAATGGGATAAATTTGAAATCAATTTGGGAAAATTGATTTAAGTGATTGAAGTTGGATATTCTCCCTGGATAACCAAGTACGTTTTCAAAGTAAGTTTTTAAATATAAGTTAAAAGTTTTTAAGTTGATTTAAAAAGCAAGTTTGGAAATTTTATTTTTCTAGATATTTAAACTATAAAGTAAGTCTTCCCTTTTTAATCTATTATAGTAGTAATTATTTAAAGAGTGACTTAGTAGTTTGTTTTAAGATTAAAAATTTAGTTATCTTTTATAAAGTAACCTTATTTTCAAGTATTCACAAAGTATGTATTTTTAACAAATTATTGAAGTAGTTTTAATTTAAATGTTTTAAAAAGTATATATTTCAAAGCAAAGTGTTTTAAAATTATTTTTAGAAATCTAGTTTTGTGCTTGGTGACTTCAGAGGAGATAGAAAATATTTGGAAAAGTTTATTCTAAAAGAAAGATGGATTTGAAACTGTTTCAAATGATTGAAAATAGAAATATATCTTGTGAAGATATTTTGAGGTTAATAAATAGTTTGGGAAATTATTTATTGTTGGATGGATGTTTGTGAATATAAATTGATAGTTAAATCACCGACTATCAATATTGGACAAATACGTTGATCGTTTCGAAGAGACCGGGATCGAGATTAATTTCTCGAAAACCACTTCGATCCGGTTTGTACGATTCGTGGAAACGATTTTGGATTCGAAGACGAAACAGTGAAGTGCAAGGGCTAGTCGCTACTAATCCTGAGGATATTTCCAAAATGATGTAGTAGGAATAGTGCCTTCGGTTCCGTTCGAACCCGGGACGGAATTGTATGGATGAATGCTTGCGAAACATAGTCAGGTGGACGATGGGCATTCTAAGGGATATGTTCTATAAAAGTTAACGCTTAGCCTCAACCTCATCAAATGGGAATGACTGCAAATCAGGGGTTATGCAGCAAGGCTAGGTAGGTAGCATCCAAGCAGGGTGAGGTCATTCCAGTCTAGATGTCCCTTTTATTTTCGGCTTAGTGGGCGGTTGCTGATCCCAACCGCGGGGTGATCTCACTCGGGATTATCCAGTAAGGGGTAGTCCCAGCCTTGTGTTGCAGGGGAGCGGGCGTACTCCTCGGTACGGTGATATAGGCCCCGTACTGTGACAGGTGGTACCCCAGTGCCTAGTCATTAGTTGGAAATCCATTCTCCCTACGAGCCTTATACGAGTTTTGTTTGTATTACCCACCCAGTGGCTAGTAGCTGGAATTTAATCATGTAACAATTTCGGCTATTTTATAAGTATTTGTATATAGGCCCTATTATAATATCAGAGGATTTCTATAAAAAAAAATGTTTTAGCTATCGTAAGATAAAAACCTGACATGTTTATTTGTGGCGTGGTCTTACGAGATGCCTTTGTTTTCAAAGAATTTTTGAAACTTTAATAATCAATTGGGTGTGATTTTCTCACGCTGGTATTCCAGACTGACTCGGGTATTATTTAACTGTAATGCTCGGGTCAGACCGAGTATTATAGGATACAGGTTTTGATGTTGTGGGGCTTAGGAGACGAGCTGGACGACGATACGTACTCTCGTACTTGTTTATATATATATTCCGTTGTTTGAGTCGTTGTGTATCCATTTGTATGATATTAATGTTTAGCTATGATTGATGTACTCTGATGATGTAATATATAAACAGAGATATTTAAGTTTTGAGTAAAGAGTATTTATAATCTATTATATTTTATTCCACTACGATGGTTAGATTCTGTTGTTGTTTTCTATTTTTCTTCTTCTACCTCTTCTTCTTTAACCCAAATGGTTCGTATTTCTATACAACTTGAATTGACTGTTGTAGATTATTGTTGACTCAAGGGGTACGGATTTGCGGGTTGTTACATAGCACGTGTGAATTAGAGTCTGTTTGTAAACTCTAGTTAAAAACTGGATTCAATATTAAATTAATATATATATAAGTATATATTCACGCAAATCAGCCCAAACCCTAGACAATTTTCACCGGCCGCCACTTATTCATTTTCATGGTCGAAAATTCATTTTGTTTCCCCTCGAAAATCTCTTGATCCGTGCTCTAATTCCTGAAACTCTCTAAAGAAAGGTCGTAGATCATGGAGAGCTCTAGCCATCCAACGGTGGATCGTGAGCGTTGTCGCCGTATGGAGCCAGAATATGGGTCGAAGTCGCCGCCGTTCGCACGCGTTTTCATGTGAGAGGAGGGAGCCGAGTTCCACCATATTTGGGTCGAGCATGGAGGACGTGTTGAGCTTCATAGTGATGGCCTCCGATCGAGGTGGATGGCTCTGTGGTGGTCGCGTGTGTAAACCCTAGAACTCATTTTTGGGTTCGGCCTTGCACTAGAATGAACGACGTGAGGGAGAAAGCTTTTGAACGGCCGTGATTTTCTCTATAGTATTGAACGGTTGAGGGTAAAGGAAATTAAAATAAAAGAAATTGTTTTATTAAAATTTATTTACAACCTTTGAAAATGAATATCTCTTACATGTATTGTCAGAATTCAATGAAACAAGAGGTGACAGAATCGCAGCAACGCGCTCTACGCTGCAGCGCAGGTTCGGTGACGATCGAAGCCAGTGGAAATTTTTGATTAAATCGAACGACTCGGTTTAATTTAAAATTTCAAACGCTCACCGAAACTCAATGTGAGTTGTCTCACTCACATCTGGATGCTAGCTAATTTAAATAGTTAATATTTAAATATCTATGTGATTGGTTGAATATTGATGTTGTATCAGTCTGAAATGATATTTATATATGTGATGTGCTAATATTTGTGGATGCAGGGAAAACAGGTTGGAGGGATCCAACTGGATTCCTCACAACATAGTGATTATTTTTATAATTGATAATGCAATTTGTTTGTATGTTGTGATTGATAAATCTGAAATTAAATTGTGCTGTGATATTGTTGAAATAAATATAAACCCAGAATTTTAAATTATAAATGGATTTAATTGGGATTTAAGAAATAAAAGAAATTGTTATATAAAGAATTTAAAAGAATAAATTTTGGATTTGGTTCGGATGAAGAATGAAATTTGTAAATGGAAATTTTAAATAAAGCGGGAAAATTATTAGTTGATAAATGCAAAGTATGGATTTAGGTGAGAAATTCTATAAGAGGACATAAAGTGTTAAAATGATGATGGGTTATTCTTGATAATGAATAGAGTTTTCTGAAAAATTAAATTATGTTTCAACAAAGCTTCTAAATATAAATTACAATTGTAAATGTAAATCAAATATTTTGAAATTCATTTTTCACCCTTGGAATTTTAGTCAAGTAATTCATAAGTATTATTTTCCTATAATAAACTCTCAATTATTTTGCTTAAAAATGTTTTAAACCTATACTTTGAAAAGGAAATTTCCGGAAATGGAAAAGGTGTTTAAACTTCAAAGGGAGTTTATTTGTAAGCTTGGGAATAAAGTTACGATAACTAACGTAAATTTGAGTTGGAATAGATTGGGCGGGATATATGTGGAAGATTCTTTGGGTTGTTTGAATGGAAATGTTTCCCTGGGAAAAACCGAGTTCGTGAATAAAATCAGGATTTAAAAGTTAAGTAAAATTTGTTTCAAGGAAGTGTTTTTAAGAAAATTATCCTTTAAAAATAAGAAATAGATTTAGCTGTAGTATGATTATTTAAGAGGTTTACTAGTAATTATATTTTATAAACGGATATATTTAAAGAATGGATGATTTAAGTTATTCGAAAACTAGTATTTATCCTTTAAAACCACTACTTTTAAGTTTAGTTGAAAAAAACTCTTATTTAATAAATAGTTTTATTTACATATTTGAAATTATATTTTTGAGTAATAACTAGAAGTAAATTTACATATTTTAAAGTATATTTCAGTATAAAATGTTTTAACTGTTTTAAACCTAAATTGTTTTGAACTTGGTTATTTCCAATGGGAATAAATGTTTGACAATTTTCCTTGTAAAGGAAGGGATTTTGGGAATTGTTTTCAAATGAGCTTTGAAAATTTGGAAATATATTTTGTAAAGATATTAGTGGCAAATAAATAATGTGAGATTATTTATTGTGTGATGGATGTTTGTGAATATAAATTGATAGTTAAATCATCGACTAACAATATTGGACAAATGCGCTGATCGTTTCGAAGAGACCGGGATCGAGATTTATTTCTCGAAAACCACTTCGATCCGGTTTGTACGTTTCGTGGAAAAAACATGTTCGGATTCGAAGATGGAGCAGTGAAGTGCAAGCGCTAGTCGCTACTAATCCTAAGGATATTTCCAAATGGATGTAGTAGGAGTAGTGCCTTCAGTTCCGTTCGAACCCGGGACGGACTTGTATGGACGAATGCTTTCGGAACATCGTCAGGTGGGCGATGGGCATTCTAAGTGAAACGTTCTAAATGTAATGCTTAGCCTCAAGCCTCATCAAATGGGAATGACTGAAAATCAGGGAATATGCAGTAAGGCTTCGTGGGTAGCCCCCACTTGAGAGTATGGTCATCCCTGTCTAGATGTCCCTTTTTATTTCAGCTTAGTGGGCGGTTGCTGATCCCAACCGCGGGGTGATCTTATTCGGAACTGTCCAGTAAGGGATGGGTCCGGCCTTGTGTTACAGGGGACCGGGAGTGGTCCTCGGTACGGTGATCTAGGCCCCGTACTGTGACAGGTGGTACCCCAATGCCTAGTCATAAGTTGGAATCCATTCTCCCTACGAGCCTTTTACGAGTTTTGTTTGTATTACCCACTTTGTGGCTAGTAGCTGGAATTTAATCATGTAACAATTTCGGCTATTTTATAAGTATTTGTAAATATACCCTATTAAAATATCAGAGGATTTCTATAAAAAGTGTTTTAGCTATCGTAAGGTAGAAACCCGACATGTTTATCTGTGGCATGGTCTTACGAGATGCTTTTGTTTTCAAAGGATTTTTGAACTTTAATAATCAATTTGGATGCATTATTATCAGCTGATATTCCAGACTGACTCGGGTGTTATTTCATTATAATGCTCGGGTCAGACCGAGTATTATATGTTCATGTCAGGATGCTATGGAGCAGGAGAGGAGCTGGAGTCCGAGGCGTATTATCAGTACCTATATATATTCCGCTGCTATGATTGTATGGATTTGTTTGACTGGTAAATATTGTGTGTATGAGATACTCTGATGATATGATGTATAAAATAGTTATAGATTTCATTTTGTGTAAAGATCTATTATTTACTATTATATTTTATTCCGCTGCGACTGTGAGATTCTGATATTGTTTAGTTTCTTTTTCTATCTCTTCTTCTTTAACCCTAATGGTTCGTATTTCTGTTCCACTTGAGTTAATTGATGTAGAATATTGTTGACTCAAGGGGTACGGATTTGCGGGCTTTCACACTTGGTATCAGAGCTTAGGTTGGCGACAACCTAGGCTTTGGTGGGGGAAATTGCTCATTAGGTATAGAGTCAATAGTACTCTGTAATGAGTTGAGTGTAATAATAGATATGAAAGCATATTTGTTAGTGCATATAAAACTGTGTTGACTTATCGGTTGAGTGTTTATGAATTCTGGTCGGTGCGGGAAGTACAACCGTATCGATAGAGATTTCTAAACTCTTAAACAAGATAAACCGACATAGTATTGTTTTAAAGTGGGTAAATGAAATAATTTTACCCAAAATTATATTTTGATATAAAAGAAATAATTTTATGGAAATATTATATATTTGATTGTTTGGATGTGGATATCTTAATAAAATAAGAATCTAACATTTAATTTAAATTAGAAATGTTTGTAATCAAATAAATTCTTGTAATCCTTTTCTTTGAACTGAATTGTTTTTATAAATGAATTTGTATGAATGTTTAAAATGTCTTAAGTTAAAAACCTTAATATTATTTCAAAACTTATTTTGAAATATAAAAGGGGAAAATTATAAGTAAATGTTTTATTTAAATTAAGTAGTGAATAATAATTTATTAATTAACAGTTAAGTTTTAAATAATTGATGAACTAAGGAATTGCTAATTAATAATTAAGGAAAGTAATTGATGATTACTTTATATCATAAACTAATTAATGACTTATGTCAAGTAAAGTTATTTCAAGGTTAATTTAAGGTAATGTTTTATCTTAAATAATAATAAAGTGTTAATGAATAATAATTAATTAGTTAATTAAAAAACTTTAAGTTTAATTAATTAATTTAATAAATTATTTAAAAGGGTTAATTAAGTAATTAATTAAGTATGATTATTAATTTAATTAACTAATAATTATGATGATTTAATTAATGATTAATAATTAATTAAATTTTAATTATTAATTAATTAAGTGATTAAACTAGTAATTAAGTTTTAATTTGGTTTTCTTAATTAATAATTAAAGGGTAATTAATCTATAATGCAAGTTAATTAGGAATTAATTAACTATTATTAAAGGTTAATTAATTGTAATTAAGGTTTAATTAATTATAATTATGAATTAATTTATTTGTAACTAAGGTTGTTAATTAATAATTATGTTTTATTAATTAATGATTAGGAGATGATTAATTAGTTAATTAAGTTTAATTAATTATAAAAGTAATTAGTGATTAATTACTTTGTATTAATGGATTAATAATTGAGATTTATTAATTAATAGTTGAAGATTAATTAATCTGTTAATTGAAGATTAATTTGGTTAAAGAGTAATCAAGGGAATGAGTTACTCGACTATGATTTATGAGATGAGTGTGATCAAGTAAGTTAATTAATTTGTTAATTAATTAAAATATAGTCACTTGATAAATGATTAAGTATCTTTACTTAATGAGTTTTGATAAGAGTAATTACTTAAGATAAGTAATCGATGAGTAAATTACAGAGGTAATTGGGATAAAGTAAATTACTGATTTGGAAGTAATTTTAAATGGATAATTACTTGGTAAAGTAATCAAGGGTTTATTACTTGGTGTAATAAATCAAAGAATTTATAAAATAATCAAAAATAATTAAGAATAATTAATTACTGTATTTGTTTATTAAAGTTGATTAATTGAAAGTAATTAATTTAAGCATGATTAATTAATATAATTAAATAAGTAATAACGTAATTAATTTTAGTTAATTAATTAATAGAAGTAATTAATTAAGGATCATTAATTAATATGATTAATGAGAGTAATTAAGGATTAATTACATGATTAAGAGATAATTAATCAAGGTTGATTAATTAAGATGATGATTAATTAATTGGTTTAATTAATGTTTATGTAAGCAAGATTTGTTGTAAGGAACGTAATTAATTTAATTTATTAAGAGATGAAGTAATTAATTTAATTCACTTTAAATTAATTAGAGATAGTTAATTTAATTCATTTTAAATTAATTATGTTGTAAATCATTGCTTATGTATCAATGGATGACATTGATTGTCTTGAATGGATGTAATCTTAGAAATGAGATAAGTAATGTTGTGTGGTATGAATGCTTGGTTGCATTGTGATGGTAATATAGATTATCTACTGAGATAATGATGCGGATTACCTATTTTGTTATGGATCATCTGATTATTTTGATAATATGACCATCAATTGTGACTTATGATTTATCTGTTCTTTGTGTATATAGATAGTTGAATTGAATTGTTTAACCTTAAACAACTTGGACCTAAAAGATATGTCTTGGATGGATTTTGATGAGACCGGGATCGGGTTTCATATTTGGATATCCAAAAACCACATCAATCCAAATTAACGATAGGTCGTTAATCTCTTGTGAAGAGTGAAGACTCGAGGTGTAAGAATTCGTCAGTATAACTCTGAGGGTGATTCTGTGATGAGTTTGACGAGTAGTACTTTCAGATTCGAGATGAAGGTTCAGAGTGCAAGGGTTATTGTCGTTAACTCTGAGGGTGATTCCAAAATGAGTGTAACGATATAATGCCTTCGGTTTCATTCGAACCCAAAATGAACTTGTATGGATTGAATTCTTTCAGAACATCGTCAGGTGGACGATGAGCATTCTAAGTGATGTGTTCACTAAAGGTAATCGTAGCCTCAAGCCTCATCAATCGGGAATGGCTAAAACTAGGGAGGTGCAGCAAGGCTTCGTGGGTAGCCCTACTTGAGAGTAAGATTTACCCCTGTCTAGAGGTCCCTTTTTTTTGGCTGTGTGGGCGGTTGAATAGTTACATCCGTCGGGGTTGTCTTATTTGGAATTGTTCAGTAAGGAATGGTTCCGGCTTTGTGTTGTATGGGAGCGGGCGTACTCCTCGGTACGGTGATCTAGGCCACGTACTGTGACGGGCGGTACCCCAGTAACCCTGCCATTGTATGGAATCCAAAATCCAATAAGTGACGTACGTATTAGTTGTGCCCAACTATGTTAGAATGTGAGATGTAAGCATTCCAGCTATTTCTATATTTTACTTGAAAACCCTAGACAATATTATAATATCATCGGATTTCCTATCAAATGTTTTGGTTAGCGTAAGGTAAAAACTTTTCCATGTTTATGTGTGGGAAGTCTTATGTGATACCTTTTTCTTTCAAAAGGATTTTAAAGTTAAGCAACTTTAACCGTTTACTCACACCAGACCCATGTCTGACCTGAAGTTTATTCTGTTTTTCTTAAACTCTTGGGTACTCAAATTTTTATGAGTAGCCAAGGGATTCAGGTTAGAATTCAGGTTGGCTTGACGAATTCTGGAGGAGCAAATGGAGAAGGAGGCTTCTGCGTATAGCTATATAGTTTTCCGCTGTGTGTTCTCTGAGTTGTAGTCTTTGAGTTGCATTGAGTGTATAACTAGACAGGTGTTTATAACTGTCTAGTATGTGTTGTTTTAGTTGTGTATCTCTGATGTATATGATACTATGTAATGTATTATGTGATTAATATAATTTATTCATTCCGCTGTTTAGATTCTGATGTTGTTCCTTTCTTCTTCTCTGTCTTTTCTCTTTTCTATCCCTTTCTTTCTTAAAATTGATGCGATTTTCTGTGGTAAAAAAGTCGGGTCGTTTCAGCTGGTATCAGAGCATTAGGTTGAGCGAATACTTAGGCTCTGTAGTGTCTTTCTTGGGAGAGCGTACTTGTAATTTTTGTATATAACTATATGTATATATTTCTACCTATCTGTTGGGTCACCTGTTCGGGTTTACTAACATAAGTTATAAAGGTAGATGAGTAGTGGTATGCGTAACACAACTACCATTGGTTGGAGTTTGAATGTTTGAGATTGGAAGTGTATTTGTCGAGACTGTAGACCTAATACCGTCTCGAGTAATCTTTGTGGTTTGGTGTAAGGATTTCATTAACCTCTGAAGGAAACTTGTTAAGGTTCGGAGTTCATCTTTGAAGTGTAAGTTTGATCGTGCTCGTGTGAGGGGATTTTTGAGAATTTGGATCTGTCGGTTAGGCAAAAGCAAGTGATGGTATCTTGGCAACCTCAGGAAGTAGTAGCTGCGTGATGAGATGCAGTAACTATGGAAGTCTTCGAAAATGTTTTCTTTCGGAGCAAGTTTAAAGAAGCGTGTCTGCTTCGGAGTTGTGGCTGAGTTCAGCAGGATGTATGTGTTTAGTTGGAGGTCCGAGTTTCTTAAAGAACTCTGGATAAGAAGTCTTTGGCATCTATGTTAGCGAGGCAGTTCGGGAATGTTCTGTGTTCCAGCAGGAAGATTTTTTTTGGCTTAGCATTTCCTAGAGGTGGAATTCAGAAGCAGCAGTGAGGATCTGTTTCTTCGATGGATTAGTTGGTCAAGGATAAACTGTTCTGATTAGTGGAGAGAGAACAGTATCTTGGATATTGGATTGGTTGATCGCAAAGTGACTTGCGATGATTTGGTGATTATCTTAGATAGTCTTTTGCTTGGATTTGTGGCATCTCTAGAGGATGTTGAAGCTTTGGAATTGTCAAAGATTTTCTGGATATATCTTCAGGAAAGTTAGAGATTTGCCCACATTGGAGTTTGAGTTTTGAATCAACTTGATGTCAGGAGTGATACCGGTGATTCAGCTAGGTAGAAGGTTGTCTCCTAGGTTGATTGTTTGGTGAAGCAGCTCTGTATTTCTTGGAACTTCTGTTGAACTTTATTTCCAAGATGTGAAGTTTAGTCTGTGCCAGTGTTCTTTCAACGGCATTTTCATCTGCTCCAGATCAGAGTTGTGCAGCGAAAGCAAGGTGGCTGTTGTTCTTGAGTAGGAGCAACTGGAAATTGAAGCATTTTGGATTAGAGAGTTTCTACTGAATTTATTCTTCAGAATCTGAGGCAAGCTGGCAAGTGATTCTGTTCTGTCTTTTCCAGATAGGAGAAGTTGTTTTCTACTGTTGATAGTAAGGTTTGGTTTTGATTGTGGATTGATCTTGTGAGGATCAGTTTGTTGAGTTGATCCAATTTGTTTATAAAAGCATCGACGAAGGTTGAACTGATCGAAAAGGATCTATAGGCAGCCCGGATCGTCCGGAAAGTTTGAGGTTAAGAAACGGAAGAATTTGAAATTCAAAGTTGGAGGCTTCGATATTGTTGAGGTTTTCTCTGGTGAAGGAAGCAATAAGATTTGGTGAGCTCCAAGGTATATTGGATTCTTTTGAGTTTTTGTAGAGATCAGTGCTTTGGTTTGAAGAGTTGAATTGCCAGTTTGAAAGACTGGAATTCAAAATATTTCACGTGTCTCTGAGGGAGTACGTGTTTTGGTCCATCACTGGTATTGAGACCAATAGTTCTATGAAGGTTTTAGTTGTTGATCATTCTTGTCCGTGGTCTGGTATCTTGGGTAGATTATAGATCTAGTTGAGTAGGAACTCGGTAGCTTAGCAGTATAACTAGTTTGGATTTAGTAGAGCGAGTATCCCCGTGTCTGTGCTGGGGAAACTCGAGATAATTTTAGGAAGTTTATCCGGATCTGTGCTAGTGTTATAAATTTGATTGAATTGGTTGTTTGGATGAAATTGTTTGTTTGGTTGATAGTGTATGGCTGTTATGAATGTTTGAATTGGTTGAAATAAAATAAAACTGTGGATCACCTTTGTTTTAAATTTCGAGGACGAAATTCTTTTAAGAGGGGAGGATTGTAATATCTCAGAATTTCAAGGAGTTTAAAATATAGATAATCTCTTATTTAAATTATTTGAAATTGATAAAATTGTTATTTTCAAAAATAAATAGCCAATAATATAATGTTTTAATTTTGGTTATAGATTGGTTTTTAAAATAATAATTATTATTATTGTGTAAATAAATTCTAAATAGATTTATTGTGTTCAAAATTGATAAGTGTGTTTAAAATATATTTATATCTGTGTATTTAAATTGATTTTTAAAGTAGGATAAATTATCTGTAAATAATAGTAAGCTTATTTAAAAATTAATATTTATTTATTTTAATTGATTTTAGAGTTGGATTATTTTTTAATTTGACTTTGAATTGAATATAAATTAGAGTTCAAGGAATATACATACATATTAAAATAGAATAATAATATGGTTTGATTTTAAAATACATAGCTAATGTTTTTAATTAAAAATAAGATTTTGTTTTATATTCTTTTAAATTTATACATGGAAATTTGGATTTGTATTTATTTAATAAGAATGAATGCAAGGTTTTTGAAATAGCATCTTGAAAATAAGTTTGCAATATTGTATATAATTTCATTTAAATTATATTTGGTTTCTTTCTTTTTAAAGATTATATTTTATATAAATTTAGAAAACATTTATAAATGTATAAATGTATTTGTTTATTTGAAATTTAATTATAAAAGTATTTTTAAAATTAAGAAAACATATTACTAATTAGGAAAATAATTTAAAAGGGTTTTAAATTTCTTTTGGGATAAAATTATATAAAAATTGACAAGTGTTTAGTTTTAAAACACTATGTCAACAAGTGTTAAACATTAATGCAAATTTAAGACAAATGTCTATTATTTTTTTTAATTTTCTTCTAAATTTAATAAAATCTGAAATTTACCTATATAACACCATCTCTCCTCACTTTCTTCATTTTTCTTTTTGTTTAAAATTTTGTATTCATGCCTAGAAGAAAACTAGAACTATCATGCAACTTTCACTCATTCCAAAATCAGCAAATCTTCAAAACAATGCTCAAACAAAATCTAAAACCTCATCAAAAGTAAAATCTACAAATTTATTTTCCTGTAAAACTTTTTCCCAAGTCTGCATCTACTCCTCAAATTTCAATCACCACTCTCTGTTTACCAAAACCTGACATTAAATGTGCAAATCAAAATTGCATGCCTGCAGTTGTTTTTAAATCCAAATCTGCAAAATGTTTTTCAAAAGTTTGATGCAAGTCTTCAATACCATGTCTGCCTCATCTTCAATTGCATGCAAGAACTCCAGCCAATTCAAAACATTTCCAGTTTCCATATGCATTCAAGTGAATCTGGTTCAAGAACACTTCAGTTTTATCATCAAAGCTTTGCAGTTTTAAAGAGAGGAAGCATTTCAAATGTTATTTTGCAAGTTCCTGTTCTTTTTCCAAAACCTCTGCACTTCTTCAAAATAAAGGCGAGTAAACATTCTTCTAAAATTTAAGTAGTAATTTTCTGTTGCATGATTTTGAGATGATGTTTATTTTATATACATATAAGTTGCCTCTGTGTTGAGATAAATATGCAGTGGAATTTGTTATGTTGAAACTGTGTATGATAGTTCATTTTCCTCTCTGTTATCTACTGAAGAATCTGAGAATAGATCAAATCTCCAAGCTATTCTATTTAAAAAAAATTGTTAAGTCTTAGATTTAAATTAAATAAGTTGGCTAAGTATAACTAAGAACTAAAAATAGAATTTCTGGTATTTTAAGTTTTCTGGAAAATAAACAAAGCAGTGATACTTATTCACCAATGTGTGAAATCAAATATTGGAATTTGATGAAATAACTATATAATCGGGATTGTCATTGGGAAGTATGAATTTACATCCCGAACGCCATAGCGGGAAGAAATATATCTAGAAGGGGATGGCCATACCCTACTTGGGAATGACCCACTTAGCCTGGCTGCATCTAGTCCTGTTTCGGTCATTTCCGGTTTAATGAGGCTTGAGGCTGCGATTACCTTTTCACATTGCATATATCACATCTTCGAATGCCACATTGCCATTTTCGTTAACTACTAATTTCCACCCATAAAAATACAACCCTTGAGCTCGTACGTCTCAAGGAGGGTGTTAAGCTAAGAGAAATTGTCTTCTCCACCACTATTAATGTACGTTTGTAAAAACCAATGTACGTGGTCTTAAAAATGCAATGCCAAACAAACGTTAATACAAGTTGTTCAGGAATAGGACAAACCGAAGGCACTCTCCTACTACCACTAGTAGCGAGTAGTCCTTGCAATGCGAATAAACTCCATCACGAGGAGACCACTGCTATAAATAACTCAATAATGGGAGCTACCCAGAGCATGTTCAACAAGCAGTCTTCACGACATGAAGATCCATGGTCTACAGTAATCATCATCTTCAACATGTCTTTACATTCGAACGTATATATTGGTTCGAAGTGGTATTCGGAGAGGAATCATGCAAATCTGACCTCGGTTCCTTCGAAACCCAATTATCGATAAAAAGTGAATATGAGTATACAAGATTTATTAAGTCTCTTTTCACTTTAATTGTTTTCGGATGATTTTGAAATCACTTTCTTTTGATTTAGAATAATTCTAAGTAATTCATTCTTTTACTTTCGATAATATCTCAAATTTCCTCACTTAACCCTCGATCCAAATTCCTTTTAGGCGGGTCAAAAACAATGTTATTTAAGACATCGTTTACGATAAACCCTAAAATAAATCTTAGCAAACCTTTTTGAGGAAATAGAAATTATTCATTCTGGAGATTACTTAAATTTTGGATAATACTAATCTTCTTCTGTTTAGGAAAAACTTAACAGAATCTTTTTATTTAAGAGCATCCGGGCTTTCCTTTCGATATGTTCCACCCCTCGCCTAAGAACAGAAAACATAGGCCAGGTAAGTTCAGGGCACTGGTTGCTCCATCCCTAACCTTAGTTAAACATCTTGTTTTTCTTTCCAGATCTCACAGGCTGGACAAATGTACTAGTCGTTTCCACATACTCAATTATCAAATTTATTTTGGAATTCTTCTAATATACCAAATTATCTTTCAAATGCAAAATTTTCCTTTTGAAAACATTCACAACTGATTCTCGAAAAAATCGTTCCATTTAAAACTCATTTTCAAAAAGTTATACAATTCGCAGCATAAACGTGCTACGGAAAGTGCAATATAAGTATTTGATTAAATCAACTTTTAAACATTCGATAATTCATATTTTTCAATCCAAATCTCTTTTAAATCATTCAAATAGGTTTATTAAATTTATTCCATATTTTTCATAATTAAAAACGTTCATATAAACAAATTTCCTGTTATGGTCACTTAACTACACTAGCATGATTTTTCTAGAAAATTGATTTGGACTTAATTCAAAATCTACAATATGAAATCTTTATTTTCTTTCTTCGTTTAGAAGATATGGATATAATAGTCCATACTTTTATTATTTCGAAGAATTCTGAGCTATATTCCACTCTACACATTCATTTTGACTTTTCGGCGCGAAATCGCGAACTACCGTTGTGCGACGCGTCTAGTTTGAACTTATTATTTAATACATGAAATAACCTATTCAAATTGGATTTTAACACTTATAAAATCATCACAAATCATTTTAAATCAATATTTTCACTTTTTAAAGTATTTAAAATGAATTTTACTATTACCATATTATAACATTATTATATTTCTATTATTTTAATATTAAATTTTAAATTCCAATTTAAACTCAATTTTAATTCTAACTTCAAATTAAACACATTTAAAACTTAGATTTAAAATCTAATTTCAATTTAAACTTTAATTCATCCCTAATCTAAACTTCAATTTTCAAAATTGATTTCAATTTCACTATTCATCTCAATTTCAATTTAACTATCCTTTTCAAATCCATTTCACTTCATATTTCAAATTCTCTTTTATTTTAACTTTAATTTCAAATTAATTGAAAAGAGACTTATTTTTCCAAAATATCTCATATCACTAAACTACGGTCTTATTAACAAAGGGATTATTAAATCAAAATGAACATAATCAAGTTAATATTTGTCACTAACATAATTATGGTCCATACATAAGCTAACACGATAAATAATTACAACCATAAGCATTTGCTACTTATTTTAACATAACACAAACAAAACCAAACATCCATAGAAACATTTTAAAGGGGAATCACTTACATATGTCATAAAAAAGTTATTATAGAAAAATCAAAATATGATCTTTTAAAAGCAGTGAGAATTTCTCACCTTTAACCAAAACGTTTAACTTTCTACCAACATTCATTTAATTCAAATATTCACTAAACAATCACCTAAACATTCTTCCACCTTTTCTAAGTGCTCGGTTACCACCCCACTTCCCTTCTTGCACTTGGCCATTGCCTTTCCCTTCCAAACTGCACATGTCCTCCCCCCATCAACTCCAAAACTCACAGCCTCGGGCCATTTTTAAGAAGAGAAGAAGAAGAAGTGAATTAAGAAGAGATTAGAGAGTAAAAAATGGACTAGTGCATTACACTATTTTTAACCTTCATACCTCTCTTAAAGAGAGAAGCCATTAAAATAGCTTAGAGGAAGAAGAAGAAGAAGAGAATGATATGTGTGAAAAATGATAAGAACGGATGGGTAATTATAGAAAAAGTAAGAAGTGATAAATAACAAAACTAACCCTTTACAAAATTACTAAAATATCCTTACTTTATCTTACTTTTTTAACACTTACAATCACATCATCACATCATTACTTTATTTTTTAATCACTTGATATTTAAGTAAAGAAAAGAAAAGATTTGGTTGGATTTGATGACATATTTTGTCCTTTTGCTTTTACTTTTGCTAATTGTTTTCTAAACTTGTTTAGTAAAAATAAACTTGATTAGTGAATTAAATAATACTTATACTATTTTAATATATGTTCATATATAAGAAAATAAAGGTGCAATAACATTGCGACAACTGTTACTCGACAAAACATTAATTTTCGACAAAATATTTTACGGTCATATTTTGACGTTTTAGCTAAACTATTCATTTATGCAAACCAAATTTAAAATGAAAAATTTTATTCTTTTAAATAAATTAAAACATGTCACTTTATATTTTAAAATCATGTTTAATTAGTATCAACATCTCTAATTTTATATTGTATGTAAAATTGACAAAATGCGATAAATTTTGATTATTTTTGTAAAACGATTATTAACATACTTTTAAATCTTTTAATATACTTTTTTATCTTTATTAAATGTTTTAAATAAGATTTAACTTATCAAATAAATATTTAAACTTATTTATTTAAGCCTTTATTTATTATTAACAAAACTTAACTTTTGTCGATTTGTTCTAAAATCTAAATTTATACTTTTAAATTTATTAACTATAAGAATAGATAATTATTTATTATATAACATATTTATTTAAGTTTTAAATTCCTTTTAAATTTAAAACGAATGAAATCTCTTATTTCCAAAGTAATGAAATTATAGATTGTTACATTCTCCCCTAGTTAAAAGCATTTCGTCCTCGAAATGAAAGTTAGATAAAGGAATCTATCTCATACTCGTATCCTCAAATAATTTGACTTATTTATATTGATGATAGAAAAGAAAAGGTCGATATCAACACTAAAACAAATAATGCCAAACATACAAGCAGAGATTCACTACACTAACCTGAGTACTCGGGTTATATATACATACATCAAGTCAGACTTCTATCATATCTATCGTAGTGCGTACTGCATACTTAAGATAATACATCCAACTACCAAACAAGACTGTACATCCAAAAACAACCAAACTAGTACTATATCAATATAATTGAGTTCATCCTCATAACTCATTCCCCGACCTGAGAATGTACTACATCTGAAGTCTATATATATGCACATATCAAAACATAAGTCTAACTCCTATAACTTTATCTACTATTTAAAATAACTATCCAACTACCATGTTGACAGACCAAAAAATCATACTATATGTGATATTTGATTCGATATATTATTTGAATCCACAACTTTTCTTCCGAACTAGTATCGATTCCTAGATTTTCTAGTACGGACTTTGATCAGACTTCTTGATCGCAAACGCTTGCTTTCTTTGCATAGCTCTCAACTATGATAGAAAACTTGAGTACATAATCACAAACTCTCATCAATGTTCTCCATCAAGAATCGAGTGATAAATCCTTTTCGGATTGGTGTAAACACATCAAAGTTCTGTACTCAAATCTTAGACCAAAATTTATTTGTCAAAATGATCGATGTTTAACTTATATACTTAATCACATTCATTATTTACCTAATACATTTTTAAAAAATTCCTATTAATCCAAGTTTTTTCCCATAACCATTTACTTTCTACTAAATCCATTATTACTTAAGCATACAGATATAGCTTAAACTTGTATAATATACCTTTACTTCCTAAGAGTATATATACATCTCCCTAAACTTCAAACCGTTATTACTTCAATAAGGGTGTTTAACAAATGTGGCATTCTACTATTATCTCAAACTAATAAGTTATAAAACTTAATCTTTAGTTTTCTGTACCTAAGGTTTCAATTTAGCTAATAGTATTTATCTAATCCATATATTAATAAGACAACTTTACTAGGTGCACATTTTTTTCTTACCAATCTTAACTTATTTACCTATCCATTTTCTAAATCAAATTTCTTAACCTTTAATCCATCAAATACCTTATAGTCCAATTATGAAACTTAATTCACATGGTATTTGTTATTTAAATGTTTTCATCCAACAATCAACCTACTAACCATTTTATTTAAAACTATCCACTTCTAATCTTACTTCATTTTGAATTACAAATGTTATCCTAAATATGTCAATAATTCCAAGTTTTATGTTGGGATGATATTTCTTATATCTCTTATTCCTAAATTTCACTTTAATTTTTAACCTAATCAAAGGGTCTAAATTTCAAACTAACTTATCTCCTTTATAAGTTATAGACTTACCCTTCATATTATATTCACCCAAAAATCTCAATTTCGGCTTATCTTTTTCAATCTTATTTATAAGAATATTTCTATGCATTTTCTTTCTACTTTCTCTAATTATAACTTCTTTCTTCAATATTATCATCAAATATCTTATTATTTCTTAATGCTAAATACCTAAGGGTATTTGTGCTTAGCTTTTAAATCCACCAATTATGATAATCACTTAATCATTATTATTTCTTAATGCTAAATACCTAAGGGTATATGATTAAAGTTCTAAATTCGAGTTGTCAACTAATTGATTCTATATGGAATATCTTATAGCCTAATCGTGCAATTCTAATCATAAGATATTCATATTTTAGTTTTGCTAAGCTAAATTACAAACAATTCTTAATTTCCAACCAAAAATAGTAATATCCCCCTTTTAATATAAAAACCAAAGGTAAAATTATTTCATTTACCATCTTTTAACAAAACCATTTTTATAAAATTAATAAATATGCACACGTATATATAATATTCTCATAACTCATTCTAGGCTGTTACTAACCCTATCTCTAATGAGTTACTCATCCTAGGATATTACTAATGATATCTCTGATGAGACTTTATTCGTAACAAAGCCAAGGTTCTCGCTTAATCTTCAGCTCCGATACTAAATGTCATGACCCGTTTTTCCATACCCTTTGAATCGACAACAAACCACACATGTCCAACTCAAATTGCCTGAAAATACGGAACATAAAGGGTAATAAAGCAAATAATACATAACAGAATCTCACATGAATGGAATAGCAATAATATTGAACAAATATCTTTACAGCGGAAAACTTTTAAAATACATGTGTTAGCACCAGAATTGGTCATTAACACCCTAAAGAGAGATTGTGTAGAGAGATTAATGAAGAAAGTAAATTAAAACAGGGAATTATATGCTAAATTAAATGCAAAAACAAGAGCATCGGATTTATAGTGGTTCGGCGTAACCGCCTACGTCCACTGTGAAGTTAATCTTTATTGCTTTACTCAACGATTGATTACAAATACAATCTGTACACCAACTACTTGAATACAATTGCAAAGTACAGAGAATGAGTCTTGAATGGGGCAGAGTCTCCTTAGTGTTCTTGAAAAAAGGTCCATTTCATTATGCCTCTACCCCTCTATTTATAGACGAAGATGGGTTGGACTTCCCTAATGGGCCTAGGGGAAAAATACCTCGGCCCATGGTGATTGACTTTTATGTGCCGAGCCGCAAATGTCGAACGAGGCATGAATGCCGAACGAGGCTGGAATGCCGGACGAGGCTGGAATGCCGAACGAGGCTGGAATGCCGAACGAGGCATGAATGCCAAACGAGGCTGGAATGCCGAACGAGGCTGGATTGGCGAACGAGGCACGAATGCCAAATAAGGCTGGAATGCCGAACGACCTTACTATGCCGAGTGACCTTGCTATGCCGAATGAGGTTCACGCCGAACGACCCCGCTACGCCGAATGGCCCTGCCATGCCGACCGAGGCTTCATGCCGATCGAGGCATCTGCCGAATGAGTTTTTATGACGAGCGGTACTTATGTCGGGCCCCTAGTTACTTAGTCAAACATCCTGGTAACACTTGCCCCTCAAAGTGCATCATGTGGATGAACATGATGCGTTTTGAATCATGATTACTCCGTGTTTCTCTTAAAGCCTTTGCTTTGCCTTCTCGATAGCGCCTTCCTGAATGTCGAACGAGGCGTTGGATGCTGAATGACATGCAGATGCCGAACGATATTGGATGCCGAACGGCACATAGATGCCAAACGACCTTGGATGCTGAACAAAACTTGGATGCCGAATGACATTGGATGTCGAGTGACATTTAGATGCCTAACGACATTTGGATGCCGAACCACATTGTGCCTTGACCGGTTCTACCGGTCACTGTCCCTTCACTTTTTTTCCTTCCTACTATAGAGGTCAGCACTCCCCTCCTTCTTCCCATTTTACCTTTTACCTCTGCTATAATATTCTTACGAACTCGCCTCCCAACAGACCTCAGCGAATTATCTACCCTTCCCTTCTCTTCTCAAACTCAATACATTGCCTCACTTCCTTTCCCAAATCAAAATCCCAACCAGAATCGCGCTTCCTACTCCAGAATATCCCCAAGCTTCGAGTTATTTCTTAGGTAATGGCCTTTCCTTTAAACACTTCATCCCAAATAGGAAACATAGCACGAGATTCGAACTCGTGAATCTTTGTAAGACTGAGGATAGTAGGAACTGTGTGGATAAGTAGGGCTAGGTGCGGAGTGATGGAAGGAAGGAGGTGTCAGAGATGTTTAGGGTATGAGGGAGTAAGGAGTCGTGAAGTTAAGGGGCTAAATTAAGCATGGTGTGAGATCGAAAAAGAAATGGCCATGGCTCGGCATTACTCTCGCGTGCTGAACGGCGAATAGAGATTGAAGGAGAGCAGCGAGTCATGCCGAACGAGGAAAGAGGGAGAACGAAGAAGAAGCAAGGGTTGAGCCTTGATGCCGAGTGATACGACTCGGTATGCTCTTGGCTCGACGTGATTCTGTTATGCCGAACGAGGTTGGGAGGATTGTAGGAGCAAAGTAAGAGTTAGCAAAATGCCAAGCGAAGCAGCTCGGCATGATTGCGGTTCGGCATGACTAGCCGAATGCTGAACAGTGAAGAGGATAAGTAGAAGAGTGTTGGTGTTGAGGCTATAGTGTCGAGCGATGCGGCTCGGCATGATTGCAGTTCGACATGACTAGCCGAATGCCGAACGGTGGAGAGGTTAGGTAGGAGAGTGGTGTACAATGACAACACTAGTTGAACATAATGCATAGTTACTCAACCTATTTATGCTCGAATATATGATAGTGAACAAGGACGAACTTAAACAACTAAGCATACCGGACAATCCAGACCGATAACTCCCGTATTTAGACAACTGTAAACTTGAACTTAACTTGCTAGAAACAATTAATAACCTTTCATATCCAGTGTAGATGCTAAGTTCGAAACATAAACCTTCGTACGATGAGCTCTCGCAGACGGCCAGCGATGACGGTCTTCGAAGATGATAGTTCGAAGCCTAACTTTATTTCACCAACTCAGTGACATTTAATTTCTTGGCATTTACATTTGAATGATCGCAGTAGTTCACACACCACACAGGGGGATTATTTATGTTGTTAAGTCTAATGTCGATTGCTTTTCAAGTATAGTTCAAACAGGTGTTTTGCCAGATTCAATCATTCACTAGAGATGTCTAAGAAATCTAGCTCTACCACGATCTCGGACTGACCCGGACCATCTTCTCAATAAGAGGTAGTTGGAACTTCAAATACGTCGACTACTCCTGCACAAGACGTACCAAACTCCGCGATCACATTTGCCGACTTGGCTTTCAATGCCTTGGATGCAGCGATCTTTTTAGACGATCCGATCGATTTCCAAGCTTCGAATATTAATAAAAGCACACTTCACCGGGTATACTCAGTACATGGGATTCCTTTCGACGATGTGTTGGTTCCGTTGGGACGGGATCGCCCTCACTTGTCCCCAGTCGGGTATACAGCCTGCAATAGACTCATGTGTTGGGTCGGTAGCATTCCTCCATTTAACTCCTTTCTTCGCGACTAGTTGCAGTATATCGAGATCGCCCCGTCGCAAGTACGTCCGAATAGCCACGCGTTTATACACGGCACTTGCATTCTCTTCATGAGTGTCCTTTCCTAGCTTCCGACTCGTGGCAATACCCGCTATATCTATCGCTTCAAGAGACGGTCAGATAGCCCATCTCTTTTATTCCTCGAGCCACATAACAAATGCCAAATCCTGACTAGCGCATGGAGAAAGTTTGTCCAGTACAAGCAAGAGTGGTTCTACGCGCGCTGTCTCCTAGCTTCCAAGGAGATGGGTAGAATGAAGTAAGTTCCTTTCCAGGATCAATACTAGAATCTGGAAAAATTTGCATCTTTTTTGACTCATTACCTACTTTTCAAATATCAGCCCATGTCCCGAGGGCGCTGGATATTCTGAAGCTGTCGAAGCTATCCGAGCTCTCCCCGTAGAAGACCGGGACATCAAATCTCTCATTTCGAATGAATTGCTCTCAAGGTTTGGGCTGCTGGCGGAAGGTCGCCGAATAAGCCTTCCTCAAGACGTCACAATAACCAAGCCTGCTTCAGGTAAAGGAAAAAAGCAGGCTGGGTCTTCTGCACGTAATGCCGCTGACACACTAGAGAAAGGGGAGATTAAAGAGGCTGAAACGCCCGAAGTACAAGGTGAAAATGTTAGTCCCACTCGGGACCCGATAGTCGAGGTTCATGACATCGAAATGACGCCTTCCCCTTCGAAGGGAAAGAAGAAAACGACTTACAAGCCGAGGAAGAAAATAGTGGATGGAACTTCTAAGATCACCCTTATTCCAGTGGAGAAAGAAGCTTCCTCGCAGCATTTAGAAAGTTCTCTGAAAGGCCTGTCGAACCTTACTATACCTGATGATCTGCTCAACAATGGTTTCGACGATCCAGAGGCCCTTAAGCTCCATTCGCCCGCGAGAGGCGATATAAACGCTCAAGCCCAAAACCAGGGAGAAAAAACTCCTATTAGTAAAGAAACTGGTCCATCGGGAGGAAACACTAGGACACACAAAAACACATGCACTTCACTTTGCACTTTAATTTCTGCCATCATTCTACTCTTTGCTGACTTGTCGCTATCTAAATTCTTTGTAGGTGACATGGGGCATACACATGGACTTGACTGCCTTCGTGGTTCATCTATTTTCACAAATCCAGCCGGGATTCGGGTTCTGACAAACGCCAAGATAGAGATGATTCCGACGATCGAGACTAGCACCGTCGAGAATCATCCTACCGAAGAAAGACCTATAGCTAGTCCTCATATCCTCGCGATCCTCCTCCTCAACCGGAGCACAACAAAGAGAAACCCACACATACGGGGTCCCGCCTGAGGCCCATCGAGATCAACACTTCGGTTCATCAAGTACGAGGAAATCTCGAGATCCCCACAAAATACCCGTAGTGTCTCCAGACAGACTGCCTCGCTCCTGTATATGATCCCTCAGTAGCAGAACGACTTGATGAGCTTAAAGTCGCATTCCCAAAGATATGCTTTGATGGATTAAAATTTCTCCTGACGATTCACCAGAGTCCAGGACATATCAAACAAAGCGCTATCGCTTGTACTAATGGCATCTACGTCCAGCGTGATGCATTTATCCATCTAACTAAAAAGGTCACGGAAGTTTCTGTTGAGCGTCAATATGAGGTTGATCTCCTGAAGCTTGAGGCTATCCATGATAAAGGTATCATTAAAGCTCAGGACGAAGATCTTGCTTCATACAAGTCCCAGCTTGAAGCTGCCCAACAAAGTGCTAAAGATACTGTGGATGCCGTCAATCTTTTAGAGGTAACTCATAAAAAAGAAATTGACGAGGTGGTCCAACGCTGTGGGGCCCTGGCTTTAGAGAAGGATTCATTAAATAAGGAAAGGGATGCATTTGCTCTCCAATTCAAAGAGCCGGAAGATCAACTCCGCAAAGAGAGAGAGGAGAAAACTGCTGCCCAGGAAGAATCACAATGATATTGCGATGAGATTGTTGCTACGTGACTTCTGAAGGCAAAGCTCGACGACGAGCTCTCTAAGGTCGGGATGCTGAAGGATGAAGCCCGTGAAGAGGGTAAAATGATAGCATCCATGGAGATTGACTCTCTCTTAGAGGCGGCCACAGAGGCTGGGAGGGAGGAGGTCAAGTGCATGTTCGACCCACTTATTGCCGAATTCAACGCCCGTGTCCTCATGCATCGGGACTTAACTTTCCTTGGCGAGGGCTATCTCGAATCTCTAGCCAAGGTGTGGGAGACTTTAATAAAAATTAAGAAGGTCAAACTTGGCACCTAGGAGTCGATGAAGATGCTTTAATAAAAGAATTTCTCAAGGGGAATGAGCCTTCAGACGTATCTGCGGCGAAGGCTCTCTACTGCAAAGGTTCCTCCTCATCGAAAGGGAAAGATATTATTGCCGGTTCATTTGAAATCGAGTCTCCAGGTCATGCTCCTACTCAATCAGCTGATCAGCCGGCACTTGATCCATTTGAGCAACATGTTGGTTATGACCCAGAAGACCCTGGTCTTGATATCCACATTCTATCTCCCATTCTGGAGGGTGAGACTCGCCAGACGGTTGAGAGCCAACAAGAAGCCGGTACATAACTCTTTTTTTCCAAGTTCAAAGAACCGTCGTTTTCGACGTAAGATTATTTTATTCTAATGTTTGTTTCCTGTGACTTTGCACAGGCCTTTCTGATCCCGAACCCACTCCAAGAAGCGATGACGTCAAGGAGAAAAAAGGGAAAACAAGGGAGGCCACTCACGCGGGAGAGACTCCTGGTCCAGATGCTCAAGTGATTGAGGCGCTTGATGAGGGTAAGTCTGAGAATTCATCTCCTGTCAAAGGAAGCCATGAGATCAAGATCACAAGCGCCTCTGAACATACTTCTAGAATGAGAATGAAGGAGAAACTCGTGGAGGAATAGAAAAAATGGCTGAAATCCTCGAACCGTAGACCTAGAAGATCCTCTGAATAAGCCATTGAAGGTCATCCTCCCTGGTGGGTCTAGGCCATTAGAGGTTCTTCGTTCTTCCTCAGTTGTCACTTTCCCACCAAGCAAAACTTCCAAGAAAAAACGTGTGGAGGAGGAGTCGTCAGAGAAGACGAAAGAGGACAAGAAACCAAGGAAGTCAAAGAAGTAGTTGTTACTCTCGTTCAATGAGAGTTAGTTCAGATTATGTAATGATTTTTATTTATTTTCGTAGTCAATGTAAATAGACTTTTTGTAGTAGAAACTTATTTTGGATAAATAAAACTTAGTTCTCTTGTCTTTCAAAGACTTTTATCGTTCAGCTTTCTATATAATTATGGTCGAAACCCAGGCTATTGTGAGTTACATAAACTCCAATTCATTTTCATATAAGTCGGAAATTCTTTGGAATTGTACATCCTTTATTCTATGCTTTGGGTACTTAGAATATTTTTCAGTCCGCGGGCCCGGGACCTGTTGACTTCAAGTCATTTGCATCCTAGTCCACACTTCAGGGACTTAGAGAATTTTAAGCCATTTATACTCCAATCTGCACTCTGGGGATTCAGATTACTCCAGTCCACACTCAGGGGACTTGGAGATTTTAATCATTGATACTCTAGTCCGCACTCTGGGGACTCAGAGTACTCAGTCTGTGCTCAAGGGACTTAGAGATTTTAGTCATTTATACTCTAGTCCGCACTCTGAGGACTCAGAGTACTCCAGTCCGCACTCAGAGGAGTCGGAGATTTTAGTCGTTTATACTCTAGTCCGCACTCAGAGGACTCAGATTACTCCAGTCTGCACTCAGAGGACTTAAAAGTTTTAGTCATTGATACTCTAGTCCGCACTCTGGGGACTCAGAGTACTCCAGTCCGCACTCTAAGGACTTGGAGATTTTAGTCGTTTATGCTCTAGGACGCACTCTGGGGACTCAGAGTACTCCAGTCCACACTCATGGGACTTGGAGATTTTAGTCGTTTATACTCCAGTCCGCACTCTGAGGACTTGGAGATTTTTAAGTCATTTATACTCTAGTCCGCCCCGGGGACTCAGAGTACTCCAGTCCGCACTCTAGGGACTTGGAGGTTTTTAAGTCGTTTATCCTCTAGTCCGCACTCTGGGGACTCAGAGTACTCCAGTCTGCACTCTGAGGACTTGGAGATTTTGGGATTGTCACGTGCGTTCATACGTCAGACAGAATAATGTAATCTTGTGGTTTTGCATAGAATTATCATACATAGAAACATCAATAATCATGGAAAAGATGGCTTCAAGCCTTTGTTGACGAAAATAAGCTAAATTGTCTTATTACATGCTGAAATCCAAGAACTGAAATATGCTGGAAATAATTGCAACTAAAATATGAAAGAAATGAACTAAGTATAATAATGTCGCAAATGTTTGCTGTTCCATGCTCGGGGGAGTGTCACACCATCAACGGTCGCTAGCTTGAAAGTTCTCTCTCCAAGCTTCCGTTCAATGACGTATTGACCTTCCCATGCGGGACTCATATGCGATGGGACAAGGAAAACTCGTTTCAAAATAAGGTCTCCCACAACAAAGATTATCGGCCGGACCTTTTCATTATAATATCGAGTGACTTGGAGTCTGTATGCAGCCGCTCTTAAATCAGCTTCTTTACGTTTTTCATCAATGAAGTCCAGTGATTCCAACAAAAGTTCCCGATGCGACTCGGGGTCGTAAAAAGTTGCCCGATGTGACGGAACTTCAAGTTCTACGGGTATAACATTTTCCATGCCATATGCTAATGTGAATGGAGTATGGCCAGTCGCGGACTTGTGGGTAGTTCTATAAGCCCAAAGCGCTGTCGGAAGTTCATCCACCCACTTTCCTCTAGCCTTTCCAAACACTTTTTTAATATGGACTTGATTATTTTGTCCACGGCTTTCACTGGTCCATTGGCTTTTGGATGAGCACCTGCTGCAAACTTTTTCTCAATGCCATATCTTTGGCAAAACTCTTTGAATTCTTTGCTTTCGAATTGAGTTCTGTTGTCTGTAATGATAGTCCGTGGAAGGCCAAAACGGCATATAATGTTTCGTATAACGAAATTAATGACCTTTTCGGTGGTGATCGTGGCCAAAGGGTCTACTTTTGCTCACTTGGTGACGTAATCGACCGCAACTATTGCATATTTTGCACCACCTTTGGATATGGGTAATGAACCGACTATGTTGATTCCCCACACTGCAAACGGCCAGGGACTAACCTTTTGCGTGAGTACAGTCAGCGGAGCTCTCAGGATTTTCACAAACTTCTGGCATGTATCGCATCTCCTTACATAGTCTACAACGTCCCGATTTACAGTTAGCCAATAGTATCCATAGCAGAGGATTTTCTTTATTAATGTCTGCCCCTCAGTATGGTCACCGCATTCTCCTTCATGGACTTCCTTCAGGACTCGTTGAGCAATGCACCGAAGTAAGGGGGTCGAGAATCCCCTACGATACATTATTCCGTCCTGCATTACATATCGTGAAGCCTTGCGAATGACTTGTCATGCTTCACTCCTTCTTTCGGGTAAGACCCCGTGTAGCAAGTATTGCTTAAATGAGGCCATCCATGATTCCTTTTTGATTTCTGTTTCTTACACGAAATCTACCACCATCATATTTATACTTGGAGCATGTAGGGTTTCAACAGGAACCAATCCCATTTGCTGTGCATCGCCAGTGCTCGCAAATTTTGTCAATGAATCAGCTTCTCTGTTTTGTTAACGCGGGACATGCGAAATATCATAATATTCTAAATTTGCTAGCAGCTCTTGAACCTATGCAAGGTATGGGGCAAGCCTCTGTTCCTTCGCTTCATAATCTCCATGCACCTGGTACACCACCAATTGGGAGTCGCAAAACATTTCAAAATATTTTACCCCTAGTTCTCTGATAAGTCTCAAGTCAGCAATCAATGCTTCATACTCGGCTATGTTATTTGTCGCTGGGAATTCGAGCTTCAAAGCATAGCATAGTGATCTGTTTTCAGAAGTTACAAGAACTATGTCAGCCCCCGAGAAACGGTTGTTAGATGCCCCGTCATTATACATCTTCCATCGAACGGGAGGTATGACATTGTGACCGTTTGATTCGTCTGACACGATGAATTCAACAATGAAGTCTGCTAGCGCTTGCCCTTGTATGGCCCTTCGTGGCAGGTAGGTAATATCGAACTGACTTAACTCGATATTCTATTTTAACATCCTTCCAGAGGTTTCTAGTCGTTGGAGTACCTTTCGCAAGGTTGATCAGTGTAAACACTGATTAAGTGTGCCTGAAAGTATGGACGAAGCTTACGTGATGCAATCACCAAGCAATGGGCTAGTTTCTCGATCTTGGGATAGCTTGAATCTTCTCTGGGTTAGCTTCAATTCCCCGCACTGACAATAAAACCCAAAAACTTCCCTAACACAACGCCAAAAGGAGCATTTCAAAGGATTGATCTTCATCCCATAACGTCTGAGTATGTCAAACATCTCTTGTAAGTCTCGAATGTGGTCGCTTGATTGTCGTGACTTCACAAGCATGTCATCTACATAGACTTCCATCGTTCTACCATTTTGGTCTTTAAACATTCGATTCACCAGACGCTGATAAGTTGCTCCCGCATTTTTCAATCCGAAAGGCATTACTACATAGCAATATAATCCAACGTCTATGACAAAACTGGTGTGTTCATGATATGGAATGTGCATCGAGATTTGATTGTATCCAGAGTACGCATCCATAAATGATAGTAACTCGTGTCCAGCCGTTAAGTCGACTAGCTGGTCGATTCTAGGTAAAGGAAAACTATCCTTCAGGCATGCTTTGTTAAATCAGAGTAATCAATGCAAGTTCTCCACTTCCCATTTGCCTTCCTTACTACCACAAAGTTGGATACCCATTCAGGGTAAAGGGCATCGCGGACGAACCCATTGGCTTTGAGTTTGTCCACCTCCTCTCTGAGAGCAGCAAACCTCTCTGGGTCCATGCCTCTCCTTTTCTGTTTTATAAGGATGTACTTCGGGTCTATGTTCAACATATGACTCGCAATAGCGGGAGAAATCCCGCACATATCAGAATGTGTCCAAGCGAAAACATTCAGGTTCGCTCGGAGGAAATCAGCGAGATCCTCGGCCATTGACGGGGCGAGTTGCGATCCAATCTTAAGAACTCGTGATGGGTCATCCCGGCTGACTGGAATGTCGATTGTCAGTTCAACCGGTGCTGCTTTTACTTCCCTAGGTTCCCCATCATCATCTCTCGGACTTATGTCTCGATAGATCCAAGAATGTTGTCCGAGTTAGGGCTCGGGCACTACTTGTCAATCACTAGTATTCCAGATGCGGATGGAGCTGTCCGCAACCTTTCCTTTCTCGCGCCACTGGGCCTCTCTTAGCTCAGCTACATAACATGCGTGACCGGTCGCCTGATCGCCATGCACACACCGACTCCTTTGTCTGTCGGAAATTTTAACGTCAAACACGCGGGGCCAAAGCTGCCCTAAACTCCGTCAGGACTGGCTGGCCCAGAAACACATTATATGGAGAATCGACATCCAACTCTACAAACAGTAGGATTCGCACCCTCCTATGCTCACCTTCTCCTAGTTCAACTGGTAACTCAACATACCCCACCACATCTGTCGCTGCACCATTAAGGCCATGGATATGGGCTTTAGATGGCTTTAAATCTTTTGTCTCCATCTTCATTTGGTCGTATGCCTTTTTGAAGATGATGTTAATAGAACTTCCACAATAAATTAAAATTCTTTTGACATAATCTGGCCCAATCATCGCGGATATGACCATTAGGTCGATGGTAGGAGCCTCCACCTTGTCTGCATCTTGGCTCCTAAACACTATATCATCTGTCATCATGCGTTGCTGCTTTGCGGGGGTCCCATCCTCCATATTCGAACAACACTCATAATCCACATGCCTTAAGGAGTTAGCATATCGCTCCATCTCTTGCCAATTCTTGTCTATAGGGTGAGGTCCACCGTCAATCGTGTTTAGACCAATCTACCCACGGTTCGGGCAGGTTCCTCTGGTTGGCGTGGAGCCGGCCCGCGTCGGGGTTCTGATGTTTCCTATCTGCCCTCCAGTGGGTTCTTGATAAATTCCTATAATTTTTTCTGACTCATCAGTTTTTCTATGGCATTGTGGACGTGTCTACACTCGTCCGTATTATGCCCGTAAGTTTCATGGAAGCGACAATACTTCTCGGTCTGCTTCTACTCCTCTATTGACTACCTTGGGTGCGTCTTTCTATACTGGAATGTATTACGAGTTGATAGATAAGTATTTTCAAGAGATGCATTCAGTGGGGTGTACTCATTGTAGGTCGGAATTCTTGGCTTCCATTTCCCTGCTTCTCTTTTCTTTCCGGGATTTCCTCCTCTGGATCCTTTAGATTGCCCAGGCTTGTTCTGGACATTAACTTGAACCTTTTCCGAGTTGTCACCAGATTGTTTCATGGCAATGTTACTTTTCACAGACTCCTGAACAGGCCGTGGTGCCTCATCTTGCCTTGTCCATCTAGCTTCCTCCCTTCTTATGAATTGATGAGCCTTTGAATAGAAACGCTTCAGCGTTGTTGGAGGCTTTCTTACCAACCAATCTCCAAACTATGAATCCGGATTTACACCTCGCATTACCGCCATCAGAATTGCGTGGTCGTTAGGATTTCTAACTTCAGTAGCTGAAACATGAAATCTCTACAAGTACTCTTTCAACGACTCTCCCTGATCCTGGATTACACTCGATAGGAACATCACATCCTTAGGACGAGTGGCGTGTATCCTAAACGGTTCTACAAATTTCGTCGTCAATTCATCGAAGCTAGATATAGACCGTGGGGGAAGTCGAGTGAATCACATGCTGGCGATTTCGGATAAAAGAATCGGGAAGCATCTACACTTGGTTGCATCATTCTCTCTAGCCGAATCCATCATCCACTCATACCTCATCACGTGTTGTCTGGGATCTGTCTTTCCTTCATAAGCCGGGATAGTGGGCATGCTAAACTTCCTAGGATACTCAGCCTATAGGATGGAATCAATGAATGGAGTATGACTCGTGGATATCCCCGAATCTTCGTTGGTTAAGCCTTGATTTTCTCTCATTAGCTGCCTGACCATAGCAGATAAGTCCAGAGTTTGTATAGAGGGTGGAAGGTTGGGCTCTATCCTACGGGACCGCTCGGGTTGATGTCCCCTCTGTTGGCGATCTGCCAAACTTGTATCTTGAAGGCCAGCTTCATTAGGGCCTTGGTGAGATGGACGTCCTGTCTCCACACACGTTCTGGCTCCTAATTTTCGCGTTCCGGCTTGGGTGTGGTCTCCAAAATGTGAGTGATCCCTAGTTGATCGATCGGTTGCACCTGCTTGCGCAGTTTCAGTTTTACGGCGTCTACGCCTGGAGGGTTCATTGGACGAAGTCGAGCTATCATATGAAGAATAAGGAACGGGGCTACCTCCAGCATTCTGATGTTGTTGCTGTGTAAGCTGTGTCATGAGGTTAGCATTAGCTTGAATTTGTTCAGCAAGTTGCATTCTACTTTCCATGAGTTCTCTCATTAGGTCGTTGAACTCCATTCTAGTGACAACTTCCATTTGGTTATGAGCTCCGGCAGTACCTGTGCCAGGATTAACTTGATGATTGCTAGGTCCTATCTGTTGTATGTTAGCAGTCTTGTTGACGTCCACGTTATGAGAGGCTGATCCGGTATGTGATCTTCCCATAGTAGAGTTATTGATCGAAACTCTGAGTAGATTCAACGGACATCCTGTCAATAAGTTGGATCTCCTTCAGGGGATTTATTCAATCCATTAGCTACAAAGCAGATCCTAGCGGCCTGAGAATTCGGTTCTCAGTGAAAGCACCAAAATGCTAGCACTAGAATTGGTCACTAACACCCTAGAGAGAGATTGTGTAGAGAGATTAATGAAGAAAGTAAATTAAAACAGAGAATTATATGCCAAATTAAATGCAAAGACAAGAACATCAGATTTATTGTGGTTCGGCGTAACTGTCTACGTCCACTATGAAGTTAATCTTTATTGCTTTACTCAATGATTGATTACAGATACAGTCTTCATACCAACTACTTGAATACAATTGATAAGTAAAGAGAATGAGTCTTGAATGCAGCAGAGTCTCCTCGGTGTTCTTAAAAAAAGGTCCATTTCACTGTGCCCCTGCGCTCTATTTATAGACGAAGATGGGTTGGACTTCCCTAATGGGCCTAGGGAAAAGATACCTTGGCTCATGATGAGTGACTTATGTTTGCCAAGCCTCAAATGCCAAACAGGGCATGAGTGCCGAACGAGGCATGAATGCCGAACGAGGCTGGATTGCCGAACGAGGCTGGAATGCCAAACGAGGCATGAATGCCGAACAAGGCTGGAATGCCGAACGAGGTTGGATGGCCGAACGAGGCATGAATCCGAATGAGGCTGGAATGGCAAACGACCTTGCTATGCCGAGTGACTTTGCTATGCCAATTGACCTTGCTATGCCGAACGAGGTTCACGCCGAACGGCCCTGCTATGCCGAACGGCCCTACCGACCGAGGCTTTATGCCGGTCGAGGCTTCTGCTGAACGAGTTTCTATGACGAGTGGTACTTATGCTGAGCCTCTAGTTACTTGGTCAAACATCCTAGTAATAACATATATCAGAGTCTAACCTAAATTCAGCCCGGACAGTTATAAACGTTTGTCCTTACAATTGCGGACAAACATCAAACTAAAACAACTAAGCACAGTGGATAATAGAATATGTGCATACGTAGATGAATATCTCCAGCTCTCCTCTGGAAACTCCAATCGTCTTTGACAAATCCTGAAACTACTCGGATCTGACTGAGTATTGGAAATACCCGGATCTGGCTTGATATACCAGCATGAGAAAAACTCAATAATAAATGACAGTGTCATATACTAGCCTTAGAATAAGGATCCTTTGACAATAAAGAGCATCTCATAAGACTACGTCTACACATAAACACAGATGGGTTTTTCCCTTATGATAACTAAAAAACTTTTATATCAAAACATTTGATATTATTTCTAACGACATTCTTTGAAAACATTTGCAAATAAACTTGTTAATCTTAGCCGAAATTGTTACCATTATTAAATTTCAGCATACTAGGCTCTGCAAACAAAACCGTAGGTTCTTATTGGAGAATCGATTTCACAAATGACCAGGTGAAGGATCTACCTTCCAAAATGGGCACACCTCTAGATGGATGCCCCAAGGAACAGCTCAAAAGAACCTCTATCAACACAAGACCGGCCTACCTCTATAACTAGATAGTACCGAATATGTCATCCCTCGGTCGTTACCGACCTTTATCCGAGCGCTCGATTTCCATTCACCACATTAATCTACATACCGAACGTCATAGCGGCAAAAAATATATCAAGAAGGGAATGACTATACCCTACTTAGGAATGACCCACTTAGCCTTGCTGCATCTAATCCTCTTTCGGTCGTTTTCGGTTTGATGAGGCTTGAGGCTACGATGACCTTTTCACATAGCACACATCACATCTTTGAATGCCACATTGCCATTTTCGTTAACTACTAATTGCCTCCCATAAAAATATAACCCCTGAGTTCATACATCTCAAGGAGGGTGTTAAGCTAAGAGAAGTTTCCTTCTTCGCCATCACTAATGTATTTTTGTAAAAACCAATGTACTTAATCTTTAGAAATGCAATGTCAGACAAACGTCCATACAAGTTGTCCAGAAACAGGACAAACCGAAGGCACACTCCTACTACCACTAGTAGCGAGTAGTCCTTGCAATGCGAAAAATCTCCATCACGAGGAGACCACTACTATAAATAACTCTATAATGGGAGCTACTCAAAGCACGTTCAATAAGCAGTCTTCACGCTATGAAGATCCACGGTCTTTAATAATCATCATCTTTAACATGTCTTCACATTCGAACGTATATATTGGTTGGAAGTGGTATTCGGATAGGAATCACGCAAATCCGACCCTGGTTCCTTCGAAACCCAATTATCAATAAAAAGTGAATAGGAGTATACAGGATTTATTAAGTCTCTTTTCACTTTAATTCTTTTCGGATGATTTCAAAATCTCTTTCTTTTGATTTAGAACAATTCTAAGTAATTCATTCTTTTAATTTGAATAATATCTCAAATTTTCTCACTTAACTCTTGATCCAAATTCCTTAACTTTTAGGCAGGTCAAAAATAATGTTATTTAAGACATCGTTTACGATAAACCCTAAAATAAATCTTAGAAAACATTTTTGAGTAAATAGAAATCATTCATTCTGGAGATTGCTTAAATTTTGGATAATATTAATCTTCTTTTATTTTGGAAACTTAATAGAATCTTTTTATTTAAGAGCATCCGGGCTTTCCTTTCGATATGTTCCGCCCGTCGCCTAAGAAAAGAAAACATAGGCCAGTAAGTTCAGGGCACTGGTTGCTCCATCCCAAACCTTAGTTAAACACCTTGTTTTTTCTTCTCAGATCTCACAGGCGGGACAAATATACTAGTCGTTTCCGCATACACAGTTATCAACTTTATTTTGGAGTTGCTTATAAAGATTCCAAATTATCTTTCAAATTCTTAATTTTCCTTTTGAACATATTCACAATTGATTCCCGAAAAAATCGTTCTATTTAAACTCGTATTCAAAAAGTTATACAATTCGTAGCATAAAAGTGCTGCGGAAAGTGCTATATAAGCTTATTTGATTAAATCAACTTTTAAACATTCGATAATTCATATTGTTCAATCCAAATCTCTTTTAAATCATTCAAATATATTTATCAAATTTATTCCATATTTTTGCATAATTAAAAACGTTTATTTAAACAAATTTCCTGTTATGATCACTTAACTGTACTAGTGCGATTTTTTTAGAAAATTGATTTAGACTTAATTCAAAATCTACAAGAAAAAATCTTGATTTTCTTTATTTGTTTAGAAGATATGGATATAATAGTCCGTAATTTTCTTATCTCGAAGAATTCCGAGCTATATTCCACTCACATTCATTTGAACTTTTCGGTATGAAATCGCGAACTATCATTGCCCGACACGTCCAGTTTTAACTTACTTTTCAATACTTGAAATAACTTATTCAAATTGGATTTTAATATTTATAAAATCATTACAAATCATTTTAAATCAATATTTTCACTTTTCAAAGTACTTAAAATGGGTTTTTACTATTACCATATTATAATATTATTATATTCCTATTATTTTAATATTAAATTTTAAATTCCAATTTCAACTCAATTTCAATTCTAACTTCAAATTAAACACATTGAAAACTTTGATTTCAAATCTAATTTCAATTTAAACTTCAATTCATCCTTAATCTCAACTTTAATTTTCAAAATCGATTTCCATTTCACTATTCATCTCAATTTCAATTTAACTATCTTTTTCAAACCCATTTCACTTCATATTTCAAATTCTCTTTTATTTTAACTTTAATTTCAAATCTAATTGAAAAGAGACTTATTTTTCTAAAATATCTTAAATCACTAAAATATGGTCTTATCAACAAAGGGGTTATTAAATCAAAATAAAAATAATTGGGTTAACATTTGTCACTAACATAATTATGGCTTATACATAAGCTAACATGATAAATAATCACAACCATAAACATTAGCTACTTATTCAAACATAACACAAACGTAACCAAACGTCCATAGCAATATTTTAAAGGGTGTATACATGCATATGTCATAAGATAATTATTATTGCAAAATCAAAATATGATCTTTTAAAAGCATATTTAATTAATATCAAAATCACTAATATTACAGTGTATGTAAAACTAACAAAATACGACAAATTTTGGTATTTTGTAAAACGATTATTAACATACTTTTAAATCTTTTAATATACTTTTATTATCTTTATTAGATGTTTTAAATAAGACTTAACTTATCTAATAAATATTTAAACTTATTTATTTAATCCTTTATTTATTATTAACAAAACTTAACTTTTGTTGATTTGTCTTAAAATCCAAATCTATACTTTTTAATTTATTAACTATAAGAATATATAATTATTTATTATATAACATATTTATTTAATTTTTAAATTCCTTTTATATTTAAAATGAAAGGAACCTCTTATTTCGAAGTAACAAAATTATGGATCGTTACAGATATGAACTTGTGCTCTCCTGATTGATACAAAATCATGCACATCTGATGGAGTCAAACCAGATCGATATGAAGGAGGCTTCTTCCTATATGCTTGATGGATATGAACAACGGCTACCTAGTGGATATGAAGTGATGCTCAATGATGGATACGAACCTATATATAGTGGACGGATACAAATTGCTGATTGTTGATGGATGCGAGGTGTATGGATATGAAGCAAGCATGTTTTTCATGAAACTTGATCGATCCATAACTCGAGCATACGAACTCTAATTGACTTGAAATTAGAAATGTTGGCTTTCATAGATTTGTTTGTCTTGTCATATCTATTGTAGCTTGAACTGGACTCAATCAAAATTTACCGACATCCATAGCTAACCTGTACATAGATGGAAATTGAGGAGAACTATCTTTGGTTTCCAGTTGATCCCTTGATGTCACGGGATTGCCAATAGGCGGGATAACAACAGAATTTGATTTCATAAGGGAAAAAACCATCCGTGTTTATGTGTGGGCGTGGTCTTACGAGATACCTTAGTTTTGATAAAGGAAAGTTTTTATAACTATTAAATTCAGTTCGGATGTGTTTTCTCATACTGGTTTACTAGATTGATCAGGGTATTCTTCCCTTTCAATGTTCGGGCCAGACCGAGTATATTTACGATGTAGATTTGGTGCTTTTGGAGCTTCAGCAGGCAAGCTGGAAATTTTCAATTGTATTCCCGTATATGTTTATATTTCGTTGCATTATTGTTTCTGTTATCAGCATTTGTGAGGACAAGTTGTTATAACTATCCAACTGATGATATTGTGTCATGTATTCTGATATGATTGATGTAAGATACTACAGTTTATTTTTTGTAAGTATCATTGATATTATATTATTTGTTATTCTTCTATGATGTGAGATTTTGTGTTGTTATTGTTCTATTTGGTTTTCTTCTTCTCTCTTTCTTTTCTTCTCTTCTTCTCTTTTATTTCTTTATCTTGATTTTTTGAAGTTCTGTTCGCTTTGGGTCTGATATGTCTGGGTTATTGTCGATCCAAAAGGTACGGATTTTCGGGATATCACATTTGGTATCGAGGCTTAGGTTTAGTATATTTCTAGGCTTTGATATGTACTCAGTATAGTAGGGTCAAAAGCACCCTAGATTGAGTTTGAGTGTATTATTTATATGAGCGCATATTTGATTGTGGTATAAAAATGTTTTATATTGTGTTGATATATCTGAGTTGTTTATGAATTCTGGTCGGTACGTGGGACGCCACGTTATCGATAGGGGTTTCAAACACTTGAACAAGGCATATCGGCAGGGTATTATTTTTAAATTAGGTAAATGAAATAATTTTATCTCGACTATATTTTATATATAAAGGAACAAATTTTCAAAAATTATTATAGTGTATATACATGGATTGTTTGGTTGTTTGAAAATGTAAATATATATATAAGTTAATAAAAGTTGTTCAAATAATCTATATAAAGACAACTGTCAAAGAATAAATTACATAAGCATATGATATTTTAAGGTGAATTATGAAGTAGGGAATTATAATTAAAATGATTTACAATTGTGAAATAAACTTATATATAAGAATTGAAACTATATGAGTATATTTGTAAATATGAGCTTATATAAAAACAAATTTAAACTATGAATTTGAGAATTTTAATCCCGCAGTTGTTTTTCAAAGTTTGAAGATGTTATATTGTTATAAATCTAGACGACAAGGTAAACAAATTTGGAATGAATCTTTTATACGTATAGTGAATAAGTGAAATTGTATAAGTATGAATTTATAAAAGTGATTTATAAATAAATGGATTTTAAAAAAAAATTAAAGCACTGAATTCACTACAGTTGCTGAGAAATAATAAGGATGATGACGGTTGCATCATCGGTATCATTTTTGAGTTTCTATGTGATGGATTTGCTGCCTTAGTAGAATAGATATTGCAGTTTTGCTGTGACAAACAAGAATTGAAATTTAAAATCCAAGTATGGTTTGATAAATAAAGGAAAATGAGTTTTGAACTTATCAAATTTAAAGTGGCATAGATAAAGATATAAAATTGAATTTAACTTACGTGAAGTTAATAGAGTGGAGTTAGTGAATTGAATTAAATGGATTACATGAATTGAAGTTCAATAAGTAAAGTTAAATGTTTAAATGAATATACACTTAATCTTTAAAGTGGTTATATAACCAAGAATTTTAAATTGTAAATAACTAAGTTATATAATTATACATTTAGTAATAACAAGTCAGAAACAAGATCTTGAAATTGCTAAAATATGAATGTTAAGCCATGGAAAACCAAATATGAATTGTAAGATGAAACTTAAGTAATATCAAATGAAGTTTGGAAATTAATCTAACTTAACTAATGTAGAATGAAATTGAAATTTGATATCGAAAGCAAATGAATGAATCAAAGTAATAGATTGTAAGTTAAGTTGTGAATCAAATATATACATTAGAAGTGTTGCATAAAATATGAAAATGAACTTTAAGTAAGAATCTTATGGAATGGTTATTAAGTGTTATTAATATTTGTATTAAAGAAAATATACTAAGTGAAGGACCAATGTAAATGAACACGATTGTTAACTAATGTGGAAAATTAAGATGAATACATTAAATGATTAATGAATTTGATGTTAATAAGTTGAGTGTAAATGAAATTGGAAGTCAATAAAACAAGAGTAAATAAGCTGAAAATCAATTCAGTGAATGTTAATAAATTTGAGTTGGAATAAATGTAAATTTGTAAAATGTAAACTAATTGAATATTAGCAAACAAATTGAAGTGATGAATATAAGTGAATGAAAACTAATTTGATGAGAATCAAATGATAGTAAATGAGAATGAATGTAATAAAATGATTGTTAGTCAACTTGAATGTAAGTTAGTTGGATGAAAACTAAATAGTAAACGAATGAATTGGTTTGTTGGATGTTAGTTGTTTGATGGTTGCTTATGATTACATGCGTTTCATTTGCATATAGTTGTTGTGTAGTATATGTTATATATATTGATATTACTTTCCATATATGTGTTCCCATTTGGTTGTTAAGTGTTTAATAGGTGCGGATGGCGTTTGCTTCGCATTTGAAGCTCGCTTTCGCGCTATATTGCTTGTATATATTCGCTAATATAATAAAAGGCGCATATCTCGGATTACATATAGTACATATACATATTTTCCTATGAGATGCCTCATCCCTGATGATTAGATGTATATTGTGATATTATATATTGTGATTTTTCAAATCAAACCGCGCAAAAAAGACGCTGACGAAATTTTTCGTAATTTAAGGTGTTAGAAAATTTTTGAGAATTTTGGATAATTTTTGATAAAAAAATTTAGTTTTTGAGTTATAACTTGAAATGAGATGTGTTGGTTTTTGATATGATGTTAGTTGATTTAAGGAATGGTATTGGTTAATAACTAGAATGAATTTCAAAACTTTGGAAAAGTTTTTATAAGAAGTTTAAAACTAATTGATTTTGGGAAAGTTAAACACTTAAGAGAATTTGGAAATCTATTTCAACTGGTAGTTTTGAAAAGTTAATGGAGTTGTAGCATTTTTCTTACTTGATAATTTTGAGGACGAATTTTTTAAGGGGAAAGTTTGTAATGACCCAGTTTTGTAGTATTCGAATTTAGAATATTTAATTGATTTTACATATTGAAAAGTGAATTTTATATGTTAAATCAGTTAAATAATTGAATCTGGAATTTAATAAGAGTGAAAATGATTTATTAAGTGGAGATAAAATCTATTTGAATTAGAATGGAGTTACTAAACTTTTAAAATTGATTTAAAAGTGAATATACAGAAATTGGAAATTCCATATTTTAACTAACATGTAAAAATATTATTTTTAGTACTGCCTTGGACTTCGACGAAACCAGTTTCATTGGATTTGTAATAGTGAGTTATTATAGGATTTCAGGTTTCGTGGCGATCGGACTTATCGTTTGACCATGCAAGCTTGAAACGCGTAGAAATTAATTAAAGGAATTTAATTAAAATAATTCGATTTTGGAAAACTATCTTCTATATATGATGGAATTGGCCTCTTGTGTTTGGAAAAGGGGTAAAATATTAAAAACGCCAGGCGGCATGCCTCGATTAGAGTTCGGAAAATATTCGGGTTAAAAGTGCCATTTAATTGTCTATATAAGGACCTTTGCTCTTTGCTTTTGCAAACCCTAGCCAAATAAAAGAATGCAGCCTCCACTTTAAGATGAATGGCCAAAAATTCACCTCTCTTTTTCCCTCGATCTCCCTCAATCCACAAACAGCTAGCAAAAACTCTCAACTACAAAGTTATAGAGCACGTCGAGCTCTAGCTATCCAACGGTGCAGATTTGAAATGGAGCGTCGTGGTGGCCCAGATCTTCCTCCATGTGTCGTGGTGTTTTGGGTTTTTCGATCATCGACATTGCATCCATACGTAAGAGTGAGGAGGCGTGACTCTTGGCTATGGCGACGCGGCACTGTGGGAGGCGTTTGTCGATGGTCAGGCGCGGCGTACAAGGGTGGTGAGCGATGTTTTAAAGTCACGATTCAAAAAAACGAGGCACGCGTGAAGGCTGTAGTGTGTAGGAAGAAGGGGGAACGAATGAATTACAGTAGGAGGTTCAAATTTATAATTATAATTTACATTAAGTTAATTAATTTACTAATTATCGAATGATTAATAACTCATAACTTTTGCATTCGATGTCCAAATCGCACAAAACAACTGGCGTTGGGTTCGTAATGATGAGCATTACATTTTAGAGCTGATTTGGACAGATTTGGGGTTAGCAGCAATTTTGGATTAAATTAAACGCTTGTTTGATTTTAATCCAAATGAATCGCTATTTCGACAACTTCAATCAATGTGAGTAAAACTCGCTCTCTCTGGCTCGCTTATATTTTTATATAAGTGAGAATATTTTATTTATGATGATTGATGATTGTTTGGATGATATATGATATTATATGTATATATAAATATATTATTAGGTTTGGATATATTCCCGCCCCGGAGCGGATGGGACCCTATTATGTTCCCTTGTAAGAGCCGATGACCCTTGTATATGAATCCCACTTCGGAGCGGTTGATTTATATTTTTATAATTATATAATGTCTATGATGCAAGGGGTCGGGTTGGAGGGATCCAACAGGATTCCTCACACTATTGATTTTATTTCCAAATATATGTTGATATATGATGTGATGGATGCGATATTCAATGACCTGAATTTGTTTTGCTTGTTTAGTGCTATGGTAGTACTAGGCCATATTTTTAGTATTTTAAATACTATGGAATAGTGATTTTGAATTGAAATGATTTTCAAGTGATTTCAGAGAAGTATATATTTTAATGATTTTTAAGTTATAAAGGAAAGAAGGAATGAATTTGTTTTAAATGACTAAAAGTCTGATTTTTTATGTTATAAAAATATGATTTTGGTGAAATATTTTTATATAGAGATTTTTGAATATTTATAAAGGATTTTTAAAGGGATATTTTATAAATAAAGATATGGATTAATTGGAATTTAAGAATATGGATTTTTTAATAAATAATATAGATTTACAAAATATGGATTTATAAATAGACTTTTCTTAATAAATTAGATTTATAAAGAAATGGATATAGAAATGGATTTTTGACAGTAAATGACTTTTATAAATAGAACTTTATAAAGAAGTGATTTTATAGAAATATGAGTTTTATAAAATAAGAAGGAGATTTATAAACTTAATTTACAAAAATGGAAATGATTTATGTTGAGATATAAAATATGTGTTTTTATATAAAGGAATGTATTAGAATAAACTATTTTGAAGTTTTGATTGTGACAACTATATAAGTATATATTATATGAACTAACCAAAATTGCAGGAGAAGATAATAGTTTACTCGACTATAGATTGAAGACCAAAAGATTTCAATGTCAAGTTTCAACATTTTGATTTGGTTTATCTATAGTCTAGTTAGTATTAACATTTGTTAAAACCTCTCTTAAATGGTATATACACACACACACACAAAAGTCATTAAAACTTACTCGAAATAATATATACATACTTATTTTTAAATATATAAATATATAAATCAAACTTGCTTTTAAAAATAAGTAAAACAGGCTTGCAGTGATAGTTTCAGTCGACTGAATAGATTATTCCAGTCGACCGAAACGTGCACACATGCATAAGCATGTTTGAACATTCAGCGGACTAAATTCCCTTAATCAATCGACTGAGTGAAGTGTCTTTTCACTATAAATTGAAATTTCAAATTCATTTTAATATTCAATCTACTTAATTCGGATTTTCAGTCGTCTAAATATTCATACAGTTATTTTCTGAATGGTCACCACTTTTCAACGAACAGAAACATCCATTAATCCAACAATTGTTTCTGTATCTCTTGATTGAATCTCTTCACTAATAGTTACGGCTATTTAACACTATAAATAACCTTGTTTTTAGTTTGCAAAACCCAAGATTATTCTCTGATTCTATTCTATAATCTTGCAAACTATTTTCTACAAATTGCTTTCATGAGTGCTCCCAAATCACTTGCACATTCAAGCACAAATTCATTTGTGATCACGATTACTTCCAATCTTCACGAACTACACGTTATACCACAAAAGGAGAAGATTATAACAAATATTTACTTTATCGACTTATCGGTGCTATTCAAGAGCATATTCAGTCAGAAACAACTTTACTATTTGTATTGTAGAAGTCATGTTCGGTTGCTCAGGCGATAGAAGTCCTATACGATTGTCTAGGTGGTAGACGTCCTGTTCAGTTACTCAAGCGGTGTAATACCTATTCCTCTGGCTTAAGAGAGGGTTGCTAGTTAAATTCCAGAAGGAGTCTAGGACTGGACATAGAACGGGAGTTCGAACTAGTATAAAAATCTTTGATGTTATTTACTTTACTACTTACATTTTATACTCATATTCCGCATTAGTAGATAACTTAGTTTATATTCCATTTTATGATCCATAGCATCACTTCCATTTGGTATCAGAGCATATGTCATCTTATAACCATAACACTGTTATCAATACATTGTTAATATGGAAAATAACACAAACACTAGTTTTGTTGAAGGACAATCCACTACGCGACCACTACTTAACGGTTTGAACTATAATTACTGGTCCACCAGAATGAGAATTTTAATGCAAGCAAATTGATATTGTGACGCCCCACCTCTATACCCACACTAGCCAAGAACCCTACGGTGTAGTGTTGTCAACTAGCATGGAGAATAAGGCTGTTGAGGAGCGACCATCCATGTAATTGCTTATCACACGATGGCTATGAATAATCTTCGGAAACAAACATAGAACTAATCATAACACAAATCAGTCACAGACATCCATATCACAAGGGCGGAAGAAGATATGAATATATAACTAACACATGAAAGTGTACATCAGAGTAGTGGTCAGTAAGATCCACAATAATACAAAAGAATAGCAACACGTGCTATACAAAAGAATACAACTATGAGTCTATATCTCAAGTGTATACCACAAAAAAACTGCTAATCTAAACAGTTAGCCAAAAGTCAGAGTGATGAATCCCTGGGAAGAAGTCAAGCAGAAGCACCTGTAACATCTCGGTCTGACCCGGGTATTATTTAAGAAAATAATAAACGGATCAGTCTAGCTATAAATATCAGATGACATGATATTACATAAAAGATATGGCATAAACATAAAATATCCATAATGACATACCACTATAAGTATGTAAATAATGATCAACAGAAGATCAGTCAATAAGAGATAATCAATATCACAAGAATCTTCTCAAAGATTCGGAAATGGCATCATACCCCGAACTTGTACTCATGACAAGTCAATGACATAAATTCTAGAAATCAATGCAAGAAGTCCAGAAATCATAGAAAATAGAAAGAGGCCTATCACATGACGGTCCGAAGACCAAGGGGAGCTACCCCACATGTGTGAATGGAATCACACAGATTAAGGTCCAGACTAACCAAAAAGCAAAAAGGTATGTGTGAGTGGAATCACACAAGTGGTGTCTAGTCTAACCTCGCAACAAGAGACATCGCACAGTTGCTAGTCTAAATCATCAGAATGATCGTCATGATCAACGAGAAGTGTCAATTACACTAAGCTAGCAAATATAGAAGTTTGGCTTCATGTCCCATAACCACTTGCTTAACTTAAATATTTACGAACAAACTGTAAATCTTAACTAATAAAATTGTCACAAGAGGTTCAATCGAACAAGTCCAAGAATTAACCGACGAAGTGAACGCAAGCGTTTCATACCACTTGTTTTAATAAGTCATTTAATTAGATTTCTCATCCGAGTGAGGTAAAGGTTTGTATATACTAATAGATTGGAAAACGGTTTAAGAAAAGAGCTTAGTTATTAAAAATAGAGTTGAAATGGTTTGTTAAAAGAGTTTTGATATTTACTACTAGTATTGAAACCTTTATATTATAAAGTGACAAAACACAGAAGCAATTGTAGAAGCAATCAGTCACAAAGATCGCATACGGAGATGTGAATAAAATCCAAGGAAATCAGCTCAATGTTTTTCAGATAAGATCCCCTACGGAGGGGGGGTCCGGGGGGGTGGTAACCCCCCAAGGTGGGGGCGCGGGGGCAACGCCACCGCTTACGGGGTTCGACCTGCCCGGTCAGGTCGCAGGGGTCTAGGGGGTAGCGCCCCCGGCGGGGTGCGGGGCAGCGCCCCGACCAAAACGGTACGACCTAGTGAAGACAAAATGAGGTCTAACGACCTAAGGGTTGCGACCTAGGGGTCCAAGGGGTCCAGCGACCTATCGGGATAAGGTCCAACGACCTACGAGTCAAAGGTCCAACGACCTATAGGGTTATAATGTCATGTGACCTATCGGTTTATAAGGTCATGCGACCTAACGAGCTATGGCCAAACGACCTACTAATGGTAGTAGGGTTGAGCGACCTAAAGGTTTAACCGGTCAAGCGACCTAAGGAAGGTAAGGTCTAACGACCTAACGCTCGCGACCTAACGGTCTAAAGGCCATGCGACCTAGAGGAAAACAAGGTCAAGCGACCTAAAACGTCGCGACCTAACGACCAAAAACATCGCGACCTAGCGACCTAAAAATGGAAGGCAAGGCCGAGCGACCTAACGAAGAGGGGGTGAGCGACCTATGGTCATAAACGAGGTCGAGCGACCTATAGAGGCATAGGATGCAGCGACCTAAAACGTCGCGACCTAGCGACCTAAAACGTCGCGACCTAGCGACCTAAGGGGATAAGGGCCGAGCGACCTAACATTCGAACGACCTACGACCTACGACCTAAGGGGATAAGGGCCGAGCGACCTAACATTCGAACGACCTACGACCTAAGGAGCTTGCGACCTAAAGTCCAATGACCCACGACCTAATTCCGAAGCGCCGAGCGACCTAACGTTATAGGCCATTTTAGGTCGGAAACGAGCTATTCGAAGGCTGAGACTTTTCCACGCGAACGACCTAGCAAAGGCAGAGCGACCTAAGGGCAGATTTTCACCAAAAACACTAAAAGTTGGAATTTTTCGCCAATCCAATCCAAACCAAATGCAAATGTACATGCTAAAGTGGTAGGAAATCATTCCCAAACATCCGTGATAGTTATAGACAAGAATGTGAGATAAAAATCTCACCTTTGCACTAAAATTTATGAAGATGAAGCTTGAAAGCAAGGAGAAGCAAGGAGAAGCAATCCAAAACTTGAATCCAATATCTTCTACTTGAATTTGGAGTTGAATGTTGGATTTGCAATTGAATTTGTGCTTGGAGTTTTAATTTCCCATTCTTTTCACCATTAATGCCCAAGCTTGAGTTAGTTAGGAAATTTATGAAGAGTGAGGAGAAGGGGGTTGGAACTTGGGCTTAATAGGCTAAACTAACCCAAAGTCCAAAGCGGGAAAAGTTAGTGAAATTTCACTAACTCCAAACCTATCGATGTTTATACCTAAAAAATTTGTAAACGGCATTTCGAACTCAATGGAAGTGGTCTCGAGTCCTAATTTGACCGTTTGCAAAAAGTAGCTTTTCGGACCAATATCCGATTAACGACAAAATATTTAAATATTAATTCGATAAATATGCGGGTTGTTACAGATATGATACTTGGAATATTACTCAAAATAAACATACTATAACCAGTACACCATTTGCAGAATGGTCAAATGCAGAAAAGACTGATGCCACATCAAACTCAAAAGCATGATTATGTTACTTTATGCATTAGAAAAAAAATGAATTTAATAGAGTTAGTATGTGTACAACTACCTATGATATTTGGAAAACTCTTAAAATCACACTTGAAGGAACTAACAAAGTTAAACAAAGCAAGATTTCTATGCTTAAAAACTAGTTCCAAAATTTCAGAATGAGATCGGATGAAACTATAAATGATATGTACTCTAGATTTCAAGAAATACAACATTCACTATTGGCGTTAGGAGAAAATCAGATGTTGATATTGTGTCTAAAATTTAAACTCTATAACAGATGAATGGGAAAGAAAGGTCTTAACTGTTGAAGAAGCTAATGACATTTTTACCTTCAAAGCTGAAGAGTTAATTGGAAATCTGATGTCATATGAAGTAAATTTGCAGGCTAAGCGAGATCAAGCACAAGGGTAAAGAAATATTGCATTCAAAGCTGAACAAGAAGACTCGGACTCAGAGGAAGATGACATGGCAATGGTTGCAAAAAATTTCGAAAAGTTCCCGAAATACAGAAAGAACGTGAAATTTGGAAACAATAGAAAAGACAACACTAGCAAATTGCCAGTATCTAATCTTGAATGTTACGAATGTCATAAAAAGGGCCATATGAAGAAAGACTATCAAGAAAGAAAAGGAGATAGATTTGAAAATAAGAAGGACAAGCACAAGAAGAAGCATGCATTTTCAGTAACATGGGATGATTCAAAGTCATCACCATCTTCATCAGGCAGTGATACAGAAAGTGATTCTGAACAAGCCAACTTTTGCTTTATGGCTTCAACTGACGATGTAAGTGATTTATCTTTTGACGGTTTAATTGATATAAACTCAGAAATATTAGACTAACACAAGGAAACTAAGAGAAAATATAAACATGCATCAAAAAAGTTAAAGAGAGCTGAAATGGAGATTGATATGCTAGGAGATGAAAAGAAAATTTTAGAAGAAAGCTTGTTAATACACAAGAATCCTTATCTAATGTTCCTTCTCAACTCACAATGCTATGAAAAGAAGTAGAAGTGTATAAATAAACCAATATGACATTAGCTTCAAAAAATGATGATCTAAAATCAAATGTCAAAATTCTTGAGTTGAAAAACACTTATCTCAAAACTAAGTTACAGAGCATTACTAAAAATGTGACAAATTTCAATGAAGGAAGAGAAAAACTTTCCAAAATTATAAGTAATTCTCAAACTGCTTCTAATAAGAATGGATTAGGATACAAAAATTCTTCAAAAACAATTTCAAAAGGGAATAGTACATCATATAAAAATTTCAATTTGAATAATAACTTTGTAAAAGCAAAAACAAAGTCAAAGGTTGTTACTCAAAAGAAAGAAATTGGTAAAACAAATATTATAGAAATTTGGGTACCAAAAACTAATAATAATTTAATAAGAGATAAGTATATAAAATCTTTTATAACTAAAGTCCATAAAAATAAAGATTTTACTTATAAAGGGAATTCTAAACCCTCTTGGTTTGGATTTCAAAGATATAACTCTTAGGACCCTAATAAAAATTTGGTACCAATGTCATTCAGATATATGTTTTTATATATTGTTTATGGACTAATGTTGTATATTTATACTATTTTAAAATAATATTTTCAATATATATAATAATTATAACTATTATCATAATTTTTAATGTTAAGTGATTTTTATTCCAAACTCTTTGCTTTATAAGCTGGAATGGCATAGAAGGACTGTTTCAGTCGACTCAACTCATATATCTAGTCGATTGAAACTTCAAAATCCAAAAAGTCAGTCGACTGACTTTGGTAATTCAGATGACTAAACTCGATCATTTTTAGGCTGTTAAACGTTGGATATTTTTTCTCTGCATATTAGTTGATTGAATTATAATTCCAATTGATTGACAATTCATAGTTCTAAAAAAATTTCCATTTTCATTTGTTGTCTATAATATCTACGTTTGTCTTGTAATTATTCATATTTATCATGCATTCTTTGATTGACAATATTCATATTCCACTTTGTTCAAATAGTTATGCATCAAAAATTCCTTTTTTCGATGATAAAGGAGGAGATATATATAGATAACAGGTTGTTCATACAATCTGGAGGAGTTTTATTGCATTTAATATAATTTTTATCTCTTGAACTTACATAGTTGTCATCATCAAAGGAGGGAGAATCTTAGAACCAACTATTTTGATGTTTAGATTTTGACAACTAATAGGTATATATTATATGAACTAACCAAAATTGTAGGAGAAGACACTACTTTATTCGACAATAGATTGAAGACCAAAAGATTTCAGCGACAGGTTTTAAACATTTTGATTTGGTTTGTCTATAGTCTAGTCAGTATTAACATTTGTTAAAATCTCTCCTAAGTGGTATACACGCACAAGCCTTTAAAACTTACTCGAAATAATATATATAAACCTAGTTTTAAATATATAAATCTATAAATTAAACTTGCTTTTAAAAATAAGTGAAATAGGCTTGCAATGATAGTTTCAGTCGACTGAATAGGGTATTCCAGTCGACTAAAACATGCACACATGCACAAGCAAGTTTGAACATTCAATCGACTAAACTCCGTTGTTCAGTCGACTGAATGAAGTGTCTTTTCACTATAAATTTAAATTTCAAATTCATTTTAAAATTAGTCCACTTAATTCATATTTTCAGTCGACTAAATATTCATAATAGCTATTTTCTAAACGGACACCACTTTTCAACGAATAGAAACATCCATTAATCCAACAGTTGTTTTCGTATCTCTTAACAGAATCTTTTCACTAATAGTTACAACTATTTAACACTATAAATAGCCTTGTTTTCAGTTTGATAAACACAAGTTTATTCTCTGATTCTATTCTATATTCTTGCAAACTATTTTCTGCAAATTGCTTTCATTAACGCTCACAAATCACTTGCACATTCAAGCACAAATTTATTTGTTATTACAATTACTTCCAATCTTCACGAACTACAAGTTATACCACAAAAGGAGAAGATGATAAGAATGGTTTACTATATCGACTTATCAGTGCTATTTAAGAACATATTCAGTTAGAAACAACTTTACTATCTGTATTATAGAAATCATGTTCGATTGCTCAGGCGGTAGAAGTCCTACTTGGTTGTCTAGGTGTTAGAAGTCTTGTTCGGTTGCTCAAACGGTGTAATACCTCTTCCTCTGGGTTAAGAGAGGGTTGCAAGTTAAATTCCAGAAGGGGACTAGACACAGAACGGGAGTTTGAACCAGTATAAAAATCCTTACGTCATTTACATTACTATTTACTTTCTATACTCATATTTCGTATTAGTTAATAACTTAATTTATATTCCATATTACGATCCATAGCATCCCTTACATACTGTTGAAAGAAATAATGTTTTTGATGAAGTTAATGGCTTTGAAAAGTAACTTATCATTTTAAAGTAATATTTTAGGAAATAATAATTCCAATGGAATTTAATGGTTTTGAAAAACGTTTTAAAATGAGATATGTACCGAAAACATATATTTCAATATTTATTGTTGTAATAGACGTTTTCGGAGAAGTAAGGAAAGCATGGACTATAACAATGTTATTATAGCAAATGATTTCCAAAATAAAATGTTTTATGTAGTATATGATATTATATATATAACTAATTAAATCCATATGCTAAATGTTTTAGGTTGTCATAACGATGTTTTACGCAACATTCGTTTTGACCCAAATAAAGTGCGTTTTGAAGAATACTTTCCTCAAGATTTATATATATGTATACTTACTTTTGTATATGGAGATATTTTCTAAGTGTTGAAAATGAAATGATTTGTGAATATGCCTATATTATTGATATAAGTATAAGGAAATATTTCCAGCATCGAAAAATTGAAATGGTTTTGTGAATATATCTGTTTTTAAAGATAATTTGAAGCAAAAATAAGAAAAGTGATTTAACTAATAAAAGATTAATTAGGACTAGTGATTGCTTGGTGCGAGATATTGTTTTTTGCTTTGATAGTTAAATAACCAACTATCAATTTTGGCTTCTTTGTCACTGTTTGTCCGGAGAAACCGAGGTCAGATTTATCCAAGAACCACTTTGGACCAATGTATGCGTTCGAAAATGCAGGTTTATGATAATGATTATTGAAGACGGAGATCTTCCTGATATAGGGCTGCATGCCACTAGACCCTTCGGGAAATTACCATATCATATACTTATGGTGGCAGTAGTACTCCATTATGAAAACTTTTGATGCAAGGACTGCATGCTACTAATTATAGGGGTAATGCCCGGCAGGATGTGATAGGAGAGTTCCTTCGATTTGTCTTATTCCTAGACAATTTATATGAACGAATGTCTGACGTTGCATTTCTTAGAACCACGTAAACTGGTTTTTACAAATGTACATCTGTTATTGGTGTAGAAAGTAACTCTCTTACACTTAACACCCCTCTTTGAGACGTACGAGCTCAGAGGTTGTACTTTTGTGAAAATCAATTAGTATGTTGTTGGAATTGGCAATATGGCATTCAAAGTAGAATGTGCTAAGTGAAAGGTAAATGTTACCTTAAGCCTCATCAACTGGTATTGGCTTAACAGGGCATGCCATAAGGCTAAATAAGTCGCTTCCATTAGGGTATAGTCATCATCCTTCTAGATGTATATATTCCTCCTATGACATTAGGTTTTAAATTTATGTTTTGTATGCTTGTGGCCACGGATAAGTCGATTACGACTGGGGTGATGTCATATTTGATTCTATCCACTACCAGATGGGTTTGTGGGCATGCCGGTCTTACCAAGTGCAGAGGTTTCGAAGATGTCGATGCTCAGTACATTCCTCTACAAATGTACTATATGGAAGGTAGTCCCTTACCTGCCATTGCATGGAAATCCAAATTCCAATACTTGCCTACCATTCTGTTTATAGAACCCACTTTGTGGCTAGTATGCTGGTATTTAATAATGTAACAATTTCGGCTATGATTGATATTATTTGTATAATAGACACTATTATAATATAACAAAATTTGATATGAAATGTTTTGGTTATTGAAAGGGAAAAATGCGTCCGTGTTTATGTGTGGGCATGGTCTTACGAGATACCTTTGTTTTGATAAAGAAAGTTTTGAAGCTTTGGCGGGTGAGCTGGAAGTTTTTAGATCGTATTCCCATGTATGTTTGTATTCTGCTGCATTATTATTTATGTTATCAGCATTTGTGAGGATGAGTTGTTGTAACTAACCAGTTGATGATTTTGTGTCATGTACTCTGATATTATTGATGTATGATATTACAGTTTCTTTTTTTGTAAAGATCATTGATATTATACTATAAATTATTTCCCTACGATGTGAGATTCCGTGTTGTTATTGTTCTATTTAGTTTTCTTCTTCTCTCTTTCTTCTCTTCTTTTCTTCTCTCTTCTTTTTTTCTCTTGATTTTTGAAAGTTTTGTTCGCTTTGGGTATGATATGTCTAGTTATTGTTGATCCAAAGGGTATGGACTTTTGGGACATCACGGTCTGCATGCCATATTGGGATACATATAGTTGTTACTATCTTTCGACACCTACATTCTTGATATAGTCTGACACATGTGTTATTTATATAATACTCGGTTCAGTCCGAGACATTACCTGTTCTAGGAAGAAGAGACCAGATTGTGATTATTGGGCATAGATAGAGGCTAGTTTATTAGTTTACTAATGCACCATTATCCGTATTTGTAGCCTTGTGTAGATTGATGATGTCGATGTCTATGTATTAGGTTTGTACATTGTATATTTTTTAGATAGTTTGAATTTGACTTATTTTATATCCCACTTTACTTGTGTATGTTTTATATTATATGTTATCGCTACGATGATGATTATGTGTTCTCTATGATTTATTTTATATTTTGTATTCCTCTATCCTGAAAACATACGTGTTTATTGTTTTGTGTTGATACTGAGTATGTACATATAAGTTGTTTATTCATGATCTGAATACGCACTAGTATTATCCTAAGAGAATATTCATGTATGACAACCTAACATCGCCTCATTCTTCGTATTATCAAATAGTATTACCTGGTAATACTATTTAGCAGTGTAGGTATAGAGGTGGAGTGTAACAACAGACGATGCTTGCAAATCTCGACTTAAAACACTAGTGAAAGTAATAACTTCCGACTGTTATGACATAGAAGATAAATCAAGAAATGTGGAACTCCAAATACAACACATCCATACTAAATAAAGAAATCAATATCAAGGAATACTATCTCGACTTATGGTCGTGATGGAAGTAGTGACTTCAAATTGTTAGTCATCGGAAATAGCCAAAAAAAACAAACCTAAATAAACCACAATTCATATAAATATCAAAAGAAATATCCAAATAATTATCCCGATCTACAATCCTAATGGAAGTGATAACTTTCGATTGTTAAGCCCTCAGAGATATTAAGAAACAAAAACTCAATAAGCATTAAAGTCAATCAAATACTCGATGTACAAACCATTTATCTCGACCCATAGTCCTTAGAGAGGAAAAACTCTCGAGTGAATGGTCGTAGGACATAGAAACAACAAATCAAACAGAAAAAATAGATCTCATAGCCATAGGATCTTACGAGAGAATAACAGACAAGCACGCATAAAATATTAAATGTCATAGATATATAACACGCGGTTGTCTTGGGTTTGGCTATTTCAAATGGAAGATGGACATGCAGCCAGTCTCTAATGTCAAACAATCATCGTCTCGAGTGAGGTGATAATATCAAATGTTTCATATATAGTGTATCTACCTAAGTCATCCAGATATGAGACTGATGTAATGTTGCACTGCTCTCGGAAATACTAATGATCATAGCCTATTTACTACAGTCACTTAATTGCTCCTAGGATTGCAACCCTAATATCCATCTACATGACACACACACGCTACCTGACTATGCTAAGAATGGATCATGAATCCTACTTGCCCTTGGTAACGGATTGTTACTCCTTAAGTGACGTCTGTGCAATGGCTTTTATGAGAGTAATAACACTCAGCCTACAAACTTAACAAAGTGGCAACACAGATACCGGGAGGGACCCCTCAATCAGGACCACTAGGATGGATACTAGTCTATTTGATGGGTCCTAATAACGCACTCTTCGTAGTGGCATAAAACATATGACATCGATTCCCAACAAATACTCCTGACTCGATAAACCCTATGGGAGAAGCAAGTGATCTCCTCAACTCGATGAGTCTTGGTAAGGATTACAAAAAGTAATCTTGACTCTAAAAGTCCCAATGAGAGCGTCATGGAGTAATAGTTCCTCAACTACTAGCTCTAAGAGTAAATAATGATAATACTCAACTAGTTAGTCCTTAGATAGTGCAACGAATACTCTTGACTAGATGAGTCCTAATGAGGGTGACAATAAGAACTCTCAGCTCCATGAGTCCAAATGAGAGTATCTTAAAAAAAAAATCCTCGACCACTTGCCCTATAAGAATAATAATACTTGGCTCGTTAGTCCATAGAGGATGAATCTATAATCTCAACGCAACTCTAACTTGTAGCTCTAGGATAGCAATAAACCCTTAACTAACTAGTTTTTGTAATAGAATCAGATCTAGATGACATCACAAATTCCTAACCTACTATCAGAATATAAGTGATGTCTACTCACCACTAGTAACTGAATATGTATTACTTGAGCATCCCATGCCACTTATATTACTCGAACGTTTACTAATAGCTAGTAAACAATAAATATTCTATAGAATGAGTCAATAGAATAATCAAAAAAATATTACCGAGCATCCCATACCACCCGGTATTGCTAATTTTTTTATTTAACATCCTCGGTATATAGAATTAAAATACAGTACAAATCCAATATCCGTATGAGAAGTTAAGAGAGTAATCGAAAAAATATTACCAAACATCCCATACCGCTTGGTATTACTAAAATGTTTACTCAAAATTCTCATCATAAAGAATTTCACATAAACATCAATATAAATCAATCACAAATAAAGCTATATATATGTATGAAAAGGGATTTATATTTTAATACTCTTGAAACTATTTGAAAATGTTTCATGGTTTATCTTCAAAATAGGCTTATATACTCAAAATACTATTTCAAAAATATTCTTGAATCCTTTTTATTAAATGTACACTTTACGGAAGAAGTTTCTTTTCAAAAATATTATTAAAACCCTTCATTTAAACTAGTAAAAATTCCATATGTTCCAATACTATTAAAAATTCTATATTCTCGTTTTCAAAATAACTTTTATTTACAAAATAATTTCAAATAAATCATTTCATTATCCAACCACTTTTATTTATTTGTAAATATACTTCAATCTAGTTTTAAAACACCATGAATAATTCATTCTAAAATTTTTAGAACAAGAAAATAAATAAATACAAAAATATAAACCATAGAGCAAAATTCTCCAAAATATCAACCAATCTTCTGTACGAATTTATCACGTGGCCTGAGTCAAATTCCATCGAACTCCGGTTATCCATAAAATGCACACAAGACAAAATACAAATATATAAAGTTCAATTTGCAATCGGATGGAGTTCAGCTTGTGAATTGATATTTCCAACCAATGCAAACAATCAACCATTTCAACATCAACCAATTCAAAATCAATATACCAAACAATCTACTCAACTACACAATTCATGCAATATACGGGATAAACACACATCAAGCAATTTGATATGGATATAGATGTGAGTTTATAAACTCATCAAAATGATGCTTGAACCACTAATCAACAACAATCATCATCCTAAGCACAATGACTTCGCATCACTACTTGCGCCAACCTCTACTTCATAACATCAGTTCCTCCACCATGCACAGATTCAGCAGACGATTCGGGCTCATCACATCCACTGGATGATTTTCCATCCTTTGCAACTCTTTGTCTACCAGCTCCTTCTTTATGTACTCGGCATCTGAATTATCCGGTCAAACGCACATGCATCTCCATATCGTGACGCCTACCTCGACCGTCTTCAATTTACATCAATCCACATCGCGGCTTCAATTCCACGAATGCACGCACATCACCTTGTCGAAGTCACCGTCAATCAAGCATATTTGGTTTTTTCCCCAGTGTGGGCTTAGATTTAGGAATTATGGCGAATAAGGAAAAGCAGCGGTTCGGGTTAGAGATTTTGTTAATCAGGTCGAGGATTACAAACAAAAAAAGGATGAGTGTTTAATTAAGCTTGGGCTTGAATTTCTTAAGGATCATTTAATTTAACTAATTTTCTTTTCTTTTAAATAATTCGTATATTTTTTTTGCAAATTTATTTCAATCTAATGCTAATTGATTCACACTTCATTCTACAAATTATATTTCAATAATAAGACAATTTTATTTAATTCAATATTTCTTTATTTTTGTTTAATTATTCACTATACTATTACAAAATAATTTTATTTTCCAACCATACTAATCATATTAAAATTATTTACACTTCAAAAATATTTTATATTGGTTAAAATATTTTATTTGGTTTCAATATTTATTTGAAAATAATTTATTAATTTAATTCAATTTACTAAAACAAAAGTCATTTATTAAATATCCTTTAATTAAGTAAAAATATTAATTACTAAAATTCAAATCTAAACATTTTTTGATTAGATTTATATATTATTACAATGTAGAAAGCAGGGTTGTTACACTTTCGATTTTATTTCCTATTATGTATATTGTTATATCGGGATATAAATAATGTCATATATACTTTAAGTATGCACAAGTAGAAAATCCATAGGAAATGTATTTAATTGATTTTGGTTACGAATGAGTTTGTAACCCTAAGTACCGAATCAAATAAAACAAATACTTATCCTTGAATGTTTCTAGTCAAGATGTATCGAGAATAGGATATCGATATACACGTCAAGACTAGTGTATGTAACACACCTCATATAATGGACAGTGAATTATTCATGATCATTAATGGCGCTAAGGGGTTAGTATGTGTTGTTGTCGGTAATGATTACTAAATGATTCGCTGAGCATCATCTATACATTAAAGTCTAATAGAAGATCTCACATGATAATGTGCAGCAGTCTTTTAACTTAAGAATACAATGAATTTCATGGCCAATACTATACTTTGATTACGATAAATCACAGATTGCGATGATCGTGTTAAGATAATAATTGACTATAAATTGAACCACTTAAAGTGATACACTTTTTAAAAGTGGATTCATCTCCTTCGAATAGAAGGTTAGTAACACTATTAGTCAATATAAAGACAAAGTCTTTGCCAAAAGAAAATCTACTAATCAATGATTGTTATCAGATTCAACCATGAACTTTGATGTTAAATTTCGCAATTAACTATAGATGTTAATAGACTTTTGACCACTGACCAGATTTTATATATCTAAGTGATATGCGATGATGTAGAGAAAACATGTGCAACAAATCATTGCTTAAGGGTATTCCTTTAATAGATAAGAAATGGGATTTCATCTGGATAATATATAAACAACTGAACTAATGTCAAACTACTATGCTTAAATAAAGTCCGTACATACTTTAATATTTAAATTGTTTAAACATTACCGATAACTAAGTTCACACCTAGGACTCACACAACTTTCAACTTTTAGTTTTTGAACGAAAAAAATTTATTGAAATAATTTATATAAGTCATAATTATTGCATAATGGAGAAACTAGTACAATGGTCATATTGATTTATTTATTTATTTTAATTATTATTATAAGGTCCAAAATTAGTTAATAATATATAAAATTATCATGTGATTATTTAATCATTTTAATGCTAATATAATAATTTAAATATTACATATATATATATATATATATTATAGCAAAATAAATTTAAATTGTTCAAAATAAGGCAAGCCAAAATATATGTAGGTATGAATTAATTAAATGGATTTAAGTAATTAAGCAAGATAGGATCTCGTTTATAATAGGTCATATCCCGATTGTTAGATTTAGGTAAGATATTTACATAGCCCATTAGCACTACTATAAATAGACTAGATGCCTTATTTCTTATATATAGAAATTTATTCTCTCCACATAAGAATAATTTACATCTTAGTGCTGGAATTTGCAACCCCACCATTGAGTTCAAAATAGGATCTCTTTGAGGTGAAACTGATGGTTCAAGTGTAATGATCGACTGTGTAAGGATCTGCCATTCTTACACCGAAAGGCAACACTTAGTGCATCATCAATATTCATGTGCCAATTATCTAAGTATCCAAAAGACAGGTCGTAGTGTGAAGAAAATAAAAGAAGTAGAAAACAAATATAGATTTTTCTCGTAAAGGATAGAGTTACTTATACATCATCACATAATAGTACATATGATTACTCCAAAATGTTACATCAAAGTTACAAAAAGTACTATTTCCAACAGGGACAGCTATATCAGGCTACCTAAATTACTAATAGAAAATGTATAGTCACGACGAAAATAAACATAACTACCAGATATAGCGAAAGCTTCTGCTCCATACCGCTTTCCAAAATGCTCCAAAGAAACCTGACAACATGGCCACTCGCAAATATTTTAGTACCTAAGAGATTTATGGGAAACAAATAAAACTCCAGGTCAGACATGGGTCTGGTGTGAGTAAAGCATAAGTTTAGTTTTATGAAAACTTCAAATTAAAGATATCTCATAAGAACACGCCGTACATAAACACGAGCGGGTCTTTATCTTACGATAACCAAAACATTTCTATATAAACTCCTCTGATATTATCATAATGTTTAGGTTTAAATTAAATATGGAATCATAGCTAAAATTGTTACATTATTAAATTCCAGCATAATAGGTATACAATCAAGTCTAAAGGCTCGTATTGGAAAATGCTCAGTCCATTTAGCAACTAGGTCGTTTAACTTGCTGAGCCGCTTTATGTGTTAGGTCGCTTACTCCCTTAGGTAGTTAGGTCGTGCCTTCACATAAGTCGTTAACTCGTTGAGTCATAGGTCGCTGGACCATCTAATCCTTTAGGTCGCTGGGCCGCTTAGCATTAGGTCGCTAGGTCGCGATATCTTTAGGTCCTGTACCTCGCTAGGTCGTAATGCTTGCTGCACCATTAGGTTGCTGAATAAATGAGGAGTTAACATTTTCCAAAGTGTTTGAAGGGAATAATGGAGTATTATTTTGGAAATATTTTTGAAAAGAAATTGTTTTAAATTAAATTTTAGGAAGTATGGAAGCACCGAGCTCACTTCAGTCATTGGAAACTAATCCTAGTGATGATGGCCACATCATCAGTATTTTTTTTCAGTTTCTAAGTGATGGATTGCTACCATGGTGGTTAGTTATGATCATTTGTTTTGGATTAATTTGTAAAAGTCCGTTTTAGAAATTTCCAAAGGGGAACTGTTTGGGAAAAACCAAATGATTTTGAGATTTCTAGGGTGTGATTTGACATACCAAAGTTATATATGTATATTTATGATTTCAAAATGATTTGAAATAAAAATCGAGTAATTAAATTCTAAGATTTCCATTTAAATGACTTGTAAGTCAGAGAAATCAATTATTGAACTTAAAACTGAGGCTAATATAGATAAGAAAGGCCAAGCGAAAATTTTAACCCTAGAATTAAAATTTAACTTGAGCAAACAAAAGTGGATAAGGTATGTTGGAATTTAACTTAAGATAAGTTAAATAAGTTTGAAATATTATTGAATTGAAATGAATATAAAGTGTGGATGTAGAATAATTATATAACTATAAGTTATAATGATGGAATAAGATGAATATACTTAAGCTATTAAGTGATGTATATAATCTAGAGTTATGATTATAAAATGTAAATAAGACTTAAGTGGAAATGCGTGGAATTGTAAATAAATAAGTGGTATAACTTATTAAACTGCAAAAGTGGAAAAATGTAACAACTGATAACAAGAAATGAATTCAATGTAAGACTAAATAAGTTGAAATTGATTGGGATAAGGGTTGGTAAGATGGGTTATGAACTTAAGTTTAAAAACTGGATATAACTTAAGTAACGATGTGGAATGTCTATATTAAGACTTGGAAATAACTTGTGGAATGTTTATAATAAATTAGCTTTAAATGAATTGTTGTTCACTTTAAAATGAAGTGAACAACACTATGTAGATTAAATGTGGAGTGAATGGAAAAATTTAAAATAAGTTGGAAGTAAAGTTAATATGAAATGCAAGGGAAGGAACCATGTTATGGTGTTATAAATTGTTCGAGAGTCGATTATATGAAATAATCCTCTAAAGTGTTATAGTATAAATTGGGTATACTAAGTAAAATGGAAATGAGTAAATTGAATGAGATCAATTTAAAATGAATTAGAACTGGGTTGTAATGAAAATTTAACTTAAGTGATTGTTATGAAACGAATTCATAAATAAAATTAACATGGATTGAAATGTGTCAACGGAAAATAAAGCAAATAAAGCAAATAAAGCTAGTGGATAACTTGAATAGGAATCTAATAGGAATTAAACAAATTGATTTAGAGTCAATTTAAAAAGGGATATAATTTGAAGTTAATAAAAATGGATTCTACATATAATGGAAGTAAATATAAACGGAATGCACATAAATTGATTGTGAGTCGAATTAAATTTATTAATGGTGAATTTATGCAAGTAAAGTACATAGAAACCAACTTGGAATGAATATGAGTTATTTGTTGCAAATATGAAATTAATGCAATAAATTGGCTATAAATAATTTCGAATTGAGTGAAACGATATATGAATCTATGGAGGAATTAAATTAGTGTTGGAAGCTTAAATTTGCTTGTAAATTATGATTAGCATGTTTAGGTTTTGGAATTTATATCTTCAGCTAATTGAAGTAATGAAATGTTATAAAATTTCACGGTGTTTTCACTTATGGCTTGTTTGAGTAAGTATAGGTACAGGAGGCTATTGGGTAGAGTTTGGGTTGCGTAAACGCATATAAAATAAGCCGCTCGCTTAAAACGCCAATATGAGGTACGCCTATGCAATAAATTAAAAGTAAAACATTGTTACATATTTTGTTTTCCGACGTTGTGGGTCGATGTTTATATATTTATCTCTTTTGTGATATTGTAAAAGGCTCTCCGTACAAAGGATTCGCTGTTAAAATTTTTTGAAAATTTAGGGGTTAGAAAAATATTGAAATTTTTTGGAAAGTTTTGTTGACTAGAGAGGTTATTTTTAAATTGTAAATATCAAGGCTTTTGGAATTAGAAATGAAAGCTAATTGTTTTGGATAAAAACTAAAGGGTTTTGGAAGTGAATGTAAGTTTTTAACTAAGTTGTTTTTGCTTAAGTTAATGGGTTTGGAAGCATTTTTCTACCTTAACAAATTTCGAAGGCGAAATTTTGTAAGGGGGAGGAATGTAACGACCCGAAATTTTGGTCACTAGTTTTTGAATATTTAATTTATTTTAAGTGTGAATTGGGATTATTAATTGGTTGTGAATTTGGAGGATTAGGTTGAATTAGTGAAATAGTTATAATTTCAAATATAACGATTTAATTGGATTTGGATAAATAGTAATTTAATATTTAAAATTGGGATAATATGTGAATCTGAATGAATGGATATGAAAATGATTTCTAAAATTTATTTAAAGTCTATTTGGATTTGAATTTGTTATATTGGACTTTTGGATGGAATCAAAAGTTGATAAGTTAAAATTGGAATTTATATATTAGTTTAATAGTGGAATTTAATATATAAGATAATAGTGTAAATAATTGAATTTTGATTTAAGATGAATCGGGACGACTTCAAATATAAATATAAATTCTATTCGAATTATAATTAAGTTAGTAAAGTTTTAAAATCGAAATTTTAAACAATTTTGACGATTTTGGAAATTGCTCGATTTAATCGACGAGTTAAAATAGCCTTCTGAGGCACAATCTTGGAATTCGACGAAACCAGTTCCATTAGATCCATAATAGTATATTATTATCGAATTTCAAATTCCGTAGAATTTAGAGTTATCCTTTGGTTGTATGGGGCAGAAACTCAATGAAATAAATATTGAGAATTTAATATTTTAATTTGATTCAAAAAGCAATCTTCCACATACGATTGAAATAGGCCCCGAAACATGTTCCATTGTGTTCATAATGCGAGCAAAACTTTCTAAACGCTAGTTTGCATGTCTTAACTGGAGTTCGATTGGAAAGACATGAATTTGTAAGAATATTATTAAATTAATATATAAATCAAATATATACAAGTTTCTACAGTGAACACTAGCTATTTTCTACGACCGTAGTTCTATGGTTTTAATGGCTGAAAAGCAACCTCATTTCTCCCTTGGTTTCTCCTAATCCATCAACATCTAGAAAAAATCACCAACTAGAATATCGTAAAGCACAAAGAGGCGAGCATATCCAATGGTGATGATAGGTTTTCAGGTGGCGACGTTGCGATTGTTAAGGTTAGAAGGTCACGACTTCGAGAATGTTCTCCAATAGCAGGAGATGGCCATGTGTTATGATGCTCTAGCCGATGGTGGAGCTCGCGACACTCAGCGTAGTGGCGGTCTTCGATCGTCACCTAAGGCTATGTTGTGGTCGCGAAAATTGATAGGTCATTAGCGGCTATGGGTTCGAAACCCTAGAGCGTGTGTTCGAAGCGAGTAAGAGAGGGAAGGAAATCTGCGGCCCTGGTCTGCAGTTCAAAATCTATCGGCCATGATTTGTTCAGTGTATATAAAAAAGAAAATTGTTTATATTAATATATATTCAACCTTTTAAAATTCAGTACTTTGAAACTGTTTATATTAATATGGATTCAACCTTTAGAAATTCATTACTTTTGAAATTGCATATAAAAAAGAAAATTCATTAATTGTTCAGTGACTAATTAGATGAATTAGTTAGTAAGTTGAATATTGAAAATGGAATTTGAGTTATAAATGGAATTTGACTTATGCTTAAGCGAATTAAATATATTTTGAAATGTTGTCGAATGAAATAGAAATGGATTGAAATGGTGATGATTTAAGTTATAAATGAGTTCAATTTAAGTGTAAATTGAATATGTCTGGGAATATTGTTCATAAGAATGAAATTCAACTTAAGTAACTAATTTATGAGATGATTCATCAATAATCTGGCATGGATTAGTTTGTTGTTGAATATAAAATTGAGAAAACAAGATTTTGTGAATAAATTGAATATTGGTTAATAAAAAGTTGATGAATTGATTTGGAATTGATTTGGAATAGTTATAAACCGGAATGGTTATTTTATAAATGAATATCACCAAATAGCATGGATTAAACTATCATTTGACAAAAATGGAAGAAAACAAATTTTTTTGAATTAATGGAAAGTGAATAAATTGATTAATAAGCAATATGGAGTGAATATGAATATACTGATTGCAAATATGAATTGAATGCTAGTAAATTAGTTTGTTAATTATTTGAATTGAATGAAATGTATATAAGTCGACTGAAAGAAAATAGTTGGATGGAAGTTTATGACTTGTACGCAAATCAATTATAATTTGAATGAATGGTTAATGGATCAAATTGGAAGTAAATAATTTGATGTTGGAACCTTGTATTTGCATGTACATTCTAATATACATGTCATAACGTATTTTGTTTATAAAATGGTTTATACATTCATGTATGACATGTTTGGTTTATGCAAATGGAATGTTTAACTAGTTAAATAAATGAAATGTTACTAAATTTCATGTTTTTGGGACTTATGTGTTTAATTTGGGTAAGTACAGGTACAAGAAGACCATTTGGCTATATTTTGGTTGCGTGATTGCATATTAATTGAGCGAGCTAGCTTAATAATGCTAAAATAAGGTACGCCTACAAATTTAGCACGCGGAAAATAAAATTATTGTTATATATTGTGTTTTTGGGCCATGAGAGCCGATGTATATCTTTTTATCACATTTGTCATATTGCAAAACTCTCTCCGTACAAGGGGGATTTTGCTAAAAAATCGAAAAATCAGGATGTTAGAATTTTTTTGGAAATTTCTAGAAATTTTTGTTAACTAAGATTTTTTCTCAAATTGTAACAGAAGTAAAGGGTTTTGATTTAAGAATGGAAATCAGTTGTTTTAATGGAACTAAAGGATTTAGAAAAGTGAAATATCGGGTTTTTACTAAGTGGACTTTGATAAGTTAATTGTTTTGTTGCATTTTTCCTACTTAGCAATTTCGGGGATGAAATTCTTTTAAAGGAGAAGAATGTGACAACCTGGATTTTTGTGTCGTTTTATTTTGAATGTATAAATGTTTTTAAATATTGGGTTTGGAATATACACTGATTTTTTTATATGAAGATTTTGGTTGAATTATAGAATAAAATTTTCAAATATAATGATTTATCGTAATACAAAAATGGTGAATAATTGAAATTTGAGTTGAATTTGAATCGAAAGGATTTCTAATGTTGACATAAATTCTATTTGAATTAGTTTAAAACTGGAATTTCTAGTGATTTAGCCAATTTTTGAAATCATCAATTTAATTGACGTGTTAAAATAGTGATCTAGGGCACAATATCAGAATTCGACGAAACTAGTTCCATTGGGTCCGTAATAATGTATTGTTATCGGATTTCAAGTTTCATAATGATTGGACGTATCGTTTGGTCGTACGAGTTAGAACCGCGTTGAAATTAATACCAAAGATTTAATATAATAATTGGGTCTAAAAAGCTATCTCCTGCATACGAGTCTCGAAACATGTTCTATTGCATTCGGAATAGAGGTATAGGCTTAGAAACGCTAGGCGGCACGTCACGTTAGGGGTTCGGGATTTTAAATTGCCTTAAACAAGATATTTTTAGTATTAAAATATATAAGTCAAAACAGCTCAGCGCCACCCTATAGCTTCCCTACCATCTGAATCATGCCGCTTCCATCAGATTAAAATCATGTATTCCCTTCTTTTCCTTCTTTCAAATGAAACCAGTTCAAAAGAAAATGAGGAAAAAATAGAAAAAAGAACGAAATAAATTCACGTGATAAAATCGTGATGAAGGCAGGAAATCACCTCCGTTCGCGAGCACAGTTGGATTTTGGGCGTCGCTATGCGTGCGTGTAGGTGTTGGTGGGAGACCTCCTCTTGGTGGAGGTATGGCAGGCGAAGTGAGCGGCAGTGATTCAAGGGATAGCGCGCATGATGTCTTGTTTGAATTCACATATAATAAAAAATGATGAAGGGGTAGTCGCATATTGCTGGTAATGCGTACGAGGGTGAGGGAGCGGTGGTGGCTCTGGGTCGATGCCAGTGGTGGTGAGCGATTAAAGTTGGCTACTGTTCAAAGTTGAGTGTTTGGGTCTCTTTCGTGATGGTGTGTGATTAGAGGATGGTAATTTAAATTTAAAATGTTATTATTTTTTAGTTAATCTTAGCTTAATTAATTTAATTATCTCAATGTTAATAAATTCGTGATTCATTCGTACGAGGTCCAAATCACGGAATCAGTCACGTTGGATTTGTAGCTGCGAAATATACAATATGGAATCGATCGGCGTTAGCTAGAAATTTTACATTAAATTGAACATCGTTCGTTTAATTTAAAAATTGAAATGATCAGCAAATTAAAAATCAAGGTGAGTAAATCTCACTCATTTTGGATTATTAGGTTAAATTTATAATAATTAAAATTATTTATTAGATGATTGGTTGAATTTATATATTATTATCAGTTGAATGTTATATATATATATATATGTACTTATATTAGTAGTTGGGTATATTCTGGCCGATTGGAGCGGATGAGACACTATGCACCCCGCGTAATAAAGGATGACCCAATATTACTACGATATCCCGCCTCGATGCGAGATTGGTATTTTATGTTATATAACATTTATGGATGCAGGAAAACAGGTTGGAGGGATATAAATGGATTCCTTAAAATATGTTGATTGTTTCATATATAGTGATATATGATTTGAATGAATAATCTGTTATGGATTGTTGTGTGATTTGATATATTAGATGATATAGTAGCACTGGCCTAATTTTGGTATTTTAAGTACCATAAACAATATTTTTGATTCTTCAAAAGAAACTCAAAGATGATTTTTGGAAATAAAACATTTATATGGAAATTGGAGTGGTTTAGATTAAATAAAAGATTTTATTTTGGAAATATACTTAACCACTTCTAAGGAGTTTTCAAAAATAAATATATTTGAAATTTATATATATATACAAGGAAAATGAATCATGATATTTTAATAATATTTCTTAAAATTTAAATTGAAGTTGAAATCGAGTTTTTAAAGGGATTTGGAATATAATTGAATTTATTGAAAGGAGATTTCCAAATGGGATTTTAAATAGATATTGAATTAAATAGGCTTTTGAAAATAAGGATCTGTTATTAATAGAAAAAACAAGAATGGGATATGAATTTATAATCGATATTAATAAATGAAGTGAAATAGTTATAAATGGATAAAATTTGGGAGGATATGTTGCAATATGGATTTAAAACAAAATATAGAAATTTGGTTTAGGAAAAATAGATTATTCTATTTCCGGAAACAGGAAATGGTTATGGAATTTGAAGTGTAAATCGAGGTATATAAATCGAGAGAGATTTATAAACGTAAAATGGTTATGATAAATTTTATAGAGAAGTTAAGTTTTGTTTTAAAAAGAGATTTTTATTCGTTAAACCATGTTGCTTAAAAACTGTTTTAATATTGGAATATTTCGGGAAGTTAGTTGTACAAATATTTTATAATAGTTAATAAATTTAATTTTTATAATAAGCTGTGTGAATTGATTTTATTTATAGATGAAATGGAAATTAGATAAAAAGTATTCTGATATTTTAAATAATTATTTAAAACATGTTTTGAAAATAAATTACTATTCTTAAAAATATTTATTATGTATATATAGAGTTTTGGAAAGTGATTGAAATTTATTTATAAATCCTATCGAGATTTGTAAAACAGGTTTTATTTAACGGATATGATTTTGTAAGATTATAACAAAATTTTGGAAATCGAAGGAAATTTTTGAAATGTTAGAAACAAGAACTTCGAGAAAGAATTTGAATTCGTAAAAGATGTTATAAATTGATGAATGAGATTTTAAATAAGAAAAATCGATTTTGGAAATTGTAGAAGGATTATGGAAGTTTCGGAGATTTATGAAATGAGTTATAATGAGTTGTGACTTTACAAACCAGGTTGTAAATGGTTTTGTGAAGTTGGAATAAGGGAGATTTCCCGTTTGTTAATATACCTATAAAATAGGTAAGTTATGAATATCTCCGAAGTGTTGAGAGGTAAGTGATAATGGAAAATATATTTATAAATATTTTTCTAATTATTGGAATAAAATGATTTGGAAATGTTTTGACTATGGGAGGCTTATACGGAAAAATTTCTAAGTGTTGATATAGGTTGGAATTCCTATTATGGATACTAGAATTGGTCTGTGCGTCGCATACGGACTGTTTATATTATTCTAAATGAAAAGCAGGGGCATTTTTGGAGTTTTAAAAAGATGCCGAGTAAATTAATTAAACGAATTTTCTTTATTAGTAGTAGAGATAAGTAATTGAAATTGTTTCCGAATAGTGGATTATTGAAAGATTTTTGAATGTGTATATCTTTGTAAAGATATTTTGAATGAATGTTTTGGAAGATTTATAATATGGGCCTAGCGATTGTTTATGTGAGTAATTTGACACTTAAATAGCCGATTATCAAATCCAACCAAATTCGTTAATCGTTCAAAGAGACAGGGATCAGATTTAATTATCCAAAAACCATTTCGATTCGATTTGTGCATTACGAATTATGATATCGGGAAGATAATGAATACGGTGATTTGGAGATTCGTTTGTTCAGACATAGAACAACTTGTATGGATGAATTCTATCATTGTATCGTTGACTAGAAGGCAATGTTAGCATTCCAAGTATGAATGCTATTCTTAAGGTAAAATGTAACCTCAAGCCTCATCAACTAGGAATGACTAAAACAGGGAGATGCAGCAAGGCAATGTGGATCACTCCCATTAGGGTATAATCATCACTCATCTAGAGTGGACAGCTATCATTTCTTTCATTTATATGTGTTTCGCGACCCATTACTGGTGATCATATTCAATACTATCCAATAAGAGGTAGGCCATTCTTGTGTTGGCAGGGATCGATAGGTTTCGATCTCGGTACTTTTATCTAGAGGTGTAATATGGCGGGCAGTAACCCAATAGCCCTGTCATTGTATGGAATCCAATGTCCAATACGAGCCTGTACAGTTTTAGTTGCATACCAATTATGCTGAAACATGAGATGCAAGCATTTCAACTAATTTATAGTTTACTTTCTATATACACTATTATAATATCGGATGATTTTGATATAAATGTTTTAGTTATTGTAAGGTAAAAACCCATATATTTATGTGTGGCATGTCTTACGAGATACCTTTGTTTAGAAAGGGTTTTGATAATGGTAATAATTCAAATTGTGTATGTTTTCTCATGCTAGTTTTCCAGACTGACTTGACGACCATTTAACTATAATGCTCGTGTCAGACCAACTATTATAGATTCAGGTTAGGATGCTATGAAGCTCAGGAGACGAGCGGGAGGAGTCTCAGGCGTATTTCACGTACTTGATTATATTCCATCATGTGTGTATGATGTATATTCATCACTTGTGAGGATAAGTTATTATAACTATCCAGATTGATTTATTGATTGTATATTCAGGTGTATTTCACGTACTTGATTATATTCCACCGTGTGTGTATGATGTATATTTAGCACTTGTGAGGACAAGTTATTATAACTGTCCAGATTGATTTATTGATTGTTGTGCTCTGACGATGGTATGTATAATAACAGCTATAGTTCTTTTTTGTATAAAAAGAGATTATTATCTATTATATATTGTTCTACTGCGATTGTGAGATTCTATGTTATTGTTTCTGTTTACTTCTATCTCTTTTCTTCTTCATCCAGCAATCGGTATTTCCGACACTCGAATATTCTGCATGCTATAATAAATGTATTGATGTTGATTTTAGAGGGTCGAAAATCCCCGGTTCATTACATGCGTAGTAGCCTGCAAGCATGAAGGTGGCGTAGGAGGTCGGCACGAGAGGGAGGTAGTCGGCGTCAATTGTCTGCGCGATTCGATCGAACGAATTGAACGAGATTTAAAGAAAATATCGTGGCCTGGAAGAAGGAATCATGTATGGGAGGGAAGCAGATAAGAGAAAGGTTAAAAGTTTAAACTTATTTAGTTTAAATCGTTTCAGTCGTTATAATTTCATAACTTATTCGTATGAGGTCAGTTTCGAGCATGGCAAGTTGCATTGCGATCGTATTGATGAAGGCTACGCTATGGAATTCGATTGGATGGATTTGAAGCAAGTGGGAAATTCAGATTAAACTTGGGAGTTTGTCCAATTTTAAATTCAAAAACAGGATGTTTTGACAAACTAAATTCAATGTGAGTTTTATATCCCCTTTTTGGTTAATTAGAAAATTTATATAGTCAATAAAAATTAATTATTAGATGGATGGATATTTATTATTGATTGTTATTGACTCTTTGGATGGATTATTAGTTTATGTTATTGGTTTGAATATATTCCTACCCTTGGAGAGGATGAGATCCTAGTACGTTCCCGTGTAAGAGTGGATGGCCCCTTGTACATGGATCTCGCTTCAAAGCTGTTGATTCATATTGTTATGATTATATACTGTATGTGATGCAGGAGGCAGGTTGGAGGGATCCAATGGAATTCCTCACACTTTTGATTTATTTTTCATATATTTTGTGATATATGATATGTTGGATGTTATATTGGATGATTTGAATATGATTTCGCTTGTTTAGTGCTTTAGAAGCACTGGGCTTTACTTTAGTATTTGAAATATTATAAAATAATGATTTGATTTAAAAAGGAATTTCAAGTGATTTTGGAAATTCTATATGTTTAAATAATTTTTCTAAAATAAAAGTATGATTTTTAAATATTATAAATTTATTGTTTTAATAAAATATTTTAAATAGAGATTTTAAAAGGTAAATAAATGTTTTTAAAGTCTTGGAAAAACAAGTCAGTCTTTTATAACAAATGGGTATTGTTTAAAAGACAAATAGAAATATTTTGATATGAATATTTATTAACCATTTTATATAAAATGTTACATATAGGTACATGTACTATAATTTATTTATAAAGGTCAAATTTATAAGTATGATAATTTATAAAGGTGATATTTTACAAAGGAAGTGAAGATTTGTAAAATCATATTTTGTTAATAAAAGTACAGTTTTGTAAACGGTGTTTATAAATTTAAGGTAACTTTTATCATTGGATAAATGGAGAAATAAATCACAAAGGGATGGATTTGTACAAGAGGTGGAATGTTTTCATTGAAAATAGTTGATTTTATTTTGGAAATTGAAAGATTTCGAATGATTTTATAAATAGAAAGGAATTTATAAAAGGAATCCATAAATATGGGAGCAACGTTTCAAACGGGTTCGAATTATGTTTTGAGTGGGATTTTACAAATAAGCGAGATTTATAAAGGGATAGAGTTAAATAAAGCGCTATAAATAAATGGGTTTTATTAAAGGAAGTTTTATAAAATATATAGAGATTTATGAATATTGTTTATAAAATATGGAAACGATTATTTGGAAAGTTAGTATGGATTTTTATCATGGAAATGTAATTATGTTCTAAAAGTTGTTTATTTATATTAATATTATTTAAAGGGTTTATCAAAAAATTTAATATTTAAAAAGTTGATTATGTAAATTACTAATATGGGTTGAAATTAGTTTTGATTATTTATCAGTAAATTTTTGGAATTAATTATTATTATTTATAATAATGTTGAAGATAAATTTTTATTGTTTATTTAAGGATGTTTTGAAAATTATTAACTATCATTTTAAGAAGTTTTGAATGTAGTATTTATTTATTTATAATGTTATTAGTATATAGTAGTGTTTAAAGGTAAATGGTTAGAATTTATTTATAATCGTTTTCGAGATTTATAAATGGAGATTTATATATAGATGGGGTTTTTATAAGAGGAACCTTGTAACATGTTTTGGAAAATGTAAAGGAAGATTGCTTAAAATGGGTAAAAGCGTGTTATAAATGGTTTTAAATATTTATAAAAGAATTTTAGAAATGGGTTTCTGGATTTATAAAAGGAATTTTATAAACAGTTTTATGGATGTGTAATGGAGTTTATAAATGATTTTAGAATTGAATAAAAATGAAATCTTCCCTAAAGTTGGTGAATATACTTATATCGTCGAGAAAAGTATATGGATATTTTCCAAGTATTGAGGAATAGGGATTAGTGGATATATACCTTTGTAAAAAAAGGATTTTTGATTCTAGTAAGTACAAAGTGGATTTAAATAAATGAATGATTTTTAAAAGAGGCTTAGTATTACTTGGTGCTTAACCAATTTTAGTTTTTCCATGAAATTAAATTCCTGATTAAATGATTGTTATTCGACGGTTAAATAACGACTATCCAATTTGGAACTAAAACGTAATTTTGGAAATATCTAGGGGAAACACATGAGTTAAATGGCACAGTCATCTTCGATGATGCTGTAATGTGCGTATAAATCGCATTTCATTCCCCTAGGATAATGATAAGGAAATCCGTCCACTAGCCGATCTCTACTCTTATCTTTGACTGTTTATTTCCTAAAGAACCGGGGATAAGTTTATCGAAAATTATCGAAAGTTGTTTCGAAGAGACCGGGAATGGATATGTTATCGAAAAAACACTTAGATCTAATGAATGCATTTTGAAGTGAAGATATATTGAAGATGATGGAACTGGAGATGGAGTTCTCAAGTGTTTCGTTCAGTCCTTGAAGGAATTTGAGTATGGATGAATGCTGATATAACACTATTGCGTGGAGAGCGGTATTAGCATTCCAAGTGGGAAGTAATATATAAAGCTAAAAAGTAGCCTCAAGCCTATAGCGACCCGTCGTTCCGTACCCTTTGAGTTGATAATAATTCACTCTTGTTCAACCAAAATTGTGCAAAAGAGTGAATAACTAGGGTAAATAAGAAGAAAGAGATATATGAAAATAGAACAACTAAACAGAATTTCACAAACACGGCGGAATAAAATATGATATATAATAATAGGTTTTTATATGAAAAATTTGTAGCTGTTTATACTTACAATCATCAGAGTAAAACAATCAATACAACAATCTGGACAGTTATAATAACTTGTCCTGATATACATAACTCACACAGCGGAAATAACCTAGTACGTGATGTACATCTGAACTCCTCCAGCTCGTCTACTGAGCTCCATAGCTTTCTAACCAGAATCTATAATACTCGAACTGACCCCAGTATTATAATAAAATAACACCCGATTCAGTTTTGAAAACCAACGTGAGAAAACATACTCAATTTGAATTATTAGAGTTATCAAAATCCTTTAAAAACAAAGGTATCTCGTAACACCGCGTCACACATACTCACAATGGATTTTTCCCTTACGATAACCAATACGTTTTATAGAAAAGTCCCATGATATTATAATAGTGTCTAAGTACAAATACTTATCCAAATAGCCGAAATTATTACATTAATTAAATTCCAGCATACTAGGTTCTACAAACAAAATTGTAGCGGCTCGTGTTGGAGAATAGATTCCATACAATGACTTGGCCACTAGGGTACCGCCTGTCACAGCACACTTCTAGAAATATTTAACAAGGGCTTCGCTGGGATACCCTAAAATACAAGACCGACCCTATCGCTAACCTGGATAGCACCGAATATGATATCACCCTAGGTGTTCCCATACTTAAAAATCGAGTGCTCCTTTTTCATGCACACCCGTATCCATAATTTATTTAGATTTCCAAGGGTATCTAGAAAAGTGATAACACCCCTATCCCAAACCTTTCCAATACTTAGAATTTTTTTCCAACTCCATTTTTATGTTCAACACATAGGAAGTATTCCATTTGTTTACTATTTTCTCAAAATCATTTAATTACACATTTATTTGTAAATTCTTTAACTCGTTTAGAATGAATCCTATAAGTTGTGGTTTCCTTAATTAATTTCCTTTAATATTTTCCAAGTCAACACTTGTCTATAATTCCAAATATCCATTTCTAACTTTTTATGAATTCCAATTCATTTTTTGAAGTTCACTTTTATTTAACTATTTTTGAAATTTTCTTGCTTCTTCCCAAATTCCATTTTTGAGAATTTCTCCTATAAATCCCATCTACTACATAAACTCCATTTCCAGATTTCCAAGAAGATTTATAATTAAATTACAAAACTCTATGTATATATATACATTTGTATGTATATATATATATATATGTATGTAAATAAATAAGTATTTAAAAGAATAATAATTTATTTTTAAAACATGTTCAAGTAACTATTTAAAAATATCGAACACTTTATATAAACATCAATAATCCATTTTCAGAGAACAAATCAATTTTCAAAGCCGATTATAAAAATTAGAATTTAATTTCAACAAATATTAGATATCTGAAAAATTCACTTTCGAACTATTCCAATACTATCTATCTTAAAATCACATAATTAAAAGAATTTCATTTTTTATATCAAAGCTTAACCTCATATTAAAATATATTTTTAAAATCTCAATAACCAATTCAATTTAAAAATCCTCTCAATTTACCGCACATCGATCCCATTTTGATTTTCTAACCATCCTCACTTTTCAAAAATAGGATTCTCTATCTTCCCCAAATCTATTTTTCATATCTCGATATAAATTCACCCTGTGAAATTATATGCCAATTTATCAATTAATTTTCATTTTACCTTGTTTATAAACATCGTTTATAAATTTATAACTCCTTTGAGTTTCATTTGTTTATAAAACTAATCCCATTTGTAAAATCTTTTTTAAATCCATTTCTTAATAAATTCCATTTATTTCACAAATTTATTTAAAATATTGATTTCATTCCTTTTCATATTTTCCAGAAATAACGTACAAAAATCCATCATTTAAAAATCTTCTATATAAATTATTTAAAATCTCTATTCAAAATATTTTTACAAATAGTTAAATACAAACCAAAATCAATTATTGTTTTTATCTAAATCAATTTCTTAAAAATAATTCAAATTTCGATATAAATATTTTTATATTCAAAATCTTCTTTTTAATCCTTCCAAATTCCAAAAATAATATTTATGGTATTTAAAATACCAAAAGTTAGGCTAGTGCTACTATAGCATCCAATTATTCAATCACAGCAATAATGTATAACAGATTATTTTAACGCAACATATATTGTTTTATATGAAAAACAATCAATATAAATTTTCGAGAAATCCAGGATCCCTCCAAGCTGTTTTCCTGTATCCACGGATGTTAATATAACATAAAAATACCAATCCCACTTCGATGAAGATATCACGGTATATAGGGTCATCCTCTATTATGCGGGGCGTGTAGGGTCTCATCCACTCCAATCGGCTGGTATATATCCAACTACTAATATATATAATTTTATAAATTCAATCAAGTTTCCAATAAATTATTTTACCTATTTAAAATAAATCCTAATAGTCCAAATGAGTAAAAATTTCTTACCTTGATTTTTATTTTGCGATCCGATCCAAACTCAATTTGTTTTCACAATTTTTAGACCTCGAAATAAAAGGTTAATATTTATGAGACTTGTATATATATTATTATTTAAAAAAAATCTCCTAATTACGGTAATCAGTAAATTAATTACCTGGGTTATACCAAGGGCACGAACGTGAATTAGAGCACCTGCTAGCGCTTCCATGCACGATCCCCATCCACTAAACCATCACCTAAGGCTACCGTGGACACTGCCTTGCTCAGCTGCATCGAACATCCATGGTCAAGCCTCCTTCCTCAAGACAATCGAGAAAAACCCTAAACCCTGATCTAACGCGCATACACCTCAACTCCAAAATCCTACCAACGAACGCCTACTGCCACCACCCTAGCTGCATCGCACATACGCCTCGACCACCATACTCGAGGTTCACGTCTCCCCTCCCATACCTAAGTCATGGCTCATGTCGAGATAAATCCCTTCGATCGAAACAACATCAACCTCAAAAACCCAAATCAGCCACCACCTTCCCATCATGGCACGACTAAGCCTTGCTCACGTCGCCTGCTTCCTATCGCCTTTCGAAGCCCTGAACTACCATGGTGATGTTGTCAGGTTGCCATCGAGTCACGAGAAATCTTCCCTCCCTTTTTTATATGAATTGAATTCGATTTCTATATATTTTTTTTTCTATGATTTTTTATTTTAACTAAGAAGGAACAAGGTCGGGCTTTTAAAAGGAAGGAACAGGTGGTCGCATGTTTCAAAAAGAAAGGGATGTGCGACTTAAAGTTGAATGGGACTCAACTTATCATTTGATTTAACTATTATTAATTTAATTTTTTCCAAAATATCTCGAATTCCCTACTATGCAATTTTTAACTCGTACTAAGGCTTGCCGCCCAGCGTTCCTAATGTCATACCCTTATTTCAGACCTAAAGAAACAAGTTTTGGAACCTAATTCGATCGTATGCGGAAGATAGCCTTTTTAAATCGACTATTTAAATTAAACTAAATTAAACTATTTCTAGGCGTTTTCAGATCGCGCGACCAAATGATCAAGCCAAATGCTATGAAATTTGAAATTAGATAATAACACATTATTATGGATCCAACGGAACTGGTACCATCGAATTCCAAGACTGTGCCCCAGATCGCTATTTTAACGCGTCGATTAAATCGACGATTTCCAAAATTTACGAAATCGCTTGAAATTTTCAGTTTTAATATCTTTCTAACTAAATTAAAATTCCAAATCCAATATTTAAAACCATTTAAATATTTTTAATTAAATATCAAAAAATCTAGGTCATTACAAAGCCTCATCAACCTGGAATGATTAAAACAAGGGAGAGCAGTAGAGCTAAGTGGGTCGCTCCCAAGTAGGGTATGATCATCCTTATCCAAAGTCACTATTATCTCTCATTTGTACGCTTCAAGGCCCAAAGCGAGGTGATCATAGTTGATACTGCTATTCAAGTGGTAGGTTGGTCTTGTATTGGCCGAGGATCCGTACAAGGTCCTCGGTGTTATTTTATCTAAAGATACACCGTGATGGGCGGTACCATAGTAGCCCAGTCACTATATGAAATCCATTCTCCAATAAGCGCTGTACGGACTTATTTGTACTCAACTATGCTAAAAAGTGTGATGCAAGCATTTATGCTATATTCATATATTACTTTGACCTCTAGACATTATTATAATATAAATGGATTTTCATATGAAATGGTTTTGGTTATCGTAAGGTAAAAACCCGTCCGTGTTTATATGAAACATGGTCTAACGAGATACCTTTGATTTTAAAGGTTTTTATAACTTTAAAAAATCCATTTGTGTGTGTCTCACACTGGTTTTATAGATTGACTCAGGTGTTATTTTATCATAATGCTCGGGTCAACCGAGCATATTTACAGATTTGCTTTGGATCGTTGGAGCTTAGGAGATGATTGGAAATTATCAGTAATTATGAGGACATGATGTTATAACTGCCCAGGCTGACGATTGTGATTATTGTTGTACTTTGATGGATGTATGTATGTAACAGTTTCTCTTTTGTAAAGATCGATGATATTATATTATATGTTGTTACACTGCGATTATGAGATTTTGTGTTGTTTTAATATCTTTTCTCTTCTCTTCTTCTTTTTTCTTTCTTTCCTATAACTATCCGTCTTTCTGCTCGATTTGGGTTGGACATGTGTGGTTTATTGTCAACTTGAACAGTGCGGATTGGCGGGTCGTTACACTTGAGAGTTTTAATATTTGATTATAGTAGTTATGTGGATGCATATATATATATATATATATATATATATATATATATAGTACAAGAGAAATCAAGTTTCGTTTATTTCCTTTTCCCTTGAGATAATTTTAACCGATTTTTTTGCCTTACCAGTTTATATGTTCATGATGGAGCACTATAATATTATGTATGGGTGATGGTGACATACATGTTGTGCCTAAATTTAGTTCTCACTGTTTTAAAAAAGAAAAAAAAGAGCAAAAACAAAAATGTGGAAAGAGCAGCTCTAGCTACTGCTATTGTTAGCAGCAGTAGGCTCTAACCTACTTGCAGTAAGCAGCCACAACATAAAAAAAACTACTGAAAGCCAACTTGTTTCCTAGTTCCAGTCCTTCTCCCAACATGTCTAGTATATCACATGCGAGTTGTCTTACGCTTTGCACATACTCGTATCATTTCTTTTTTTGAACATAGGTTAGTATAAATAAAAATGTGCACATGGGCAAGAATGCTCTATATATATTTTCTTTCTTCTTCTGCATCAACTATTTTGGTTTCAATTAATGGCGGCAGCATAAGACCTGCAATGCCATATGGCTTACTATGAAAACTAAAAGGGTCATCCTAATTTGTGTAGTCAGACAGATTTTTTAGCATGTATCTTGAGCATATAATAAAACAACCAATATATTAAAGAAACAATTATAGAAACCATACATTGCATAAAGCTTCAAAGAAAAATAAAATAAAATAGAATAAGTTGCTACTTTCAGCGCCTACACTTTTGATAAATAAAGTGAAGAGTGGAGCCAGATTCTCCTTTTTTAAAGACCAAGCATTTTTCACGTTATTATATAGTTTGTTTCTTGCAAATGTAGCGTAGATCATATATTATTTGTTAATTAATGAAATGATTTAGCAATCGACAATATTTTCAGATGGAATTAAATTGCTACTTCATTTCTTAACAAATTTAATACATGAACGCGTCTTACAAAAAATTTAAGGTCTAATGTTATTGTTTGAGAGTTAAAACTGATTGGATGTTCCATAAAAAATTATATATAATTAGATTGTTTGTTGGGAAGTTGCTTATATTTTAGTTAAATAAATGCATGTTATTATACTATATATATGTGAGACTTATGGGTTCACTTTGAGTTGAGAATAGGTACAGGAAGACTACTTGGATTGGAATGTGATGCAAACTCGCTCTCGCTTGCACAAAGATTTAATAACGTTCTTTAAATGCTAAAATAAAGGTACGTTTTTGGAATATATACATTTGTTAAAAATATTAATATATATTATAACGACCCGTAATTTTTGATAGTTAAAACTGTTGAATTTAATAAGATTTTAGAATTTAACATTTTGCAAAATTAAAACTTATGATTTAGTGATGAAAAAATATAATTAGAATATGAATTTAATAATGTTGATTTGATGAAATTGACAACTATTTTAAAATATTTCCAATCAATTGAAATAAATGTAAAGTTAATTTAGTTATAATTGTAAATAAGGAACTAAATTGGCAATTAATGGAATTAATGAAATTGAACTATTATAATTGATATTGTAAAAGATGATAACTGTAAATAATGAATGTAATAAAATGTAAACTAATGTTAATTATATACATAAGGTTTTGGTTGATTTAAAAATAAGAATGTAAATCAAATAAAAGAGTTCATTTGAATTTAAATTCTAAATAGTGAATTTATTATAAATGCATTTAAATGTTGATATTAGTGTAATATTTAAATATTGGATTTAACATGGAAACTGCATTGTAAAAGATTATTAATTTCTATGTAATAAAGAATGATGGAAATCTTTAACTCTTATTATTTAAATTTAGAAGTGATTAAATTTATTTAATTAACGTGAAAATTAGCTACTTTGGCCACTGTCTTGGATTTCGAAAAAACTAGTTTCATCGGATCCGTAACAGTAAATTATTAAGATTTCAAGACTCATAGCGATCAGACTTATAGCTTAATTGTGCGGGCTCGAAACGCGTAGAAACAATTTAATGAATTTAATTAAAATAATGTGATTTTAAAAGCTCACTTTTGTATACAATGGAATTATGGCTTGAAACTAGTTCCATTAAGTTTCAAATTATCGAAAACCTATATTTTGATATATTGAATGACCCATTTTCGTTTAGGGAACGAAACAGGCTTTTCAGGTCGTTGTTATCATTTAGACCCAATTCGATCTATCCATTCATTCTTATCCATCTGTCTATATAAATAGATTCTTTTCTTAAACCCTAACAGCCTTTTCTTATTTTTGTATATATTATTATTTCCATCTGCTCCTTCCTTCTTTCCTAATGTCAGATAATCCCAAACCCTAATTACCAAGTTCAATTTCAAATCAAAATCAAATCTAGAAATTCAAACTCCTCAAAATATAGCAAATTATATATCGTTGGAAAGCTCTCGATGAGCGCAATCTACAGCAACAATTCTTTTTTTGATTTGATGCATCGTTTGGCCAAAAATTGTGGGAGATGTCCCGTCCGATGAAACTAGGATTTTCGATCCAACGGTGGATCCTCGATTTTACAAGGATCGGGAGGTATAGGCTTGTAGAGGTCACGAAGCAGGCCTTAGGGGTAGTGATCATTCATGTCAGATGTTGCCAGAGATCTCTAGAAAATTCAAAGAATGGGTTGGCGGCGGCTCTAGCATGGCAGCGCCTGGGGATCGCGCGTGGTCAGGTGGTAGTCGGCCGAAGGTGGTGTGGCAAGCGGCATCCTCTAATCTATGGTGAAGCATCTTCGTGGTGGCATGGAAGGTCAAAGGGGGAGGTGACTGAGATCGAGGTTGGAGCGTGCATGACGTATTCGATTAGGCTAGGGTTTTGCTGAGGTAATTCTATTTACCAATTTCCCCCCTTTTGTTTTAATTTTAATTTTAATTTTAAATGTTCTAATATTCATAATTTTTTCATCTAAGCTCGGATTTGTGCACGGTTTTCTCCATTGCGATCGTATCAAAATTCCGAACAATCTAAAATTGGTTTGGCTGCGTTCTAAGACTACTGGATTTTTTGGCTTTAATAGGATTTTTAATCGACGATAAACCAAAGGTCAGTGATTTGACCCACTCAAGAATACTAAACCATCTTATGTTAGTTATATTAAATTTATGATGTGATTAGAAATTTATTGATTGTTGTTTGGTATTTTTAGTTGTCGTTTAAATTTAATTTGAATGTATATTGAATTAAATTGCCATTTAAGTTAACATTGAATTTAAATTGTTGGTTAAATACCAATAATGATAACTGGTTAATTGTTGTAATTTATTGGTTTATCAAATGATGATTGTGACGGATGCTTGATTGTTGACATTTTGGATAATTGGATGTTATGTTTATTTTATATGTTGTCATCACACTGTAAGTTCCTTTAGTTATTGTTAGAAAAATCATTATGGGTTGAAATGATACAGACTCGAATAATCTTATAGATTAGGGAAATTATAATGGGTTGAAATGATAAACCTAAGCGATTTTGTGGATCTCAAAAAATTATGATTCAAGATACAGGTTGAAATGACATATATCTGGAAATTTAAATTTATTGTGGGTTGAAATAATATATTCTCATATCAATTGACCATATGGTAGAAAATTATATACGGACACCGAATTGGTTAAATTAAATGGTTTAAAATCTTGAATTTGGATTTTGATTAAATTTTGTTGTTTAAAGGAAATGAATTGTAGATTTATATGAATTTAATTATTTTTCTAATTTAAGCTCTGAAAGTTGAAATTGAAATGGTAAAAAAAGAATTGTTTAAGATTTTTTTGAAGATTTGGATCTAAAAATTTAACAATGAAGTTAAATTTGATTTAAGTGGTTTAAATAAGTAAATTGAAATTGATATGAATTGAAATGGTTTTAAATAAAAATGGAATAGAATTTAAATCATAAATTTGAATTGTTGAATTGAAATCAAGGTTAGAATGTTTCGAAAGTTGAAGTTATTTCGAATTGAAATTGAAATCACATTGATTTGGAACTAAACCAAAACTGAATATTTTGAATTGAAAGATTAAAATTGAGTTTTGTTGATTTGAAATCTGGATATGGTCCAGATATGTTGAAATAGAAGAAAAGTTTGATTTGATACTATTTTCAAAAAAATTATTTTAGTATAAACTGTTTAAAAATTTATTATTTTAAAATTTAGATTATTTATATTTTTAAAACTATTTACTATATAAATCATTTCCAATAATCAAACCATTTTATATTAAACTATTTTAATTGTTTTAAAATTCTTAAACTACTTAAACTGTTAAAACTTGTTTAAACTATTAAAACTAATTTGAACTATTAAAACCATTTTGAACTACTTAAACTATTTATGACTATCCAAACTATTTTCTAAATGATAAACTGTGCAAGGTTGAATTGTATATATTTAAATCCTTGATTTAAAGGCGAATGTGATTAAATGATGTTATAACCTACATTGGAATTTGAAATGATATTTTCTAGTGAAACAATATATTTTGAGTAAATATAATATTTTGATATCGATTATGAATCGGTTTTGGAAATGTAAAAGAACCAACCGGTGTGAAATAAGTTTTGGTTGTTAAATAGACTAGGATTGGATATTGTCATACTCTCTACCATACCGAAAACCACTTTAACTACTATGCACGTGGTGGAGAATCCAGAATAAAGTAGGATGGTTTGGGGAACGTTGCTGGAACGAAGTAAAAGAATGATGATGGATAGCCTTGACTTTTCGGTCATAATTAAGTTGACTAAAACAGGAGGTAGACCTGGGGCAAGTAGGGTCGCTCCCCCTATCGACCATGCTTCTTCAAAACCATATCTATTACTTTGTGATTTGATTTGGTCGCCACCCTTTGATATGATTATAGGAGTGTGTCTCGAGGTGGGCAGTAGTAGCTGTTGTGCGTTACCACCAGCCCGGTTCTGCAAAACGGTAGTATCCTACCATAGGCACTGTCTCGTGTGTCTTATCATATTTATCCTTACCGAGCCCACTATGTGTTTGGTTTGTGTTGTATCTATGGAGTGCTCCCTGATAGGCTACTAGTTCGGTAGAGTTTAGAATACTGTATAGACTACTACATTTATAAAAATGTGTTAATAGGGATATGGGTAACGCCTTAATACTATTTTAATACTTTACTTTGCTGCAGACATATTAAAATAGTGTATTGTATTACATATGTTGATAGTTTAACGGATCCTTAGGAGATGGAATCCCAAACATCTCGTAAATTATTGCACGCAAGTTAGGCATTGGATAGGAGATGAAAAGTCTTGTAAACATCTCTAAAGCCGTTGCACTCATATTTACTTATTTTTTTTAACTTACATAAGAACTTTTAGTTTTGACTCGAGTGTTCTGTCTTTTCATTACGCTCGGGTCAGCTTGAGCATTTTAGCGTTGAAGACTTTATTTCTGGAGGATGAAGATGGAGTTTGGTATATTATATAACTAGTGTTATTCCACTGTATCATGTTATTCTGCTGCATTATCCTATTATGCATGTCGTATGTATAACTCTGGTTGTATTGTAAAAGTGTAAGAAAATATATTTGTAAATCAGCTTCATGAACTATTTTGATTATTATATTTTATCATTCCGCTATGAGATTCTCTGTTTTTTTTCTTTCTTTTCTCTTATTTTCTTATTTACCCCATTAACGATCCTCCCTTTTGAATGGTTTGAGTTTGACATGTGTGGTTTATTATCAATTTAAACCATCCAAAAATGTGGGTCATTACAGTTGGTCTCAGAGCTTTGGTTTAGCAATACCTTAGCTTTGTGGGGTTTGACTCATTTAAGATAGGGTAGTATACCCTAAAATGAGTTGTTTGAGCGTATATATACGAGAGAGCATATTTGTTAATGTTATAAAATGTTATATATTGTGTTAATTTGTTCTTTTGAATATTTATAAATTCTGGTCAGTACATAGGACGCTATGGCATCGATAGGAATTTCTAAACATTTAACAGGGCAGACCGACACAATATTGTTTTGAAATATAGATAAATGAAATAATTTTACCTGGTATTATATTTTATATATAAAAGAATAAATTTTATAAATGGATATAGTTGTATGTGATATTTTTGTTTGTTCAGAAGTGAAATTTTATAAATATTGATTGCAATATAAGATTTAAAAATAAACTGAATTTATTTGAAATTGGTTTTCAAAGATTTCAAAGTACAATATTAGTATTATTTTCAGATATAAATATTTTCAATGTGATTTGAAAGAATTGTTTTCAAAGGAATTTAAAAAGGAAATAAGTTATGTTCTCTCCTCTTCTATCGCTAGAAAATAATTTTGATGATGATCGCAACATCATCGATGTTCATTTAGAGTTTCAAAGTGGAAAGACCACTGTGGTACCGTTGCTACACACTTGTCTTGATAAACAAATTTTAATTTTATTTTCTTAAGTATGATTTGATATATATAAAAGATATGAATATATATTATTCCAAAGTAATTTGAAATGAACCCGGTATTTAGTTCTTAAGTTCCTGTTGAATTAATAATTTTCATTTGTAAAAAATAAAGTGAAATATTGAAACTTATAAAATAGGGAATAAGAAATTAAAAGCTAAGTGATTAATGAAACTGTAAAGAAATTGGGGATTTGTCACTTGTAAATTAAAGGGTGATGAAATTAGAAGATGTAAATTATTGAATAGTTTTTGCTAACTAAAATGAATAAGATAAATTTGTATAACACTCAATTACGTTCTAAAAACATGTATAAAACTTACTTGAAATGTATAAAAGTTGAAATGTTAATATGAATATGTAATAGAATATTATACAAGTAAAACTTAAGTATGAATTTATTCACTAATGAATATTAATATTAAATGGAAATCAAGTTATATAAGTAAATGAATGTGAATTAAATTGCAAAGAAACTTATATAATATTTTAAGAATTAATTTAGTGATGTTCTATATAATTGAATGGAAAATAACATATGTGAATAAATGAAGGTAAATTAATGGAAAGAGACATTGTATGAATAAATGAAAATAAATAAAAGAGAAAAAATGAAACCAATAGAACAAACTTAAATAACATTTAAATTCTGTATTGTTTGGCTAATGGAATGTTTGGAAAAGGATACTTCAAATTGTTTAAGGTTGTATGAATAAGCTATTAAGTAATTATCCAAGGCTGTTGGGCGTAGGGTAAGATTAGTAGTTTATTTATCACCCTTGTACGATGAAAGGTGTCTGAAACTGAACAAACCATTAGTTTTGATTGTTATAAATGTATGATGGATTCTTTTGTTGCATATGATGGCCATGTTATTTAGTTTACATATGTTTTGTGTTGATTTGCTTTTGTTACTAATTGAAACAACTAAATATTTCTCTTATACATAATTCTCACTATTTTGGACTATATAAATGAAATACAGTTTTATAGAAGCAATAACTACTGCTTTTGGTTTCATAAATAAAGTTGTTTTCCCAATAAATAGGTACGTTTTGGGATTATGGTTTTACAATGATATTTTTTATTGTTTTTCTCATGATTTGGGATATTTTATTATTAGAATATGATATATATATGTGTGTGTGTGTGTGTGCGTGTGTGTATGTGTGTATTGTAATTCTTGATATTATAATTTTTTCGGACCTAACCGTGCAAAGGAGACTCTGTCGAAATTTTCCATAAATTTAGGACTTAATTTTTTTTGTGAAAGTCAAGTTATTTTCAAGTTCCTAGTAAACTAAATGATGTAAATTTAAGTGTTATAAATTGATTATTTTGAATAAAATTATACCAAGTTCTTAATTCCTTCTTTTCCTTTTTCGAGGACGAAAAGTTTTAAGTGGGTGAAAGTGTAATGACACGTAATTTTTGATAATTAAAACAATTAAATTTAATAAGATTTTAGAATTTAATATTGTGTGAAATTAAAATTTATAATGAGAAAATATAATTAGAATATGAATTAATAATGTTGATTTAATGAAACCGAAGGCAAATTTTAAAATCCAATCAATTGAAATAATTGTAAAGTTAATTTAGTTATGATTATAAATAAGGAATTAAATTGGTAATTAATGGAATTAACGAAATTGAAATATTATACTTAATATTGTGAAAGTTGATAACTATAAATAATGAATGTAATAAACTATAAACTAATGTTAATTATATTCAAAAGATTTTGGTTTGATTTAAAAATAAGAATGTAAATCAAATAAAAGAGTTTATTGGAATTTAAATTGTAATTATGAATTTATTACAATTGCATTTGAACACTGAAATTAGTGTAATATTTAAATATTAGATTTAACATGGAAACTGTATTGTAGAAGATTATTAATTTCTATGTAATCAAGAATAATGAAAACTTTTAACTCATAAAATTTGAATTTAAAAGTGATTAAATTAATTTGATAATTACTTATTTAATTAACATGAAAATTAGCCATTTTGGCCATTGTCTCGGATTTCGACGAAACCAGTTTCATTGGATCCGTCACAGTGAATTATTGTAGATTTCAAGTTTTGTAGCGATCGGACTTATAGTTTGATCGTGCGGGCTTGAAACGTGTAGAAATCAGTTTAATTAATTCAATTAAAATAATCTGATTTTAAAAGCTAACTTCTGTATACAATGGAATTAGGGCTTGAAACTAGTTCCATTAAGTTTACAATTATTGAAAACCTTTATTTCGCTATATTGGATGACCCATTTTCGTTTCGAAAATGAAACGGGCTTTTCGGATCGTCCTTATCATTTCGACCCAATCTGATCTATCCATTTGTTCTTATCCTTCTGTATATATAAATAGATTTCTTTTCTAAAACTCTAGCAGCCTTTTCTTAATTCTATACTGATGTGCAAGTAAATGTGCATATTTTTACTTCCATATTTAATCTATTTAAATTAAATAAATGATCATATTGAGTATTTTAATATGTTTAAACCAAAATTCAAATTATTTTCAAATCATCATTTATTCATTTTCAATTAGGGGCAAAATGTCATTTTTATGCGTTAATTAATTTGAGAAAATTCACTTGCACATTTTATTTTATTTATAGGAAAATTGATGGAAATTAGAAGAGCCTTTATGATTTATGCATGCACACAAGAGAATGAAGCAAATAAAGATGGAAATAATTCATTTCATGCATCATGGAGGACCCTACCTACCCACTTACCATGATCCCCTTTTAAAAGCTAAAAAACATAATTAAAGCTACATGCACATTTTAAATGAAGGCTTATGCGAATGTTAATGATTACTTGGAGGTTACATTTCCCAAGAGGGTAGTTTGGGTAGTTTCCAAAAAATGGATTAGGGTTTTGAAACTTGTACAAATACCCCTTATGTATCATGTAACCCTCCTCTCCTCTGTTACTCACTTCTTTAGCCTCTTAGTTTAGGAAAATAAAAGAAAGCCCCTTTTCTTTTTTTCATGGCTACTTAGCCATTTTCTTCTTATGTAATTTTTTATGCAATTTAATTCATGTTCTCTATTATTACATGCTCTTGTCTTTTCATATTAGTGGTGTAGATTTACATTTATGCAATTAGATTAATTTTTCCTTTACTTTACTCCTTTTTCTTTTCTTTTTATTTCTTGTTGCATACTACATTTGTTGAAATTATAACAAATATGTGAGGCTAATCCCTTCAATTTAGGGGTGATAAGCTCTCTAGTATGTAGATGCAACATTTTGATGTTTATGTTCTCATTTTGTGCTTAATGAAACATTTGAAGTTGCTTAACTTATTGTTTTTGATTTGAATTTGACAGCCTATATTGTGGACACCAAATAAGGTATGCTTAAATAATCACAAATAATAATTACCTCTTCATCAACATATGATGATGGTAATGAAGTGATTGTTGAAATTAAATTTTGATGGCCTGTATTTCTAAATAATAGTTAATAGGCCATGCTTAAAATAGATTTTGCTTCAACTTTGTTATCACATTTCATGAGAGTTAAACGTGTATTAGTGGTTGTGTTATTGTTTGATGGTTTATATTGGGCTAATTAATAGCACAAATATATAATACTTATGATAAGCACACCAACTAATTACACTAATGACAAGAAAAGAGAGATCATAACTTCATTTTGTTGATTTATGTGATCTAGAGTGTGGAAATTGCCTCAAAATTGCCTTCACACTCTCATATTTTTATCACTTAGTTTTTGTTAGTTTCTTACATTTTTAGCTTAACACTCTCTATACCCTGGTATAATTTGATTGAATAAAATTTTAAAATCAACAATTCCCTACGGATCAGCCCATACTCGGCACATACTAACAATTGTACGCCGTGCGCTCGTAGATATTTTATTTCTAAATTCGTTCGAATGTTTTCTAAACCGATAGAAAAACCATCGTTGAACATATATGTACTATTACTTCCATCTGTTCCTTCCTTCTTTCTCAATGTTAGATAATCCCAAATCTTAATTTCCAAATTCCATTTCAAATCAAAATCAAATCCAGAAATTCATACTCCCCAAACTATAGCAAATTATATATCGTTGAAAAGCTCTCGACGAGCGCAATCTACTGCAACAATTCTTTTTTCGATTTGATGCATCGTTTGGCTAGAAATCATGGGAGAAGTCTTGTCCATTGAAACTAGGGTTTTCGATCCAACGGTGGATCATCGATTTTATGAAGATTGGGAGGCATAGGATTGTAGAGATCGCGAAGTAGGTATCAGAGAGGGTGTTCGTTCGTGTCATATGTTGCCAGAGATTATCAGAAAATTCAAAGAATGGGGCGGTTGCTCTAGAGTGGCAGCGTCTGGGGCTCGCGCGTGGCCAGGGGTTGGTCGGTCGAAGGTGGGGTGGCTAGCGGCGTCCTTTGATCTATGGTGAAGCATCTTCATGATGGCACGATAGGTCAAAGGCGGTGGCAGTTGAGATCGAGGTTGAAGCGTATGCAACGTATTCGATTAGGCTTGGGTTTAGCTGAGGTAATTCTATTAACCAATTTTCCACCCTTTGTTTTAATTTCAATTTAAATATTAAATGTCCTAGTATTCCTAACTTTTTCATACGATCTCAGATTCACGCATGGTTTCCTCCCATACAATCATGTCAAAATTTCGGACAATCTAGGGCTGGTTTGGCTACATTTTGAGACTGTTGAATTTTTGGGCCTTAATTGGATTTTTAATCGACGATAAATCAAAGGTGAGTGATTTGACCTACTCATAAATACTAAACCAACTTATGTTAGTTAGCTTAAATTTATGCTGTGAATAGAAATTTTTTGATTGTTGTTTGGTATTTTTATTTGTCATTTAAATTTAATTTGACTGTATATTGAATTAAATTGTCATTTAAATTTACATTGAATTTAAATAGTTAGTTAAGTACCGATAATGATAACCAGTTAATTGTTGTGATTTATTAGTTTATTCAAATGATGATTATGATGGATGCTTGGTTGTTGACATTTTAGATGATTGGATGTTATGTTTATTTTATATGTTGTTATCAATTGCAAGTTCCCTTAGTTATTGTTAGAAAAATCATTATGGGTTGAAATGATACTTACCCGAACGATCTTATAGATTAGGGAAACATTGTTATGGGTTGAAATGATAAACCTGATTTTATGAATTTGGACAAATTAGGATTCGGGATACAGGTTGAAATGGTATATATCCGAAAATTTAAATTTATTATGGGTTGAAATGATATATGTTCGTATCACTTGACCATAAAGTAGAAAATTATATAGGGACACCGAATTGGTTAAATTAAATGGTTTAAAAACTCGAATTTGGATTTTGATTGAATGTTACTGTTTAAAGGAAATGAATTATGGATTCGTATGAATTTAATTATTTTTCTAATTCAAGCTTTGAAAGTTGAAATTGAAATGGTTAAAAAAGAAATTTCTAAGAATTATATTGAAGATTTAGATCTTTAAACAATGAAGTAAAATTTGATTTAAGTGGTTTAAATAAGTAAATTGAAATTGGGCTTGAAATTGATATGAATCGCAATGGTTTTAAATAAGAATGGAATTGAATTTAAATCATTGATTTTTACCGTTGAATTGAAATTGAGGTTAAAAATGAATATTTCAAAAGTTGAAGTTATTTCGAATTGAAAATGAAATCTCATTGATTTGGAAATAAATCAAACTGAATCATTTGAATTGAAAGATTAAAACTGAGTTTTGTTGATTTGAAATCAAGATATGGTCCAGATTTTTTGAAATGGAAGAAATAGTTTGATTTAGATACTATTTTCAAAATAAAATTATTTAGTATAAACTGTTTAAAAATCTATTATTTTAAATTCAGATTATTTAGATTTTCAAAATTATTTACTAGATAAACTATTTCCAATAATCAAACCATTTTATATTATACTATTTTAACTGTTTTGAAATCCTTACTATTTAAACTATTAAGACTAATTTGATCTATTAAAACGATCTAAAATATTAAAACTATTAAAACTATTTTAAACTATTTTAAAATATTTTAAACTATTTAAACTATTTATGACTATCCAAACTATTTTCTAAATTTCAAACTATACAAGGTGGAATTGTATATATTCAAATCCTTGATTTAAAAGTGAATGTGATTAAATGATGTTATAACCTGCATTAGAATTTGAAACGATATATTCTAGTGAAATGACATATTTGGTGTAAATATGATGGTTTTGAAATGAGGGATATTTTGAATTGAATATGATATTTTGATATCAATTATGAATCGGTTTTGGTAATGTAAAAGAACCAATCAGTGTGAAATAAGTATTTGGTTGTTAAAGAGACTGGGATCGGCTATTGTAATACTCTCCCCCAACATCGAAAACCACTTTAACAACTGTGCACATGGTGGAGAATCCTGAATGAAGTAGGATGGTTTAGCGAATGCCATTGGAATGAAGTAAGAGAACGATGATGGATAGCCTTGACTTTCGGTCCATAATTAAAATGACTAGAATATGATCTATACCTGGGCCAAGTAGGGCCCCTATCAAGCATGCTTCTTCAAACCATATCTATTAGTTTGTGATTTGATTTGGTGGCCACCCTTTGATTTGATTATGAGAGTGTGTCTCGAGATGGGCGGTAGTAGCTGCTATGCGTTACCACCAGCCTGGTTCTGCAAAACGGCAGTATCCTACAATTTCCTCATGTGTCTTGTCATATTTTTCCTGTTTGAGCCCACTATTAGTTTGGTTTGTGTCGTGCCTATGGCGTGCTCCCTGAGATCCCACCCGTTCTGTGGGGTTTACAATACTGTATAGACTATAACATTTATAAAAATGTGTTAAAGGGGATATAGGCAATGCCTTAACGCTATTTTAATACTTTACTTTACTGTAGACATATTATAATAGCACATTGTATTACATATATAGATAGTTTAACGGATTCTTAGAAGATGGAATTCGAACATCTCTTAAGTTATTGCATGCACGTTAGACACTGGATAGAAGTTGAAAAATCCATAAACATCTTTGAAGTCGCTACACTTATGTTTACTTATCTTGATTTAACGTACATAAGATCTTTTAGTTCTGACTCAAGCGTTTTGTCTTTTCATTACGCTCGGGACGGCTTGAGCATTTCAATGTTGAAGACTTTATTTTTAGAGGACAGAGACAGAGTTTGGTACATTATATTATTAGTATTATTCCACTGTATCATGTTGTTCCGTTGCATTATCCTATTATGCCTATTGTATGTATAACTTTGATCGTATTGTAATGTGTAATCAAATGTATTTGTAAAACGAGTTTTTAACAACCCAGGATTTTGGACATCCCCAGTTATGAATATTATTTATAATATTCAATAATATTGTATTTTAATATACAATATTTCCACTAATCAATGATTAATAATTATACACAATCTTTCCAAATCAATATAACTTGAGTTTTCAAATTTATATTAAGTTATTAATTTGATTTAAATAGGATTTCTTAGATTTATATATATTTAGTTTTAAAGATAAAATATGTATATATTATTTTAGAATTAAATATATGTATTTTGCTTTAAGCATAAATATGTATATTTTGTTCTAAAGTTGAGATATAATAGGAAATTCAAATTTATTGAAAATCAAATATTTTTACATATAGGATAATAAATTTATATGTAATAAAATTGGATGGAAATTTCATAATGAAGTGATAGAGTTATACTTTGATTTGATATATATAAACAATGTTGTTTATATTAAATAAAGTATTTTTAAGTTTCTTAAAAATATATACATTGAATAAGGAAATTTTTGTATATGTGTCATGATAAGTTAAAAGGAAATTCATTATATTTGATTCGGAAAATGTAAATAAGGAATGAATAAAAAGATCACTTAAATAAATAGGAGAAACCATTTACTCATAAATATCAACGAGACTTAGTTTGTTTGAAATAATATATTTCTATATTTTAAACTAAAATTTTATATATGGTTACATATATATATATATATATATATATATATATATATATAAACTTAAAATAATTTTTAAGTCTTTGTAGTTCTTGTTTAAAAGTACTATATATATAAGGTTATTAGTGTAGAAATTGAGATATAATTTATTGTATATATTTAATTCTAACAAAGTTTCATTTGGCTCAAATTATATGAAAGTGTAGATGTTAGTTTATTTCATCTTGTTTAAAATAACACACATATACAAATATATTAGCAAAGTAGATTATTTTAATAGTTTCACATTTATATTTAAATGATGTATAAGTAATAAATGAAAGCTTTGAGGATGATTTAAAAATCACTTTGAAATTCGTGCTTTGTAATAAATGATATAAGAAGTGTTTTATAAAATGTTAGTTTATATCTTAAGTTTAAATGACAAATTTCATGTTTAAAAACTGTGTGAGTATATAGAATGCAAACACTAATTTTTCTCAAAGCAAAAATAACTATAAATTTCATACTTTCATACCTTAAAACATTTTATAGTTTATGTATAGATAAGATTTCAAAGTTATTTACTGTTAAGAGAAATAAGTTATTAAAAACAGTTAACAAAACCAGAAATCAGGCCTGTAAAACAATTAACAAAACAATGGGAAGTTAAGTAATAAATTTTTATTAACAAACTACACTTGGCAGTAAATCCTGGAAAGAAAATCTTTGTAACGACCCTAGATTTTTTTTTTATGAATTTAATAATTAAAAGAATTTTTGAATTTAAATTGTAAAATTGATTATAAATGGCAGCGAGTTTCCCCGATTATTATAGAAAATATGTTAAGTCATATGAATTTGAAAATTCGTATATATGTGAATATATATGTATATATTGGATTTGAAATAAAATCTTAAACATGGGGTTTTAAGAATAAATGAAACATAGAATAAAACGCATTAAACAAATTTGTTAAGGAACAAACACACTAAAACAACTTTTACAATTTGTACATAAAGTAAAAGGAATATATATCAAACATAAGCAAAACAGATATATGAAAGGAAGACATAAAATATATATATAAAAGCAAAAGAAATATGTACAAACTAACAAAGTAAAGCTTTAAATAAAATAAAGAAATACGTTCAAATGTTAACAAATAACAATAACAACTTTATATCTATATAACATAATCAAAAGCAACCTAGCCAAGTAGCATAAGTATGCAAGCAAGAATATAAAACAAAGTCTATTAAACATAAACAAAGATAAAATAAAGCAAAGTAAATATGAAACATACATATGGAAGTATTGCAAAGCAAAGACAAAAGAAATGATAAAAGCATATTCAAGTATTAACAAATAAACAAACAAAATATACTTACCAAATAATACAATGTAAATAAATCCATACAAGATGAACTATAAAATATAAGTTTAACACATTGAACAAAATATGTACAAACAGTACAAAGGCTTACAAAAGAAGCAAACATGAAATATACATAAGTATGTACAGCCGAAATAAAATGAAAACAAATTATAAGTATATGGTACAATACAATTAATACTAGCATACAAAAAATCAAGATTTCAGTCAACAAAATCTTTGACTAAATACAAACTAAAACATTTGAACAGCAAAACAATTAATGCAATATCTTAGCCACCAAATATTTTGATATTACACATAGCAGGTTGTATCACTAGTAAACAAATGAAAAAAAAAGATGATAAGTATAAGCTTCCTATATAAGCCAAAACTAATTAATGTTAGTATATACTAATATCCTATCAGCCACCATTGGAAAACAAAAATCTCTGAAAAAATTTGACAAAAACAATCTTAGTACAAAATATGTCACCCTGTGTACAAACAGAAATAATCACCTGTAGAGTTCATCTCCTATATATCAACTTCTCCACATTTGAGTTCGAGCTGAGAAACTTTATTTGAAAACTTAAACAAAGATTCAATTTAAACAACACCTCAAATTCAACCAAACCAGAGAAACAAAGGAGAAGATTTCCAGTATCAACTTCAAAACCAGTTTTCAATTTTGCAAAAAATTGAAATAAAAAAAAGGGGCCTCAACTTTTCAAACTTCAAAACTTCTGGAAAACAAGATGTTTAAAGTGAGTAACTTATTTTCTTAAAATGTTCAAAGTATAAAACTGTTGCTTATATATAAATATATCTATGAATAAGTTTGTTTATATACATGTATGGATCCTCTGAGTGAAATTGAGAATTGGAAGTGTGTATAGGCTCACTGTTATGACTCTGAACACCAGAATTTGATTTCAAAAATCATTTCTTCCCAATCTATTCGATATTTGGATTTAGAGTCAAAATAGATATTGTCCGCTTAACCCTGAACTGAATTTTAAAAATAAATTCAAATTAAAATAACTTGTTATCACCTCTGGAAAGAAATATGTCTGAGCACAACTCAAATTTATCAAAAATTTGAATCTCTTAATTTACAAATTCAAGTATCTAAACTGAATCCCCATACAATAACAAGATTTTTAAACCTAATTTGATGATTTTTAATGGTGTGGTATGAGAGCAGTTTGGGTTCGTTCGATTTTTGCATTTCGAGTCGTCGTGGGCGATCGCGATGATGGGAGAGGTCAGGGATGAGGATGGAGGTGCGGGGGTGATCGAGGGGTCTGGGAAAAATACCCAGAGGTTGAACAAAGCCTTGTGGTGGCGGTGGGTGGCGTTTGAACTCCGGTGACCTAGTTTCGAGGGGGTCGCAAATTTTTGTTTCGTTCGACACCATTGCTCGATCGAGTGTCATGTGGTTCTTGGAAATGGTAAGTGGAGTAGCGACGGATAGATGGCCGAAGTTTGAGGTTCGCTGGTTGTCACGGTGGCGAGGACGGCGGCAGTTCCAGGTTTAAGAGTTCCGGCTGTTCTTTTTCTTTTGTTTGTTCCAGGTTCAATTTGAAACTCGAATCCAAATTCGAGTTGAGTTAGAGACATCGGGTGATTGGGTCAGTGTTTGGGGACGTTCTTCGATGTGGGAAGGCCGTCGAACTTGATCGGAATCGGTCGGGGTCATTGTGCATGTGCACGGTGTACCTTTGCGTTTCCTGTTGTTTTGTGTTTGGGTTGGAGGTAACTCGAGTGATTCTCGAGTAAACTGTTGGTTTACGCGAAGCAAGGAAGGGTTTGACCTGAAGCACTTTGCTTTGGTCTCGGGTTGAGCTGGCTTGCTACAGGTTGTACAAAACTGCCTGTAGTTTAAATTTAAGCCAAATCTAAATAAATTTAAATTGTGAGCTAGTTGTAACCGAAATTTAAAACTAGTGTGAAGTTAGATTCAATTGGAACTTTTAATCTTAAAGTTGTAAAAAGAAATTTGGATTTTCAAATCAAAAATTTAAAGCCAAATTTCAATATGAATTCAAGTCTTTTGAATCCAAATCTGGAAATTTTAAATAAATTTTAAACTGAATCTTAAATCAAGATATAAATATAAATCAAGTTTGAATTGGAAGTTAGTAAAAAGAATAATAAAGTTTTCAGATTTAAATTGTTTCAAATAGTTTAAACGATAAAATGAATTTGTATATTGATTTGAATTTAAATGGAATTGGACTTTAAATTCTCTCGACTTCTAGTGTAAGATGAATAATTCTTTAACTTGAAAAAAAAAACAAAGGGTTTTGAATTGTTTGAAACTGTTAAAGTTATTTTAAATCTTAAATTTTAAACTGAAATGTAAAAAGTGAATTTGAAGGTCTTTAAGTACCTTGTTAATGATAATTTGATCATTAATAAGAAAAATATTCTTCTCTTTAATAAATGAGGGTTTATAATTTGTAATTATTAAATTAATTAAAATGGAAAAATTAATGTTTTGAATTAATTTAGTAATTAAGAGTTAAATTTATTTAATTAAGATTTAAGCTTAATTAATTAAGGGATAATTAACTTGTCATTAAGAATCGTGAATTAATTAATCGTCGTTAAGAATAAATCAAGTTATAGTTAATATTTAATTAATGAAATAAGTAGGATTAATTAATGAGTTCTTAATGGTTATTCAATTTATAATCAATAAAGATGAATATAAGTAAATTTCTTTAGCAAAGTAATTAAAGAATTGTTATTAGTTAAATAAAGGTCATTACCTAAAATTATTTGAATAATAAATCTATGTGATTAATTTTCATAATTACTCTAGATCAATTAACTTAATAATAATCATTTGTGAAGTGTAATTATTTAAGGGAAATAATTAATTGATTTTTGTTTACCATAACTAGTAAATTTTTCATAAAATTAATCTGATTTGAATTTAATCAGATAATTAGATAAATCCTACTTATGGATGTTTGGATTTTATTAAATGGTTGAATTTTTGGATATCCCTGCTATGTGATGCTTTATGATATATCTTGATTTGTGTTGTGATCTGTGATATAATTTATTATCTGTGATATATATGTCGGTGTTATGTGAATGAAAGATAAGCGTTATAGTTTATATCGCTTATCAACTATATTTCTATGTTATAATCTGTGATGATTGATGATGTTGCACTATTGTGTTAAACCCTTGGACCACACTTATACACACACAAATATGGATTTCACGAGGAAATCGATTAAGTCACAGATTTTGAAATGATTTTCAAAGTTGAATATTTAAATTCAAATGTTTTGGAAATGGATTGGGATTAAAGTGAAGAGCTTTTGAAATGGAATTTCAAAAGATAAAATTTCATTTGAATTCAATATTTGAAATTAAATTCTATGATTTGGAAATTAGGGACTAAAGATGTTATACCAGTTATAGGGGTTAAACTATTTAAAAATATTGATTTGGGAATTTGAATTTAAATTCAAAGGCTTTAACTCGTGTAAATAAAAATTTGGATATTTCGGAAACGAAAACTATTTGTTTCCATATAATAAAAGCTTTCATATAGGAAGTGAACGTCCAATTTGTGTTAAAAGGATTTCAAGTAAAAAAATGAAAATGATTTTCCAAATTATGGAAACGATTTGAAAGTTATAAGTTAAATCTTTAATTTAAAGATTTAACGAGTTAATCCAATTGAAATAGGGATTGATTTGAAATCCGTAAATGGATCTTTGTGAATGGGGTGAATTTTGTGATTTAAATCTTTTGTTTAAAAGATTAAAGTGTGGAAATTATTTAAAACATTGAAGGTTTTCGAAATAAATCTTTTGTTTAAAAGATTTGAGATGGTAATTAGTTTAAACCATTTGAATGAAAGTTTTGAATTATTAAGTTGTGACTTAATTGAAATCTCATATCCATATGTTTTAAATGTTGCGCTCACTATTCGGTTTAGCCGGGAGAGGACCTTTGTGTCGTATAACCCATTCCGAATATGTGACACGTCGTTATGGATAGCATTTGAAGACCGGTGTTGAAGACCGGGTATTTGTGAGAACGATAGGATAACCTATCGATTGTCTCTGCACTGAGTTGCTCCGGTATAGAGATTCCCTAAGTGATGGGAAGTCCGATCGGGATTGTGAATACCCGGATTGCAAGGGCTTCTTTGGAAGTGCCTTCGGTTCTGTTCGAACCCGGAACAGACTTGTATGGTTACATGTCTGACACTACACTTTGAGATATAAAGCAGATTTCTTTCAAATACATTTCTGTTGGTGGCGGAGAATTTATTCTCTTAGCTTAACACCCTTCTCTGAGACGTATGAGCTCAGAGGTTATGTAGTTGAAGGTTATCAGCAATATACTCCCAATTTGGTAGTGTGGCATGCTGAGTGCTGCTGTGTGTTGATGATCATTGTTTGATCATTTGTGATATGATCATTTGTTTGATCATTTATCTTTGTGATCATTACTTTGATCATTTGTTGACCCAAAAGCATGGCTTTGTACCAAAGCGTAGCTTTGTGGGCGAGACTGCATCAGGACCTCACACCCCGGAAATGGTCAAAACAGGAAAGATGCGGCAAGGTTATGAGGGTCGCGCCCTTTAGGGTGTGTCATTCCCTTCTGGTAAAGGGTGGTATCATGGTATGGAGCCCAGATATTTACCTATGTGGTAGCTCCAATCTCATTTACTGTGTGGTTGTTGCTTAGAGGCGCCTCGGATAAAGGTCCCAAAGGACCGGGGAATGGCTTGCTCGAGTAGTAGTTACCTAGTTACAGAGGTAACCCGGCCTTGTGTTGGCAGAGATCCGGTTAGGTTCTCGGGACGTCCCGCCAGAGGCGATCCCATGTGGCAGTAGGAAGTTCCTTAGCCTGACCATTTGTTGGAAAATCCAATCAAAACAATACGTGCCTTGTACGGTTTTAGTTGTATTACCTGCCATCTACTTATGGTGGCGCCCCACTGTTTGGACGGTAGCTATAGTAGGCATACGATAATGGTCGTATGCTGGCTAAGATTAATATTCTACTTTCGATATGTTTTCTGCACTGTGCACTTATAATAATAATATCCAAAGAACTTTCTACGTATTAAGCATATTTGACTATCATAAGAAGAAATCTCCTCTAATTCTGCGTTTGCATTGTGTGTGTGGCGGGAGGTCTTATGGTAGTTTCATTTTATAAAAAGCATATCGGATTTCCTTTTATAAATCTTGTTCGTGTTTAAAAGATAAACTGTTTTTGTTACTCACACCAGTCCCATGACTGACTCGGAGTTTATTGTTCCTTTCCTAAACTCTGGGTGCTCACTATTTTCCACACGAGTAGTCTAGAGTTGGGTTTTTCTGATAGTTAGGTTTGGTGGATTATCTGGAGCTAGTTTCAGTCTTTGGATATGCACCAATCTTGCTCGACTTAGTGTATCGTGATGATGGTTCGAGCTGCTGTTGGAGTTCTCTCTTGAAGATTATATTGGAGTTATTTGTTCCGCTGCTAGTGTTATCTATTTCCTTTCCCGCTGCTATTTTATTGTATCATATCTCTGATGTATATCGATATCTATTGTATCATCTGTTGTATCGGGATGTTGTATGAGATGTTGTATATTGATATTCATTATTTCTTCCGCTGTGTTGTTTGTTTACTTAATGGTGTTATAAGCTCCGGCGACTCGGATTTGAACGGTCGAATCTACGGCATTCGAGTACGATGTAAAGTATGGATGTCAATTTTCGAACGGGAAAAATCCCCTTCGTTACATTTGGTATCAGAGCTAAGGTTGAACTTTCGCTCAGGAGTATAACACGTTAAGTAGCTCATTAGAGATAGGGTGAAGTAAACCCTAGGATGAGTAATCCCTAAGATATCCGTTCGTATGCCTCAGTAAATTCTTTTACTATCCAGTGATAGTAAGTATGAGTGCAAGAAGAGAACGAGATAGGGGACAGGGAAATACGACTATGTCAATGCCCTGCAATAGTGGAAGTAATTTTTCTCTATCGATCTTCTTTGATTCGTTTCCAAATTCTTTTGATTTCTTCATGATAGCTCCAGAAGAAGTTTCAGTGTGATGGTGGCCCTACGAATCGTTGCAGGAAATTCTTACTTCGTATTTTCATCGTTTCTTATTAGAGTTTGATTTAAACCTTAATTAATATTAATTGGAAATTTGGAACTGAACTTTGAAATAAATTGAAATTTTTAAATTGAGTTAACTTGATTAATAGGATATGAAGCTAACTTTGAATTGTATTGATAAAACGATTTTGGTTGAAAACAAATTTTGAATTTCTGTTATAACTTCTTGGGTAGAATAAAATATGAAATATAAACTTTGATGTATTTCTCAGCCTATAAAATTCTAAAATTAAGATCTTAATATTTGGATTTTGATTTTAATTGTAGAGAACAAATAGCGTTATCCGAGGAGGAAAGGTCAGGAGAGTGGGTGATTATGCTTCATCCAGTAGGGTACGAGATGATGAAGGTGAGTCATCAGTTCATAGGGAATTCCCAGTGGAGCCTGTAGTGCAGCCCCAACCACCAGTGGAAGAAGAAGAAGATGAGGAGGAATTCGAAGAGGAATTCGAAGAAGAGTTCGAGGAAGAATTCGAAGAAGAAGTTGAAGAGGAATTCGAGGAAGGGGTTGAGGCGGAAGAAGAACCTGAAGTGGAAGAAGAGTCCGAAGGTGACGAAGCAATTCATTGGGATTTGGATAATGTCGTGGATGATGATGATCCCATTGAGGACGAGGAGTAAAATGGTGGGTACCTTATTCTGGAAGAATCTGATCCGGAGGAGATTTCTGAGACAGACGATGAGGTTGAAGTGATAGACCTGTCAGGGCCTGAGAGGGAGAGTTCTGACAGTGAGGATTAGTAGTTGGTCGGTTTGACTTATTTTGGGGTATTATATAGGTATTTTGGACTTGAGATCATAGTAAAGGTTGGATGTTAGTAGGTTATGTATGACTATAACTCATGTACTAATATTTTGAGTAGTGTTTAATATAAAATATATTATGAATGGCCTGAAAATATCCATGTGTTACTAGTATAATTTGAATTACCATTAGTCTATTTTGTGTGTGTATAATTCGAGAGACGAGCTGTACAATTTCGAGGACGAAATTCTTTTAAGGGGGGAAGTCTGTAACGACCCCAGATTTTTTTTTGTGAATTTAATAATTAAAAGAATTTTTGAATTTAAATTGTAAAATTGATTATAAATGGCAGCGAGTTTCCCCGATTATTATAGAAAATATGTTAAGTCATATGAATTTGAAAATTCGTATATATGTGAATATATATGTATATATTGGATTTGAAATAAAATCTTAAACATGGGGTTTTAAGAATAAATGAAACATAGAATAAAACGCATTAAACAAATTTGTTAAGGAACAAACACACTAAAACAACTTTTACAATTTGTACATAAAGTAAAAGGAATATATATCAAACATAAGCAAAACAGATATATGAAAGGAAGACATAAAATATATATATAAAAGCAAAAGAAATATGTACAAACTAACAAAGTAAAGCTTTAAATAAAATAAAGAAATACGTTCAAATGTTAACAAATAACAATAACAACTTTATATCTATATAACATAATCAAAAGCAACCTAGCCAAGTAGCATAAGTATGCAAGCAAGAATATAAAACAAAGTCTATTAAACATAAACAAAGATAAAATAAAGCAAAGTAAATATGAAACATACATATGGAAGTATTGCAAAGCAAAGACAAAAGAAATGATAAAAGCATATTCAAGTATTAACAAATAAACAAACAAAATATACTTACCAAATAATACAATGTAAATAAATCCATACAAGATGAACTATAAAATATAAGTTTAACACATTGAACAAAATATGTACAAACAGTACAAAGGCTTACAAAAGAAGCAAACATGAAATATACATAAGTATGTACAGCCGAAATAAAATGAAAACAAATTATAAGTATATGGTACAATACAATTAATACTAGCATACCAAAAATCAAGATTTCAGTCAACAAAATCTTTGACTAAATACAAACTAAAACATTTGAACAGCAAAACAATTAATGCAATATCTTAGCCACCAAATATTTTGATATTACACATAGCAGGTTGTATCACTAGTAAACAAATGAAAAAAAAAGATGATAAGTATAAGCTTCCTATATAAGCCAAAGCTAATTAATGTTAGTATATACTAATATCCTATCAGCCACCATTGGAAAACAAAAATCTCTGAAAAAATTTGACAAAAACAATCTTAGTACAAAATATGTCACCCTGTGTACAAACAGAAATAATCACCTGTAGAGTTCATCTCCTATATATCAACTTCTCCACATTTGAGTTCGAGCTGAGAAACTTTATTTGAAAACTTAAACAAAGATTCAATTTAAACAACACCTCAAATTCAACCAAACCAGAGAAACAAAGGAGAAGATTTCCAGTATCAACTTCAAAACCAGTTTTCAATTTTGCAAAAAATTGAAATAAAAAAAAGGGGCCTCAACTTTTCAAACTTCAAAACTTCTGGAAAACAAGATGTTTAAAGTGAGTAACTTATTTTCTTAAAATGTTCAAAGTATAAAACTGTTGCTTATATATAAATATATCTATGAATAAGTTTGTTTATATACATGTATGGATCCTCTGAGTGAAATTGAGAATTGGAAGTGTGTATAGGCTCACTGTTATGACTCTGAACACCAGAATTTGATTTCAAAAATCATTTCTTCCCAATCTATTCGATATTTGGATTTAGAGTCAAAATAGATATTGTCTGCTTAACCCTGAACTGAATTTTAAAAATAAATTCAAATTAAAATAACTTGTTATCACCTCTGGAAAGAAATATGTCTGAGCACAACTCAAATTTATCAAAAATTCGAATCTCTTAATTTACAAATTCAAGTATCTAAACTGAATCCCCATACAATAACAAGATTTTTAAACCTAATTTGATGATTTTTAATGGTGTGGTATGAGAGCAGTTTGGGTTCGTTCGATTTTTGCATTTCGAGTCGTCGTGGGCGATCGCGGTGATGGGAGAGGTCAGGGCTGAGGATGGAGGTGCGGGGGTGATCGAGGGGTCTGGGAAAAATACCCAGAGGTTGAACAAAGCCTTGTGGTGGCGGTGGGTGGCGTTTGAACTCCGGTGACCTAGTTTCGAGGGGGTCGCAAATTTTTGTTTCGTTCGACACCATTGCTCGATCGAGTGTCATGTGGTTCTTGGAAATGGTAAGTGGAGTAGCGACGGATAGATGGCCGAAGTTTGAGGTTCGCTGGTTGTCACGGTGGAGAGGACGGCGGCAGTTCCAGGTTTAAGAGTTCCGGCTGTTCTTTTTCTTTTGTTTGTTCCAGGTTCAATTTGAAACTCGAATCCAAATTCGAGTTGAGTTAGAGACATCGGGTGATTGGGTCAGTGTTTGGGGACGTTCTTCGATGTGGGAAGGCCGTCGAACTTGATCGGAATCGGTCGGGGTCATTGTGCATGTGCACGGTGTACCTTTGCGTTTCCTGTTGTTTTGTGTTTGGGTTGGAGGTAACTCGAGTGATTCTCGAGTAAACTGTTGGTTTACGCGAAGCAAGGAAGGGTTTGACCTGAAGCACTTTGCTTTGGTCTCGGGTTGAGCTGGCTTGCTACAGGTTGTACAAAACTGCCTGTAGTTTAAATTTAAGCCAAATCTAAATAAATTTAAATTGTGAGCTAGTTGTAACCGAAAGTTAAAACTAGTGTGAAGTTAGATTCAAATGGAACTTTTAATCTTAAAGTTGTAAAAAGAAATTTGGATTTTCAAATCAAAAATTTAAAGCCAAATTTCAATATGAATTCAAGTCTTTTGAATCCAAATCTGGAAATTTTAAATAAATTTTAAAGTGAATCTTAAATCAAGATATAAATATAAATCAAGTTTGAATTGGAAGTTAGTAAAAAGAATAATAAAGTTTTCAGATTTAAATTGTTTCAAATAGTTTAAACGATAAAATGAATTTGTATATTGATTTGAATTTAAATGGAATTGGACTTTAAATTCTCTCGACTTCTAGTGTAAGATGAATAATTCTTTAACTTGAAAAAAAAAAACAAAGGGTTTTGAATTGTTTGAAACTGTTAAAGTTATTTTAAATCTTAAATTTTAAACTGAAATGTAAAAAGTGAATTTGAAGGTCTTTAAGTACCTTGTTAATGATAATTTGATCATTAATAAGAAAAATATTCTTATCTTTAATAAATGTGGGTTTATAATTTGTAATTATTAAATTAATTAAAATGGTAAATTAATGTTTTGAATTAATTTAGTAATTAAGAGTTAACTTTATTTAATTAAGATTTAAGCTTAATTAATTAAGGGATAATTAACTTGTCATTAAGAATCATGAATTAATTAATCGTCGTTAAGAATAAATCAAGTTATAGTTAATGTTTAATTAATGAAATAAGTAGGATTAATTAATGAGTTCTTAATGGTTATTCAATTTATAATCAATAAAGATGAATATAAGTAAATTTCTTTAGCAAAGTAATTAAAGAATTGTTATTAGTTAAATAAAGGTCATTACCTAAAATTATTTGAATAATAAATCTATGTGATTAATTTTCATAATTACTCTAGATCAATTAACTTAATAATAATCATTTGTGAAGTGTAATTATTTAAGGGAAATAATTAATTGATTTTTGTTTACCATAACTAGTAAATTTTTCATAAAATTAATCTGATTTGAATTTAATCAGATAATTAGATAAATCCTACTTATGGATGTTTGGATTTTATTAAATGGTTGAATTTTTGGATATCCCTGCTATGTGATGCTTTATGATATATCTTGATTTGTGTTGTGATCTGTGATATAATTTATTATCTGTGATATATATGTCGGTGTTATGTGAATGAAAGATAAGCGTTATAGTTTATATCGCTTATCAACTATATTTCTATGTTATAATCTGTGATGATTGATGATGTTGCACTATTGTGTTAAACCCTTGGACCACACTTATACACACACAAATATGGATTTCACGAGGAAATCGATTAAGTCACAGATTTTGAAATGATTTTCAAAGTTGAATATTTAAATTCAAATGTTTTGGAAATGGATTGGGATTAAAGTGAAGAGCTTTTGAAATGGAATTTCAAAAGATAAAATTTCATTTGAATTCAATATTTGAAATTAAATTCTATGATTTGGAAATTAGGGACTAAAGATGTTATACCAGTTATAGGGGTTAAACTATTTAAAAATATTGATTTGGGAATTTGAATTTAAATTCAAAGGCTTTAACTCGTGTAAATAAAAATTTGGATATTTCGGAAACGAAAACTATTTGTTTCCATATAATAAAAGCTTTCATATAGGAAGTGAACGTCCAATTTGTGTTAAAAGGATTTCAAGTAAAAAAATGAAAATGATTTTCCAAATTATGGAAACGATTTGAAAGTTATAAGTTAAATCTTTAATTTAAAGATTTAACGAGTTAATCCAATTGAAATAGGGATTGATTTGAAATCCGTAAATGGATCTTTGTGAATGGGGTGAATTTTGTGATTTAAATCTTTTGTTTAAAAGATTAAAGTGTGGAAATTATTTAAAACATTGAAGGTTTTCGAAATAAATCTTTTGTTTAAAAGATTTGAGATGGTAATTAGTTTAAACCATTTGAATGAAAGTTTTGAATTATTAAGTTGTGACTTAATTGAAATCTCATATCCATATGTTTTAAATGTTGCGCTCACTATTCGGTTTAGCCGGGAGAGGACCTTTGTGTCGTATAACCCATTCCGAATATGTGACACGTCGTTATGGATAGCATTTGAAGACCGGTGTTGAAGACCGGGTATTTGTGAGAACGATAGGATAACCTATCGATTGTCTCTGCACTGAGTTGCTCCGGTATAGAGATTCCCTAAGTGATGGGAAGTCCGATCGGGATTGTGAATACCCGGATTGCAAGGGCTTCTTTGGAAGTGCCTTCGGTTCTGTTCGAACCCGGAACAGACTTGTATGGTTACATGTCTGACACTACACTTTGAGATATAAAGCAGATTTCTTTCAAATACATTTCTGTTGGTGGCGGAGAATTTATTCTCTTAGCTTAACACCCTTCTCTGAGACGTATGAGCTCAGAGGTTATGTAGTTGAAGGTTATCAGCAATATACTCCCAATTTGGTAGTGTGGCATGCTGAGTGCTGCTGTGTGTTGATGATCATTGTTTGATCATTTGTGATATGATCATTTGTTTGATCATTTATCTTTGTGATCATTACTTTGATCATTTGTTGACCCAAAAGCATGGCTTTGTACCAAAGCGTAGCTTTGTGGGCGAGACTGCATCAGGACCTCACACCCCGGAAATGGTCAAAACAGGAAAGATGCGGCAAGGTTATGAGGGTCGCGCCCTTTAGGGTGTGTCATTCCCTTCTGGTAAAGGGTGGTATCATGGTATGGAGCCCAGATATTTACCTATGTGGTAGCTCCAATCTCATTTACTGTGTGGTTGTTGCTTAGAGGCGCCTCGGATAAAGGTCCCAAAGGACCGGGGAATGGCTTGCTCGAGTAGTAGTTACCTAGTTACAGAGGTAACCCGGCCTTGTGTTGGCAGAGATCCGGTTAGGTTCTCGGGACGTCCCGCCAGAGGCGATCCCATGTGGCAGTAGGAAGTTCCTTAGCCTGACCATTTGTTGGAAAATCCAATCAAAACAATACGTGCCTTGTACGGTTTTAGTTGTATTACCTGCCATCTACTTATGGTGGCGCCCCACTGTTTGGACGGTAGCTATAGTAGGCATACGATAATGGTCGTATGCTGGCTAAGATTAATATTCTACTTTCGATATGTTTTCTGCACTGTGCACTTATAATAATAATATCCAAAGAACTTTCTACGTATTAAGCATATTTGACTATCATAAGAAGAAATCTCCTCTAATTCTGCGTTTGCATTGTGTGTGTGGCGGGAGGTCTTATGGTAGTTTCATTTTATAAAAAGCATATCGGATTTCCTTTTATAAATCTTGTTCGTGTTTAAAAGATAAACTGTTTTTGTTACTCACACCAGTCCCATGACTGACTCGGAGTTTATTGTTCCTTTCCTAAACTCTGGGTGCTCACTATTTTCCACACGAGCAGTCTAGAGTTGGGTTTTTCTGATAGTTAGGTTTGGTGGATTATCTGGAGCTAGTTTCAGTCTTTGGATATGCACCAATCTTGCTCGACTTAGTGTATCGTGATGATGGTTCGAGCTGCTGTTGGAGTTCTCTCTTGAAGATTATATTGGAGTTATTTGTTCCGCTGCTAGTGTTATCTATTTCCTTTCCCGCTGCTATTTTATTGTATCATATCTCTGATGTATATCGATATCTATTGTATCATCTGTTGTATCGGGATGTTGTATGAGATGTTGTATATTGATATTCATTATTTCTTCCGCTGTGTTGTTTGTTTACTTAATGGTGTTATAAGCTCCGGCGACTCGGATTTGAACGGTCGAATCTACGGCATTCGAGTACGATGTAAAGTATGGATGTCAATTTTCGAACGGGAAAAATCCCCTTCGTTACATTTGGTATCAGAGCTAAGGTTGAACTTTCGCTCAGGAGTATAACACGTTAAGTAGCTCATTAGAGATAGGGTGAAGTAAACCCTAGGATGAGTAATCCCTAAGATATCCGTTCGTATGCCTCAGTAAATTCTTTTACTATCCAGTGATAGTAAGTATGAGTGCAAGAAGAGAACGAGATAGGGGACAGGGAAATACGACTATGTCAATGCCCTGCAATAGTGGAAGTAATTTTTCTCTATCGATCTTCTTTGATTCGTTTCCAAATTCTTTTGATTTCTTCATGATAGCTCCAGAAGAAGTTTCAGTGTGATGGTGGCCCTACGAATCGTTGCAGGAAATTCTTACTTCGTATTTTCATCGTTTCTTATTAGAGTTTGATTTAAACCTTAATTAATATTAATTGGAAATTTGGAACTGAACTTTGAAATAAATTGAAATTTTTAAATTGAGTTAACTTGATTAATAGGATATGAAGCTAACTTTGAATTGTATTGATAAAACGATTTTGGTTGAAAACAAATTTTGAATTTCTGTTATAACTTCTTGGGTAGAATAAAATATGAAATATAAACTTTGATGTATTTCTCAGCCTATAAAATTCTAAAATTAAGATCTTAATATTTGGATTTTGATTTTAATTGTAGAGAACAAATAGCGTTATCCGAGGAGGAAAGGTCAGGAGAGTGGGTGATTATGCTTCATCCAGTAGGGTACGAGATGATGAAGGTGAGTCATCAGTTCATAGGGAATTCCCAGTGGAGCCTGTAGTGCAGCCCCAACCACCAGTGGAAGAAGAAGAAGATGAGGAGGAATTCGAAGAGGAATTCGAAGAAGAGTTCGAGGAAGAATTCGAAGAAGAAGTTGAAGAGGAATTCGAGGAAGGGGTTGAGGCGGAAGAAGAACCTGAAGTGGAAGAAGAGTCCGAAGGTGACGAAGCAATTCATTGGGATTTGGATAATGTCGTGGATGATGATGATCCCATTGAGGACGAGGAGTAAAATGGTGGGTACCTTATTCTGGAAGAATCTGATCCGGAGGAGATTTCTGAGACAGACGATGAGGTTGAAGTGATAGACCTGTCAGGGCCTGAGAGGGAGAGTTCTGACAGTGAGGATTAGTAGTTGGTCGGTTTGACTTATTTTGGGGTATTATATAGGTATTTTGGACTTGAGATCATAGTAAAGGTTGGATGTTAGTAGGTTATGTATGACTATAACTCATGTACTAATATTTTGAGTAGTGTTTAATATAAAATATATTATGAATGGCCTGAAAATATCCATGTGTTACTAGTATAATTTGAATTACCATTAGTCTATTTTGTGTGTGTATAATTCGAGAGACGAGCTGTACAATTTCGAGGACGAAATTCTTTTAAGGGGGGAAGTCTGTAACGACCCCAGATTTTTTTTTGTGAATTTAATAATTAAAAGAATTTTTGAATTTAAATTGTAAAATTGATTATAAATGGCAGCGAGTTTCCCCGATTATTATAGAAAATATGTTAAGTCATATGAATTTGAAAATTCGTATATATGTGAATATATATGTATATATTGGATTTGAAATAAAATCTTAAACATGGGGTTTTAAGAATAAATGAAACATAGAATAAAACGCATTAAACAAATTTGTTAAGGAACAAACACACTAAAACAACTTTTACAATTTGTACATAAAGTAAAAGGAATATATATCAAACATAAGCAAAACAGATATATGAAAGGAAGACATAAAATATATATATAAAAGCAAAAGAAATATGTACAAACTAACAAAGTAAAGCTTTAAATAAAATAAAGAAATACGTTCAAATGTTAACAAATAACAATAACAACTTTATATCTATATAACATAATCAAAAGCAACCTAGCCAAGTAGCATAAGTATGCAAGCAAGAATATAAAACAAAGTCTATTAAACATAAACAAAGATAAAATAAAGCAAAGTAAATATGAAACATACATATGGAAGTATTGCAAAGCAAAGACAAAAGAAATGATAAAAGCATATTCAAGTATTAACAAATAAACAAACAAAATATACTTACCAAATAATACAATGTAAATAAATCCATACAAGATGAACTATAAAATATAAGTTTAACACATTGAACAAAATATGTACAAACAGTACAAAGGCTTACAAAAGAAGCAAACATGAAATATACATAAGTATGTACAGCCGAAATAAAATGAAAACAAATTATAAGTATATGGTACAATACAATTAATACTAGCATACCAAAAATCAAGATTTCAGTCAACAAAATCTTTGACTAAATACAAACTAAAACATTTGAACAGCAAAACAATTAATGCAATATCTTAGCCACCAAATATTTTGATATTACACATAGCAGGTTGTATCACTAGTAAACAAATGAAAAAAAAAGATGATAAGTATAAGCTTCCTATATAAGCCAAAGCTAATTAATGTTAGTATATACTAATATCCTATCAGCCACCATTGGAAAACAAAAATCTCTGAAAAAATTTGACAAAAACAATCTTAGTACAAAATATGTCACCCTGTGTACAAACAGAAATAATCACCTGTAGAGTTCATCTCCTATATATCAACTTCTCCACATTTGAGTTCGAGCTGAGAAACTTTATTTGAAAACTTAAACAAAGATTCAATTTAAACAACACCTCAAATTCAACCAAACCAGAGAAACAAAGGAGAAGATTTCCAGTATCAACTTCAAAACCAGTTTTCAATTTTGCAAAAAATTGAAATAAAAAAAAGGGGCCTCAACTTTTCAAACTTCAAAACTTCTGGAAAACAAGATGTTTAAAGTGAGTAACTTATTTTCTTAAAATGTTCAAAGTATAAAACTGTTGCTTATATATAAATATATCTATGAATAAGTTTGTTTATATACATGTATGGATCCTCTGAGTGAAATTGAGAATTGGAAGTGTGTATAGGCTCACTGTTATGACTCTGAACACCAGAATTTGATTTCAAAAATCATTTCTTCCCAATCTATTCGATATTTGGATTTAGAGTCAAAATAGATATTGTCTGCTTAACCCTGAACTGAATTTTAAAAATAAATTCAAATTAAAATAACTTGTTATCACCTCTGGAAAGAAATATGTCTGAGCACAACTCAAATTTATCAAAAATTCGAATCTCTTAATTTACAAATTCAAGTATCTAAACTGAATCCCCATACAATAACAAGATTTTTAAACCTAATTTGATGATTTTTAATGGTGTGGTATGAGAGCAGTTTGGGTTCGTTCGATTTTTGCATTTCGAGTCGTCGTGGGCGATCGCGGTGATGGGAGAGGTCAGGGCTGAGGATGGAGGTGCGGGGGTGATCGAGGGGTCTGGGAAAAATACCCAGAGGTTGAACAAAGCCTTGTGGTGGCGGTGGGTGGCGTTTGAACTCCGGTGACCTAGTTTCGAGGGGGTCGCAAATTTTTGTTTCGTTCGACACCATTGCTCGATCGAGTGTCATGTGGTTCTTGGAAATGGTAAGTGGAGTAGCGACGGATAGATGGCCGAAGTTTGAGGTTCGCTGGTTGTCACGGTGGAGAGGACGGCGGCAGTTCCAGGTTTAAGAGTTCCGGCTGTTCTTTTTCTTTTGTTTGTTCCAGGTTCAATTTGAAACTCGAATCCAAATTCGAGTTGAGTTAGAGACATCGGGTGATTGGGTCAGTGTTTGGGGACGTTCTTCGATGTGGGAAGGCCGTCGAACTTGATCGGAATCGGTCGGGGTCATTGTGCATGTGCACGGTGTACCTTTGCGTTTCCTGTTGTTTTGTGTTTGGGTTGGAGGTAACTCGAGTGATTCTCGAGTAAACTGTTGGTTTACGCGAAGCAAGGAAGGGTTTGACCTGAAGCACTTTGCTTTGGTCTCGGGTTGAGCTGGCTTGCTACAGGTTGTACAAAACTGCCTGTAGTTTAAATTTAAGCCAAATCTAAATAAATTTAAATTGTGAGCTAGTTGTAACCGAAAGTTAAAACTAGTGTGAAGTTAGATTCAAATGGAACTTTTAATCTTAAAGTTGTAAAAAGAAATTTGGATTTTCAAATCAAAAATTTAAAGCCAAATTTCAATATGAATTCAAGTCTTTTGAATCCAAATCTGGAAATTTTAAATAAATTTTAAAGTGAATCTTAAATCAAGATATAAATATAAATCAAGTTTGAATTGGAAGTTAGTAAAAAGAATAATAAAGTTTTCAGATTTAAATTGTTTCAAATAGTTTAAACGATAAAATGAATTTGTATATTGATTTGAATTTAAATGGAATTGGACTTTAAATTCTCTCGACTTCTAGTGTAAGATGAATAATTCTTTAACTTGAAAAAAAAAACAAAGGGTTTTGAATTGTTTGAAACTGTTAAAGTTATTTTAAATCTTAAATTTTAAACTGAAATGTAAAAAGTGAATTTGAAGGTCTTTAAGTACCTTGTTAATGATAATTTGATCATTAATAAGAAAAATATTCTTATCTTTAATAAATGTGGGTTTATAATTTGTAATTATTAAATTAATTAAAATGGTAAATTAATGTTTTGAATTAATTTAGTAATTAAGAGTTAACTTTATTTAATTAAGATTTAAGCTTAATTAATTAAGGGATAATTAACTTGTCATTAAGAATCATGAATTAATTAATCGTCGTTAAGAATAAATCAAGTTATAGTTAATGTTTAATTAATGAAATAAGTAGGATTAATTAATGAGTTCTTAATGGTTATTCAATTTATAATCAATAAAGATGAATATAAGTAAATTTCTTTAGCAAAGTAATTAAAGAATTGTTATTAGTTAAATAAAGGTCATTACCTAAAATTATTTGAATAATAAATCTATGTGATTAATTTTCATAATTACTCTAGATCAATTAACTTAATAATAATCATTTGTGAAGTGTAATTATTTAAGGGAAATAATTAATTGATTTTTGTTTACCATAACTAGTAAATTTTTCATAAAATTAATCTGATTTGAATTTAATCAGATAATTAGATAAATCCTACTTATGGATGTTTGGATTTTATTAAATGGTTGAATTTTTGGATATCCCTGCTATGTGATGCTTTATGATATATCTTGATTTGTGTTGTGATCTGTGATATAATTTATTATCTGTGATATATATGTCGGTGTTATGTGAATGAAAGATAAGCGTTATAGTTTATATCGCTTATCAACTATATTTCTATGTTATAATCTGTGATGATTGATGATGTTGCACTATTGTGTTAAACCCTTGGACCACACTTATACACACACAAATATGGATTTCACGAGGAAATCGATTAAGTCACAGATTTTGAAATGATTTTCAAAGTTGAATATTTAAATTCAAATGTTTTGGAAATGGATTGGGATTAAAGTGAAGAGCTTTTGAAATGGAATTTCAAAAGATAAAATTTCATTTGAATTCAATATTTGAAATTAAATTCTATGATTTGGAAATTAGGGACTAAAGATGTTATACCAGTTATAGGGGTTAAACTATTTAAAAATATTGATTTGGGAATTTGAATTTAAATTCAAAGGCTTTAACTCGTGTAAATAAAAATTTGGATATTTCGGAAACGAAAACTATTTGTTTCCATATAATAAAAGCTTTCATATAGGAAGTGAACGTCCAATTTGTGTTAAAAGGATTTCAAGTAAAAAAAATGAAAATGATTTTCCAAATTATGGAAACGATTTGAAAGTTATAAGTTAAATCTTTAATTTAAAGATTTAACGAGTTAATCCAATTGAAATAGGGATTGATTTGAAATCCGTAAATGGATCTTTGTGAATGGGGTGAATTTTGTGATTTAAATCTTTTGTTTAAAAGATTAAAGTGTGGAAATTATTTAAAACATTGAAGGTTTTCGAAATAAATCTTTTGTTTAAAAGATTTGAGATGGTAATTAGTTTAAACCATTTGAATGAAAGTTTTGAATTATTAAGTTGTGACTTAATTGAAATCTCATATCCATATGTTTTAAATGTTGCGCTCACTATTCGGTTTAGTCGGGAGAGGACCTTTGTGTCGTATAACCCATTCCGAATATGTGACACGTCGTTATGGATAGCATTTGAAGACCGGTGTTGAAGACCGGGTATTTGTGAGAACGATAGGATAACCTATCGATTGTCTCTGCACTGAGTTGCTCCGGTATAGAGATTCCCTAAGTGATGGGAAGTCCGATCGGGATTGTGAATACCCGGATTGCAAGGGCTTCTTTGGAAGTGCCTTCGGTTCTGTTCGAACCCGGAACAGACTTGTATGGTTACATGTCTGACACTACACTTTGAGATATAAAGCAGATTTCTTTCAAATACATTTCTGTTGGTGGCGGAGAATTTATTCTCTTAGCTTAACACCCTTCTCTGAGACGTATGAGCTCAGAGGTTATGTAGTTGAAGGTTATCAGCAATATACTCCCAATTTGGTAGTGTGGCATGCTGAGTGCTGCTGTGTGTTGATGATCATTGTTTGATCATTTGTGATATGATCATTTGTTTGATCATTTATCTTTGTGATCATTACTTTGATCATTTGTTGACCCAAAAGCATGGCTTTGTACCAAAGCGTAGCTTTGTGGGCGAGACTGCATCAGGACCTCACACCCCGGAAATGGTCAAAACAGGAAAGATGCGGCAAGGTTATGAGGGTCGCGCCCTTTAGGGTGTGTCATTCCCTTCTGGTAAAGGGTGGTATCATGGTATGGAGCCCAGATATTTACCTATGTGGTAGCTCCAATCTCATTTACTGTGTGGTTGTTGCTTAGAGGCGCCTCGGATAAAGGTCCCAAAGGACCGGGGAATGGCTTGCTCGAGTAGTAGTTAACTAGTTACAGAGGTAACCCGGCCTTGTGTTGGCAGAGATCCGGTTAGGTTCTCGGGACGTCCCGCCAGAGGCGATCCCATGTGGCAGTAGGAAGTTCCTTAGCCTGACCATTTGTTGGAAAATCCAATCAAAACAATACGTGCCTTGTACGGTTTTAGTTGTATTACCTGCCATCTACTTATGGTGGCGCCCCACTGTTTGGACGGTAGCTATAGTAGGCATACGATAATGGTCGTATGCTGGCTAAGATTAATATTCTACTTTTGAAATGTTTTCTGCACTGTGCACTTATAATAATTATATCCAAAGAACTTTCTACGTATTAAGCATATTTGACTATCATAAGAAGAAATCTCCTCCAATTCTGCGTTTGCATTGTGTGTGTGGCGGGAGGTCTTATGGTAGTTTCATTTTATAAAAAGCATATCGGATTTCCTATTATAAATCTTGTTCGTGTTTAAAAGATAAACTGTTTTTGTTACTCACACCAGTCCCATGACTGACTCGGAGTTTATTGTTCCTTTCCTAAACTCTGGGTGCTCACTATTTTCCACACGAGCAGTCTAGAGTTGGGTTTTTCTGATAGTTAGGTTTGGTGGATTATCTGGAGCTAGTTTCAGTCTTTGGATATGCACCAGTCTTGCTCGACTTAGTGTATCGTGATGATGGTTCGAGCTGCTGTTGGAGTTCTCTCTTGAAGATTATATTGGAGTTATTTGTTCCGCTGCTAGTGTTATCTATTTCCTTTCCCGCTGCTATTTTATTGTATCATATCTCTGATGTATATCGATATCTATTGTATCATCTGTTGTATCGGGATGTTGTATGAGATGTTGTATATTGATATTCATTATTTCTTCCGCTGTGTTGTTTGTTTACTTAATGGTGTTATAAGCTCCGGCGACTCGGATTTGAACGGTCGAATCTACGGCATTCGAGTACGATGTAAAGTATGGATGTCAATTTTCGAACGGGCAAAATCCGCTTCGTTACAATCTTACATAATCATTTTTAGTTTCTTTTCAAAGGATATTTTCAGCTGAGGCACTATCCTTTCAGCCACCAAAAAGGTCATTCTGTCCATCTTCGGTAAATTTCAAGCTAATGTATATTTGGATATTTCAGGTCTAAGTGGCTTATTTTAGAAGCCAAAAACCTATATCTTAAATACAATAACCTTCGGTTGAAATTATAAGCAACGGGAAAGAAAACTAAAAGAGGAAAATATAATAGTGTTCTGGAATGCTATAAAACAAGCTTCTCTGTTAAACTCCAGCTCAGGAGAATTCAAACAAGATTTCAACTTTGCAAATTAAAAGAATTCAACTTCAATTTGAAAAGCTTCTGGAACCAAGATGTGGAAGGTGAGAAACAATTATTTTCAAATTTTGAAATGAAATGTTTGCTCTGTTGACATTGAAGATTTTGATCATTCTTACTTTGAAAATTTAAAACTCTTAAGTTAGTTTATAATTGATGATGATGTAAACTAGGGAAATATTCATTTATCAGGATAGTTTAAGTTAAATAATTTTTTTATAAATGTATCTTGTTGTGTAGCTAATAATTGATGTGTTTTACAGTAAATAGTATACTTTAGGGAAAAACTCTTTATTTCTAAATTAAGGATCCAAACATGCAATTAGAATCCTTGTGTAGAATTATGAATTTTAGAAGTAAAATTTTGATTTGTTATGATATATATCTTGAGAGATTGTTAGGTTACCTGATGTCATTCAAAAATTAATTTCTGGCAACCTCATCATTGTGTGGTGGAGCGGTCAGGTCTGAGGGCGCAAGTGGTCATCAGGAAGAGATCGACCGTGGCGGAATTCTCGATTTAGCCTTTGGTTGTGCGTGCGAGTTGTTTTTAGGGTTTAAGGGAGGATGTGACCGTAGTGAAGCCGATGGATTTTTTGAGGAAGAAGGGTGCGACCGGAGTACGTGAACTTTGGCCGAAAACTAGAGTGTTGGAAGGGCTTTCGATCGATGGAGGAAGTGAGGTAATCAGAGGAGAATGCCGAGTGTAGTTTGACGATCAGTGGTGGCATGTTGGGTTTTTGGTTTTACGACGTTGGGCTGTTGAACAGTTTTCGATCAGATGGTCGAGGGACTTGGACGAGATATCGAATGGGATCTAGGTATGAGGTGTGACTAGGCTAGGGTGTCACGGCAAGGCAATGGTTGCTGGCGAAGTTGTAGATGTGCACAGCGTGCACGTGGAAGATTTCTGGGTTGCGTGAGGCAAGCATGAAGTCTTGATTTGGTTACGGTTTGTGACGAGTTACGTGAGCAATTGGGTTCGAATGCGACGTTGAGTCGATCGGAGTTGATTTTCCGACGAGGCATCGAGATTCTAGTGTTTGACGGAAGGATGCTAGTCTAGAGGCAACGATGTAGAGAAGAAGATGAAATTGGGTTCTGCTCGCTTAGTGCTTGGGTCTGGGCTTGGCCCGTTTATGGGTTATAGGTCGCTTTTGGATTTGGTTCCAGCCGTTGGGTCTAGTTTATTGTAAACTGGAATTAAATATTTATAAGGATAATAAGTTAATGTAAAAGTAAATTGCAACAAATTATTTCCCAAGCATGAAATCAGGAAGTGATCAGAGTATATGTGGTGGATCAAACCCTTTTTCAAACCCTATTTATTTTAAAAATGTTACTTATGTCTAAATAAAAACAAAGAAATCTAGGAAACAAGCTTGATCGATTTTGAGTTTTTATTTAAGTTATTTAGATAAGTTACTTTATTATAAACTAGACAAGCTTTTTAAATAAATAATTTATTTAGTGACCTTTGAGTTTATTTGTAAAAGAGAATAAGTATGATTGAAATAGCTAAGGGAAACAAATGTTTATACCTTTGAAATAATACAAATTCTTAAGTGATTGCATAAAATTTATTTAATTTCGTATAGGATGAAGAGTTATTAAGAAGATGGCTCGTAACGAGGGATGATATGCCGTCGCTCGATCCATTATAAAATTAAATAAGTGAAATTGTATAAGATTGTTCAGTTTGAATTTAATTACCATTTAAGAATAAATGCCATTGTTGATTCGTACGACTTGACTATTAAGTCGTTTCCTAAACTGAAGAGTCGTGTAGATTGTAGATTACTATGCTGATTGACATCTGGACAGCGGAAACCGACACCCTTCCGTTAAATAGTATATTTAACTTCTGTAGATAGTATACGCTATCTATCTGATATTTCCTGTGTATTTGTTACTAGAAATGATGATTTCTTATCTAATATTCATGCATATATTTGTTATGTTCCTATTAATTATATTTGAATATATAATATATGGAAGCTGATAGATTTGAATATCCATGTGACTGTGAGTTGTGAGTTGTGAATTGATAAGTACCGTTAGGACTGATAAGCCTTTTTCTGTTTGGATTGATTCTGAAACTAGTTTTGCTTTGAAATAAATATTATTTTTAGGAATGTTTTTAAGAAATGGATAAATGTTTTGAGAATATAAAAAATAGGTATTTACTATATTTTTTTGAAATCCTTATAAGGGTATTACTTAAACTATTTTCACGTATTTAACTCTTTTGTAATGATCCTTTAAAAATTAATTCTTTTTATATTTAGATATATTTTCTGCCATATAAATCTATTTAATATAAATATTATTTGAATAATATTTTATAATAATTTTCACAATGAGTATTTGTTTAATTAAACTGGAAACTAATATTTGAAAATTTATATACAATTTAGGAAGAAATGTTTTTCGAATGAAATAAGCTTTCTGGATCCGTTTGTCTTTTAAAGGAAATCAAGGCTTAAATTTTATAATGGGAAATAACTTAGTAAACTGATTGTTTAATTGTTTGATAGTTATATAACCAACTATCAATATTAGCCAATGCGCTGGTCGTTTCGAAGAAACCGAGATTGGGATTTATTTCTCGAAAACCACTTCGACCCGGTTTGTACGTTTTCGCGAAAAATGAGTTTAGAGTCGAAGATGGAGCAATGAAGTGCAAGGGCTAGTCGCTACTAATCTTGAGGATAATTCCAAAATTGATGTAGTAGGAGTAGTGCCTTCGGTTTCCTTCGAACCCGGGACGGATTTGTATGGACGAATGCTTTCGGAACATCGTTAGGTGGACGGTGGGCATTCTAAGGGATATGTTCTAAAAAGGTAACGCTTAGCCTCAAGCCTCATCAACCGGGATTGACTGAAAATTAGGGGTTATGCAGCAAGGCTAGGTGGGTAGCACCCATTTCAGGGTGAGGTCATCCCTGTCTAGATGTCCCTTTTACTTCGGCTTAGTGGCGTGGTTGCTGATCACAACCGTGGGGTGATCTCACTCGAGATTATCCAGTAAGGGGTAGTCCCAGTCTTGTGTTGCAGGGGGTTGGGAGTGATCCTCGGTATGCTGATCTAGACCAGGTACCGTGACAGGTGGTACCCCAGTGCCTAGTCATTTGTTGAAAATCCATTTTTCCTACGTGCCCATACGGTTTTGATTGTGCCCAACTATTGCTGAAACGTGAGATTCAAGCATTTCAGCTAGATTCTATTTTACTTTCTATAGACACTATTACGATATCAGAGAACTTTAATAAAAAGTGTTTTAGATAACGTAAGGTAAAAACCCGACATGTTTATTTTTGGCGTTATCTTACGAGATGCTTTTTTTTCAAAGGATTTTGAAACTTTAATAATCAAGTTAAGTGTGTTTCTCACACTGATTTACTAGACTGACCCGGGCTTGGTGTTTTTCCTATTTGCTCGGGTCAGACCGAGCATATATTTTCAGGTATAACTGGAAGAGCAGAACCTGTTCAGGAGGGGAGCTAGATTAGGAACGTATTCTCATATATGTTTATATTCAGTCTGTTGGTCATGTGGATATTGTTGTAAGGATAGGATTAATATAACTGTCCGAGTTGTATGGTTGTAACTCTGATGTAAAGTTGTATATGTTTATAATGTAACAGTTTTGGTTTAGTGTAAAGATTTGTTTATATAATTTAGTCGATCCGCTGTGAGATTCTGATTTGTTTTCTTCTATCTTCTTTCTGTTTCTACCTTCTTTCTTTCTTTCATTATCCGTCTTTCCACGCCATTTGGCTAACAAGTGTGGTTTAAGGTCGGTTTAAATTGGTACGGAAAAATGGGTCCTGACATTGTGGTATCAGAGCCTAGGTTGAGTGAATACCTAGGTTCGAAAAGGTTGCTCATTAGGAATAGAGTCAGTAGCAATCTGTTTGAGTTTGAGTGTGTGTGTCGAGAGCGTGTGCTTGTTAATTATATAAAAATGTTTTTATATTGTGTTAATTGATCGGTTAAGTGGCATATGGATTCTAGTCAATACGAATAGCTAACGTGATTGATAGGGATCTCTAAACACTTGAACCTGGCCAATGGACACAATATTGTTTTAAAGGGGTAGAGGAAATAATTTTACCTAAAAATATTTTCCATATAAAAAGTATGATTTTTAAATGTATATGGTTTATACAATGATCGGTTGAGATGATAGTAATTTATCATCTAGGATTCTAAGTGGTCCTAGCCATCAACCTTTAGTATATTCATTTGTTGCCCTTTTGACTTGAGTATACCCTTAGAAACTGAACCCATTAGAATCTAAATCTTTGGAAAATGGATTTTATTGAGTTTATTTTCTAGAGAAATTTGGAAAACTCTTTAACTGAAATTTGGAAAACTTTTAAACTACTAGGTTTTTGAAAAGTTTCCTCTCTTTAAAGATAATTAATCAAGTAATTAAGAATTAATTCCCTTAATTAATTCAGTAATTAGAGAAGAATTAATTAGTAATTACAAAATTAATTTGATTTAAAAAGGATTGTTAATAGTTAATGTGAAGATCATTAATTAGGGATTATGTAAAGATTAATTAATGTGATTAATTTTAATAATTAATTAGATTAATTAGTTGGGGATATTGGATAATTTAAAATTTTTATAACATTATATATATATATATATATATATATATATATATATATATGAATTTATAAACTGAAGAAATAAGTCGTTTGTAAAACTTACTATATATGTGTGTGTATTTTTTTTCATCTGATAATCACTTTTCAAATATACTTAAATTATTTTGAAAACATGATTTTATAAAATTCTTAGATAATAGGAATTTGAATGGTAGAATAAATTTTGAAATGTAAACCTTGATATACTCCTTGGCCTATAAAATTCTAAAACCTTAAGATCTTATCTTTGATTGTAAAGAACCCGTAGCATCAACCGGGGTGGAGCACTCTCGAAGGCCAGAAGAGTTGGCGATTATGGTTGGCTAGGAGGATTCAGAAGGATCTGGATGAGCCGGCCACAACCTCAAGAAGAAGAGCTCAAGGAAGAAACAGTTGAGGATCCCAGGGAGGAAGTTGAAGGAGAACCTGAAGATGTATTTGACGATGAAGAGGAGTTTGAGGACGAGGAAGGACGCGAAGAGGAAGAGGAGGAGCTTGATGACGAGGAAGAGTTTGAAGATGAGGAATATGTTGAATTAGAGAATGATGGCGCAGTCATTTGGGATTTAGATAATGCTGTTGAGGAGCCAGATGGTGTAGGTTTCATTCCTGGGGTGCCTGATCCAGAGGATGTTTGGGAATCAGACGGTGAGGCAGAGGTCAGGAAATTGTCAGGGCTCGAAAGGGAGGACTCTGATAGTGAGAGACCATAGTTGGTTAGGTTGTTTCCTTTGGATAGTGTGTGCCTTATGTATGTGTTTTGACTCATGGACGTCATGAATGCTAGATGTTTGATAGGGTAATGTATATGTCTATAGATATATGTATGGTTGAATGAATGATTATAACATCTGTATGAATATTGTGGGTGATACTAAATGTAATGTATATTTTGAATTACCCATATGAATCTATGTGTTTATCGGTGTAGTTTGAGTTGTTATTGATCTATTCTGTGTGTGTGGATAATACATAAACGAGCAATGGAATTTCGGGGACGAAATTCTTTTAAGAGGGAAGGAATGTAACGACCCGGGATTTTGGACATCCCGAGTTGCGAATATTATTTATAATATTCAATAATATTGTATTTTAATATACAATATTTCCAATAATCAATGATTAATAATTATATACAATCTTTCCAAATCAATATAACTGGAGCTTTCAGATCTATATTAAGTTATTAATTTGATTTAAATAGGATTTCTTAGATATATATATATATATATTTAGTTTTAAAGATAAAATATGTACATATTATTTTAGAATTAAATATATGTGTTTTGTTTTAAGGATAAATATGTATATTTTGTTCTAAAGATGAAATATAATAGGAAATTCAAATTTATTGAAAATCAAATATTTTTACATATAGGATAATAAATTTATATGTAATAAAATTGGATGGAAATTTCATAATGAAGTGATAGTGTTATACTTTGATTTGATATATATAAACAATGTTGTTTATATTAAATAAAGTAGTTTTAAGTTTCTTAAAAATATATAATTTGAATAAGGAAAAGTTTATATATGTGTTATGATAAGTTAAAAGGAAATTTATAATATTTAATTTGGAAAATGTTAATAATGAACGAATATAAAGATCACTTAAATAAATAGGAGAAACCATTTACTCATAAATATCAACGAGATTTAGTTTGTTTGAAATAATATATTTCTACATTTTAAACTAAAATTTTATACATTATTACATATATATATACATATATATATATATATATAAACTTAAAATAATTTTTAAGTCTTTGTAGTTCTTGTTTAAAAGTACTATATATATAAGGTAATTAGTGTAGAAATTGAGATATAATTTATAGTATAGATCTAATTCTAACAAAGTTTCATTTGGCTTAAATTATATGAAAGTGTAGATGTTAATTTATTTCATCTTGTTTAAAATAACACACATATACAAATATGTTAGCAAAGTAGATTATTTTAATAGTTTCTCATTTATATTTAAATGACGTATAAGTAATAAATGAAAGCTTTGAGGATGATTTAAAAATCACTTTGAAATTCTTGCTTTGTAATAAATGATATAAGAAGTGTTTTATAAATGTTAGTTTATATCTTAAGTTTAAGTGAAAATTTTCATGTTTAAAAATTGTATGAATATATAAAATGCAAACACTAATTTTGCTCAAAGCAAAAATAACTATAAATTTCATACTTTCATACCTTAAAACATTTATAGTTTATGTATAGATAAGTTTTCAAAGTTATTTACTGTTAAGAGAAATAAGTTAATAAAAACAGTTAACTAAACCAGAAATCAGGCTTGTAAAACAATTAACAAAACAATGCGAAGTTAAGTAATAAATTTTTATTAACAAACTACACTTGGTAGTAAATCCTAGAAATAAAATCTTACATAATCATTTTTAGTTTCTTTTCGAAGGATATTTTCAGTTGAGACACTATCCTTTCAGCCACCAAAAAGGTCATTCGTCCATCTTCTGTAAATTTCAAGCTGATGTATATTTGGATATTTCAGGTCTGAGTGGCATGTTTTAGAAAACCAAAAACCTATATCTTAAATACAATAGCCTTCGGTTGAAATTATAAGCAACATGAAAGAAAACTAAAAGAGGAAAATATAACGGTGTTCTGGAATGCTGTAAAACAAGCTTCTCTGTTAAACTCCAGCTCAGGAGAATTCAAACAAGATTTCAACTTTGCAAATTAAAAGACTTGAACTTCAATTTGAAAAGCTTCTGGAACCAAGATGAGGAAGGTGAGAAACAATTATTTTCAAATTTTGAAATGAAATGTTTGCTCTATTGACAGTGAAGATTTTGATCATTCTTACTTTAAAATTTTAAAATTCTTAAGCTATTTTATAACTGATGATGATGTAAACTAGGGAAATATTCATTTATCAGTATAGTTTAAGTTAAATAATTTGTTTATAAATGTATCTTACTGTGTAGCTAATAATTGATGTCTTTTACAGTAAATAGCATACTTTAGGGAAAAAATCATTATTTCTAAATTAAGGATCCAAACATGCTATTAGAATCCTTGTGTAAAATTATGAATTTTGGAATTAAAATTTTGATTTGTTATGATCTATATCTTGAGAGATTGTTGATGGCCTGATGTCGTTCAAAAATTAATTTCTGGCAACCTCGTCGTTGTGGGGGTGGAACGGTCTGGTCTGAGTGGCGCTAGTGGTCATCAGGAAGAGATCGACCGTGGCGGAATTCTCGATTTGGCGTTTGGTTGTGCGTGCGAGCTGTTTTTACGGTTTATGGAGGATGTAGCCGCAGTGAAATCACGGGATTTTTTGAAGAAGAAGGGTGCGACCGGAGTACGTGAACTTTGGTCGAAAACTAGAGTGTTGGAAGGGCTTTCGATCGGTGGAGGAAGTGAGGTAATCAGAGGAGAATGCCGAGTGTAGTTTGACAATCAGTGGTGGCATGTTGGGTTTCTGGTTTCGGGAAGTTGGGCTGTTGATCGAGTTTTCAATCAGATGGTCGAGGGACTTCGGCGAGATATCGAATGGGATCTAGGAATGAGATGTGACTAGGCTAGGGATCGCGGCAAGGCGATGGTTGCAGGCGAAGTTGTACACGTGCACAGCGTGCAGGTGGAAGATTTCTGGGTTGTGTGAGGCGAGCGTGAAGTCTGGATTTGGTTATAGTTTGTGGCGAGTTGCATGAGCAATTCGGTTCGAATATGACGCCGAGTCGATCAGAGTTGATTTTCAGGCAAGGCATCGGGATTCAGGTGTTTGATGGAAGGATGTTAGTCTAGAGGTAAAGACGTAGAGAAGAAGATGAAATTGGGTTCTGCTCGCTTAGTGCTTGGGTCTGGGCTTGGCCCGTTTATGGGTTATAGGTCGCTTTTGGATTTGGTTCCAACCGTTGGGTCTAGTTTATTGTAAACTGGAATTAAATATTTATAAGGATAATAAGTTTATGTAAAAGTAAATGACAACATATTATTTCCCAAGCATGAAATCAAGAAGTGATCAGAGTATATGTAGTGGATCAAACCCTTCTTCAAACCCTTTTTATCTTAAAAATGTTACTTATGTTTAAATAAAAACAAAGAAATCAAGGAAACAAGCTTGATTGATTTTGAGTTTTTATTTAAGTTATTTTAATAAGTTACTTTATTATGAACTAGACAAGCTTTTTAAATAAATAATTTATTTAGTGACCTTTGAGTTTATTTGTAAAAGAGAATAAGTATGATTGAAATAATTTAGGGAAATAAATGTTTATACCTTCGAAATAATACAAATTCTTAAGTGATTGCATAAAATTTATTTAATTTCATATAGGATGAAGAGTTATTAAGAAGATGGCTCGTAACGAGGGATGATATGCCGTCGTTCGATCCATTATAAAATTATATAAGTGAAATTGTATAAGATTGTTCAGTTTGAATTTAATTACCATTTAAGAATAAATGTCGTTGTTGATTCGTACGACTTGACTGTTAAGTCGTTTCCTAAATTGAAGATCGTGTAGATTGTAGATTACTATGCTGATTGACATCTAGACAGCGGAAACCGACACCCTTCCGCTAAATAGTATATTTAACTTCTGTAGATAGTATACGCTATCTATCTGATATTTCATGTGTATTTGTTACTAGAACTGATGATTTCTTATCTAATATTCATGCATATATTTGTTATGTGCCTGTTAATTATATTTGAGGATATAATCTATGGAAGTTGATAGATTTGAATATCCGTGTGACTGTGAGTTGTGAGTTGTGAATTGATAAGTACCATTGGGACTTATAAGCCTTTTTCTGTTTGGATTGATTCTAAAACTAGTTTTTCTTTGAAATAAATATTATTTTTAGGAATGTTTTTAAGAAATGGATAAATGTTTTGAGAATATAAAAAGTAGGTATTTACTATATTTTTTTGAAATCCTTATAAGCGTATTATTTAAACAATTTTCACGTATTTAACTCTTTTGTAATGATCCTTTAAAGATTAATTCTTTTTATATTTACATATATTTTCTGCCATATAAATCTATTTAATATAAATATTATTTGAATAATATTTTATAATAATTTTCACAATGAGTATTTGTTTAATTAAATTGGAGACTAATATTTTGAAAATTTATATACAATTTAGGAAGAAATGTTTTTCGAATGAAATAAGCTTTCTGGATCTGTTTGTCTTTTAAAGGAAATCAAGGCTTAAAGTTTATAACGGGAAATAACTTGGTAAATTGATTGTTTTTATTGTTTGATGGTTAAATAACCGACTATCAATATGACCAATGCGTTGATCGTTTCGAAGAGACCGGGATCGGGATCTATTTCTCGAAAACCACTTCGATCCGGTTTGTACGTTTTCATGGGAAACGAGTTCAGAGTCGAAGATGGACCAATGAAGTGCAAGGGCTAGTCGCTACTAATCCTAAGGATAATTCCAAAATGGATGTAGTAGGAGTAGTGCCTTCGGTCTCGTTCGAACCCCGGACGGACTTGTATGGACAAATGCTTTCGGAACATCGTCAGGTAGACGGTGGGCATTCTAAGGGATATGTTCTAAAAAGGTAACCCTTAGCCTCAAGTCTCATCAATCGGGAAATACTGAAAATCAAGGGTTATGCAGCAAGGCTAGGTGCGTAGCACCCATTTTAGGGTGAAGTCATCCCTGTCTAGATGTCCCTTTTACTTCGGCTTAGTGGTGCGGTTGCTGATCACAACCGTGGGGTGATCTTACTCAGGATTATCCAGTAAGGGGTAGTCCTGGTCTTGTATTGCAGGGGGTCGAGAGTGATCCTCGGTATGCTGATCTAGACCAGGTACCATGACAGGCGGTACCCCAGTGCCTAGTCATTAGTTGGAAATCCATTTTCCCTACATGCCCGTACGGTTTTGATTGTGCCCAACTATTGCTGAAACGTGGGACGCAAGCATTTTAGCTAGATTCTATTTTACTTTCTATAGACACTATTATGATATCAGAGCACATTAATAAAAAGTGTTTTAGCTATCGTAAGGTAAAAACTCGACATGTTTTTTTGTGGCGTGGTCTTACGAGATGCTTTTGTTTTCAAAGGATTTTGAAACTTTAATAATCAAGTTAAGTGTGTTTCTCACGCTGGTTTACCAGACTGACCCGGGCTTGGTATTTTTCCTATTTGCTCGGGTCAGACCGAGCATATATTTCCAGGTTTAACTGGAAGAGTGGAAGTTGTTCAAGAGGGGAGTTGGATAAGGAACGTATTCTTGTAGATGTTTATACTCAGCCTGTTGGTCATGTGGATATGGTTGTAAGGACAGGATTAATATAACTGTCCGAGTTGTATGGTTGTAACTCTGATGTAAAGTTGTATATGTTTATAAAGTAACAGTTTTGGTTTAGTGTAAAGATTTGTTTATATTATAATTTAGTCGATCCGTTGTGAGATTCTGATTTGTTCTCTTTTCTTCTATCTTCTTTCTATTTCTACCTTCTTTCTTTCTTTCATTATCCGTCTTTTCGTGCCATTTGGCTAACAAGTGTGGTTTAAGGTCGGTTTTAGTCGGTACGGAAAAATGGGTCCTGACAGTGTTCATGAACTGTTTATTTGATTATTACATTTTGTCATTCCGCTGTGAGATTCTCTGTTCTTCTTTTCTCTTATTTTCTTATTTACCTCATTAACAATCCTTCCTTTTGAATTGTTTGAGTTTGACACGTGTGATTTATTATCGATTTAAACCATCCAAAAAGGTGGGTCATTACATATGTTGTGTTTTTGACCATGTGGTCGATGCATATCATATGTATCATATTTGTAAAAATGCAAATTGCTCTTCATACAAAGGAGCTCTATCAAAAATTTAATATTTAGAAAAATGTTCAACAATTTTACGTAAGGAAAATAAAAGTTAATAAATGCTTCTAATTAAGTTTATACATTATATAAGTTTGATTCTTAGGATAACTACGTACAATATTGAGTGAATTATAGCTTGATTAGAGAAAATGAAAGTAAGTTTGTGTTGAAAATATGTGTGACGTCTCCCCATAAGGAATTGGGAGGGCACAATCTTCCTAAAAGGGAGGTTTGTAACAACCCGGTTTTGAAGTTGTAATATTAAGCTAATTTAATTAAAATAGAATTGTTTGAATTTGATTATGATAATTATTATTTTTGACATTAAATTATCATTCAATTAAAGTGTATTTCATAAAGATTTTTTATTTTCAATTTTGATTTATTAATAAATTTCTCTTTAGATAATATTTTAAAATTCAGATAAAATGTCTTATTAAATATAAAATATTTTAAAGTATAATTTTTTACAAACTTGAAATAATTGATAGGGTGTTCATTTGATATTTAATAAAACCAATAAATCGAAAAAGATGAATAATTAAATAAAGTGAACTAATATTGAATTGAATAGAATTATATAGTTATCAAATTATATTTCTTAAAACAAAGTGTAGTTAGAACATAATTCTTTTAAAAATAAATAACTAGGTTGTTTAAAAGAGAAGAAGAGAAAATTAGTTGTTATTATTAACTAATGAAAGCCCAAGTAAGGAATTCAACACTTCATCTTTTGTTCTCCATCAGCCAAAAGGAAATCATGCCAAAACCCATTCTCTTATCCTTATCTGAATCAAAACCATCTCTCTGTATCAATCCCCTTTCGTTCAAATGAAAGCTCGATTGAAGTTTAGAAAAAAAGAAACGATGAGCGATCGCATGGCCAAGTGCGATCACCGTAGGACACAACGCATGCATAAATGAGGAGGTAGGCTCGCATCATGTCATGATAAGAGGAAGACAAGCGACCCCAATGTGGCTTAACCTGAGCTTCATGCTATAGACCAGGGAGGCGACATGTGGCCAACTCCTGGTGATTAGCGACGTCAATCTAAAGCCATAACTTAATATAGATGGAGCAATGAGCTAGTGCATATGTAATGATGGAAGGTTTTGACATCGCTGTGTTAGCTGGCATTCGAGCATAGGAGGATGTGGCCGCGAGTGATACGAAGGCAACAAGATGGATGGGGCATGCTAGGAATTAGGTAGCAATTGGACTTGGAATTTTGGTATGTGTTGAAGCCAACGGAAGATTTTGATTTGCAAAAGGTTAAGGTGGGTTATTTTTAACTCACATTTCTATATCTATCAATATGAATTCCCTTGACATGCTTGCTTAAATTTGGATTGAAACAACAAGTTGTAGAGAATGATTGAATTGCTCGCCATGATTTCAATTTGATGGTTGAATTGTGTATTGAATTATTAATTCGATTAGATAATCGATTATGAAAGGGCATGTATGTTAAAAACCATCATCATGCGTTTGACTTTTTGTAGTTAGAGTATATAGTAGTTGTGCATTGTTTGTGTGATCGGAGTTGTCGGGAAGCAACACGAGTCGGTAAATAATTCTGTAGAATGGAATCATATCTTATAAAGCGATGTTAGCTCTAGATGTCCAATTTTAGATAAGTTTGTTGCTCAAAAATTTTAGATTTTTTTAAAAGACTTAAAAATGAGATTTTATTTATTTTGATTCTTATTAGAATTTAGTTTATAGAATATAGTTAAAATATATCATATTCTTAACGTGTTTCTTATTTCAAAATTTTCTATTCAAAACTTTTTAAGATGAGTAATATTTATTCATAAAACCTTTAATAAAAATTTCCTATTATAAGTATATTAATAATTTGGAAATGTTTTAGAGGAAAGAGATAAATATAACATTATTTATAAAAATTATTGTGAAAATATATTATATATATGTATGTGTGGATGTTAAAATAATAAAAGTTATATATATAGGCATTAAAATAAAGAAATTTTTTATTTATGAGAAATATTGGTTTGATTTCTAATGATAGTAAAGAAATTTTATTTTAAATCATAAATCTTCCAATTTGTTTCTTTTGATTATAAATCAAGTTTGAATTGAATTTCAATGGGATTCCATGATTTTCTATGAGGCGAAGAACTAAAATAAACGACATAATTATCAGATTTTATAAGGCATTTCGTAAATTCTTTTGCTTATTATTACAATTTGTTAAATAGAGTTCGATGAAATTCACTAGCTTTTAGTAAATATTTGAATTACTATTTGGTATGGGACGGTTTGTTAAAATCTTATGATTACTTGAGTGAAATTAACTAACACTTAGAGTTTTATTATCTTAGGGTGTTTTGCGATTTCAAGCTGATAGATCTCCAAGAGATGATGACTCATTTTTTCATCGACCTGAGAGTCGATACATTTTTGAATTTAGCACACATTTAGACAATTTTACCTACTTTGTGTCATTAGGTAAATTTGCATAATTAATCTACTTCGTTTCGTTCAACCATTCACTTATTGGTCTACTTTGTGTCACTAGACCACATCACTATGTGATAGGGTCTACTTCGTGTCATTAGGCTCTGTGTCGCTATATTATTTATTTTGGTACACAACTAGACAATGTTTACCTACTTTGTGTCATTAGGTAAATTCGCACAGTTAGTCTACTTCATGTCGTTAGACAATAACACTATGTGATGGGGTCTACTTTATGTCGTTAGGCTCCGTGTTGTTGTGCTATTTATTTTAGTCCATAGTTCAATAATGTTTACCTACTTTGTGTCATTACGTAAATTCACATTGTTAGTCTACTTTTTATTATTAGACTGTTTGCATATTTTCATGTCGTTAGAACATAACACTATGTGACGGGGTCTACTTCGTGTCGTTAGGCTTCGTACTGCTGTAATATTCATTTTGGTACATAGTTGACAATGTTTACCTACTTTTTCTGTTAAGTAAATTTGCATAGTTAGTCTACTTCGTGTCATTGGACTATTTGTATATTGGTCTACTTCATGTCATTAGACCACAACACTATTTGGCGGGGTTTACTTTGTGTCATTAGGCTCTGTGTCGCTGTATTATTATTTCATTACTGATGATTTTCTTCAGAGATTTTAGGATGAATATTTACTATCTTTTTGGCTTTGAAGAAATTTTGAATTTTTATCACTATAATTTTTTATGATAGTCCTTTTTAGACTTGATATGAATTTATGAAATTGTGATTGGGATAAATGTGCCTTGGTATTATATGATTTTTGTTTCGGCATGTTTATTATTGCTTATTTTATTGTTAAGTCATATATTGATATGGATTTTTGAATGTTCATTTGGTTTGGTATTCCTTATTATGATCCATTGGTTTTTTGGCATATTTTAAGATGACTTATTTTATGGTTAAGTCATGTATTTAAGATATCAGTATCTCACCTTTTTATTATATATATAGTGTGACAATCTTGTGTTCCAATAATTCCAATGATCTCCTTTGAGTATATGAATCTGAATGTTTTGAGTTGTAGGAAGTAATTTAACCAAAATTCTATTTTTGGTTATAATGGATTGAGAATATGTAAACATTGTATGTGCAAGAGAGTGCTTAGAAATCAAGAGAGTAAAGAATAAATTAATACAAGTTTAGTGATTCTTACTTCTTAATCAAAGTGGTATTTATAGATTCAAAAAGTTGCGATGAAAAATTGTTACTCTTGGAGAAAGTCTCTCTATTTTAATGGCTGCAACTCTTCAGTGAAAGATGTCTTCCTTTTGATTAAGAACATGAAACTCTTCAGTGAAAGATGATTTCCTTTAGATTAGAAACTAAAGTGTCTATTCAAATATGACAGTTTTTCCCTTGATAGACGTCTGTGGTAAAATCCTCAAACGTCTATGACCTATTTAATTTTTAATTTGAAACTTGTCATGGACATCTGTTGTTTTATCACAAACGTTTATGAGGTGTGAAAACTATTTTTCAAGTTATTTTGATGTATATGACATTATGCATGCTTGTATATTCATATATACACAAGGAGACCTTAACAATATTATATATAGGTCTCTTTTATAGTAGAATAATCTTAGTATGATCAATGAATCTTCGGTTGTCTTTAAATCTCAACATCTTCGAACATGGTCTTCTTGAAACAAATACCTGCAATTTTGATAAGGTCTATAAATTATATGATTGTATAATTGTTATCATTGAAACATAAACTAGAGGTTCTAACAATCTCCCTTTTTTATGAGGACAACTATATAATCAAATATCAACTATACGGTGAAACTATATGATCGAAAAATATCAACTACAGAATAGAAGTATTATTATGTTAGTGTATGTTTATCTCCTCTTGTGCATATACGTCTCCTCTATGTATGTGCATAAATTTCTCCCCCTTTTTCATTATCAAAATGGAGGGAAACGATATACGATACATATATAAACAATATGAATTGTCATAATATGTCATTATTTCAGATTATGGAAAAGCAAATTTGAAACAACAAAGCAAAAGGTAGAAGGAATTGTAACAGAACTTATACATAGGAGTTTCAAAATAAATTTTAATTTAATTTAATTGTATTGATCTAGAGAATAAGATAGGCCTTTGTAGTTCTCGTAATACTCTTAGTAAGAAAATCGATCCGACTCATATGTACCTAGCCATGTCATCTGATCGTGGTACCCCTCATCTTCCTTGATTGAAATGCCTTGAAATGCCATATAAGATGGTTGTTGAAAATATGGAGTAGTGGAGACGTACATTTCATCACTGTCTTCTTTTTCTTCCTCGGTTGTGCATGCATGGGAGTCTTCCCTCGGCTACCTCTATCGTGTGACATACCTTCGATGTAATGACCCGTATAAATTCGGTGTTTAAATCAATTAAAGTAATAAGATTTAAATTTAAATTTAGAAAGAAATAAAAATCTTATTTATTTATATGAAAGCGAATGTCGAAATTTGATGTATCAAGGGTAATTAAAATTTACAAATTAAATTATATATTGCAATTTATTTGTAATAGTGGAAATTGTTGCATTTGGATATAAAGTTAAAATATGTAAATTAAGGCAAGTATTGGATTTATCAATGAAATAAAATATTGATTTATGGAAATTGAATATAAATGGGGGTAATAAAGCAATGCAGGACAATAAATAATTTATTTAGTACAATCCCTTTTATTCGTAAACTATTGTAAGGAGGTTAATTAATTGAAATATGAAAATTATGAAATAGATTCAAATTGTATGTTAGATAATAAATTGAAATAATTAAAGTTAGTCATTAATGGATTAAATAGAAATATTAAAGGTTTACAATAACGGAAATTTAGGTAATAAAGTAGAACAAGTTGATAAATAATAACCAAATAAGGATATAACATTTATATAAATAAAGTTGGAACAGATTTGATATAGAGTAATAAATGTAAGCATTTAATATATTAATTAATGTTGCTTGATGATAACGTTACTTGGTGATTTATTATATAGTAACAGAAGTGAGAACGTAGTGTAATAAAAGCGTAGATTTAGGTTAAGTAATAATTTGTGGATTTGGGGAATAAGTTGGAATTTTGATTAATTGTGAAATTAATACGGGAAGATGTAAAGTAATAACTAGGGAAGTAATATGTTATAAATTAAATATAACCTAAACTTAAATGTAAGTTAAAAGCTGAAATTGAATCTAACCCATTAAATTGGAAACTTATTATAATAAATTGGATTCAATTTATAATAAAGGGGTTATTTTAAGAAACTGAAATAAATACTATGATTGGTAAATTAAGTTACTTTAAAATTAAGAAGGGAATTGGTTTAAAGAATTAATAAGTAAATCAAGATGATGAAGTTTATGAATTATAGAATTTGAATCTTTAATAGTGAGTTAATTTGTTAATTTATAATAGTTCGACTTATTGAAAATAAATGAAATCAAATTTTAATTATTACGTCAATTTAAGAATTAAGTTGAATTGGGAAATATTTATGTAATAAATATATGAATGGAATAAATATAGGTTAATTCAATTAAAAGGAAATTTTGGAAATTTATTTATAATTTTGAATTTTATGAAATCGAAGATTTATATTGATTTAATCTTTAATAAATTGACAGTTAAAAATTGTTAAAACATTTTAAATGTTTGAGAATTATTAAGTGATAAAAAATTTCCAATTTTTAAAACTGAAATATAAAAATTGGATTTATTTACTAATTCTTAATTTATTAATTAATATAAAAATAGCCATTTTGGTCACGGAATCGGATTTCGACGAAACCAGTTTCATCAGATCTGTAACAGTGAATTATTGTATGGTTTCAAGTTTCGTAGCGATCGGACTTGTCGGTTGATCGTACGAACGCGAAATGCCTTGAAATCGATTTAATTGAAATCAGTTTGAAATCAATTTGAAAATATTGATTTCAGCATAACTTCTTCATACGATGGAATTTGGATGTGAAACTTTTTCCATCGCGTTCAGAATATTTTTAAACACCTATTTCGGTATATGGGTTGACCCAATTTCGTTCCGGGGTCAGAACGAGCTTTTTGGGCCAATTATCGTTCAGCACGTTTGTTTATCGGATCCATATACTCTAGTTTCTAACCTACCTATATAAACCCAGATAAACCCTAGCCTCTATCTATTCTCATTTGTTTGTGCGTTCATTTCCTCAGCTCCTTCTCTTTCCAATGGCTACAAACCCTAGATCTAAATTCAAATTTCAAAAATCAAATCCAAAGCCTAAAAATTAAATTCCTCAGAAAAATTCCAAAAAATTATATGTTATAGATTTCATCGATACGAATCTACGCGTGGTTTCTGTTTTTGAAATTGGTGCTAGGATCAACGGCAAATCGTGGTCAAAGATCAAAATCGCGAAAGCCTACGTGTCGATTTGTGCGTTTTTAATTTCGACACCAATCGATGAAATTGAGAGATGGGTATTGAAGAGGACGGCATGAGGAGTCATTTGGTGGTGGTGCGGCGATTCAATTTGGCCGGAGGTGATAGGAATTGCCAAATTAGGGTTCGACAAATCCAGTGTTTCGCCGGCGGCGGCGGCGGCTCGAGCGGCTTCGCGGTGGGTCTAGGGAGGTCGGTTGGACGAGGCAAGACCGGTGGTGGCAATGGCTTAGCACCTGGTGGTCGGCGGCGCTGGGTATTCGTGGTCAACAGTTAGGGTATGAGTTTCGAATGCGTGAATCATCCTGTAGCTGTGAGGAGGAGGAAGGAGTGACATGTCTTCTTCTTATTGGTTCGTTTTCTTCTATTTTTTTTTTTAAATTTCGAATTCAATTTTTAAAATCTTAATAACTTTCTCATACGAACTCCGTTTCATGTGATTTTTTTATTAGGATCGTAATTAAATTCCCGGTCTATTGACGCTGGTTTGGACAGATTTGGAGACCATCGAATTTTTGAGTTTAAATCGGATTTACATTCGATTTAAATTCAAAAGGTGAGTGTTTTAACCCACTCACAACTTCTAAAATTTCTTATGTTTGTTAAATTGATTTTAGATATGAGTAGAAATTCATTTATGACTGTTTGGCATGTTTTATTCATTATCTTTGTTAAATCGCATTTATTTAATTTAACTGTTAATTAATTTTATTATTGCATATAAATTTGACAGTTAAATTTATTTATTTGCATAAAAATGCTAGTCAAACAGTTATTAAATATAATTTGAATATAAAATGTTAGTTAAATAACTGTCATTTATTTCCTGTTATATTACATATGCTATATATTGATGTTTGTTTAAATTGACGATGATTGAAATAAATTAATGATAATTGAAATAAATTGGTTGATGATTGATATTGGATGAATGGATGATATGTCCTATCTTATATAAACTGCAAGTTATCATGCATTTTCATTTCATTCGGGATTGCGGTTTGAAATGATATACAACCGCATTTTTATTTTTAAATTGCGGATTTAAATGATAAATATCCGTATCACTTGACCATAGGATAGAAAATTATATACAGGCACAGCGGTATATATATATATATATAATTATTTTGAAATGATTTTTATGGTTTGGATATGATAAATAAATATTAAATTTGGATATCATATAAATATATTTTTATATATACATACAAAGTCAAATTGTTGAATTTTAAGCTATGTATAAACCTGCTAAATAAAATGAATAAGTTGAAAATGGCATTTGATAATTTATATTATACGATTTAGTATGAGTTAAGTTCTTGTATATATATAGAGTTATAAATGATTCAAATAAATTAAGATTGAAAGATAAATTGGAGATTTAATTGGAATTGAGCTTATTTGAAAATTTAACTCCATAAGCTGATGTAAACTTATTAAAATTGGAAATTTTAAAGGTATGATATTTATAACTAGACTTAATGAATAATTCTAGTATAAATAAATGTAAGGAAATTTTAGTGTTAATAAATTTAGTTTATTTTAAATGGTTATGGATTTATCATATAAACCTTTCAAACTAAAAAATAGGAAAATGAATTATTGATTTGAAACCCCAACCTTAGTTTTGAAATTCATTAAATACTCAAAGTTTGAAATATTGAAAATCGAAGTGTTTTATTTAAACTGAAAGAGGATATAAAGGTTTTGGGTTTGGACTGAACTTAAAGTGAATAAAAACTGTGAAGGTGTGGAAATTATTTACTTTTAAAGAAATTTTAATTCAACTGTTTTGTTTTATATGCTGTTGAATATCCAAACCGTTTAAGTTCTGAAAGTTATGGTTTTAAAACTATGGATTTCGAAGTATAATGGTTAAAGTTAAAATTCAAATATTTGGCTTCGAGGTATTATAAATTTTAAAGTGGCATGATTTTGGAAAAGAAATAGATTTGAAATAAAACGATATCATATTTATTTGGGTTTTTAAAAGGAAATGATATCGTATTTATGGGTTTTAAAAATGGATAACTATAATCTGGTTTTGAAAGTATAATTATTTTTAAAATGACTGCGGTGTTATAATAATGTTTGGTTGTTGAAGAGACCGGGATCGGAAGTTGTCATACTCTCTGCCAACCCCGAAAACCATTTTAACAACCGTGTACGCGGTGGAGATTCTAGAATGAAGTAGGATGGTGGTGGCGTTTCCTTAAAGGTAAATACGTGGACCTGACTCCCGTGAGTTGGCATAAGGTGGCTAAAACAGGAGCGATCGACGGGTTAATAAGGTAGCACCTTTGATCGGACACATCCCTTCGATATTATACTTTGACTTTGGATTGATTCGGTGGCCACTTTTGATTTTTATTTGGGGGTATGGCTCGAGGTGGGCGGTAGCTGCGCGCTACGCGTTACCACCGACCCGGAAGCGTAATTGGTATATCTACCCTGGCATTGCCTAGTTGTGCCATGTCACGTACCCTATCGCGCCTTGTACGAGTTTGGATTTCTCCCGTAGCCCGTGTGGTATCCTCCTGTGGCTTCCCGATCAGGAGGGACTGTGATATTGGATGGACTACTGGGACTATTACGTGTTAAGGGCTATATGGGTAACCCCTTAATGCTAAGAAAAAAGTAAGTTTATTTTACAATTAGGCAGTATTATAATAGCGCAATATACTACATAGTAAATAGTTTAACGGATCCTTAGGAGACGTAAATCCCGAGCATCTCTTGAGTTACTGCACTCATATTTATTTCTGTTAATTTAACTCACATAAGATCTTTTAGTACTGACTCGAGTGTTTTTGTCTTTTCAAATTCGCTAGGGTCAGTCCGAGCGTTTCAGGATTTGTAGATTTAGCTCTGGAGGACGAAGACGAAGATTTGTATTATTAATATTTATATTATTCCACTACACTATTTAATTCCGCTGCATTGACATTTATTGGTATATGAACTCTGGTATTTATTGTATAAAGAAGAATCAAATGTTTGTAAACAGTTTGATAAACTGTACATTTATTATTATATTTTATCCTTCCGCTGTGAGATTCTATTTTGTTTTATTTCTTTCTCGTTTTCTTATTTACCCCATAACAATCCGCCCTTCCGTATGGTTTGAATTGGCACGTGTGTCGATTTAAAGCGTGCGAAAAGGCGGGACGTTACATCTGGTATCAAAGCTTTGGTTTAGCGATAAACCTTAGCTTTGTGGGGTCTGACTCTTTATCAATAGGGTAGAAACACCCTATGGGAGTCGCTGAGTGTATATATATGAGAGAGCGTATTTATTAGTGTTATAAAAAGGTTTTAATATTGTGTTAATCTGTTACGTTTTGTATTTATAAATTCTGGCTGGTGCATGGGACGCTATGACATCAGGGATTTCTAAACACTTAATAGGACAGACCGATATAATTTGTTTTTAATATAGGTGAATGAAATAGTTTTGCCTATTATATTTTCTATATAAAATAAAAAATTTCAAATGATATCTGTATTTGGTTGCAATAGATTGGTTGTTAGGTAATAAAGTGTATAAATAATAATAGAAATTTGATTGAAAAATAAAATAAATGAAATTTGGAAAATTTAGAACTTAAGATCCAGGGTTTTGAAATTTCTTTCGAATAAATTTTGGAATATAATAATATTGTTTATAAGTACTTTCTAATATAAATATTTATTATAATTCGGAAGAATTGTTTTAAAGAAGATTTTGGAGAAAATAAGTTTTGTACTTTCCTCTTTGTCGCTGGAAAATAATTTCGGTGATGGCGGCCACATCATTGACTTTCATTTTCGAGTTTCGAAGGGGGAAGGCCACTGTAGTAGTTCCACTGCAGATTCATTTTTGAAAAATATATAATTTTGAATTGTTTTAAATATAATTAGAGATATATAAGTTGTAAGAATATATTTATCTATTATTTTAAATAATTTGAAATTAACCCGGGATTTAATTCTTAAATTTCCGTTAATTAATTGTTTCAATTATTGTAGTGAAATGAAATGTAAGTAATTAACAAATGAAACCTCTAATTTAGGTAAGAGATTTAATGCTAAGTTATTAATGGATTTAAAGAAATTTGAAATTGTAACTTATATAAGCAAATGATAGTATTATTGAACTTTAAACAAACTTGTATAACTTTCAATTACACACTTACATAACATATATATAACTTACCAAATATTAGAAGTTGAAATGTTTAATAGGAAAATGTAATGGAAATTGTACAAGTAGAAATTTGAAATAATGAAGTATTCAATGAAATTGCTGTGAAATGAGAATTGAATGTTATAAACTTAAGGTTATAATTGAAACTTTACCAAGGAAATATAATTAAAGGTAAGTATGACAAATAGATGATTATAAACTTAAGTAATTAAAGTGTAAATAATAAATGAGGTCATGCAATAATAAATAAATGAATAATAGTAATTAGTAGATGAATGTAATATAATAAAGGGAAATTGTAAATTTAGGAAAAAGGGTGGAAGTTATTTCTAAATAAAATTGAAAGAAATAAATGAAAATAAAAAGAAAAAGCATTATATAAATGAAAAAAATCACTGAAATGAATGAAAGAAAGGAAATTAAACAACTAAGGTATGAAATAAAATTAATAATAAGTAAAGTTGATTTGAATTGTGTTGTTTAGTTATGGTTGTTGGGGTAAGGATACTTTAGATTTGTATAGATGTTTGAATAAACTATTTAGATTTATCTAAGACTGTTGAGTAAATGATACGCTAGTGGTTTATTCTTCATTCCGTACAATTTAAAAGTTTTAAACCCGAACAACTATTTGTTTGTTGATTGAATGGTTGTTTTGTATTTGTTGTGTATGCTGTTTGTGAAATTGATGGTTGTCGTATTGATTTGTTGTTGGTAATTGAAACCACTTTAATATATCACTTTACATAAATTGTTAACCCTTTGGATTTTATAAGTGGAATGCAAGTTATGGAAGCAATTGCTACTGCTTTTGGTTCCATAAATTAAGCATAAATTGCCCGACAAATAGGTACGTTTTCGGATTACGATTTATAGCGCTATTTTATATATTTTCCCGGGTTGGGATATAATATCTTGGATAATATATGTTATATAATTGTTATATTTTGATATTATATTTTCTTCCGAGCCTCTCCGTACAGGGGAGACTCTGCCGAAATTTTTCATAAATTTTGGACTTAGAAATTATTTTGAAAATATTTTCAAACGTTGTTTATTTAAGTATAAAAGATACAATGATTATATAATGGGTATAGTTTAGTTAAAGTAATAAATTTTGTAAATTATTGTTTATAAGTTAATATTTTGAATAAGACATATTGATCTCTAAATTCTTCATTCTCCCTTCTTTTTCCTTTTCGGGGATGAAAAGTTTTGAGTGGGGAAGAGTGTAACGACCCGCATAAATTCGATGTTTAAAATGAATTAAAGTAATAAGATTTTAATTTAAATTTAGAACGAAATAAAAATCTTATTTATTTATATGAAAGCGAATGTCGAAATTTGATGTATCAAGGGTAATTAAATGTAACAACCCGCATATTTATCCATTTTATATTTAAATATTTTATTTAAATATTTTGTCGTTAATCGGATATTGGTCCGAAAAATACCTTTTTGCAAACGGTCAAATTAGGACTCGAGACCACTTCCATTGAGTTCGAAATGCCGTTTACAATTTTTTAAGTATAAACATTGATATGATTGGAGATAGTAGGATTTCACTACCTTTTCACTTGAGACTTTGGGTTGGGCTTTTAGCCTATTAGACCCAACCTTCACCCCTCCTCTTCATAACTTCATTTCTATTTTATTAAGTCTTCAAGCTTCTTCAAAAATGATGGAGGGAATGGGAAATTAAAACTCCAAAACTCAAATTCAATTGCAATCCATCTTTCTACTCCCAATTCAAGAAGAAGACATTGGATTCAAGCTTCTTGTGCTTAGATAGAAGAGGGATTGATTCTTGCTTGCTTAAAACTTCATTTTTTCATTGAACTTGTGCAAAGGTGAGATATTTATCTCACAATTCTAGCCTATAACTATATGGGACTGTTGGGAATGATTCCCTATCATTTTTGCATGCATATTAGCATTTGGTTTAGATTGCATTGGCCAAAAACTCCAATTTTTAGCGTTTTGGTGAATTTTCTGCACTTAGGTCGTTCTGGCCATTTTCGTGTGTTCGGAGTTACGTCGCTCGCGACCTAACCCTTAGGTCGTTCGCGTGTTATCGCGCTAGGTCACACTGCCTTGAATTTTCACTTCGGAGTTAGGTCGTTTCACGTTAGGTCGTATAGGGTTTAGGTTGTAGGTCGTTTCTGGCCTTAAATCCCCTCTACAACGTTAGGTCGCTCAGCCTTTCCTTGTTAGATCGTCACCACTTAGGTCGTGACAAATGTTAGTACGTTAGGGCCTTAGCTCGTAGGCCTTAGCTCGCATTTGAGCTTAGGTCATAGGTAGCTAGCTCGTAGCTCGTATTTGAGCTTAGGTCGTAGGTCGCATAACCCTTAAGTCGTTCGACCTGATGCCTCTCTTAGGTCGCGCATCCCCTTAGGTCGCTAGGTCTTAGGTCGCGCATCGCCTTAAGTCGCTCGACCTGCTCTCACCTTGTTCGCGCCATCTTTTAGGTCGCGTACCATACTTTAGGCCGTAGTCCCTTAGGTCGCTTGCACCTTAGGTCGGCCTCGTTAGCTCGCAGATCCTCTAGGTCGCGTGGCTTTTAGACCGTTAGGTCGTGAGCGTTGGGTCGTTAGACCTTACCTTCCTTAGGTCGCATGACCTTATAAATCGATAGGTCGCATGACATTATAACCCTATAGGTCGTTGGACCTTTGACTCGTAGGTCGTTGGACCTTATCCAGATAGGTCGCTTGACCCCTTAGACCCCTAGGTCGTAACCATTAGGTCGCTCGACCCTATTCCTCTTAGGTCGTTAGACCTCATTTTGTCTTCACTAGGTCATACCGTTTTGGACGGGGCGCTGCCCCGCACCCCGCCGGGGGTGCTGCCCCCGCACCCCCACCTTGGGGGGTTGCCACTCCCCTGGACCCCCCCTCCGTAGGGGATCTTATCTGAAAAACATTGAGCCGATTTCCTTGGATTTTATTCACATCTCCGTATGCGATTTTTGTGACTGATTATTTCTACAATTGCTTCTGTGTTTTGTCACTTTATAATACAAAGGTTTCAATACTAGTAGTAAATATCAAAACTCTTTTAACAAACAATTTTAACTCTATTTTTAATAACAAAGCTCTTTTCTTAAACCGTTTTCCAATCTATTAGTATATACGAACCTTTACCTCACTCGGATGAGAAATCTAATTAAACGACTTAGTAAAACAAGTGGTATGAAACGCTTGCGTTCACTTCGTCGGTTAATTCTTGGACTTGTTCGATTGAACCTTTTGTGACAATTTTATTAGTGAAGATTTACAGTTTGTTCGTAAATATTTAAGTTAAGCAAGTGGTTATGGGACATGAAGCTAAACTTCTATATTTACTAGCTTAGTGTAATTGACACTTCTCGTTGATCATGACGATCATTCTGATGATTTAGACTAGCAACTGTGCGATGTCTCTTGTTGCGAGGTTAGAATAGACACCACTTGTGTGATTCCACTGACACATACCTTTTTGCTTTTTGGTTAGTCAGGACCTTAATTTGTGTGATTCCATTCACACATATGGGGTAGCTCCCCTTGGTCTTTGGACCGTCATGTGATAGTCCTCTTTCTCTTTTCTATGATTTCTGGACTTCTTGCATTGATTTCTATAATTTATGTCATTGACTTGTTATGAGTACAAGTTTGGGGTATGATGCCCTTTCCGAATCTTTGAGAAGATTCTTGTGATATTGATTATCTCTTATTGATTGATCTTCTGTTGATCATTATTTACATACTTATAGTGGTATGTCATTATGGATGTTTATGTTTATGCCATATCTTTTATGTTATATCATGTCATCTGATATTTATAGCTAGACTGACCCGTTTATTATTTTCTTAAATAATACTCGGGTCAGACCGAGATGTTTACAGGTGCTTCTGCTTGACTTCTTCCCAGGGATTCATCACTCTGACTTTTGGCTAACTCTTTAGATTAGCAGTTTTTGTTGTATACACTTGAGATATAGACTCATAGTTGTAATCTTTTGTATAGCACGTGTTGCTATTCTTTTGTATTATCATGGATCTTACAGACCACTACTCTGATGTACACTTTCATGTGTTAGTTTTATATTCATATCTTCTTCCTCCTTTGTGATGTGGATATCTGTGACTGATTTGTGTTATGATTATTTCTATGTTTGTTTTCGAAGATTATTTATAGCCACCGTGTGATAAGCAATTACATGGATGGTCGCTCCTCAACAGCCTTATTCTCCGTGCTAGTTGACAGCACTACTCCGGAGTGTTCTTGGCTAGCGTGGGTATAGAGGTAGGGCGTCACAGCTTGGTATCAGAGCCAAACTTCGGAACAATGTAGAATAACTTAACAAGGATCATCGTCGTAGGTCTATCTTAGGAGTCATACCATAGGATTAATTCGAGTCTTCGTACCGATTCATCCTATTTCCTTTATGATTCCTTGTTTTATCTATCAATATTGCTTGATGTTCATTGGTGAATTACCTTCTTCCTTCTCTTCTTTCTTCTTAAAGGAAGAGAATGTCTAGACCAGGCCGTCCCAGAACTGGATCATCTGGTGCTGCTCCCCCGGATGGAGTTTTTATGACTGCTCAACAGCTTCTTGATTTAGTAACTAATGCTCAAGCAGCTGGAGCTAACCCAGAACCTACTCACCCAAAGTGGGATTTGCAAGCTTGTGCAGCGATTACACCAACTTGGGTGGGAAGCCCTTCAAAGGTTCGAAAAATATCATCGAGGTCTAGGCTTGGTTAAAATCATGCGATCGAATCTTTTCTCGCATGAGCCTTATCGATCTCCACCGCGTTCAGGTGGCTTCCAGCATGCTCCAGGAGAGAGCATTAGACTGGTACGAACTCCTTATTTCAGAAATTAATGAAGCGGATCTCACCTGGGAGCAATTTCAGGGACGCTTCGAGTTAAAGTTTGTACTAGAAGCTGGGAAAGTAACCTTGGCTCGACGTTTTATAGACCTTGTTCAAGGTCAATCCTCTGTGACTGATTACGTCGCAGCCTTCGAGTCGCTTTCCAAATATGGGGTTGAATACATCAACACCCCATTGAAGAAGAACCAAAGGTTCGTTTATGGCTTAAATAAGAATCTTAAGAAGCCACTGCTCCTGAAACTAGAAGTCGCATTTGATCAACTCGTCGATATCGCTCTTCGTCTTGAAGAGGCTGATAGAGAGAGTGATGTTGAAGTGGAAGGCGCTAAACCAAACTTCAACAACAAGAAGAGGCCAAACAAATTCAAGGGTCCTTATCCCAACAAAAAGGGTAAGCAGGCAACCCCTGCGGCAAAGTCTCCATCTCCTAGTGGTGCGAGTTGCTTCAACTGTGGGTCTGGGGATCATTATGCGAATAAGTGATCTAAGCCCAAATCTTGTCGCTATTGTAAGAGCCCGGATCATTACATACATCAGTGCCTCAAGCGTAAAGGCAAGAAGGAAGGAAAGTTGAATGTGGCTCAAGCCCCTGGCAACACATCTCGTGGCCAAGGTATTTCTCATTCCATTCTTGATGGTATTATTTTATTTCATGATCAACCTATTAGGGTTCTCTTTGATACGGGTGCATCCCATTCTTTTATATCAAAGGAACTGGTAGACACTTTTTCCTTAAGTGTTACTGCATTAATGACTTCTTTAAAAATTGCGAATCCTGTTGGTGGATCCGCAACTCTTAGTTTGCTTTGTAAAGATGTGGAGATTATTTTTTGCGATTTTTCTTTCCTAGCCGATTTGCATGTCATGCGTTACTTAGGCTTTGGAATAATTTTAGGAATGGATTGGCTTAACCGTTATCAAGCCCATATCCTATGTCCTGAGCGGACTATTCATCTCCGACATCCACTATCTGTTAATCAGATTTCTGTTAATCTTAAAGATTCAGAATCCTGTTTGGTGGCATCTTTATATTCTTTAAATCCTCGTGATAACGATGATGATGATGAAGACGATATTATTTCTCGTATTCATGTTGTTCGTGAATTTTTCGACATATTCGAGCCCGTTTTAGGTTTACCACCTAAACGAGCAATTGAGTTCAGAATTAATCTTGTTTCTGGAGCTCAATCTATTACCCGTCCTCCTTATCGCATGTCCAATAAGGAAAATGAGGAGATGCGTAAACAATTATCTGAGTTGGAGACGAGGCAATTTATTCGCTCTAGTTCCTCGCCTTGGGGAGCTTCGGCTATTTTCGTAAAGAAATCCGATGGTACTCTGAGGCTCTGCGTTGATTATCGCAAGCTTAACGATCTTACTATTAAAAATAAATATCCTTTACCTCGGATTGATGATCTATTCGATCAGCTTAGTGGTGCTAAGGTTTTTTCACAATTGGACTTGGCTACCGGTTTCCATCAGCTTCGTATCGCTGAGGATAGCATTCCTTTGACATCATTCCGTACTCGATATGGATCTTATGAATGGCTTGTTATGCCATTTGGGTTAACGAATGCTCCAACTTATTTCGTTGACCTCATGAATCGAGTTTTCAAAGATTTCCTCGATCGGTTTGTTCTCATATTCATTGATGATATTCTTGTGTATTCAAAAACCGAGGAGGAACATGAGAAACATCTTCGGATTGTATTGGAAACTCCTAGGAGTAATCAATTAAAGGTGAAATTTTCTAAATGCCACTTTTGGCAATCTCGTGTGAAGTTTCTCGGTCATATTATTTCCGAATCCGGGATTTCTGTGGATCCTTCAAAGATTAAAGCGATTCAAGATTGGAAGAGACCGGAGAGTGTGACAGAGATTCGTAGTTTTCTCGGATTGGCGGGCTATTACCGTCATTTTATTAAAGACTTTTCTAAGATTGTCGTGCCTCTTACTGGCTTGACTAAGAAGGGAGTTAAATACATTTGGTCGGACAAATGTGAAGCCTCTTTTCAGAAATTGAAAGAACTCCTTTCCGATGCTCCTATTCTTGTTATTCCCGAGGGGAATCAAGATTTTGTTGTTTATACTGATGCTAGTCACGTTGGTTTGGGTGCCGTTCTTATGCAAAAAGAACGTGTTGTTGCTTATGCTTCTAGGCAATTGAAGCCGGCCGAGACTAGATATGCCACACATGATCTAGAGCTCGCGGCTATTGTTTTTGCCCTTCGAATGTGGCGTCATTATCTATTGGGAGAGAAATTTATTCTTTACACGGATCATAAGTCTTTGAAATATTTATTTTCTCAAAAAGAACTTAATTTACGTCAACAGCGTTGGCTCGAGTTCCTTGCACCTTATGATCTTGATATTCTTTATACCCCCGGTAAGGGTAATCGTGTCGCCGATGCTCTTAGCCGTAAGCAACAAGCAGTTGTTTCTATGATGATATCCGAATGGAACGATCTCGAGATCTTATCCACTTGTGAGATTCGAGAGCGCGTATCCGATTTATGCTCATCGCTTGTTTTATGTAGCCTTGAGGCTCATCCTTCTCTTTTAGTCCGCATTCTTGAAGCTCAAGGGCTAGATTCTGAATTGGCTCTTCTTGGCAAAAATGTTAAGGATAAAATTGATATTGAAGGTTTGAAAGAATTTGATATTGATTCTCGTGGCGGCATTCGAAAATTTGGTAGATTCGAAAATTTGGTAGACTTATCGTACCAAATATTGGAGATCTTAGTAAAGATATTTTAGAAGATTCCCATCATTCTAAATTCACCATTCATCCCGGTAGTAGTAAAATGTACGCTGATATGAAGCGATTTTATTATTGGGAGGGAATGAAATCTGATATTGCTAACTTTGTTAAGTGTTGCATGACTTGCCAACTTGTCAAGGCCGAACATCAAAGGCCTGGTGGGTTATTACAACCTTTAGAAATTCCAATTTGGAAGTGGGATCAAATTTCCATGGACTTTATAGATGGCCTTCCCTGTTCTCGTTCGGGTCATGATAGCTTATGGGTGATTGTTGATAGACTTACTAAATCCGCCCATTTTATTCCGGTTCGGTCTAACCGAACCGTTCCTCTTTTAGCCAAACTATTTGTCAAGGAAATTGTAAAATTGCATGGAGTTCCTACTTCTATTGTTAGCGATCGTGATCCATTATTTACTAGTGGATTTTGAAAGAGTCTTCAAAAAGCTTTAGGAACGAAGCTTAATTTTAGCACCGCGTATCACCCCCAGTCCGATGGACAAACCGAGCGTGTGAATCAAACTCTTGAAGATCTTCTTCGTGCTTGTGTGCTTGATGTTGGTGGAAGTTGGGAAGATCATATTTAACTTGTTGAATTTTCCTATAATAATAGCTTCCAATCTAGTATTGGTATGGCACCTTTCGAGGCACTCTACGGAAGGCCCTGCCGATCTCCTTCTTGTTGGCTTGAGGCCGGTGAGAAGCTGGTTTTAGGTCCAGATTTTATTCGAGACTCCACAGAGAAGATTGAACTTATTTGACATAGGATGAAAGAAGCCCAGAGTAGATAAAAATCCTATGCCGATAATCAAAGAAGGAAATTAGAATTTTCTGTTGGAGAGCCTGTTTTTATTCGTGTTTCACCTATGAAGGGTGTTGTACGCTTCAGTCGATCGGGGAAGTTAGCGCCTCGATATATTGGGCCATTTCCTATCACTGAACGTATTGGTTCCATGGCTTATCGCCTTGCATTGCCGGCTCAGTTTTCTGCTATGCATAACGTATTTCACGTTTCTCAATTACGGAAATGCCTTCGGGATTCCGATTCTATTCTTGAGCCTGCTGTTGTGGAAGAAATTGCAGTTTCACCGAATTTAACTTATGAGCAGCATCCTATTCGAATTATAGCTTCGGAGGTTAAACGACTTCGAAATAAAGATGTTCCGCTTGTGAAGGTTCAATGGTCCTCAAATCCTAAGGATTGCTCTTGGGAATCCAGAGAATTCATCGAGCGAACACATACGGACTTGCTTACTCCTGCTCTTTGAGGTGAACTTCCTATTTCAAATTTCTTTTGTGTTAATATGCTTTTATGGTTGTTACTTGTTATTTCCATCTTATATATTGCGAGGACGCAATTTCTTTTAGGAGGGGAGTCTGTAACAACCCGCATGTTTATCGATTTTATATTTAAATATTTTATATAAATATTTTGTCGTTAATCGGATATTGGTCCGAAAAGCTACTTTTTGCAAACGGTCAAATTAGGACTCGAGACCACTTCCATTGAGTTTGAAATGCCGTTTACAATTTTTTAAGTATAATCATTGATATGATTGGAGATAGTAGGATTTCACTACCTTTTCACTTGAGACTTTGGGTTGGGCTTTTAGCCTATTAGACCCAACCTTCACCCCTCCTCTTCATAACTTCATTTCTATTTTCCTAAGTCTTCAAGCTTCTTCAAAAATGGTGGAGGGAATGGGAAATTAAAATTCCAAAACTCAAATTCAATTGCAATCCATCTTTCTACTTCCAATTCAAGAAGAAGACATTGGATTCAAGCTTCTTGTGCTTAGATAGAAGAGGGATTGATTCTTGCTTGCTTAAAACTTCATTTTTTCATTGAATTTGTGCAAAGGTGAGATTTTTATCTCACAATTCTAGCCTATAACTATATGGGACTGTTGGCAATGATTCCCAATCATTTTTGCATGCATATTAGCATTTGGTTTGGATTGCATTGGCGAAAAACTCCAATTTTTAGCGTTTTGATGAATTTTCTGCACTTAGGTCGTTCTGGCCATTTTCGTGTGTTCGGAGTTAGGTCGCTCGCGACCTAACCCTTAGGTCGTTCGCATGTTATCGCACTAGGTCGCACTGCCTTGAATTTTCACTTCGGAGTTAGGTCGTTTCACGTTAGGTCGTATAGGGTTTAGGTCGTAGGTCGTTTCTGGCCTTAAATCCCCTCTACAGCGTTAGGCCGCTCAGCCTTTCCTTGTTAGGTCGTCACCACTTAGGTCACGACAAATGTTAGTACGTTAGGGCCTTAGCTCGTAGGCCTTAGCTCGCATTTGAGCTTAGGTTGTAGGTAGCTAGCTCGTAGCTCGTATTTGAGCTTAGGTCGTAGGTCGCATAACCCTTAAGTCGTTCAACCTGATGCCTCTCTTAGGTCGCGCATCCCCTTAGGTCGCTAGGTCTTAGGTCGTGCATCGCCTTAAGTCGCTCGACCTGCTCTCACCTTGTTCGCGCCAACTTTTAGGTCGCGTACCGTACTTTAGGCCGTAGTCCCTTAGGTCGCTTGCACCTTAGGTCGGCCTCGTTAGCTCGCAGATCCTCTAGGTCGCGTGGCTTTTAGACCGTTAGGTCGTGAGCGTTAGGTCGTTAGACCTTACCTTCCTTAGGTCGCATGACCTTATAAATCGATAGGTCGCATGACATTATAAACCTATAGGTCGTTGGACCTTTGACTCGTAGGTCGTTGGACCTTATCCCGATAGGTCGCTTGACCCCTTAGACCCCTAGGTCGCAACCATTAGGTCGCTCGACCCTATTCCTCTTAGGTCGTTAGACCTCATTTTGTCTTCACTAGGTCATACCGTTTTGGACGGGGCACTGCCCCCTGGACCCCCGCGACCTGACCGGGCAGGTCGAACCCCGTAAGCGGCGGCGTTGCCCCCGCACCCCCACCTTGGGGGGTTGCCACCCCCCCGGACACCTCTCCGTAGGGGATCTTATCTGAAAAACATTGAGCTGATTTCCTTGGATTTTATTCACATCTCCGTATGCGATTTTTGTGATTGATTGTTTCTACAATTGCTTCTGTGTTTTGTCACTTTATAATACAAAGGTTTCAATACTAGTAGTAAATATCAAAACTCTTTTAACAAACAATTTTAACTCTATTTTTAATAACAAAGCTCTTTTCTTAAACCGTTTTCCAATCTATTAGTATATACAAACCTTTACCTCACTCGAATGAGAAATCCAATTAAACGACTTAGTAAAACAAATGGTATAAAACGCTTGCGTTCACTTCGTCGGTTAATTCTTGGACTTGTTCGATTGAACCTCTTGTGACAATTTTATTAGTGAAGATTTACAGTTTGTTCGTAAATATTTAAGTTAAGCAAGTGGTTATGGGACATGAAGCTAAACTTCTATATTTACTAGCTTAGTGTAATTGACACTTCTCGTTGATCATGACGATCATTCTGATGATTTAGACTAGCAACTGTGCGATGTCTCTTGTTGCGAGGTTAGACTAGACACCACTTGTGTGATTCCACTCACACATACCTTTTTGATTTTTGGTTAGTCTGGATCTTAATCTGTGTGATTCCATTCACACATATGGGGTAGCTCCCCTTGGTCTTCGGACCGTCATGTGATAGTCCTCTTTCTCTTTTCTATGATTTCTGGACTTCTTGCATTGATTTCTATAATTTATGTCATTGACTTGTTATGAGTACAAGTTTGGGGTATGATGCCCTTTCCGAATCTTTGAGAAGATTCTTGTGATATTGATTATCTCTTATTGATTGATCTTCTGTTGATCATTATTTACATACTTATAGTATATGTCATTATGGATGTTTATGTTTATGCCATATCTTTTATGTTATATCATGTCATCTGATATTTATAGCTAGACTGACCCGTTTATTATTTTCTTAAATAATACTCGGGTCAGACCGAGATGTTACAGGTGCTTCTGCTTGACTTCTTCCCAGGGATTCATCACTCTGACTTTTGGCTAACTCTTTAGATTAGCAGTTTTTGTTGTATACACTTGAGATATAGACTCATAGTTGTATTCTTTTGTATAGCACGTGTTGCCATTCTTTTGTATTATCGTGGATCTTACAGACCACTACTCTGATGTATACTTTCATGTGTTAGTTTTATATTCATATCTTCTTCCGCCTTTGTGATATGGATATCTGTGACTGATTTGTGTTATGATTATTTCTATGTTTGTTTCCGATGATTATTTATAGCCACCGTGTGATAAGAAATTACATGGATGGTCGCTCCTCAACAGCCTTATTCTCCGTGCTAGTTGACAGCACTACTCCAGAGTGTTCTTGGCTAGCGTGGGTGTAGAGGTGGGGCGTCACATTAAAATTTACAAATTAAATTATATATTGCAATTTATTTGTAATAGTGGAAACTGTTGCATTTGGATATAAAGTTAAAATAAGTAAATTAAGGCAAGTATTGGATTTATCAATGAAATAAAATATTGATTTATGGAAATTGAATATAAATGGGGGTAATAAAGCAATGCTGGACAGTAAATAATTTATTTAGTACAATCACTTTTATTCGTAAACTATTGTAAGGAGGTTAATTAATTGAAATATGAAAATTAGGAAATAGATTCAAATTGTTTGTTAGATAATAAATTGCAATAATTAAAGTTAGTCATTAATGGATTAACTGGAAATATTAAAGGTTTACAATAACGGAAATTTAAGTAATAAAGTAGAACAAGTTGATAAATAATAACCTAATAAGGATATAACATTTATATAAATAAAGTAGGAACAAATTTGATATAGAGTGATAAATGTAAGCATTTAATATATTAATTAATGTTGGTTGATGATAATGTTACTTGGTGATTTATTATATAGTAACAGAAGTGTGAACGTGGTGTAATAAAAGCGTAGATTTAGGTTAAGTAATAATTTGTGGATTTGGGGAATAAGTTGGAGTTTTGATTAATTGTGAAATTAATACGGGAAGATGTAAAGTAATAACTAGGGAAGTAATACGTTATAAATTAAATATAACCTAAACTTAAATGTAAGTTAAAAGTTGAAATTGAATCTAACCCATTAAATTGGAAACTTATTATAGTAAATTGGATTCAATTTATAATAAAGGGGTTATTTTAAGAAACTGAAATAAATACTATGATTGGTAAATTAAGTTACTTTAAAATTGAGAAGGGAATTGGTTTAAAGAATTAATAAGTAAATCAAGATGATGAAGTTTATGAATTATAGAATTTGAATCTTTAATAGTGAGTTAATTTGTTAATTTATAATAGTTGGACTTGCTGAAAATAAATGAAATCAAATTATAATTATTACGTCAATTTAAGAATTAAGTTGAATTGGGAAATATTTATGTAATAATTTTAAATCCAATGGTAAACCCTTATATTTGAAATATATGAATGGAATAAATATAGGTTAATTCAATTAAAAGGAAATTTTGGAAATTTATTTATACTTTTGAATTTTATGAAATCGAAGATTTACATTGATTTAATCTTTAATAAATTGACATTTAAAAATTGTTAAATCATTTTAAACGTTTGAGAATTATTAAGTGACAAAAAAGTTCCAATTTTTAAAACTGAAATATAAAAATTGGATTTATTTACTAATTCTTAATTTATTAATTAATATAAAAATAGCCATTTTGGTCACGGACTCGGATTTCGACGAAACCAGTTTCATCGGATCCATAACAGTGAATTATTGTATGGTTTCAAGTTTCGTAGCGATCGGACTTGTCGTTTGATCGTACGAACGCGAAACGCCTTGAAATCGATTTAATTAAAATCAATTTGAAATCAATTTGAAAATATTGATTTCAGCATAACTTCTTCATACGATGGAATTTGGACGTGAAACCTTTTCCATCGCGTTCAGAATATTTTTAAACACCTATTTCGATATATGGGTTGACCCAATTTCGTTCTGGGGTCAGAATGGACTTTTTGGGCCAATTATCGTTCACATGTTTGTTTATCGGATCCATATACTCTAGTTTCTAACCTACCTATATAAACCTAGATAAACCCTAGCCTCCATCTATTCTCATTTTATTGTGCGTTCATTTCCTAAGCTCCTTCTCTTCCCAATGGCTACAAACCCTAGATCTAAATTCAAATTTCAAAAATCAAATCCAAAGCCTAAAATTTTAATTCCTCGGAAAAATTACAAAAAAATATATGTTATAGATTTCATCGATACGAATCTACGTTTTGAAATTGGTGCTAGGATCAGCGGCAAATCGCGGTCAAAGGTCAAAATCGCGAAACCCTACGTGTCGATTTGGTCGTTTTTAATTTCGACACCAATCGATGAAATTGAGAGATGGGTATTGAAGAGGTCGGCATGAGGAGTCGTTTGGTGGTGTTGTGGCGATTCAATTTGGCCGGAGGTGATAGGAATTGCCAAATTAGGGTTCGGCAAACCCTATGTTTCGCCGGCGGCAGCGGCGGCTCGAGCGGCTTCGCGGTGGGTCCAAAGAGGTCGGTTGGACGAGGCAAGACCGGTGGCGGCGATGGCTTAGCACCTAGTGGTCGGCGGCGCTGGGTATTCATGGTCAAAGTGGTGGTCAACGGTTAGGGTATGGGTTTCGAACGCGTGAATCATCCTGTAGCCGTGAGGAGGAGGAAGGAGTGACGTGTCTTCTTCCTATTGGTTCGTTTTCTTCTATTTTTTTAAATTTCGAATTCAATTGTTAATATCTTAATAACTTGCTCATACAAACTCCGTTTCACGCGATTTAGGATCATAATTAAATTCTGGATCTATTGACGCTGGTTTGGACAGATTTGGAGACCGTCGAATTTTTGAGTTTAAATCGGATTTACATTCGATTTAAATTCAAAAGGTGAGTGTTTTAACCCACTCACAACTTCTAAAATTTCTTATGTTTGTTAAATTGAGTTTAGATATGAGTAGAAATTCATTCATGACTATTTGGCATGTTTTATTCATTATCTCTATTAAATCGTATTTATTTAATTTAACTGTTAATTAATTTTATTATTGCATATAAATTTGACAGTTAAATATATTTATTTGCATAAAACTGCTAGTTAAACAGTTATTAAATTTATTTTGAATATAAACTGTTAGTTAAATAACTGTCATTTATTTCCTGTTATATTGCATATGCTATATATTGATGTTTGTTTAAATTGACGATGATTGAAATAAATTAATGATAATTGAAATAAATTGGTTGATTATTGATATTGGATGAATGGATGATGTGCCCTATCTTATATAAACTGCAAGTTATCAAGCATTTTCATTTCATTCGGGATTGCGGTTTGAAATAATATACAACCGCATTTTTATTTTTAAATTGCGGATTGAAATGATAAATATCCGTATCACTTGACAATAAGATAGAAAATTATATACATGCACTGCGGTATATATATATATATATATAATTATTTTAAAATGATTTTTATGGTTTCGATATGATAGGGTTTAATAAATATTAAATTTGGATATTATATATATATATATACACACACACATACAAAGTTAAATTGTTGAATTTAAGCTATGTATAAATCTGCTAAATAAAATGAATAAGTTGAAAATGGCATTTGATATTTATATTATACGATTTAGTATGAGTTTAAGTTCTTGTATATATAGAGTTATAAATGATTCAAATAAATTAAGATTGAAAGATAAATTGGAGATTTAATTGGAATTGAGCTTATTTGAAAATTTAACTCCATAAGTTGATGTAAACTTATTAAAATTGGAAATTTTAAAGGTATGATATTTATAACTGGATTTAATGAATAATTCTAGTATAAATAATTGTAAGGAAATTTTAGTGTTAATAAATTTAGTTTATTTTAAATGGTTATGGATTTATCATATAAACCTTTCAAACTAAATAATAGGAAAATGAATTGTTGATTTGAAACCCCAACCTTAGTTTTGAAATTCATTAAATACTCAAAGTTTGAAATATTGAAAATCGAAGTGTTTTATTTAAACTGAAAGAGGATATAAAGTTTTTGGGTTTGGACTGAATTTAAAGTGAATAAAAATTGTGAAGGCATGGAAATTATTTTCTTTTAAAGAAATTTTAATTCAACTGTTTTATTTTATATGCTGTTGAATATCCAAACCGTTTAAGTTCTGAAAGTTATGGTTTTAAAACTATGGATTTCGAAGTACAATGTTGAAAGTTAAAATTCAAATATTTGGCTTCGAGGTATTATAAATTTTAAAGTGGCATGATTTTGGAAAAGAAATACATTTGAAATAAAATTATATCATATTTATTTGGGTTTTTAAAAGGAAATGATATCGTATTTATAGGTTTTAAAAATGGATAATTATAATCTGGTTTTGAAAGTATAATTATTTTTAAAATGACCGCGGTGTTATAATAACGTTTGGTTGTTGAAGAGACCGGGATCGGGAGTTGTCATACTCTCTGCCCACCCCAAAAACCACTTTAACAATCGTGTACGCGGTGGAGATTCCAGAATGAAGTAGTATGGTAGTGGCGTTTCCTTAAAGGTAAATACGTGGACCCGACTCCCGTGAGTTGGCATAAGGTGGCTAAAACAGGAGCGATCGACGGGTTAATAAGGTAGCACCTTTGATCGGACACATCCCTTCGATATTATACTTTGACTTTGATTGATTCGGTGGCCACTTTTAATTTTTATTTGGGGGTGTGGCTTGAGGTGGGCGGTAGTTGCGCGCTACGCGTTACCACCGACCCGGAAGCGTAATTGGTATATCTACCCTGGCATTGCCTAGTTGTGCCGTGTCACATACCCTATCGCGCCTTGTACGAGTTTGGATTTCTCCCGTAGCCCGTGTAGTATCCTCTGGTGGCTTCCCGATCAGGAGGGACTATGATATTGGATGGACTACTGGGACTATTATGTGTTAAGGGCTATCTGGGTAACCCTTTAATGCTAAGAAAAAAGTAAGTTTATTTTACAATTAGACACTATTATAATAGCGCAATATACTACATAGTAAATAGTTTAACGGATCCTTAGGAGATGTAAATCCCGAGCATCTCTTGAGTTACTGCACTCATTTTTATTTCTGTTAATTTAACTCACATAAGATCTTTTAGTTCTGACTCGAGTGTTTTTTGTCTTTTCAAATTCGCTCGGGTCACTCCGAGCGTTTCAGGATTTGAAGATTTAGCTCTGGAGGACGAAGACGAAGATTTCTATTATTATTATTTATATTATTCCACTACACTATTTAATTCCTCTGCATTGACATTTATTGGTATATGAACTCTGGTATTTATTGTATAAAGAAGAATCAAATGTTTTGTTAACAGTTTTATAAACTGTATATTTATTATTATATTTTATCCTTCCACTGTGAGATTCTATTTTTGTTTTATTTCTTTCTCGTTTTCTTATTTACCCCATAACAATCCGCCCTTCCGTATGGTTTGAATTGGCACGTGTGTCGATTTAAAGCGTGCGAAAAGGCAGGACGTTACATTCGAGCAAGGCTTGAGGATGATAAAAGAGTGTTTGAACCCGATGTGGAGGTGTTGGGGAAGGAGAAGATGACGAGCGTGAGGAAGATTGGCCATGGATTTTGCGCATTACTTTCCCTAAAGTGGAGACCACTTTGTCCAGAGTTTTCTCCATCTTTATCATCCTAGTGGAGAAGGAGTGTTCCAATCCAACCATTTTTCTGTTTAAAGCTCATTGATTGGCCATGATTATTTTTTGGTTTTGGATGGCCAAATCACGAAGAGATTCATTCAGCGTGAGTTCAACCCGAGCTTCTTGAATTTTGGAGTTCGAATAATATTCGGTACTATGATTGGAGGAAGGTGGATGTTGTTAAGGAGCGCTAGTTTGAGGAGGACCATGATGTTTTTGTTGTTGTTGAGTCCATTGGTTGAATGCAATGATGCAAGGCGGACTCTTTGGAAGATGCATCAGTGAAAAATATCGTGATCCGCTATCTTTGGTTGGAATTTGTTTGTATTGTGAGATATATGAAGACTCTTCAAGATTTTACAAGATGGCCTTTGGTATACGGAGAATACGCAATGTAACGACGATGCATAGACCAGAATCCTTTAATTTGGTCATGAATAAATTTTGCCCAATTAACCCGTAAGCGAGCAAATATGGCATACGAAACTCTATTATCATTGGGATAAATCTGTTTATGACTACCTAGACAAGGAATGATGCTATTATTTATCGTTCGATTTAAAGGTCCCGCCCATGGTCGAAGATAAATGGATTCCCATTATGGCATTCTATCCTCCCATATTTGATGGGTCACTTCGTTCCTAAATAGAAGACTGTTATCTGATATATCGGTTAGTTCAATCCCTTTGTAGGAACATCCTAAAATACGGCTAATGGTATACACATCAATTTTAACTTCTTTCCCATAAACATTGGAATCATCATTTTCTAGATTCCAAATCTGTAAACTACAAAGATTGGAGTATAAGAGGTAAATAGTAAGAGGATTAATGATTAATTTATTCGCATCAAAGCTAATCAAATTACAATAGTTGGCGTCTGTAGTAATTCCCAAGATTTCATATTCTATAACATTGGCAAGGCGATAAAAAGGATCTGAGTGGATCTTCTTTTGGGTAAGCACCTCGAATCTTTTTATTGCATTTGGATTATTATGGAGCCATTGATTAATATGAGCTTGTGTGATTGGTGCTTGAGATGAGGATGAGGATTAGCCTTGTTTTTGCTTCTTGGAGACGGTAACCTTCTTGGGAGCCATTGATTTAAGAATTTTAGTGTTTTGAGATCTAGGGATTTAGGAATTTGAAGTTGGAATGAATATAAAGTGAAGAGAAAGGGAAAGTTTTTTTGTACATGGCTGTTAAATATATTTTTCCAAAACAGCAACAGACATCTGTGTGGAAGTCATAGATATTTGTTGCTTTAGTGCAAATGAGGCAAAAAGAGACGAAAGATGCCTGTAATGGTTTCACAGACATCTATGACTATAAAATTTTGAGATAGGGAGTCTTCACAGACGTCTGTGAGGTTTCCACACCATCTGTTGTTACAGGAAAATTTTCCTGTAACAGTTGATAGACGTCTATGCTATATTCACATACGTCTATGATATGTAATTTCTGCTTTCTACAGGAAAATTTTAATATGAATCAAAATATTTATTCAAATTTAAATATAACAAACAATATACATATCAAAAATAAATAAATATGACGTGCAACATAAATTTTAAGTTTGTTAGAGAATTTTGAATTATTATTTGTTGTGTATCCCATGAATTTGGTTCAACTTTTGTACCATCGGTAATGGCTTTAGTGAAGACCAACTTGGATGAGCCAGAGTGTTAATCCAAGCTTGGTTTGATGGTCTCGGTTTGCACAAGTTTCTTAGTGTAATGTTACATGCTGTTGGAGGAGTTTGCTGTAATCGAGGAGACTTTTGACGTATGCAATGTTTTGTTGGTGAATGACCACAAATGCGAAAATAAATCTTTCGAGAAAATTTAGATGAGATCCTTGACACCTTTGCTCATAATACGTCTCACGTTGAACGCCGATCATTTCTTGTTGATAATGATATATTTGATCGACCTTATCAGAAAGAGATGATGATTTCAGATCAATTGATCGTTTAGCTTTCTTTCCTTTTGGAGAAAAGCCAATGTGATATGTTGGTGATGTAATAATGTTTAGAGAAGGAGATGATGTAGGTGTGGATTTAGTTGGAGATACGTTAATGCTATTTGACAAGGGGGCTTATAGTCGATAGTTGAATACGTAGAGTCGTGATTGGAAGACATTGTATAATTTGTTGTAGTAATTTAATTATTTGATTGTGTTTATTTATTATTATTATTAAAGTAGTATATAATTGAATTTATAAGGTAAAATGTAGTTATATTTACAAAAAGTAGTTGAGAAAAATAAGTTAACCCATAGGAAGTTAACAAATAGTAATTTGATTTAAATGGTTGTTGTTTTTAAAAAAATGTGTGGTTGTTGTTAATTTAAGTTATAAACTTAATTATTCAGTTGAAATTGCATATAAACTATTACAAATTTTAAGTGATTGGAACGTTATTTCTATAACTTTAGTTAACCAATTCGTTGAATGAAAAAATACCTAGATCCCGTCTTAACTTAATAAAAGTTAGTTCACTTAATGATTTTGTAAAAATATCAGCTATTTGATTCCCGGTAGTAACAAATTCTAGAGTTATTATTTCTTTTTCAACATTACCTCTCAAAAAATGGTGACGAATATCTATATGTTTTGTTTGTGAGTGATTAATTGGATTTTTGGATAAATTTATAGCAATAGTATTATCACAATATATGGGAGATTTGTTTATTATTTTTCCATAGCCTTTAAGTGTTTGTTGCATATATAAGCAGAAATATTTTCGGCTTCACATGTTGAAAGAGAAACACAATTTTGCTTTTTACCAAGCCATGAAATTAATGATTAAGCAATATAGTGACATGTGCCACTTTTACTTTTTATATTGGATTTACATCCACCAAAATCTGCATCACTATAAGATACAGGTTCAAACGTACTGCTTTTTGAATAAAATAGATCATAATCTTTGATGTTGGATAAATATCGTAAAATACATTTAAATGCCAGATGATGTGATTTTTTAGGTTCTTCTTGAAATCTTGCACATAAAAAAACACTCATCGTAATATCTAGTCTACAAGCGGTTAAGTATAGTAAGGATCCTATCATGCTTCGATATAATTTTTGATCGAACTCTTTTCCATGTTCATCTTTGTCTAGATGAGAAGTAGTACTCATTAGAGTGAGTTTACTTGATATATTATCCATTCTAAAACATTTCAGTAATTCTTTACAATATTTATCTTGATTTATAAATAGTCCATAGTTAACTGTTTTATTTGTAATCCTAAAAAGAAATTCAATTCACCCATATGAGACATTCCAAATCATTTGTCATTATTGTAGAACATTCACTACATAAATTTTTGTTAGTAGATCCACATATAATATCATCAATATAAATTTTAAAAATTAATATTTCCTCTGTTCTCTTTTAATAAATAATGTTGTATCTGTTTTACTAATTTGAAAACCGAAATTAATAAAATGTGATTTTAATCAATCATTTCAAGCTCGAGGTGCTAATTTTAAACTATATAATGCCTTTTTAAGTTTAAAAACATGATCTGGATATTTTTCATGAACAAATAGTGGTGGTTGTTCTACGTAAACATTTTCTTTTATAAAATCATTTAAGAAAGCACTTTTAACATCCATTTGAAATAGCTTAAAGTTATGATGACATGCAAAAGCAACTAATATTCTTATGGCTTCAAGACATGCCACGGGTGCGAAAGTTTCTTCATAATCGATTCCTTCTTCTTGATTGTATGCCTTTGCCGCTAATCTTGCTTTATTGCGTTTAATAATACCACTTTCATCAGCTTTGTTTTTAAAAACCCATTTAGTTCCAATTGCTGACTGATCATTTGGCCTTAGTACTAATTCCTATACATTATTTTGTTTAAATTGCTAAAGTTTTTCTTGCATTGCAAAAATCCAAAAATCGTCATTCGACGCTTCCTTGTAATTTTTTGGTTCAAAATTAGATATAAATGCTACATTACTCATTTGGTTTATTTGTCTTCTAGTCGAAATCTTGTTATCAAGATTTCCAATTATGTTATCAATAGGTTTGTAACGACTCGGAATTTCAGTCATTTGATTTTGGAATATTTAATTGATTTAAAATATTGAAAAGTTAATTTTATACGTTAAATAACTTGAATTTCAAATATAGCGATTTATTGGATAATTTAATTGTTAAATTTAATAATTGAAATCATCTAAATAATTCAATCTTGGGTTTTAAGCTCGATAAAATAATTCAAAAGCTTATTAAATTTTGTTATATAAGAACGAAGATAATAAAAATTTTAAATTTGATTTAAAAGTGACTTAACTGATTTTGAAATTAACTCGGTTTAATTGACAAAAAATAGCCTTTTCGAACATTGTCTCGGATTTTGACGAAACTAGGTTCATTGGATCCGTAATAAGGAATTTTTATATGCCGTCAAGTTTTGTAATGGTTGAATGCATTGTTTGATCGTGCGAGATAGAAATGCGTTCATATTAATATCAAAATTTTAATATAATAACTGAATCTAAAAACCTATCTTTTGCACATGATCGAATTATGTCTCGAAACAAGTTCCATTGCATTCAAAATAGGGGAATAACATATAGAACGCTAGGTGGCATGACTCATTAGGAGTTTGAGATTTTTAGGTATGTTATGCTGAATGTTTTATTAAATAAAAGTTAAATAATATATATATATATATATATATATATATATATATATATATATATATATTGACATGCTCTCACCTATACCTTTCACGTTGCCCATCCTACCCTCACATACCTAACCATAGCCCTCCTTTATAAAAACACACTCCCTCTCTTTCTTTTTAAATTTTACAGAAACAAAGAATTAAACATTACAAAAAAAATCCAAAATACATTCAAAAAATTAAAAGCATATGTCTTTCAACTCAATCCTGGTCTCGTCGTCTCTAGGTGGGGGTCGAGAATAGGGCAGTAGGCTAGAGTTCAGATTTTTGTAGGATCGGGAGTGTATTTGACCAATAAGAATTTGGCTTGGCGTTTGTAAGGGAAGAAGTGTCGGTGGACAAGACAGGGGGAGGTGTGGCGGTCTGTTGTGACGCCCCACCTCTATACCCACGCTAGCCAAGAACACTCCGGAGAAGTGCTGTCAACTAGCACGGAGAATAAGGCTGTTGAGGAGCGACCATCCATGTAATTGCTTATCACACGGTGGCTATAAATAATCTTCGGAAACAAACATAGAAATAATCATATCACAAATCAGTCACAGATATCCATATCACAAAGGCGGAAGAAGATATGAATATATAACTAACACATGAAAGTGTACATCAGAGTAGTGGTCAATAAGATCCACGATAATACAAAAGAATAGCAACACGTGCTATACAAAAGAATACAACTATGAGTCTATATCTCAAGTGTATACAACAAAAACTGCTAATCTAAACAGTTAGCCAAAAGTCAGAGTGATGAATCCCTGGGAAGAAGTCAAGCAGAAGCACCTGTAACATCTCGGTCTGATTCGAGTATTATTTAAGAAAATAATAAACGGATCAGTCTAGCTATAAATATCAGATGACATGATATAACATAAAAGATATGGCATAAACATAAACATCCATAACGACATACCACTATAAGTATGTAAATAATGATCAACAGAAGATCAATCAATAAGAGATAATCAATATCACAAGAATCTTCTCAAAGATTCGAAGGGGGCATCATACCCTAAACTTGTACTCATAACAAGTCAATGACATAAATTCCAGAAATCAACACGAGAAATCCAGAAATCATAAAAAGGGAAAGAGGCCTATCACATGACGGTCCGAAGACCATGGGGAGCTACCCCACATGTGTGAGTGGAATCACACAGATTGAGGTCAAGACTAACCAAAAAGCAGAAAGGTATGTGTGAATGGAATCACACAAGTGGTGTCTAGTCTAACCTTGCAATGAAAGAGACATTGCGCAATTGCTAGTCTAATTCATAAAGCGATCATCAAGATCAACGAGAAGTGTCAATTACACTAAGCTAGTAAATATAGAAGTTTAGCTTCATGTCCCATAACCACTTGCTTAACTTAAATATTTACGAACAAACTGTAAATCTTCACTAATAAAATTGTCACAAGAGGTTCAATCGAACAAGTCCAAGAATTAACCGACGAAGTGAACGCAAGCGTTTCATACCACTTGTTTTACTAAGTCGTTTAATTAGATTTCTCATCCGAGTGAGGTAAAGGCTTGTATATACTAATAGATTGGAAAACGGTTTAAGAAAAGAGCTTTGTTATTAAAAATAGAGTTGAAATTGTTTGTTAAAAGAGTTTTGATATTTACTACTAGTATTGAAACCTTTGTATTATAAAGTGACAAAACACATAAGCAAGTGTAGAAACAATCAGTCACAAAGATCGCATACGGAGATGCGAATAAAATCCAAGGAAATCAGCTCAATGTTTTTCAGATAAGATCCCCTACGGAGGGGGGGTCCAGGGGGGGTGGCAACCCCCCAAGGTCGGGGTGCGGGGGCAACGCCACCGCTTACGGGGTTCGACCTGCCCGGTCAGGTCGCGGGGGTCCAGGGGGCAGCGCCCCGACCAAAACGGTACGACCTAGTGAAGACCAAAGGAAGGATAGGATCGAGCGACTTAAAGGGTTTCGACCTAAAGAGTCACGACCTAAAGGAGTAAGCGACCCTAAGGAAACTCGCGACCTAATCATGGCCGAGCTAAGGTGAGGTGCGACTCAACCAGGTAAGCGACCTAAGGGAGACGAGCGACCTAAGGAACTCGCGACCTAACAAAAGCACAGGTCAAGCGACCTAAGGGAGACGAGCGACCTAAGGAACTCGCGACCTAACAATAGCACAGGTCAAGCGACCTAACGTTTTAAGGCCGAGCGACCTAATTAAACTCGCGACTTAATGGTGTGAAAGGCGTGCGACCTAAAGTGTTACGACCTAAGGGTCGAGCGACTTAGTGGAACAAGGTCATACGACCTAACGGAGTAAACGGTCGAGCGACCTAACAGGTTATAGGTCATGCGACCTAGTGGGTTAACGGCCTAACGACCTAAGGGTTATAGGCCCAACGACCTAACGGGTTATAGGTCCAACGACCTAGCGGGTTAGAAGGTCATGCGACCTAAAAATGGAAGGCAAGGCCGAGCGACTTAAAGAACCAAGGCCACACGAGTTAAGGCCTAACGGCCTGACGACCTACGACCTAAAGGCCCACGACTTACGACCTAAGGAGCCAGAGCGAGCGACCTAAGGCTATATAGGGGATTTAAGGCCAGAAACAGCCTAAGTTTTTGCGACCTAACGACCTAAAAGCCCGCGACCTACGACCTAAGAGCCATACGACCTACGACCTAATTCCGAGTGCCGAGCGACCTAACGTTGTAGGCCATTTTAAGGTCGGAAACGAGCTATTTTGAGGCCGAGACTTTTCCACGCGAACGACCTAGCATAGGCAGAACGACCTAAGTGTAGAATTTCACCAAAAACACTAAAAATTGGAGTTTTTCGCCAACTCGATTCAAACCAAATGCAAATGTGCATGCAAAAGTGATAGAGAATCATTCCCAACAGTCCAATATAGTTATAGACTAGAATTGTGAGATAAAAATCTCACCTTTGCTCCAAAACCCAATGAAAATGAAGAACAAAGCTTGAAGGCAAATGGAGAAGCAACCACAAGCTTGAATCCGATGTCTTCTTCTTGAATTTGGAGTTGAATGTTGGAGTTGCAATAAAACAAAGACTTTGGAGTTTTAATTTCTCATTCCATTCACCATTTTTGTTGAAGCTTTAGTGTTAGGAAATGAAATGAAGCAATGAAGAAGAAGGGGGGTGGAACTTGGGCCTAATGGGCTAAAAGTCCAAACCAAAGGCTCGAGTGAAAAAGTGGTGAAATTCCACTAACCCCAAACATATCAATGTTTATACTTAGAAGATTGCAAACGACGTTTCGAACTTAATGGAAGTGGTCTCGAGTCCTAATTTGACCGTTTGCAAAAAGTAGCTTCGGACCAAAATTCGATTAACGATAAAATATTTAAATATAAAAATCGATAAATATGCGGGTTGTTACATCTGTGGTGATACGCAACATTGTGTATGGCTTCATTGCTGGATTGAAGTCATGGTCGAAGGGAAGAAGATGTGGTCTTCATGATGGTGACGGCATGGTGTAGCTCGAGGAGGGGGAGCCGCAGCAGTGTTCGTTCGATAAACAGAGTCGAGTGAGGGTGGGGGAGGTAGGAAAACTCACGGTAAAGGGGGTGGGAATTATTGAGAGGTGGCAATTCCAAATTTTGGGGAAGAAAGGTTAATTATATAATTATGTTGATTATAAAGTAATTAGTATAATTTATTTTTATTTAATTCCCGTTTAACTTATAAATTTGATAACATATCATACGAGGTCCAATTAAGATGCGGATTTTTGCGTTGCGCTCATGATGATGTAAGCATCGCGATAGAGCTGGTTTGGACGAATTTGGAGACAACTGAAATTTGGGCTAAAATCGGACGCCGTTCGATTTTAGTTCCAACCCGGAATGCATCGACGACAACAGAAAATTTTGGTGAGTTAAACTCACCTTTTTGATTAACTAGTATGATATACAGTTGATTAAATTGTTGAACGATTGTTTTGATGGATTACTATATTCATTAGTTGGTTTGGATATATTCCCGCCTATTGGAGTGGACGAGACCCTATTACGTTTTCGTGTAAGAGCGGATGACCCTTTGTTTACGAGCCCCACTTCAAAGTGATTGATATGTATTTTATGATCATATAATGTTTGTGATGCGGGGGAAAATAGGTTGAATCCAACAGGATTCCTCACTATTGTTGAATTATTTCGTTGATATTCCCTTTATATGGATTATTGAAAAATAAACATGATTATGGACATCATGGTTATAACGTTGCTATATGTTTGAAACTAATATCCATTAGTGATAGAAAATCAATATCGATATTGGTTAAGTGTTGAGTAGCTACCGGCCTTAGATTATATTTAAAATATTATAAGGTGCCATAGAATTGAAATTGATTTTGAGACAGAAAATGATTTTGGATCCAAATTGGGTTTTTGGAAAAGCATTGTTTTTAAAGTTATATAATTATGTTAATATTATTTTGAGGTTAATTAATTATAAAAGTATTGTTTTAAAGTTACTTAATTATAATAATATTATTTTAAGGTTAACTAATTATATTAATATTATTTCAAAGCTATTCAATTATATAAAATTATTTTAAAGTTATATAATTATATTAATATTGTTTTAAAGTTATTTAATTATTTTAATATTGATTTAAAGTAATTTGTTTATAGTTAATACATTTTAATGAATTTATCAAAAGGTTAGTAAATTGAAAGGTTAATAAATTAAAAGGTTAATTGTGGTTTTGAAATTAACAATAAAGGATTTGGAAATAAATTATTACTATTTATAATAAGGGTAAAATTAATTATTCTTGTATTTGAAATGATTAATTAATGTTTTAAAATGTTTAAGACTAATAATAATTATTTATTTATTCATAATTTTTATTTTTAATAATTATTTTTATTTATAAGACTATTTTAGAAGTAAATGATCTTTAATAAATGTGTTCGAGACCCATGAATAGAGTTAAAAGACTTGGATTTTATAAAGGAGCTTATAAAATGGTTTGGAGACGCAAGGAAGATTATTTACAAGGTGAAAGAGTTATAAATGGTTTTACAGATTTATAAAGACTTTATAAATGATTTTAGAAATGCACAAAAAGATTTTATAAGCGATTGAAATGTATGAAAGAATTTTATAAGTGGTCCATAAGATTTATAAAATTGATTATAAATGTTTTTACAGAAGTATAAGGAGTTTTATAAATGACTTTTGAATCAAATAAAAATGGAATCTTTCTTAGTGTGTAGACATACTTATACCGTTGAGATAAGTAAATGGATATTTTCTAATTATTGAAAATATAGGAAATGATGGATATATCTTTGTAAATGTATTCTTATGCAAGTAATTTATAAATGATTTTATTTATCAAAGATTTATAAAAGGAGGCTAGTGATTGCTTGTATGCTTAACCAATATTGGTCTTTCCTATGGAATAAATCCATGATTGAACATTGTTATTCAATATTTAAATAACCGACTATCGAGATTGGTCCCAAACATAACTTTGAAAATATCTAAGAGAAACACGTGAGTTATATGGCATAGTCATCTTCGATGATGTTGTACTGGGCTTATAAATCTTCTTTCTTTCTCCTAGGACAATGATAAGGAAATCCGTCCACTAATGGATAGGAGGTGATCTTTGATCTTACCTTTGGCTGTTTATTTCCTAAAGAACCGAGGTTGAGTTTACTTAGAATTATCAATGTTGTTTCGAAGAGACTGGGATCGAGTATGTTATCTGAAAACCAGTTCGATTTGACTTAATTATTTCGAAGTGAAGACATCTTGAAGATGATGGAAATGGAGACGGACCTCTCAAGTGGTTCATTCAGTCCTAGAATAAACTTGTATGGATGATTGCTGGTATTGCATTGTTGCCTGGAGGCAGTATTTACATTCCAAGTGGAAAGTGCTGTATAAAGGTAAAACGCAGCCTCAAGCCTCATCAATCGGGAATGACTAAACCCTAGCTAGAGTCGCTATTATCTCTCATTTGTACGCTTCGACGCCCATTAAAGGAGAGGTGATCATATTCATACTATCCAGTAAGGGTTAGGCCGGTTCTGTGTTGGCAAAGGATCTAAGTGGGGTCCTTGGTGTTATTTGTCTAGAGATGCACCGTGACGGGCGGTATCCCAGTTTCCCAGTCATTGCATGGAATCCATTCTGCATTAAGCGCCGTACGGACATAGTTGTGCATAACTATGCTGAAACATGAGTTGCAAGCATTTCGTCTATATTCATATTTTACTTTGACTCTAGACATTATTATAATATAATTGGATTTTCTATGGAAATTTTTTTGGTTATCATAAGGTAAAAACCCGTTCGTTTCTATGTGCGGCGAGGTCTTATGGGATACCTTTGATTTCAAAGGATTTAATAATCTAGTTGAGTGTGTTTTCTCACGCTAGTCTTCTAGACCGACTCGGATGTTATTTTATTATAATGCTCAGGTCAGTTCGAGCATATTATAGATTTGTTTAGATGCTTTGGAGCTTCAGGAGGTGAGTTCGAGGCCTAGAGACGTATTCATATAGATGGTTATTTTTTCGCTGTATTCGTTGTTGTATTTATCGGCAATTGTGAGGACATGCTGTTATAACTATCTAGGTTGAAATAGGTTTGTATACTCTGATTGATGTTTTCTGTAGATACACGTATTATAGTGGTTCGTGTAAAGATTTGATGTATATTATCGATTATTAGTTCCGCTGTGAGATTCAGTGTTGTTTAGTTTTCTTTTTATCTTCTTCCTTCTTTCTTTTTCCCAAACAATCGGGTTTTTTCCGGCATTCGATTTCTCGGCATGTAATGCTGTGGACATATTTGTGTCGATTTTCAAGGGTCGAAAATCCCCATTTTTCAAATTTAGTGTCAGAGCTGAAGATCAAACGAGAGCCTTGGCTTTGGTGGGGTACTCATTAAAGATAGGTTCAGTAACACCCTAGAACGTGTTAAGTGTGTGTGTGTATATATATATATATGTATATGAGCGATATTTGTTAGTGATATAACAATTTTTTTTATTGTGTTGATTGGCCAGTTGAATGGCTTATAGATTTTGGTCAATACGAATAACTAACGTTAGTGATAGGGATCTCTAAACACTTGGACAGAGCAATTCGACATTGTATTGTTTGAAATTGGGTAAATGAAATAATTTTACATTGATTATATTTTATATGAAGGTATAATTTTTTCGAAAATTATTATAGTATACATGGTGTACTTGGTTGTTAGGAAATGGTAATGTTAGATTATTATCATTTGTTGTTTGTGATCGATTAAGGGTTGATATTATAATGTAAGCAAGATCAACAATTAAGAAATAATTTTATATAACCAAATCGAATTATAAAAATGATTTATAAATGGAAAGGAAATGAAATTTCATAAGTATTATTTGTAAATAATAGGTTTAAAAGCTGGGAATTTGGACATTTAAATCCCGTTGGGTTTTGGAAATTGTTTTTCAAAGTTTTGGAAAATAATAATAGTATTATTGGAAGATATTTTTGGGTGGAATTTATTTGAAGGATTTAAAATGGTATAGAAAGCACCAAACTCACTTCGGACGTTGAAAAATAATTTCAATGATGACTACAGCATCATCGACGTTCATTTTCGGGTCTCCAAGGTAGGAATTGCTACCATTGGGGTTTTGTTTTGGTAAAACTTGTTTTGATTTTGAAATTCAAAAGAATGATTTGACATCCCAAAGGGATTATGTATATATGTGATTTCGAAAATGATTTGAAATAAATATGAACAAGGTGTTTAAACATTAGGGATTTTCAGTTAAATGTTTTATAAAAATATAGGGAAATAATTTTGATAACTTATGAATTTTGAGAATTAGCAAGTTAATGACAATGTTTTAAATTGTTTATTATGAATAAAAAGTAAATTTGAAATTGAACTATGGAATTAAATTTAAGTTAAGTTAAGTAAAATAAATTTTGAAAAGAAATTTAGCCTAAGTTAGGTTAAATGAAATATTTTTTGCGAAATAAATTTGATAGTGATTTGGAATGAATTAATGAATGAACTAGTTAAATAAATTAGTTAAAAATTAGTGAGTTGAATGTGGTTTTGGAACATAGGTGAATATTGAAACTGAACAAATAGATCGAGTCAAATGAAACTCAAATTAATTTTAAATAGATATGGACTTAAGTTGTGGAGTAACGATAAACATAACAAGAGTTGTACAAAATGTTTTAAAATGAACCTAAGTAAATAAATTCTATGGAATGATGTTTGGGTGATTATGGTATTAAATAATATACTAAGAAATAAATGGATGTGAATAAAGCGTTGTGAATAAATTGAAAGTAAATAAAATAGATAAGGGTGAAATGAATTAGAATGAAATGAATGTGAATAAAAGAATTTGGCATAGCTATATACGTATATTATTTTATTCGCATAACAGTTTGATCCAGATTCGAGTAAATGATTTTGAGATGATTTACATCGGTCTGAACAAGGATTTTACACTCGATTCTCGATGGCGAACACTGGATATGGACTTTTGGTTGATGCTGATTTTCTCTATCATAGTATATGGCTATGCAAGGAGGATGGAGGTTTCCAATTAAGGAACTGGATCTGAGTCTGCAGTTTAGTGGTCGTGTGAATGATACTAGTTTGGAAGTGAAAGTGTGTAATCGAGCGAGCGATCTGATTTGATATCGCGTACATATGATATATGTACATCATACGAGTTTTAGTAAAGGAAATGTTGGAAATTGAAGCTGCAGAATAATATGATGATGGATTATATGTTGAATATCATTGGTAAATAAGATGCAGATATATAAATGCAAGAGATGATGCCTTTGGTTTTATAAGTAAAATTTGGTTGCGCAACAAAAAGGTACATGTTTGTATCGTTGTTTGAATTTGAGGTTGTATGGTTGAGCCATTTGGCTTTTGTTTTCTTTTGCTGGTTTGGACCATACCGGCGACTCATGGTTGTCTCCATCGGGCCACACAAAGGAGATGCTGGCGAAATTTTCCGTAAATTTAAGGCGTTCGAAAAATTTTAAGAAATTTTTGAAGAAATTTTTGGTAACTAAAAATTTGATTTTGGGTTACAACTTGAAATGATTGAACGGATAATATTAGCTTGAATCTATGAATGAATTTGGAAACATAGAAAAAGTAATAACAAGGGTACAACGAGTGGATTTTTAGGAGAAGTTAAAGGCTTAAAAGGATTTGATAATGTATTTCAAATAATTGGTTTTGAAAAGCTAATGAGTTTGGGCATTTTCTTACCTTGGCGATTTCGGGGACGAAATTCTTTGTAAAGGGAGGAAGAGTGTAACGGCCCAGAATTTCAATCATTTGATTTTAGAATATTTAATCGATTTTACATATTAAAAGGTTAATTTTATACGTTAAATAATTAGAATTTCAAATATAGCGATTTATTAGATAATTTAATTGTTGAATTTAATAATTGAAATCGTGTAAATAATTCAAAAGCTTATTTAAATTTCATTATATAAGAATGAAGATAATAAAAAAAATTAATTGGATTTCAAAGTGGTTCAACTGATTTTGAAATTATCTCATTTTAATTAACATATAAAAATAGCCTTTCGGAGCAATGTCTTGTATTTCGATGAATCTAGTTTCATTGGATCCGTAATAAGGAATTGTTATACGCCGTCAAGTTTTGTAACGATTGGATGTATCGTTTGGTCGTGCGAGATAGATTAATATCAAAAATTTAACAATAATTATGAGGACAGGTTGTTATAACTATACAGGTTGAAATAGGTTTGTATACTCTAATTGATGTTTTATGCATATACACATATTACAGTGGTTTGTGTAAAGATTTGATGTATATTATGGATTATTCGTTCCACTTTGAGATTCTGTGTTGTTTAGATTTCTTTTTATCTTCATTTTTCTTTCTTTTTACCTAACAATCGGGTTATTTCTGGCATCCGATTCATCGGCATGTAATATAGTGGACGTATTAGTATCGAATTCAGAGGGTTGAAAATCCCAGGTTGTTTCAAGGACGATCCTTTAAAATTCGGGGTGGTGATTTTAAATTACTATTATTTTGGTTATCATCATTAAAATATAGTTTCAATTGATTTATTATGATTAGTGTCAAAATTTCTTCTTTATATTTTTAAATTTTCATCAAACGAGATAAAGAGTTTCCACAACAACAATTATTTGTTTGTTAAAAATTCTGTAAGCTTTACTTTGATTGGAATATCCAACAAAAATTCCTACATCTACTCTTGAATCTAATTTACCAAGATTATCTTTTGTATTTAGAACAAAGCATTTTGATCAAAAAATTTAAAATATGATATTTTGGTTTTTTTGTAAAACATTTCATAACATGTATTTTTAATCATAGGTTTAAGGGTTACACGGTTTAATACGTAACATGCAATAGCAACTGCTTCGGCCTAAAAATTCTTTGGTAAACAACTGCCATTTAGGAGAGTTCGAGCACATGCTTGCAAGGTGTGATTTTTTCTTTCAAAAACTCCATTTTGTTGTGGTGTTCATGGAAATGAAAAATTATGAGTAATTCCCTTTTTTAACAAAAATTTGTATATAGTTCATTTTCATGTTCTCCACCGTGATCACTTCTTATAACTTTTATTTTTAGATCCATTAGAGTTCTAATTCGTGTAGCAAATTTTTTTAAACATTTCGATTATATCACTTTATGCTTCAAAAATGGCGTCTAGGTATATCTTGAAAAATCATATGCAATTAGAAAGACGTATTTATTGTGGTATATCGGACGTACTTGAGTTGGACCAAATAAGTCCAAATGAGGTAATTAAAGAGTTTGTTTAATAGAGATTTCCATTTTAGATTTAAACAAGCTTGTCTTTAATTTTCCAAGTTAACACGCATCGCTTAGATTTTTAACGTTGAAATTTATTTTGGATAATTCTCTTACCAAATTGTTTTTAGCCCATTTGTTTATATTTTTGAAGTTTACGTGACAAAATCTTTTATGCCATTTTTAATGATTGCAATTACATGTTACTGTAGATTGAAATAACCTTGCTCTGATGCCAATTGAAAGTCTTAAGGATCGTATACTATCTGACTTGTGTATAATATGCAAGTACATAAATCAATCCAATAATATATAGTAATTGGTAAAATCAAAAGCGTGTAAACCAGAGTTTTTATACTGGTTCGGATATCCCGTCCTATGTCTAGTCCCGAAGCTCCCCTTGGGTATTTCCTTCAAACAAGTTATCCTTATTTCGCCTAGAGGAATAAGTTTAATACAAAATTATCTCCGACAATCTTGTGTTCCAATAACACAGTTTCTGACTTACAGTACGAATCTTCCAATGATGTCCTTTGTGTATATGAATCTGAATTCTTTAAGTTGTAGGAAGTAATTTAACCAAATTATATTTTGGTTATAATGGATCGAGAGTATGTAAAAAATGTGTATGCAAGAGAGTGATTAAAAATTTAGAGAGTAAATAATAGATTAATTCAAGTTCAGTGATCTTTATTTCTCAATCAAAGTGGTAATTATAGATTAAAAAATTGCAAACTAAAAGTTGTTACTCTTGGAGAAAGTTTCTTTATTTTAATGGCTACAACTCTTCAGTGAAAGATGATTTCCTTTTGATTAAAAACAGAAGTGTCTTTTCAAATATGATAGTTTTTCCCATGACAGACGTCTTTGGTAAAATCCTGAGATGTCTACGACCTATTTAATTTTTAATCAAAAACTTGTCACAGACATCTGTTGTTTTATCATAGACGTCTATGAAGAGTGACAATTGTTTTTCACCTTTTTTGATGTATATGACATTGTGTCTGTTTTTATTTTCATATATACTCAAGGAGAGCTTAACAATATTATATCTAGGACTCTTTTATAGTAGAATAACCTTAGTACGATCAATGTACCTTCATTTCTCTTTGAATCTCAATATCTTCGAGCATAGTCTTCTTGAAGCATGTACCTGCAATTTTGATAAGGTCTATATATGTATATAGTTATTACCATTGAAACATAAACTGGAAGTTCTAACAATTATGTGGTCTTGTACTAGTATTTTGTAGGCTCGTGTTTTATTATGTATACGACATATATATATTATACCGCTATGGTATGTGACTTTGATTCTGACTTATTTATAATATTTTTAATCGGTTTGCTCATTTCTTTGTGTTAATATTGTACATGTTTGATTTTTTCAGTTCAAATCCTCAAAAGGTAATAAAGACATGTCAGTATTAGTACAAAGATATATTCACATTCAATCACCCTTAACTAATTGTATTCTCCATGTTATTAGATGACATTAACTATAATGTTCTTTAATAATATCGATATAGTGGGGGTCATCACAAAATATATTTAATTCCTTTGATATAAATAGTATAACCTCCTCCCCTACTTCATCACACTTTTTCTAATAGCCCTCTACCCTATTAAACCCCCCTTGGTAAAGCCAAGGTCTTAACTTGCAAACTGAAACATTGGAGGAGTCAGAGTCCTTTTCGCTACGTCCAAAAGCTATAGTCCGACTTGCTTGTGAAAGTAGGCATATAGCTATGAAATTAAAAATGGGACACCACCGGTATACTTAGGGGAAGGAAGGTGCTCCACCAGACCGGCTTCACCATCCTCCCGACGCCAAGAATAACCACAACTAAAGGTGCCCTTCTAGTGGCACCAGAAGTAGCAGTGATATCCTTGGTTTTGACGGAGCTTAACCGCTCTTCCTATGATTCTTCTTTTTAATAAGAATGCACAGAACTAAACTAAGGAAGTCATCTGCTATGCCCCTTGCACTTCCTAATAGGACTTTCCCTAGTTGACTCTTCTTACTATGATAACAATGAGCACCAAGTACATTCACAAGAGAATGGGCGAACTACAAAACCCCAATATACTTAGGTGTTGAAAGCGAATCTTTCTCGTTCCATCTAGCCACTTAGAAGAAGGCAGTCCCTAGTTCAATGAACCCCTTTACTTTGCAATAACTCCTCTTTTGCTCATGACCTAGCTCGTTTGAGAAACGGTTATCAGTAGGCCGTTTAGTACTCTCGGTTGTCAAAGAATTCCTAGCTCCCGGTTGCAGAGGATACTAGCAACGTTTCGCTATCCGTTGTTCTTATAAGCGCTGTTTTATAGAAGGTTAGAGTCTAAGACGCCATCCTTCCTCGGCAGACCACGTTTCAAGCCATGTGGCCTTAGGGATCCCAATTGCGCCATGCCAAAAGAAAGGTCTGAGGATCTAGTTAATAATCTTGCACACTTCCTTCGACAAGATGAAAATGCTACTCCAGTAGACCTGAATACTGAACAACACTAATCTGATAAGCAGAGGTCTACCCGCGTAGGAAAGCTGTTTGCTAGTCCTTAACCCTGTTGGTAATATTCTCAATAATAAGCCATCTAATAGCCGGGCTCCGGCTGTGAGTCTAGTAGAACTAAGGGGCACTTCTAACGAATTCTGAATCAATTTTCTATAATATTTCTCCATAAATATTATTACAAATCACCTTGTTCCCATTTATATTCTTCAAGCATAAATTATTTAAAAAAATTCAAATATAATTTTAGTTATAAATATTTATATTAACAATTATATGTATTTATAAGTTATATATTACTAAATAATTTTCGACAAAATGAATTATTTTACCAAATTTGCAAAATTGTATACATACATACATACCATACATTCATACATACATATATATATATAAACATAAACCCTTTCTTATAATTGTTTTTAGGTTATGGTAATAAAAATTTTAAAAATGATTTGCTCATTGTTTAGTTTTAATAAAAATATTACATGTGTATGTGTGTATTGATGATAATATTATATGTATTTACGTAAATATGTGTATGCGTGTGTGTATCTTCGTGCGAAAATTATTTAAAAAAATTATGCCAATATGCTTTTATCCAATTTTTTTGATTAGTTTAAAAGTTAATTGTTTTCAAATTTAAATAAGTTTGAATTTTCAAAATCTTTAAATTTGGTTTTATTTTTACTAAAAAATTAATTTTAGATAGCGATTGCAGCAAATAATATATATATATATATATATATATATTTCAGCAAAACCTTGGGTCAAAGGTCAAAGTGAAGCCTTTTATAGATTGCCTAAAATGTCCATGTAAACAATTAACCAATAAAGTATACGGAAGATATTTACGTAAATCTCCAATCCACGTTTCCGCATCTACCCCACGTTCAATTAAAAGCTGCAGCACTTTAATTTTCTTTTTCAGCAGGTAATGAAAACTCGAGAACGCAAATTCCTACAATTAATGGTGTAATCTTTTATTTACTTGTTCCATCACCAATTTACTTTGCCTATTCAATTACCAATTTACCTTTTCTGATTTTACAGAAATAGCACAAATCTAGGCTAGGATTAGGGTCTCACAATCGCTTTGGAAAAGAAAAAAATTGGTACGTTTTATCTACTATGAGCTTTTATATCATACTTTTCTTAGTGTAATTTATATGCGCGTTGTTTCTTTATTTTTTTTAACTCGATCACGGAAGCAGAGACAATGTCCTATAATATATTATTTTTATAATTACTACGGCGACAGTTAATTAGAAAATGCCAAGCAAGAGAGATGGGTGAAGTAAAATGAGAGAGAGAATCGATGAAAAGCGAGGGTTAGAATGTATTTTCACCTCAATACTACGTTGTCCGTGCCCTTGGCGGCATGCTCAATGCCGACACCATGCATCTCGCCATCACGCCTCTGGATGTTCTCAAAATCAATATGCAGGTATCATCAGTTGCCTACTTTGTTAAACGTTTCATTCGTTGTGTTGCAATTGATGAATTTTGTGACACGCATTTTGGTGTGTTATGATTATGATTTTTTGATGCAAAAATTAAGCATCGGGGTTATTAAATAAGAATTATGCTTTTGTTGAAGTTTTGGACTTAATTATTACTGTTTCAATCTAAAATGGTGAGAGAGAAAAAAGTGTGCTAACTTGCAAAGAAATTTCTCAAAAAGGCATCAAATTGTATGTTGATAAACAAAAAGTAAACTGAAGGTTACGTGGTTAAATTTTTGAGCTTCGCCCTCCGTCATTGATCTAAGTTGTTCTCCTTTAATCTTTATCCTTTGGATCCATGCTATAAGTTATTGGAACTAAACTTGGAATGCCTTAGCTAACTATGAGTTTGTTCATGCATAACCAACGTGGATATTAAGGAAATTCTTTTTACTAGAAAATTTTTCTTTGCACTTAACTGGAAATCTCTCGGGAAGACCTATATAAAATAATGAAAATCAAGTAGGTTTGGTCTCCTATAACAGTAGGTTTCAAAATTCAAAACTGAAGCGATGACTGCCGATGAATATAAAAGAAATTAAGTAATGTGAACTTTTGTATGAAAAATATCATGCAACAGTGGTCCTTTTTCTATATTTTTAGTATTGAATCTGCACACTGTGGTTTATGACACTGAAAGAGGAAGAGAGAGAATATTTATTACTCACATATGAGTTCTTTTCCTATTTTCATTTCAATACAAGATAGTTTTTGCATAATGTTAACCATGTTGGTTTTGTAATTCCTAAAGCACTCAATGATTTGGAGGTGAAGCATGCTTTATTGAATGACAGAATTTGGCTTATTTACAAGTCTGATTACAAGAAACTATAAACTGAAAGCCCCACGTTGAACATCATCTCTAAATGTGGTTGTGGGTCTAAGACCAATTCAAACAACCAACTGCAAAAAATGGTAACAGCGTGTCTTTAAGAAATCAGGCATGTTATTACCATGGTGAATATAGGAATACCTGGACTCAAATGATTCATATATCCTTACATAAACTATAATGCGCAATAGTTCAATCAGTTTACTCCATCTCCAAGCACACTCATAGCTTAGTACGAAGCTTCAGAACGGACTCCAATTTTCAAAGACTTTGTCATGATGTCAGAAATATATTTGCGAGTGTTGTAATGCACCAACTTTATTACTCCATTCTTTGTCAATGCCTAGAAAATGGAATCTGCCTATAGGGTGAGCGTTCGATTGGTCTAATGATAAAAATCGTTAAACCAAACTATGACCAGTAAAATTGAAAACCAATCTATTTAAGTTTGGTTGGTTTATTTGGTTATCAGATTTAAGTAATCTAAAAATGATTCACATTTTAGGTTTGAAATATTATATTGCACTTGAAAATAAAACATATATACAAGATTAAAGTAATTTTTTAGTATTCTTATGTTTTCTAATAGTAATTTTGACACGTATATGATAAAATAAAATATACTTAAACCACTAAAATAATATTAAAAATCATTATACCATTGGTAATTTTGATAATATAATAAAAGTTCGGTTAATTTGGTTCAATCGATAATCGAACTAATTTTTTATAGGCCGATAAGAAACCAATTCTTTAATTAAATTACAAAGGACATTTAGACTATCCGTTGTACATTGAATGGCAATTATTTGGGTGATACTAACCAAACAACATATGTAATAAAACTTTATGTCGGTGATGTGTTTTCCTATGCTTGAGTAGTACTAGCAAAATGATTAAAGCTAAGTGTACCATTGTATAGCACAGTCAACTTTAGTCATAGTATTTTATGTTAATTGTTGGATGACCTTAAAATTATATTTGATTCATTTATTGTTTGGGAAACAACTCTCTAATTTTGCAAGGCACCAAGTCCAAAAAATGATTTGTCTGTGGATGATGTAATCTCATGTAAGCAACTATCATATTTGCAACTATTGGTGATATTGTAATTTGTTGTTTTCATGTACATTAGTCTGCTTTTTTGTGTTTATACAAGTGATTAATCTTATACGTGATTTAAAGTTTACAAAAAATATAAGCTGGATGTGCAATACAACAAGCTTCAATGACAGAGTGGAAAAACTAAATGGGTAGCATTTTGTTGTAAGTAATTACAAAGTAGTTTACGCAATTTGGAGAGCTATAAACCTAGAAAGTTAATAATTTAGTTTTATGTATGCGTATATACTTTAGTACCATCATTATCAAATGTTAGGTTTCGGCCTATGCATGTTTGGGTTTAGTGGACTGGGTTTGTTGAGATAGTAGTAAATTCATTAAGTGGTCTGTCTAAGGAGGGGGGTAATGGAGATGGTTGATCAAGAGCAGTGGATGATGAACATTGATTTAGTGATTCACAGGCTGGCATATGAGGCTATGGGCGTAGGGAAATGATCATGTAAATGAAATTGTTAAGGGGAAATATGCATGAATGAATAATATCATTTTTTTATATAAAAGTATATATATTGATTGCTTTTAACCATTTGAATGTATAGAAGTCTTCAAATACGGTTTCGGTGAAGTTGTACATAATATCTTTGTATTTTTGTTGTTAAGATTATGCGATAATGAGGAAGCTAAAAAATATATTTGGCATCAACTCTTTTCTTCTTCTTTGGACGTACAGTGAACTTGATGCGTGTCTTCCAATTGCACTAATAAACAGAACGAGCGAATATGAATTTTCTCTGTACATAGCAAGATTCATGTTAGCAACCCATAACAAATTTATTATCCTAAAATGGTAAATTTCAAACCCGATAAAGAGTGTTAAATTTTTGATACTTTATTTTTTATAAAACTTAGGCATTCACATATACTTTTTAGTTTCACATTTTTAATATTCCTATTACCATGCATGATTACGTGTACTTAACATTACTATTACTTTATAAAAAATTATTTTACTCACAAGTATCTCTTCATGCATGTTCATCGGACAAGGACAAGAACAATTCTTTATATATTAATTTGGCCGTGGATTACATTTTAAAAGAGAGATTGTGCAAGTTTTCCATGCTCAAACTACGAAAAGCATTAATTTTATTGTTTGTTGCATTTTTCATATTGTTATAATAGTTTAATTACTTTTTTTGCTCTGTTTTATTGTTTCCTAAAATAACTTAGTCTCATCAGTGTTTCGACAAACGATTATTTTGTCAATGCATATACATATAACATGCAACATTATGTATATATCAAATTCAGTAAGATCCTAGAAAGATGATGAACAATGGTTTTAAACACCAATTTCTGCGCACGTGCATCACATGTGCCAAAACAATACATTCACATCAAAGTCATTTTATAACATCAAAAAACTTTCAGACAGCATTTTTTAATACCAATTCCTCCCACGCAAAGTGTATCGCACGTGCCAAAATACTTGTATGTGTGTGTGTGTATATATATATTAATTTTGGAAAAGTCATTTTTTTTAAAATTTAAATTTTAAATTAATAAATGTTTTGAAAACTAAAATTTAAACTTTAATATATTATATACACATAAATTTATATACAATTACATATAAATATTTATGTTTGAATAAGTTATATTTTATAATAAATATTTTTTTAACTTACATGCGTGTATTATATATACATATTATTCCATAAATATTAACAGTGGCCAGAAATATATTTAGTTTATATAAGTTTAAGTGTAAAATATATAATTCATTCCTTATTTAACATTATGTTGACATCATTTCTTCACAATGACATTTTGTTCACCGTGGTCACATAATAGTCAATTTTCCCAATATACCCCTAGGTTAGTTTGTTCATTTATTTTTATGATATTCGTATTGTGAATATGAATATCACACAAATTAAAATTAAATTAAATTATTAATAAAGTATTATTTAAATTAATTAATCAATTTAAGATATTATTCATATACTTTTATTAATTAGTAACTAAATATAATTTAGTATAAATAAAATTTAATTCACATAAACACAAATTATGGCCTTGTACAATTTAAAAATAGTCCTTTTTTTAAATTCACCCTTTTTGCCCTACTGTTAATTCGCCCGTCCAACATTGGTATTAGAATCTGCATTTAGTTTTTATGAATAATTAACCGACGCATCATTTGAAAATAGCTAAAGTAGATGGGTGTCTTAGGAAAAGGTGCTCAAACAACAAGAAGCTAACTAATCGTTTCAATGAATATAATGTGTTTGTATACTTGTGTTTGAATGCTTATATGTGCTTGAGTTTATATTGTTGTATTTGGATTTGATTCTTGCTTTGGAAAGCAAATGGCATATGTAAATGAAGTGAATAGACTTGAATGGACTTGTATGACTTTGCATTACTTGTTACATAACCTTAAAACAAAGCACATAGGGGTTAGTTGAACATATGTTGAATCGGGCTTGAGTTTGGAAATGGTTTATAGCGATACTCGCTATAAACTCACTTTGAAAAAGCCATGTGTTTCGGCATTTTCTATGAATTTTAACTGAGAGATCTTTAGAGTTTCTCGTTATGGTTATGAAGTATTATGTGTATATATTAGTTACTGTAGAAAGGCTGGGTGTTAAAAAGTTTGTTTCCTTGTTTAACGATAGCCTTGTTTCCTTGTTTCTTGATAGCCCTTCATCTCTATGACTTAAGATAGACTTTTCCTCTTGTTCTACGATAGCCCTTTGTAGTGACTCGTAATTTCGAACACTTCATCTTTGAATATCGTAACTTTTTAAAATATAGTTAAGTGTTATAAATATGATTAGTAACTTTTTAAACATCTTTTAATTAATGAATAATGATAAGGAACCTCTTTTTGAAATTTGTTTACAAAAATAAATATGTCAAAGAAATATCGATAATGTGACGAAAATCGGTTTATCGATAAACATCTTTTTATTCGGTATAAGTTGTTCGAACTCTTTTATACTTGTCTAATTAACATATGGATATATTAACAACTAATTAATACACCTTTCTTCATAAAATTAATTGGAATCTTTTAGAAGCTTCTAGAAGATAAGGAGATATTTGTGTGCAAGAGGAAGGAGGTGGAAAGGAGATTTGATAAAGCATGTGGGTGGCGAGCCATCCATTGCCTGCCATAATGGTAAGGGGAGTAGTTGAGGCTGCCATGTTCGAGCCTAAATAAGAGGGTGCTTGGCTCTTAAATCCATTTCGCATTTTAGTGCAAAAATATTACACTTAGTTCTCCTTCTCTCTTCACAAGTTCCTAAGGCAAATAATTTCAAAACATCTCCAAACTCCTCAAACTTTTCCATAAGCCCTATAATAACACTAAAACGCCATCTAGAAACTTGGACCTCAAATAAAGGTGCAAAACACCTCCTAAAGCACTTAGGCTGTGAGCAATATTGGACTAGTTCTAGCCTAGGCAAGTGCAAAAGCAAAGAAGTGGCACGAAGTTAGGTGTTTGCAAAGTTGAGGTAGGAAGTGAAAGCCTGAACATACTTGCTTGCTTGATTAATGGTGAGATAACTCACCATTTAAATGAGTATAATGTGTGTGTACTTATGTTTGATTGTTTATATATGCTTGAGTTTACATTGTCATATTTGGTTTTTATTATCGCTTTGGAAAGCAAATGGCATATGTAAATGATGTTTATGGACTTGAATGAACTTATATGACTTATTGCGTAGCCATAAAACAAAGCATATAGGGTTTAGTTCAACATAAGTTGAGTCAAACTTGAGTTTGAGGTGGTTTCGTAGCGATAGTCACTATAAATACACTATGAAAATGCCTTATGTTGGACATTTTCTATGAATTTTTGTGAGAGATCCTTACGGGTTTCTCATTATAATTGGGAAGTATTATATGCTTACGAGTTACCCTAAAAATATTTAGTGTTAGAAATTTTATTATCATATTGAAAATCAATAAACCATTTAGGATATCGAAACTGGTACAATTCATAGCCTTGCATAACAGTCCACTTAAGAAACACTTTCTGTGCCTCTGCACACCTTTTATAGCATTCTGGAAATGCTGTGTTTTCTTTTTAAGAGTTAAAGTTACTTTGGAATGACTTTAAACTTAAGTATTTTACTTCAATCTTTTTAAAAGATTTTTTAATATATAATAGAGTATTACTAAAGTGGTATGGAATTTTTGCATATTTTTAATAATTTACTATGAATTATTAAAGTAAGTGGTTTATTTTTAAATAATGGAAAATATGTTATTTTGGAAGTTTTAAATTCACTATAAAATAAATCTTTTAAGAAATATTTTAACTAAATATTTTATACTATAGTATAAGTAGTTGAATTAGATTTTAAGCTTATATAGTTTTTATAAAATTTATTAATTATTTTATTAAAGTATTAAGTATCTTATGCAATCTAATATCTTTTAAAGTGTTTTTAAATATCTTAGCTTTATATATAAATTATTATACATACATCTTTATCACAATGGTTTTAAATTATAAAATAATGTTTTATAAAAGTGATTTAAAGGGTGCTTAGCGGCTTAAATGTGTTTGTTTGTTTAAATATGAAAAAATTAATTAATTATGCTTAATAATAAAAGCCGACGAAGTAGACTTATCTATTTGCGAGACTTAAGATTGTTGTTCGAGTTGGGTTTAAAAGTGATGGTGCTCTAACCTAACGGCTTCACTCTTAACCGAGGAATAGTTAAGTTGGGAATGTTGGAAACGTGTTAGTCATGTTAATTACTTATTCATTTATGGAATGTTTTTAGTACTAGACTTAACACTAAAAGCCGACCAATTAGGCATGTTTATACATGAGAGCTAAGATAGTTATACGAGTAGGGTTTAGAAGTAATGTTTCTCTAACCTACCGTCTTTACTCTTAATTGAAGGGTTGTAAGTTGGGATGATCAGAAACATTTTAAGCATATAAAACTTTAATTCCACAAGTGATCGGTTTAAGAACTAGATAGTCGATTAGTTGACTATCTAAATTGATCAAATATTAACATTTGATATATCTAAAAGCTTCATGGCTTCATACGATTTGAGATCCCCCGAGAAGGAGCATTAGTATGAAATGTCCCTAGCTTTAAGAACTTATATATACGAGATCCCCGAGGTGGACTTCTTTTGATATAGTTCTCTTACTTATAAAAGAGCCGAAGTTGAGTTTACCAAAAATTCATAGATTTTGTTTTGAAGAGTCCGATATTGGTAAAAAAATTACTTAACGAATACTACTTCAAAACTAATATATGAGTCTATATTTTGGAAGCGAATATGAAGTGAAATGTTATAGAGTTGGACTATCTATCCTAAGGTTATGTCTATGGGAGAGGTTAACGTTAACATTTCAGACCTATGCTATAGAGTTAAACTGTCTATCCTAAGGTTAAGTCTAAGGAAGAGGTCAGCGTTATCATTTGTCAAACGACTTATGCGGGAATCCACATAGTGATCCATGTTCTGTTCGAGAGATGAAGACTCGAGTGAGAGATGCCAAACATACCCTCAACATCAAAAATGACAGAAAACGAAGTGGTGCTCATAACTAGTGGGTTTAGTGAACCCGAAAGGTTATATGACTCCAAATCTAGAGTATGCTTATTGATGTTGCTAGCAAGAGTTAATGATACTCGATATCACGTGTTAGGACGTAGACCAGCTATGTTTTTCCTTAATGGTATTTTTTCTAGAGATATACGATACTTAGAAGGTAGCTTTTAACCCTTGCCAAGAAGTCCTCTTTAGTTTACTAGAGGCGCCCCTATGGAAAATCCTTATGTGAACGTACCTAAGAGGATTTAGATGTACTTCTAATATTGCTATGTTGTGAGATGCAAGCAACACGGCTATCTTAGGATTACAATCTACACCCTAGACATTATCTATTATATTACCATATTAACTTAGGGAATGGTCAGTTTCCTTTGAGGAGAAAACCATTATGGTGTTCCATACCGTCTCACTAATTATTGTTATATGTATTCATGTATCTCAAGTTTTCTAAAACTATACTTATATCTGATAAATTACTCGTGTACTCTTTCGAGTAGGCTGAGTAAAGTAGGTTTTACTTTAGACGCTTCAGATTTCAAGAGATGAGCTGGAGGCTTTGGTTATCTGGCTATTTCTATTTCCATCGCAATGTATTACTTATGTATGTATCAGCATTGTGAGGACGTGCAATTATAACTTTCTAGGTTGATGATAATAATTAGGTTTTTGTAACTCTGAAACTACTCTGTATTTTGGAGTAACCCTTTGTACCATCCTCTTGATATTATGTGTTATCATTCCACTATGAGATTTTGATATTATGTTCTTTCTTTCTTGTTCTATTATTATTATTTTTTTACCTTAACTATCTGTCTTTTTGGTGCTTGGCTGCTCGACACACGAATACTGTAAATGTATTATGTCGACATTCGAGGGTCGTAAAGTCGGGTCCTCACACCTTTTATCCCTATGCTTTACGTTACATTTTCCTCTTATTCTATGATAGCCCTTCATCATTTTGATTTACGATAGACTTTTCCTCTTGTTTTACAATAATTTATGATAGCCTTTTCCACTTGTTTTATGACATCCCTTCACCTCTTTGATGTACGATGTCATTCTTTCATTGATTTTAAGTTAAAATTTAGGATGTAATAATAGTTTTAGATTTTAGGGCACTATCGATCTTAAGTAATTAGACTATACTTTGATTATGGTCAATCATATGGCATGGCGATCGCGTTACGACCATAATTTGGTATATGTTGAACTGCTTGAAGTGAAACATTACCCCAAAAAGGATTCATCTCCTTCATTATAAATTTTAGTATCACAATAATTGGCGGTCAACTTAAAGTCAAAATCTGTGGCTAGATTAGATAGGTTAATCGATAAATGTAATCAGATTGAACCAAGAACTTTAAGGTGATCTACACAATTAAGTACAAATATTAATAGAGTTTTTGAATCTTGATCAAACTTTAGTTATCATAGTGATATAGTGATTATGGAAATAATAAGTGTATATGATATCATTACCAGATGAGCTTATTACAGAGTAGAAGTAGATTATGCCTAAATGACCTATAAGCGTTGAACTTTTGCCCGATATTATACTCTAACAAAGTCTGTACAGGCATTAATATTTAAATTGTCTAAATATTGACTGAGGACCAAGTTCAAACCAAAGTGTCAACACAACCGCATTGTTAAATATTTTCGAATTCGAATAGTAGGAAAAATAATTTATGAAAATTATAAATTAATAACAAATTAATACAAATGTTTTATAATATTTTCTGGCATTAATTATTTATCTAAAGCTTAAAATTGGTCCGTACGTTTGACAAATTTTATACGTTAGTTCAACCAGTTAAGGACTTAAAATGAAATAACCAAACCAACGATTCAAATAGAACTCCAATGTTCCATTGACTATGCTAGGTTAATGCCAAGGCCAGCCATATCAATTCCAATGGGGAGACTAAGCTAGGTCTTCCAGGGCTTAAGAAAAAGGAGGAGAAATATGTGCAATTCCTTGGTTATAAATAGTATAGCCTTCACTCCTTTTTCATTACACATTTTCTGATAGCTCTCTACCCTATTAAACCCTCACCGGTGAAGGTAAGGCCTCAACTAGCAAAGCGAAACCAAGGAGGTGAATGTAAGGTCCAAGGTGGAAATATTAACGAACAACATTTTAGACTTTCGACAAGACACCATTGTGAAAGGTATTATTTTTGATTCAATTTTCTAATTATATTTCTAAATAAATATGATTGGAAATCACCTTGTTCCCTTATATATATATATATATATATATATATTTAAAACATAATTATTTTAAATTTCAAATATAAATAATTTAGTAGTTACATATATATATGAAATATATATATATATATATTACAAAATTATTTTTCCTAATCTGAAAACTATATATATATATATATATATATAAACATAAACCTTTTCTAAAAATTATTTTTCACTTTTAATAATAAAAAAAAATATTTTTATTGGTTTGTCCACTATTTCAATTTGATAAAAAATATAATGAAAATTATTTCATATATATACATATGTATGTATGTACATATGTATTTATGTGCATATGTATATACAAATATATACACACACACATAAGTATATACATATTTGTGTGTGTTTCTATGTCAATTTGTGTGTATACATATATTCATAAATATGTATGTATGTATGCATATATGTATGTATATTGATCCTCATGCGGAAATAAATTAAACTAAAAAAACTATTATGTCAAAATATTTTCGACCAAAAAAACAATTTTTAATTAGTTTAAAAGTTAATTGTTTTAAAACTAAATAAGTTTGATTTTTTCAACTCTTTAAATTAAATTTGTTTTAATATTAAAATTATCTTCTGCAGGCATCCGCATCAAATAAAATTTTATAAAAATATTTATATATTTATTATATATATATATTAATTTTGAAAAAGTTGGTGTTCTTTAATTTTAATTTTAATTTAATAAATGTTTTAAAAGATGAAAATTAAACTTTTAATATATATGCATATATACACACACGTACAATTAAATAAAAAATTATATTTGAATAAGTTATATATATATATATAATTTCATAAAAATTTATAATGGAGAAAGAAAATATTTATTTTATATTAGCTTAAAAATAAAATATATTTATGATATAAGTCTTTCTTTTTTGACATTATGTTGGCATCATTTTAACACATTGGCTTTTTATTAACCGTAGAAGACAACGATCAATTTTCCCGATATACTACTAGGATAGTTTATTTCTTAGTATTGTTGTGAATTTCATATTATGAATATGACTATCAAATTACATAAAAGTTTAAAAATAAAATAAAATAAAATAAATATATTAATTCAAAATAAATTACTAGTAAAATATTGTTTTCAACATTAATAAACAATGAAATATTTAAGTAAATTAAACAAATTAAAATATTATTCAATCACTCTTTTAATTAAATATTAAATTTAATTTAGTATAAATAAAATTTTATTCATATAAGCACAAAATAAGATCTTATGTAGTTAATAAATGGATTTTATTTTGGAAAGTCGCCCTATTTACCCCGTTGCTAATGCACCTGATCCAATATATATATTTATATATATGAAAATAAGTTTAAGATAAAAATTTAATCAAGAATAGTTTAGAGTTCATCGATAATCCAACCGATCATACCTTGAACCATAAGTTTTGCCTCAGAGATCCTATCTCTAACTCAATGGTGGAGTTGCATAGTCCACAATTAAGTATAATTTATTCTTATAGATAGAGAATGAATTTCTATGCATAAGAATTGAGACATCTAGGTCTATTTATAGCAATGTTAACAAGCTATTAAATATCTTGCCCACATCCACCATTAAGTACATGGCCTATTACAAATGAGATCTTATCTCATGTAATTAATTAAACCAATTTAATTAATACTCAGGAGAACCAAGCGACCCGTCAACTCCTGGGGGGAATTAAGTTGTGCATGTCCGCTACTCTATCATTGTTGACTAAGCTATATAAATAAGAAAGGATCGAATGAGTTAAGAAACCAAGGGTTTCTATCATCTTTCGATTTTGAATCATTTGGGTACTTGTAAACTGTATCTTAAAGGTAAAATGTCCAAGCACCAATTCAATAGAAAAAATGAAAGAGATATTGAATTATTAGGATTATACATACTAATGTATATGGTCCTATATCTACTACAACCAAAGGTGGATCCTATTACTCTATTAGGGTTACTGATGATTTATCAAGATATGCATATGTGTATCATATGAAACACAAATCAAAGGTCTATGACAAATTTATAGAATATAAGAATGAAACCAAAAACTAGTCATGTAAGAAAATTAAAATACTTCAATGTGACCAAGGCAGAGTGTACATTAGGCATGATCTCCAAGAGTACTTAAAAGAGAATGGGATTCTCTCTCAAGTTACCCCTCCCTATACTTCTCAACACAATGGTTCCTCGAAAAGAGATACCAAGCTGCCTTTCCTTTTGAGGTTATGCACTTGAAATCGTAGCATATATGTTAATTTCATATCATCAAATATATGCCTAAGACCTCATATAAGTTATGGACTAGTAAGAAACCGCATCTTAATTATGTTAAGGTATGGGGTTGTCTAACTTACGTAAAGAATGTAAACCTCAATAAACATAGGGCAAGATCTGTTTTATGTAAATATATAGGATAATCTACAAATGTTCATGGATATATATTCTGTCATATCGGGGAATAAAAATTATAAGTTTGAAAAAATTACCCCTTTTTGGTAAAGGAATTTTTATCTTAGGAAACTAATTGCAAAAGGATATGTAAACTCCCGCAAATCCGTACCCTTTGAACTGACCAAATTCCATCACAGTTCTGTCCAAAGTGGCACAAAAGTAGGAGTCTTTGGGTAAAAGAAGAAAGAGGTAGAAGAAGAAGAATAAAAACAACATCAGAATCCCACATCGCAGCGGAATAAAATATAATATATAGAATACAGTTTTAAATACAAGAAATCTATACTGTATACATATAAATACATACCATCATCAGAGTACATCAATCAGTCATACAGAGACAACTACTATATGCTCATACGCAGCGGAAATAATAGACAAATACGGAAATACGCTCTGTCATCAGCTCATCTCCTGAGCTCCAGCATATAACCTGATCCTGGTTAACTCGGTCTGACCCGAGCATCATATAAAACAACACCCAAGTCAGTCTGGAATACCGGCGTGAGAAAATCATACTCAATCGGATTATTAAAGTTTCAAAAATCTTTTGAAAACAAAAGCATCTCGTAAGACCACGCCACAAATAAACATGTCGGGTTTTTACCTTACGATAGCTAAAACACTTTTTATAGAAATCCTCTGATATTATAATAGGGTCTGTATAAAAATACCTATAAAATAGCCGAAATTGTTACATCTATTAAATTCCAGCTACTAGCCACATAGTGGGTAATACAAACAAAACTCGTACAAGGCTCGTAGGGAGAATGGATTTCCATCAATGGTTGGGCTACTGGGGTACCGCCTGTCACAGTACCTGGCCTAGATCAGAGTACCGAAGAGTACGCCCGCTCCCCTGCAACACAAGGCCGGAACCATTCCTTACTGAACAGTCCCGAATAAGATAACCCCGTGGTTGGCGTGACCAACCACCCACTAAGCCGAATAAAAAGGGACATCTAGACAGGGAAAAATCTTGTCCTGCTTGGGCATGACCCACCTAACCTTGCCGCACCTCCCCTGTTTTAGCCATTCCCGGTTGATGAGGCTTAAGGTTAAGAGTTACCTTTCAAGAACGCATCACTTAGAATGCTCATCGTCCACCTGACGATGTTTTGAAAACATTCAATCCATACAAGTTTCCCTGGGTCTGGACAAACCGAATCACCGTCTTCAACTCTTCACGATCTTCATTCATAATCGTTCAAACCGGATCGAAGTGGTTTTCGAGAAATTAATCTCGATCCTGGACTCTTCGAAACGATCAACGCATTGTCCAATATTGATAGTCAGTGATTTAACTATCAATTAATCATACACAAGCAACCATCAAATAGTTTCCATAAATTATTTATCTCAAATATCATTCAGATATTATTTCCATCATAACCCATTTGAAATAAAATTTCAAAGTCCTTTATTTCCATGAAATCACTTAACTGATTTCTCATACGCACTCAATTTGATTTTACCTTTGAAAATATTTCTTATTTTCTCATCCCTTCCACACAAATCAATTTATACTTTACTTATAAATCTTCAAACTCAATTCCTTCACTTAATAAGATTTCTCCTAAATCTTATCTCATTTAATTACTCACTTATCATCACAAGAGGATTATTAATTGGATTTTAAAAGCATTTAAAAACATTTAGATTTGTAAAATAAGAAGTATAGTTTTATACAATTTACGGTTTAAAAGAAATATTTAACATAAAAATTAGAGTTCATATCCAGTTAATGATAAATTGTAAAACTGGTTTTAGAAAATTAAAATTTATTATAAATATTTGTCTATCCTTTAAAAATAACTAATTCGAAACATTTTAAATTCAAGTAATAGTTTACAAAATTTATAGTGTAGTAATTTAAATACTCTTTTATAAAATAAGTTTATAATTTTAGAAAAACCAATATCCATCTATAATGCCTCTTGTCCAAATTCGCACTCCTTACTTTCGAAAATATTCTACTATTTCCGTTTCAAACAAATTTATAACTCAATATAAGTTCATGACTTATTTCCTTTCGTAACCACTGATATCTTCCTTTCCCATTTATAAACTCCGTTCATAAATTTATAACTCCCTGAGTTTTCTTTTTCATTTATTTATGAAAACAATTTATTCAAAAATCCTATTTTTATGATTTTATTCTTCAATTCAATTCCATATTGTTCCTTAATAAAATTCCATTTCATTTCTTAATAAAATTCCCTTATTTTATTTCTTGGTATAGTTCTCTTATTTTGTTTTCTTAATATAGTTTTCCTTTACTTCAAATCCATTCATCGATTACGATATTTTCTTTAAGTCTTTAGTATACAATTTCATTTTTCCCAAACTCAACTTTAACTAATTTTAAGTTTAACTAAAGTAATAAATATTCTTCTAATTTTACTTTAAACTCAACAGAAGTGAATTCAAATTCTAAAGAAATATACTTATAATTTAAATTTCATTTAACTTCCTTTAATTAAATTATTTATAGCATTTTAAAAATTAGTAAATTCCAATTTCCATATAAATTTAATTCGCATGCAAATCCATATCAATATCATTCATCCTGTCATATGGAAATAATATATATAATAAATAAATATCTTTGAGGAATCCTGTTGGATCCCTCCAACCTGTTTCCCAGCATCCACAAATGTTAGCACAATAACATATCAATTCCACTTTCAAATGGATATTACAGTATATGGGTTATGATATTAACCAGTGAATAAATTATTATCAATCAATCAAACACATCAAATGATTTAAATTTTACATTTAATATTATTTATGACATCTAAATGAGTGAGAAAATCTCACCTTTGCTTTTAAGTTGCAATTCTGTCCAATCTCGATTTGTTTTCCATGCTTTTGACCTTGAATAAATATTAGACGATTTTTATTAATATTTGAACCGATCCATGATAAATTTACCGGTGAATATTTTAATTGACTTACAATTTATTTAAGCTATTTATTTCCTGACTTTAAACCTTATATAACAATTATATGAATTTTATAAATATTCGAAATAATCGATCGATAAATTTCCATTTTATAATTTAATGAACTGGTAATTCAAAATTGGATTTTATAAGTATTTGGAACAAATTTAACAATTAATTTCTTTTAATAAATTTTAATTTACTAATTACTTAGTTTTAAACAGAAAACATTTTTGTCTAAAAAAAAAATCTTTTCATAAGCTGAAATAATTAAAATAAGTTAACTAAACAATTTTTTCACCCGACCATTATTATTAAAAATGGACCTAACAATTTTTAAAATATGTATATTTATTTAAATAAAAATAAACAGATAAATTTTATACCTCTCAAAGCGAGAAACCCTTCCCAGCATCGTGCGACCATCACTTCAACAACTCGAGACTGCCCTGACTTCGCAGCGTCACCCCATCGTCGCCACCTCTCTTCCTCGAATCCCTGCGCACGCGGCCCGCCGCCTCACATCAACCCGAGCCCACGTTGGAACGCGATCGCCGCTACCGAGCATCAATCCCCTCTCGCGAGCGCACGCGACTCCCAATTCCAACGACGATGAGTCGCGGCCACCACTACGCACACAAATCCCTTATGCCTCGATGCCGAATCGAACCCTAACACCCAGCGCACACGACCCGCCCCTTCCTTACTTCGATCAACTCGCACGCAGCTCGGGCACGAGCGCCCCTCCTTCCTCTCTTCGATTAGATTTGAGTTTTTTTTTAAATAACGGATTCGGGCTTTAAGAAAGAGAATGGGAATGAAGAGGGCAGAGGCTTCGAAATTTAAGATATGAGGAGGAGTTTTAGTTTTCGCGATTATAGGAAGATAAGCGGCCATTAATTTTCTCTGATTCAATTTGTTTTCGATTTTGATTTCTGAGCGAAAGAGAAGTGTCGTGATTCATAAAGCAGATGGGTTTGATTATAGCTTCGAAGGTAAGACACAGGGTATGATTATGTCGAGGAAAGTAGGTCGGCTGAGAAAAAATAGGTCGGCTATGGAAAAGATGTAAGATATTTTGAATTAAAACGATTAATTAATTTCGAAGCGTTTACCTTTCATACGATCACACGATCACTCCAAAAATTACGAAATTTGAAATCCGGTAATAATTCAATATTACGGATCCAACGGAACTGGTTTCGTTGAATTCGGAGACTGTGCCTCGGAAGGTTATTTTTAAATGTCAATTTAAATGATGCAAATTTAAAATTAAACAAACGACAGTTAAATTAAATTTTAATCCATCTATTACTTCCAGTATTATCAATATAAATTTTATAAGCCGTTAAAATATTTTCAACAAACTTATAATTCCAAATTCTTTATATTTTACCCAATATCTAAGTATCACTTTAATAATTAATTAATTCAATAGTTCGTTATATTTGAATTCTATATTCTTTTTATTAAATAAAACAGCTTTCCATATTCAAAATCAAATTATAATTCAAATTAAATATTTAAATTCATTTTAAATATCGCAAATTAACTGTTGAAAAAGCCGGGTCGTTACAGGATAGACCTGGATGAGATCTAAGAAACTTTCATTGAAACTAAATATTTCAATATATATTCAGATTCCATAGAAAACATGCAACATATTAGAAATTCTAGTATAGAATCCCGCACACAAGGGAGATACTATGGGCTTTTCATTTATGATGAGAAAGAGGATTTTGTCATTAATGACGATGATGTTGAAACCTCGTTTACGACGCTTCATATATATTTTGACTATGACAACTATGTACAATACTAACATACTTCTGCAGGGATATACAAGACTGGAATCATATAATCTTCATGCTGCATATATGTTGTTTTGAGTTATTTTTTAGTATTAACAATATTGTTAAAATCTCTCCTTTGAATATATATACACCTACTTAAATCTCTCTAGCTCAATGTTAAAAATAAAATTTCAGTTGAATTTCAGACGTCTGAAATGACCTATTCAGACGTCTGAAACTGTAATTAAATTTAAAATTTAAACAATATTCAGATGGCTGAATAGGGTATTTCAGACGTGTGAATCTAGGCAAAAATAGCCTATTTCTTTTCTGACTTGCAAGTTTCAAATTTCAGAAGTCTGAAATTTATTTTCAGACATCTGAACAACTTCAACTGCTATATTTTTGAAAAGACATTTCATTTTCATAAAGAGTTACAACCTTTTACTAAGAGATACATCCATACTCTTTCATGATAACTTTTCATGAATGATTATAACTCTTTACACTCTATATAAACATATTAGAATCATTTGTTTAAGTCACCGAATTGATCAAAATATTTCTATTTATATACTACACTGATTCTAACATTTTTGAGCATTCAAATTTCTATATAATCATTCATTTACTTCCATATTCTTCACACACACACACACACACACACACACACACACACACACACATATATATATATATATATCAAAAGGAGAATATTATAGGAAGATTGTACTATCAAGAGACAAATTCATGTTATTGAAGAACATACTGTGTCGTATACTTTCTGTATAACTTGAAGTCCTGTTCTACCGTTCAGGCAAGTGAAGTCCTCTTCGGCTGTTGACGCGAAATCCTGTTCTACTGCTCAGGTCCCTTGTTCGGCTGTTTAAGGGTTGTTGTAAAAAATGTTCCTCCGAGTTAAGTGAGGATCGTTGTTAGTGAAATTCCAAAAGGAGTCTGGGACTAGACGTAGAACGAGAAGTTCGAACCAGTATAAAAATTACCGGTGTGCTTGTTTTATTTTTCTTATTTACTCTGCTACAGTAAATTTATTTTATTTCCATACTAGTATATTATAATTCCATATAGCACGATCCGCACTATATTTTTCATTTGGTATTGGAGCAGGTTCTCTTATAACCATTACAAAGTTATCTGATAGTTAGCTAAGATGGAAAACAACACCGATACTGTTAACACTATCACTAACACTAGTTTTATTGAAGGTCAATCTACTGCTTGACCTTCACTATTTAATGGTATGAATTACAATTATTGGGCAACTCGAATGCGCATTTATATGCATGTGAGTGGTTTTGACTCATGGAATATTACTCAAACTGAATATAACATTCCTACAATAGAATATTCTACATGGTGAAACACACAAAAAATAGATGCGACTGCTAATGCCAAAGCTATGAATATGTTATTTTGTGCCTTAGATAGAAATGAGTTTAATCGTGTTAGTATATGTACAACTGTTTATGAAATATGGAGAACACTTAAAGTTACTCACGAAGGAACTAACAAGGTTAAACAAAGCAAAATATCCATGCTCAAAAGTCAATTTCAAAATTTTAGAATGAAGCAGGATGAATCTATAAACGATATGTATTCTAGATTTCAAGATATATATCATTCATTACTAGGACTTGGAGAAATGCTTCGATATTATTTCGAAAATCCTTAACTCTTTAACTGATGAATGGGAAAGAAAGGTCTTAGCTATTGAAGAAGCTAATGATCTTTCTACCATGAAATTCAAAAGAGTTAATAGGAAATCTAATGTCCTATGAAGTGAATTTGCAGGCTAAAAAAGTACAAGCACAAGATAAAACGAATATGGCATTCCATGCTGAAAAAGAAGAATCTGATTCGGGTGAAGAAGACTTAGCATTCATTGCTAAAAACTTTAAAAAAAATTGAAGTACAGAAAAGGAAATCGAAACAACGGGAAAAAGAACTTCAACAACAATTCAAATAACCATCCTCATCTATGCTAGAATGCTTTAATTGTCACAAGAAAGGACACATGAAAAAGGATTGTCCAGAACAAAAGAAGACATATCACAATAAGAATCGAAAAGACAAGTCTAAAAGAAAAGAATTTTCAGTAACATGGGATGACTCGGATTCTTCTTCTTCAGAAAGCAGCAGTGATAGTGAGAGAGAACAGGCAAATGTTTGTTTTATGGCTTCAGGAAATGAGGTAGATGATTTTACTTTTGACGATACGATTGAAATTATTTCAGAACTTCTTGATAATTTAAAAAGCATCAAAAGAAAATATAAAGAAGCTCTCGAAAAACAGAGGAAAGCAGAATTCGAGAGAGATATGCTTAACGATGAAAAGAAAATATTAGAAGAACTTGGAAAACTATAAGATAGCTTCTCTAATGATAAATCTCAATTTACTTTATTGAGTCAAGAAATTGAAACTCAAAAAGAAAAGAATGATTATCTTGTCTCTGAAAATCATGAGCTAAAAACTAAGATCAAAATGATAGAATGAGATAATACTTGTCTCAAAACCAAGTTAGATAATATTACTAGAAATGTTTCTAACTTTAATAAAGGTAAAGAAAATCTATCCAATGTTATTGAAAATACTCAATCTACTTCCAATAGGAAGGGACTAGGATACACTAAGAAATTAAAATCTCCACCTAAAAAGGAAATTAGGAGAAATATTTCTTATATAAAAAGGAAAATTAATTCTAAAATTATAGAAATATGGGTTCCTAAAACAAACAATAGTTTGATTAGGAAAAAATATATAAATACCTTTTTGGAAACTGTTCATAAAAATCAAAATTATATTTTTAAAGGGAATACTGAACCTACTTGGGTTTGGTTTCCTAAGACCTAACTCTTAGGACCCTATCACAAAGTGGGTACCAATGTTTTTTCTTGTAGGACCCACTTATAAAGAGAGGAAAATGGATACTCGACAGTGGTTGCTCAAAACATATGACTGGAGACAAAAATATGCTATCAAACATTACTTACTCAAATGGAGGATCTATCACTTTTGGAGACAATTCCAAAGGATATATCAATGGAAAAGGCGACGTCAGCAATCTGATTTACCTCTTATTTTAATATCTTATTAGTCAAAAATTTAAAACACAATCTCTTAAGTATCAGCCAGTTATGTGACAAAGGTTTCAAAATATCTTTTTCTGAAAATAAGTGTAGCATATTTGTTAAAAATCAAAATCTTATATTTGAAGGAAATAGAAACAGAAATATCTATATTCTGAATATGAAAATCAATCATAATTCAGATATGTGTTTAATAGCTAATGAAAATGATCCTTGGCTATGGCACAAAAGATTCTGTCATATTAACTTCAAGACTACAAACAAACTTTCTAAAAATAATTTAGTCAAAGGATTACCAAAAATGAACTTCAAAGTCAATCATATTTGTGATGCATGTTAATTAGGAAAATTAACTAGATCATCTTTTAAATCTAAGAAAGTTATTTCTACTTTACAACCACTTGAATTACTACACATGGATCTATTTGGACCAACTCAAGTTCAATCCATAAACCATAATAGATATGTGTTTGTAATTGTAGATGAGTTTTCTAGATATACTTAGACCATTTTTATGAAAAACAAAAGTGATAGGTTTGAGTAGTTTAAATTTTTTGTCAAACGAATTCAAAATTTAAAAGGTTTGAGAATAAAAAGATATAAGAAGTGATCATGGAGAAGAATTTGAAAATGAAGCTTTTGATCATTTTTGTAAAAAGAAAGGAATTTTTCATAATTTTTCGTTTCCTAGAACTCCACAACAAAATGAGGCTGTAGAACGTAAAAACAGAACTCTACAAGATCGCGCACGAACCTTGTTAAATGGAAGCACTCTTCCAAAACATTTCTGGGCAGAAGCTGTTGCAACCGCCTGTTATATTTTGAATCGTGTTTCTATTCGACCTCTAACGAAAAACACTTCTTATGAACTTTTTACTAGAAGAAAACCAAGGATTTCATATTTTAAAGTGTTTGGTTCAAAATTTTTTATATTAAATACAAAAGATCAGCTTGGAAAATTCGATCCGAAATCCGACGAAGGAATCTTTCTAGGATATTCAGATCATAGCAAAGCTTATCGTGTATTTAATAAAAGATCAAATACTGTTGAAGAAACGTTACACGTATCTTTCAATGAAAATGTTCTACAAAAACCAAGTATAAAAGACGATGAAGATTTTCCAGATAACATTACAAATACGGAAACTATAAATCTTGAAAATAATGAAAACATTGTTGACAATAATAATGAATTAAGATGTTCACCAAAAATATTACGGGATCATCCTGTTTAAAATACTATTGGAGAAATTAATTCAAATGTTCAAACTAGAAGTCAGCTAAATCAAATGGGCCACGTAGCATTCCTTTCTAATATCGAACCAAAGAATCCCAAAGAAGCTTCCACAGATGACTGCTGGATAATTGCAATGCAAGAAGAACTAAACCAGTTTGAACGCAATGAAGTTTGGGAATTAGTTCCTCGACCAAATGATCAAACTGTTATTAGAACAAAATGGGTTTACAAAAATAAAGCAGATGAACAAGGTAACATCACTTGAAATAAAGCATGGCTAGTTGCACAAGGATACAATCAAGAAGAAGAGATTGACTATGAAGAAGCGTTTGCTCCAGTTGTAAGACTAGAAGCAATACGAATCTTATTGGCCTATGCATGTTTTCACAATTTCAAACATTATCAAATGGATGTTAAAAGTGCCTTTTTGAATGGTTATATAAAAGAAAAATTATATGTTGAAAAACCTATTTTATTTATTCACGAAAAATTTCCTAATCACGTTTATAAACTTAAGAAAGCTCTTTACGGTTTAAAACAAGCACCAAGTGCTTGGTATGATCGTTTAAAGACTTATTTAATTTCTTTGGGATTTCTAATTGGAAAAGTTGATCAAACACTTTTTATTAAACATTCGAAAAAGGATATTTTAATAGTTCAAATTTATGTTGATGATATCATTTTTGGTTCTACTAATGACCAATTGTGTCAGGACTTCTCCGAAATAATGACCAAAGAATTTTAAATGTCCCATATGGGAGAACTAACATATTTTCTTGGTATACAAATTAAACAACTTCAAAATGGTATGTTCATTAATCAAGAAAAATATTGTAATAGTTTAATCAAACGATTCGGAATGGAAAATATTTCTGCCAAACCAACTCCAATGAGTACAACAACACATCTTGAAAAAGATGACAATGGCAAAAGTGTTGACCTGACATAATGATGAGTGTTTGTCCGTGTGCTAGATTTCAAGCCAATCCAAAAGAATCGCATTTAAAAGCAGTAAAACGGATATTACGTTATCTTACATGCACAAAGGATTTTGGTTTGTTCTATCCTAAAGAATGTTCTCGAACAGATCGAAAAAGCACTAGTGGTACGTGCCATTTTATTGGAAAATCACTTGTATCTTGATTTAGTAAGAAACAAAACAGTGTTTCTCTTTCTACATGTGAAGCAGAATATATTTCTGCTGCTTTGGCGTGTACTCAAGTAATTTATATGCAACAAGCACTTAAAGATTTCAATATAAATTTATCAAACTCAACTGTATTCTGTGACAACTCAAGTGCCATTAATTTATCTAAAAATCCTATCAATCATTCACGAACAAAACATAATTGCATACGTCATCATTTTCTTCGTGATAATGTTGAGAAAGGAACAATCAAATCTGGATTTTGTTTCTTCTGAAAATTAGTTGGCTGATATTTTTACGAAACCTCATTTAGAAAATATTTTTATCAAACTAAGACGAGAGCTTGGTATTGTTTCTCTTAAAAATTTATAATTTTTTTTCAAGATATTAAGATTTATAACTTTGCTTCATAATCTCTTAATATCAGTTAACTATTACTAAAATTTCATAACATTTAATCTGACTAGTATTAGTATTTGTTCCTTAGCTCATTTTTTGTTTTTTTCCTGGTTGAAATCTAGTTGGTTTCATAAGAATCATCTTCTGTATATAATATGTTGCAAGCTTGACATTTACTAAAAATGCTAGTTCCTAACATATTTGGCTATTCAAATAAAAGAACATAATTTGTTTCTAACATATTTGTACTTAATTTAAACTTTGCTTTCCACCTTTTAAATAAACGTATGGACATTATTAACTTACATCTTTCAGCTATACATTTCTCAACAACAAATTATATATATAACCTATTCTCTTCTACTTATACGTTCAAACTTATCTCTATTCTTCCAAATAGTTTCCGTTTTCTCATTATCAAACAAAAAGGTTATTGCAATGGATTTCAAAATGTTTTATCTTCTTGTCTCAATGGTTTACATCACCAACTCTAACTCGGACAATACTCCTTCGAGTTATTCTACGTCTTCTATTGAAATTTTGGCAACTCCAACACCACGTGAACATGATAAACCTCGTCCTTCACGCGAACATTCTGGTTATACGCCAGAAAAGAAGAAATCTCGACGGTTTCTTTTCTTTGGTTCTCCATCAACCAAAGAAAAAATATTCGAGATCCATCATTACCAAAAAGAACATTTGGATTTGCAACGAGAGATGTATTATGAACAAAAAGTTAATGCTAAACGACTTAGTTTCATTGAACAAGTTGCATTAAAATTCTGTGGTACATCTCCAAAGAAAGATGTAGTTCAACCCTCAACATCTCATCAAATAACTTCATCTGGATGGAATCCATGGGAGCCGAGTCCACAACGTCCTCCGGTTTCTCCAAACTCTTGGGAACGTCGATCATATTGGTCTCCTTTGCAACCATACAAAGAAATAACCAAGATCGAACCGGAAGAGTGCAAAGCTGCAAGCGATTCGGACAAATAACTTCTTGTTTATAAATATTTGTTAAAATGATCATATTTGTAACTTGTAATTCTTTCAAATTATAATATAATTTTCTTCTTTCATTTTATTTAAAAAGATTTGAGTATATGTCTGAAATTCAAATTTCATACGTCTGAAGTCATTGTTTCAGACGTCTGAATATTATAGAAGAATGTTTTTTTCTTCACATTCAGACATCTGAAACAACAATTTCAGACGTCTGAAAATGGCCAAAATTGCACTAATTTCTTTCTGTTTCATTTTTATTCAATTCAGACGTTCAGGCTACCCCCTGAGGAGGCAGGTTATACAATTGCAGTCGTAAAGGGTTCATATTGTTTCTTTGGATTTCCAACAAATGGTCAGGCCAAGAAACTTCCCATTGCCACATGGAAACGCCTCTGGAAAGATGCCCCGAGAACCTAACCAGATCTCTGCCAACACAAGGCCAGGTTACCCCTAACTGGGTAACTACTGACACGGGTATGCCATCCCCGGTCGAAAACGACCTTTCCCGGGATCTCGATAACAAACAACCACAAAGTAATAAATTCGTAGTAACCACATATGTTAACTATCTGGGCTCCATACCATGATACCACCTCTATCCAGAAGGAAATGCACATACCCTAAAGGGCGCTACCTCCAATAACCTTGCCGCATCCTTCCTGTTTCGACCATTTCGGGGTGTGAGGTTCGACGAAGTCTCATCCATAAAGCTACACTTTTTACGAAAGCCACGCTTTGATCAGCAATGATCAGCAGCACTCAGCATGCCACACTACCAAATTGGGAGTATATCACTGATAACCTTCAAGTACATAACCTCTAAGCTCGTACGTCTTAGAGAAGGGTGTTAAGCTAAGAGAATAAATTATCCGCCACCAACAGAAATGTATTTGAAAGAAATCTGCTTTATATCTCAATTTTTAATGTCATACATACAATCCATTCAAGTCTATTCTGGGTTCGAACAGAACTGAAGGCACTTCCAAAGAAGCCCTTGCAATCCATGTATTCACAATCCCGATCGGACTTCCCATCACTTAGGGAATTTCTATACCAACGCGACTCAGTGCAGAGACAATCAATGAGTTATCCTCTCGTTCTCGAAAATACCCAGTCTTCAAATGCTATCCATAACGGCATATCATTACTCGAAATGGGTTATATGACACAAAGGTCCTCCCCTGGTAAACCGAATAATGAGCGTTTATTTTTAAAATAAGTGTAGCATTCAAATTCAAGTAAATCACATCCAATACCCATTTAAAGGTAAATATCGATAGTCGGTTATTTAACTATCAAAGAAACCAACAAATATTCAGCAACATAACAATCACTATACCCTTTTATTAATCTTCCATCAATTAAATAACTTTCCAAATATTCACTTCAATTTATCTTTAAAAGATATAATCTCAAAACATTACACTTCATATTGGAAAACATTTCCATACTTATTTAATAATAAGTAATCTCACAAATCTATTTATTTTCAATATTTGGAAAATATTCAATATACTTAAATCACGATTAAGTATATATTTTATCCTTTTAAGGAAAACATTCTCTTAAACATATTCATTTGAGTCAAAACGAATGTTGCGTAAAACATCGTTACGACAACCCAAAATCACTAGCATAGGGATTCGAAATTAAGATAGACATATAAATCCCAATACTGCATAAAACATTTCCTTTCGAAAACCATTTACTATAACTACAGTGTTATAGTCCACCATTTTCTTTTATTCCTCGAAAACGTCTATTTCAACAATGAATGTTGAAATCTATGGTTTCGACACTTACACATTTTAAAACAACTTCAAATCGTTTTAATTTTATTTAAAATATCACTCCCTAAAACATTTCTTTAATATACTATTCACCGTCCAAAAACATTAATAAAAATCTTTTATCAAATTCAATCACTTCTACATATTTAATTTGAAGGATTATCCACTGTCCAAAATCGTGAATATATTTCCTTTAATAAGCTTTCCTATTTACTTATCAAATTCAATCAATTTTGAATTTATAAATCAATGTTTATAAATTCACATTTATATATTATAAAACGTCAAGTTATAAAAATCCCTTAATTAAAGAATTCTATTTATATCTCATTTAAATGCCCAAATCCAATTTATAAATAATTTCTTATAAATCTTTTATTTTACAAAATCTATTCATTTTATAACTTCTCAATTTATAAATCTATAAATTTCATTCACTTATGAATCCATTTATACTTCATTCTAGCACTAATAAAAACTCGTTTCAAAATTCCAATATTTTAATTTATAAATATCAATTTTATAAATCTTTTATATAAACTGTTTATAATAATTCAAAAATCCCAATTTAAACCATTTTACAAATTTATCAACTACTTATCTAAAAAAGAGTCACATTTCGGTTATATTTCACCAAAATCATAATTTTTATAATGTTAAAATTTTAACGTTTATTTATTAAAAATGAATCAATTCCAAAATTCAATAAAACGTATACTTTCAAAAATCACTTTAAAATCCTTTTAAATTCGAAATCGTCACTTTAACATTTTTAAAACTCCAAAAATAGGCCCAATGCTACGACAGCACTAAATATAACAATCCCGGCATCCAAAACATCATATATCATATGATAACAGAATATATCACCGATATCGGTAAATAAATAAATACGGGTGAGGAATCCAGTTAGATCCCTCCAACCTGTTTCCCTGCATCCACAGATGTTAGCACAATATCAATTTCGTTTCAATACGGAATATCGTGGTATATAGGATTTATAAAATATTGTGCGCTATTATGCGGCGCAATAGGGTCTCATCCGCTATATAATGCGGGAAAATCAACTCCAAGTACATATATAATACCAATTCCATTCAAGTTGGAATTATCACGGTATATGTTTTAATAAATAACATCCGCTTAATATACGGCGTATAGGGTCTATTTAACTACAACAGATAATAATTTATCATTCAAACATACTATCAAGCAATTTTAAATCTAACCATTCAAAATTTAAATCGAAACAATTTCAATCGAGTGAGAAATTCTCACCTTTTTTCCGATAACAGTTGCAGCGTTGTATTTCGAATAAAATTAAACGCGCATTTAATTTTACCCAAAAATTTCACTAGCTCCAGTCGATTCCAATCTAGCTCCATCGCGTAATGTTCATGAATGCGAACCCAACGCAATTCGTTTCGTGCGTTGTCGACCTCGTATGAAAGAGTTATAACATTTCAAAGTTTATACGATTTATAATAATTTAAATTACAATTTACTTTTTAGTTTTCAACCTCAATCAATCTAGCCTTTCATTTCAGAACCCTTGGATCTGGGCCGCACTCTCCTTCCTCCCATCGTTCACGTTTCATCCCAGGTTACCATCCGTGCAACCTAAACCAACACGGCCGCCAACATGCCCTAGATCACGCACCATTTACACCACGTTTTAGCTCGATCAACTACTACCATTTCGTCGCCCAAGTTGAGCTCTACCTTCAGCCAGCATAGCATCAAACCCGACCACATCTGTGCCTCGTATTTCGTGCATGACCACTCCGCCTTTGAGCAAGAATTGTCGTTGATCCGTGGCTCCATTTCTGATCTTGACCGTTGGATAGCTAGTGCTTGTTGAGCTCTTCGTTTTTATAGTTGATGATTTTTGCTAAAAGCTGATGGATTTGAAGAAATCAGAGGAAGAACGAAATGAATTTTCAGCCATTAATGAAGATAGTGGCGGCTGACCTAATTGCTTAGGGTTTTGTGAAAAATGAAATGTTAGAGGGGCTTTTATAGAAAATTACGCGACACTATTCATCCCGAAATTTCCCGAACTCCAAACGAAGCGTGCCGCCTAGCATTTATAATGTTTAACCCCCATTCCGAATGCAATGGAAAATATATCGGGAGCCAATTCGATCAAATTTGAATGATAAGTTTTTTGAATCGACTATTTAAATTCAAAAATCACTCGAATCGATTTCTACGCGTTTTTGCTTGTCCCGGATAAACCGTAAGTCCGATTGACATGAAATTTGAAACCATACAATAATATAACATTATGGATCCGATGAAACTAGTTTGGTTGAAATCCGAGATTGTTTGAAAAATGGCTATTTTAACTCATCAATTAAATATTAAAATATTCAATTTCCACAAATTAACTTTTAATTCAATTTTAAAAGTTCTATAACATCATTCTAACTCCAATATGATTCAATACAACATTACAAACATTTTTGATCATTTTAAACCCAATTTTCAATTATTTCTGTAATTTCATATATTGAATTATCGGTTTAATTATCCAATTAAATCCAGATATTCGAAATAAAACTTATTCGACTTACAAATTTTACATGTTAATATTTAAAATCAATTAAATATATGAATTTCAATTGATAGAAATTCTGGGTCGTTACAGACGAAGATTCAAAGGGGGAGGAATGTGATAACCCAAATTTTGGTCATCTGATAGTTGAATAATTATCTGATTTTATTTGGTTATACAAATGAATTTCTGATAATTTTAAATATATGGATGTATATAAATAGAATTGAGCTATAATAAATGCTGATATCTGAATGGATATTTTAAACAGTTGGCAATTATAAGTATATGCACATTGGTATATAAGTGTGTGTGTATATACAAATCAAATAAAATAATGCTTTCTATGTGGGTAAATTGTAAGCATTGATTTGGATTCAATGTATTAAATTTTCAAAGGGTACATTAAACTAGTATAATTCTTATTTTCTTAGTGTGTAAGTGGATTTTTATCAATTTCTTTAAAAATACATGTAAATAAACAAAGTGAAAGTTTAAACATTTAATATTGGGACATTTATAAATGTAAAAATAAATTTAGAATATTATATAAATACATATAATAACATATTTATGTATGGAAATTACAAATGTAGATAAATTTATACGAGAATTACAAATATAGACAAATTCTCTTTGTATCATAACAAATGTAAGTAAAGAAATATGTTTGAGTACAAGTGTTAAGTAATTGAACATGTGTCTCTATTTTATTTTTATTTTAAAAATAATTAATAAAAAGACAGGATAGATTTTATATACACATCTCCATACCTCTTTTACGTTTTCCTTTGATCAATTCACGCTCTAAAACAAAACAAAGAAGAAATTTGAAACAAAACCCAAAAATAAAATTAGGTTCAACTACTTAAATCTTCCATAAGTTCTAAAAACCAAAAAGTTCATATAAGCAATCACTAATCCCAGAGCTTGAATCTTCTCAACAACAAAGAGATTCCAGTTCAAACAACAAGCTGTTTCAAACTGCTGTTTCAAATCTAAGCTTGTAGTTTCAAGATCAAATAAAATTCCAAACTTACAAAAATATAATCAGATCTGCTCCTTTGTTCAAAATACAGACAAGTGAGTAAACTTCCACTCTTTTTATTTAATCCTGTTTGAAAATTTATGTTTGTGAGTAAACTCCCTTCACAAGGTATTAAACCTATTAATTTGTTTGAATGGCTGTAAATATTGACTATATATAAAGATATATATATATATATATATATATATATATATATATATATATATATATAAGTGCATGACTATGTTCAGGCATATTCATGCCTTTCTTAAAAATTTACACGATTGATTACATTAAAAATTTAATATTTCTATCCCTGATCTCCTTGAAAACCTAATGTTTAAAAGGAATTTGTGTGTGTTGACATCATACAAATTCTAAAAATCAAAACCAGTATATTTAATGAGCAATTTATCTAGAAATTGGAAATTTATAGTGGAAACCAAATTTTAGTGATAAATAAACATGTTTAATTCTAGACTTAATCATGCATACCCGATTGCTGTATGAAATTATGAATTATAATAGTTAAATTACAATTTTTAATAATCTGTGTTTTGAGAAATTTGCAAATGTATGTTTTTCGTTAAAAAAAAATTTTGCCATTGAACACATCGACGAGAGATGTTGCGGCTTGTTTTGGAAGACACGGGTGGTCATAGGGTAGAGGGCGACCATGGCAGAATTTTGAATTAGGGTTTAGATTGGCTGTGTGAGTTGATTTTAGGGTTTTTTTATGACTGCAGCTTTGATGAAATCGTGATCGATTGGAAGCTAATGGGGTGACCGGAGTGTGCAAATTTTGGGCCGGAGGAAGCAGCTGGGATAGGCTATCCGTGGAGATAGATGGCATGCAAGATAGTGGTCAGGTGACGGTGGAGTGGGTTGACCATGGTGCCTGTTGGTTTTCCAGTTCCATTGATTGCCGAGCTTGATCGATATTTCGATCAGATGATTGAGGGACTTTGGAAACATGACTTTGGAGTCGAGGGATAATGGGTGATTGATTGGACCTGTCGCGGTGGTGTGTTCGCTGCGGGTGATGTTGTACACGTGCAGAGAGTGCACGTTGAACATTCTAGGCTGGATATAATCGATCGAAGCGATTCAGGTGGTTCTGGGTTGCGTCGATGATCGAACGATAGACATTGGGTTGATCGGAGCAGGGACTACTCTGGTTTTGAGGCATTTTTGTCAAAATGAGTTTTGGGAATGATGCCTGGTACTAGTGAATGATTTGGGAAGAAGGTCGATCCGTGTTTAGCTCGAGTCATGGCCGTATTTGTCTCGAAGAGAATAGTGTTCGTGAGTAACCTAGGTTTTGATTCAAGCATTTTGTCTTGTGGCCCGAGTGTTTTTCTTCAAAGATCGGATTTGTTTTGGTTTCGTTTATTTAAGGGTTTACAAAAGAAATTTGTGGCCAGTTTCAAAGCAAAAGGGAATGATCGAGTTTTCAAAGCCTTTATCAAATTGGTTGCAAAAATATAAGTATATTAAAATCTTCAGCAAAAAGGTATTTTGAATAAGTAATTTCAAACCTTTGAATTCAAACAAGTTACTGTTGAAACTAAGTAATTAATTAAAGTATGAGGTTTATCTTAATTATTGAAGATTTTTTTTAAATTTGAATATGCTTTAGGAATGTAGTTAATGGATAGTTAATTACCTATTGTGATAAATAAAAGATTAATAAATGAATGTAATTAATTAAAGGTAATTAAATAATAAAAGTGATTAAAGGTTAATTAATTTAACTTTAGTGATTATGGGATAATCACTTGATGAAAAAATTAATTAGAGGGAAATTATTTAATGGAAGTAATTAAGGATTATTTACTTAGTATAATTAATTAAAGAATTGATTAATTAAGATCATTAAATAAAAGGTTAGTTAATTAAGGAATGAGATTAACTAAAGGTTAATCAATCAAAGAAGGTGACTATAGAATAATTAATTAATTAAAATTATTGAGGGTTAAAGAAATTAACTTTAAATAATTAATTTAGATGGTAATTAAAGGTCAATTAATGTGATTGGTTTAAGGATAATTATTTGGTGAAATTAATTAAGGGCTAATTACTTAATTAATCAAGGATGATTAATTTAGATAATAATTAAAGGATGATTAATTAATGTTAGGTAAGTAGGATTAAGGGTGATTGAAGTTATTAATTTAATATGTTTAAATTAATTAGAAATGATGTGACTAATTTATCTTGCTTATGAATGATTGAATAATATTGTATGTCTTAGATTGGTTGATATCTCGAATATGTGATTTGTGATGCTGTGTGATATGATATGTTGGGATAAACTAAGATAATGTGGTTATCTATCGATGATGAGTTATTTGTGTATAAGTGAAATCCTGTATATAAAGTTGAGCTATATTTCAATTGAATAACTTGGATTAAGATGACATGAGATTCGAAGAGACTAGAGCAGGGTATCAGTAAAAAAACCTGGAACCACTTCGATTTGTAATCCACAAAATTATTTATATTGGATATATGGTATTAAGCAGGCTGGAATGGAATGGATTGTGTAATATGGTTGTTTAACTTGAAACTGTTGTGTGATAAATGTTGACTAAGAGAACTCGTAAAAGGGTACGAGTTACCTTAATATTCTCATATGTTATGGTTTGGTATTTCATATTATGTGGGTTTACTCACGTTGGTTTCCAGCCTGACCCAGGTGTTACTTGATGTAATGCTCGGGTCAGACCGGGTATTACAGATTTTTAGGTAAGGACGTTTTGGAGCTCAGGAGGCGAGCTGGATGGCAGGAACGAATGGAGTGTATTCCCCTGTGATATATTGTTTGTATTTCTGGGACAAGTTATTTTAATTCCCCAATGATTGTGAAATATTGTAACTCTGATGTATTAAAATGTAATTGACTAATTCAGCTTTCTTTGTGTAAAGAATATTATTTGATATTATATTTTATCCGCCGCGAAAGTGAGATGTTAATGTTTCTGTTTCTTCTTTTCTTCTATCGCTCTTTTCTTCTTTTCCTAACTATCTGCAGTATTCAGGATCGAAAATTCCAGGTCATTACACATAGGCTGACTATCTTAGCTCTATTAAGGGAGTTCTTTTGATCTTTTTGAATCTTTGGCATCCGTCGCACCGTCTAATGTAACCAACTACATCGTGGTTTGAAGTTGGCCAGAAATACCCGTAACGGAGTATTTTCTTTGCAAAGATTTGCCCCCATATGGTCTCCACAGTCGCCTTCGTGAACATCCCTCGGTATCTTTTGAGCTTCATCACTAGTCACATATATGAGCAAACGGGTAGAGAATCTCTTTTGGTACAGTATCCCATCCTGTATTATGGATCACGGTTCCTTCCAAAGAAGCCTTTTCCACTGGTTTCCCACTACGAGAAGAGTTCTTATAAGCAAGTAGTCTTTGGTTGGTGTCATTCATGTTATTGGCTCAATGGTGGTCTCAAAAAACTAGTTGACATCGATTTCGGTTATGCTTGGAGTGGTCAAGGTTTCAATCGAGACAAGTCTCAATGATTGAGCTTCTCCAAAACTGGACAATTTAGCAAAGTAGTCGTCCTTGATGTTCTACTCCCTCGGGATGTGAGTTATTGTGTAATGTTTGATGTCGTTTGGCAACTCTTGCACTTCAGATAGATATGGAGCAAGGTTCGCCTCTCGAGCCTGGTATTCTCCTTTCACCTGACAGATGACTAACTGAGAGTCGCTATAGATGTGTATGGATTTTATCTCCAGTTCTTTCACAACTTTTAGACCAGCTATCAATGCCTCATATTCTGCTTCACTATTTGTCACTAGGAATTCTAATTTTAATGCATATCAAACGCTCATCCTTCGAGAGTCTTGATCACTACCCCTGCCCCAGGGTAGAAGTTATTAGATGTGCCATTAGCAAAGAGCTTCCATCGTGTTTACACTTCCAGAGTAATTTCTTCTACATCATCTCATATAGTAAATTTAGCGATGAAATCAGCCAATGCTTGCCCGTTGGTTGCCCTTCTAGGATGGTAATTGATTTCATATTGATTCAATTCAATATTCCATTTAATGAGCCATTCGGAAGTCTCAAGGGGGTATAATACTTGCTTTAAGAATTGACCTGTGACGACCCAATTTAAATTGGAATATTTAATTGATTTTAAATATTTAAAAGTTAATTTTTAACTTGAATTCAAATATTATTATTATTTAGCAATTAAGTTATTGGATTTGATAAACTGAAATTGGGTGAATTATTGAATCTTTAGTTTTAAGCCTGTTTAAAATAATTTAAGGGTTCGTAAAATTTATATCGATAATATTGAAGATAGTAAAAGTGTTGAAATTGAATTTGGAAATGTTTTGTTATGTTTTGAAAATATATCGTTTAAATTGATATTTAAAAATAGCCTTCCGAGACACAGTCTCGGAATTTGACGAAACCAGTTCCATTGGATCCGCAATAGTTAGTTATTATCGAATTTCAATTTTCATAGTGTTTGAAGTTACCGTTTGTCCGTACGGGTGAGAAACATGTTGAATTAAAATCGATAATTCAATATTTAAACTCGATTCAAAAGACTATCTTCCACATATGACTGAATTAGACTCTCAAACACATTCCATTGTGTTTGGAATACGGGTAAAACCTTATAAATGCCTGGCGGCATGTCTGATTCGGAGTTCGAGATTTCGAATTACGCTAAACGAGATATTTTGGAAATTTAATAATATTAAAAATTGAAAGTCAAACCAGCCACCATAGCACCTAAATTGCGCCGACCTAGCTTATTTCCTCTTCTCGTTTAAAACACGTACTTTCCTTCACAAATCAAAAAATCCAGTTCGATTCAAAAAAATAAAATCGACGGCCGAAACTTAAAAAAATCGAAGTCATTTGATTTTGCAAAATCGCGATTCAAGGCCGCAAGTTCGAATTCATTCGAACAAGGGGAGGGCTTTTGTGCGCGGTGGCGTTTGGATGACGATGGGTGTTCGTGATGTGACGTTTGGGGGTCGTGTATGGCCGAAATCGCCGATCCACGTCATTCGACATTGAAGTTTGTCGCAGGCTAGGGTGGTCGGGGCTATGGGGAAAGTTCGATCGACTTTGGGAGCGACTGCGAGCTCGCGCGCGTGGCCTGGTGAGTATGCGAGGCGATGGTGAAAGGTGACTGGAGGGTCACGACAGGCGAGGTTGATTAGGGCTTGCATGATGGAACTTGGTGATGATGGCACCAGTCCATGAGTTTCTCGGTGGCATACGATGTCGAAGGAGGTAGGGCAGCGTCATTCATGGTGGTTCGGCTTCGATTTGGTGAAGAGGCCGGGATCGATGGGTAGTTTCTAGTCGAGGTGTCCTGGTAATTAATTTAAATGGTTAAATGTAAATAATTGGTTGGATGGTTGAATTGATTTGATGTGCTATATTATATATAGTAGCATATAGTATATGTTGGGTGATTGATTTCCCGCATTATTTAACGGATGAGACCCTATGCGCCGCATAATAGCGGATGATATTATATAAATCCCATATACCGTGATATTCCACCTCGAAGTGAAATTGGTATTGTGCTAATATCTGTGGATGCAGGAAAACAGGACGGAGGGATCCAACTGGATTCCTCAAAATTATTTAGATTGTTTAATATTCTATGTTATGAATGTTTGATATGCCGTGATGAATTATATTGATAATTGAATATTGGTTACCATGGTTTGATTGGACATTCCGGTACGCTGGGTTATCAGAATATATAGAGTTAGATTTTTGAAAAGAAATGTAAGAGTAAAATTTGGACGTGAAATAATTATAGAATAAAAGTAAGAATGAATTGGAAAGAAATAAAAGTGACTTTTAAAAAAAAAAAAGTTAAATTGTAAAGTAGAGATTTAAAACAAGTTTTAAATCAAAAAATTAAATTTGGGATTCAAGTTAGTGAATCTCAATTTTTAAACAAATAAAGTTTTTAAATTTAAATTGTTTTATCAACTTAAATGTTAAAGTGAATTTTTAAATTGATTTGAATTTGAAATGAATTTGGTTTTAAATTCCTTTAAACTTCTTTTATAAAATGAGTATTAATTTATTTAACGAAAAAATAAAAAGGTAGTTAATTATCGGTTGAGATTAATCAAGAATGATTAATATTTATGGTTTAATTAATGATTAATTAATTAAAGTAATTAATTTGGATTAGGATAAATTAAAATGTAACTAGAAATCATTAATTTACGTATAATTAATAGTGTAATTAAAGGTTGATTAATTAAGATTAATTAATCAATAATAAGTGATTTTTGAGAAATTAATTAATATAAGTAATTAAGGATTAATGTAATTAATTATAGTTAATTAATTTATGAAGTAATTAAAGGTTAATTACTGTTTTTGGTTAAGAATGATTAATTTGTGTAATTAATTAAAGATAATTACTTGAATGTAGTTGAAGTATAATTAATCCAGGGTGATTAAGATGGATAATTAAGGGATGATTAATTAATGAATTTGAAATTAATTAATGTCAAGTGATGGAATCTAAGAGATTGAGGTTAGTAATTCAATTAGAAGTGATTAAATTTATTTTGGAAGTGATCAAGTTTTCTTATGGATGGTTGAATGGTATTGGATGCCTTGAATGAGTTGATATGTCTAATATGAAGTGTTTTGTAGTATCACATGTTTGGGCGGACATGATATTATGGTTATCTTTCAATGATGAATTGTTGTGTAAAGGGACATCCTGTATTTAATGTTTGAAGTGTATTTCATTTGGATAACTTGGGTTCGGATGACATGAGACTCGAAGAGACCGGGGTCGGTTATTAGAAAATACCCGAAACTACTTCGAATTTTTATAGATTGATATGTGAATCAATAGGCTGGAACGAAATGATTTAAGTGAATTGGACGATTTAATCTAAATTTTGGTACTTTGAAAATTGATGTGTGAAATAAGTGATGTCTATAACAAATTGTGAATTTGTAAATTGGTACAAGTTACCTCGGGTTTTAAATAAGTTTTATGCTTTGGCATTTCATGTTAGATGGATTTACTCACGCTGTTTTCCAGCCTGACCCGGGTGTTACTTTGGTGTAATGCTCGGGTCAGACCGAGTATTATAGATTTTCAGGCAAGGACGTTCTGGAGCTCAAGAGCCGAGCTGGAGGGCAAGAACGTATGGAGTGTTTCCGTTGTGTTATATTGTTGTATATCTGAGACATGATGATTGCATATATCCAGTGTCTATATATATGTGTAACTCTGATGTATTATAAATGTATTTGACAGTATAGTTTTCCATTGTATAACTGTTATTATTTGTTATTATATTTTTTCCGCTGCGAATGTGAGATGTTGGTATTTTTTTTCTTCTTATTCTCCTATCTCTTTCTTTTTTTCCTAACTATCTGGAATTTTCGGGATCGAAAATTTCGGGTCGTTACAGTTGGTATCAGAGCTGAAGGATATGCGAGAACTTTGGCTCTAGTGGGGTTACTCATTAAGGATAGGGTCAATGGTACCCTAGAATGAGTCGAGTGTGTATATATATAGGAGAGCTTACTTGTTATTTGCTTATATAAAGGGTTTAAATGACTTTATATAAGAACATATTTTGATATATTAAGCAATATTTCTTTTTAATAAATATTAAGATAATTGATTGTTGTATTATTTGAAATTTTTAATAATGAGAATTAAGTGGTAGTAGAAATACAACCAAATTAAAATACAATCAAATTAAAATTAAATGAAGATAAGTTTGAAATGGATTCAGAATTAAATGGTTTAAAGAGATAAGTTGATTTGATTTAAATGATTAAATCAAGATTTAAAAATTTAACTCGAATTTATATAATTCGAGATGTTTTAAATTTGAAATTTGAATTGAATTCGTTCAAATTGAATCTGATTTGAATTAATTGGATTTGTGATTGAAGATGTGTAAGTTTAAAATTTTAAATGGAAAATTTGAATTGGATTGAATTGAAATGATTTGAAATTGAAGTGGGTTCAATTGATATTAGTCCAAATTGATTGGAATAATTTGGAATTGTAATTAAAGTTGAATAGGTTTAAAATCAAATGGAATTTGATTTGAATTTGAAAAGAAATCAAGATTGATTCAACTTGAATTAGGCTTAAACCAATTTCAATGGAAATTGAAGTTATTCAAATTGAAATTGAGTCAATTTAAATGGAAGTGGAAATTTAAATTGAATTGATGGGGAAGTGAACAGTTTTGACTCTGGACTATTTTCAATATAAATTGTTTTAGTATAAACTTATTTTTCCAAGCTATTTAATATATACAACCTTTCTTTTTAAAGCCAAATTATTTATATTTATTTTACAATTATATTTGGAACTATTTAACCATTTTTCAACTATTTTATAAACTAATTACTATTTTTCATCTATTTTACGAATTAATTACTATTTTACAACTATTTTGCAATTATCTAAAATTTCTGAAACTATTTAACTATTTTCCAACTATTTTACAATTAGTTAACTAGTTTACAGCTATTTTGCAAACTAATAATTATTTTTCAACTACTTATCTATTTTTAAAAAATTTAAGCTATTTTCAAAATATAAACTGGTCGGAGTTCAAACTGTTATTGATTAAATACCTGACTAAGATAACAATTGAAGTGATAATCCAAATGGGGTTTAAGGCAAATGTGAATAAGTGAATAAAATCAAAGTGAGGTGAATAGAAAGGAAATTGATTTGGCGAATAATCAATAAAGTTAAATAAGTAGGATGTACGTATACTATTCTATTCGTATAGGGATTTGATCTAGATTCGAGCACAGAATTTTGAGATAGTTATATCGATCCGAGTTGGGATTTTTCACTCGATTTTCGACGACGAACCTGTATATGGATTGTTGATGGTTTTGGATATTCTTTATCATAGTTATGGCTATGCAAGGAGAATGGCGGTTTCTGATCATGAAGCCAGATCTGAGTCCGCACTAGGAAGTCGGGTGGATGATACTAGTTCGGAAGTGTTTATGTGATCGAGTGGGCGATCAGATTGGTATAGCGTATGGTTGATAAGTGTACATTGTATGGATTTGAATGAAATTGATATTGAAAAAGAATAAGAATGTGAAATGATTTATTTTGAAACGAAAGTATATTTGTGACATATATAATGGATAAAAGTGAAAATTGGATATTTTTATGATGATAAGTAAGATAGAAACAACTTTATAAAAAAAAAGAGTAATCAAATTTGAATATTTGGTTTTGAATAAACAAAGTTATATATCTTTGTTATATAGGATAAATCTCCCCTTGTTGAATCTATTACCGGAACAAAAGGGTTTTGAAAGTGTTTGAAGTATAAGGAGTTTTATACAAGTTTGAAATGATCCAAAGTTTTTAAAAAAAATTATATATATATATATATATATATATATATATATATAAGATCTTATGAGGATTTTGGAAAAAGGTTTTGGGAACCTTTGGATTTGGAAAGGCTTTTGAACTTTGGGTAAAATCAATATTGGATTTGGAAAGCCTAGTTCGAGAATTATCGATTTTGGGATAATCGATTTTGAGAAAGGAGATTTATTTGAGATTCATACTGATTTGGAAGATACTATATGTGTATAGTATAAAGTGTTTTGAAAATGGCTCTGGGGGAAAGGCGCTCGCTTGAAATGAACTTCTCAGGAGTGCCATAGGTTGATACTGCCTTGAACCCTAAGGGGTGATTCTAAAGATGATCCTGTGAGGAGTCCGGACAAAACTAGTTCCTTAGGATTATGAGTAGTGTGTAGCGAAAGTCGAGGGCGCTGATGCCTATAGAGGCATTTGGGTTATGCTATGATGACAGTGTAACTCGATTTCACTGCGATCTACTGCAGACCATAGCAAAAGTCGTGTGTGCCGCTGAGAGCCAACAGTCTGCGTTTGATTTTATATCGGTAGACTATGACCTATGGTAACATAGCGAAATGTCGTGTGTGCCGCTGAGAGCCAACAGTCTGAGTTTGATTTTATATCGGTAGACTGCGACCTATGGTAACATAGTGAAAGTCGTATGTGCCGCTGAGAGCCAATAGTCTGCGTTTGATTTTGCATAGGTAGACTGCGACCTATGTGGGAGTGGAGAAGTTTCAATTTTGACAACGAAAATCGAGGGCGCTGATGCATACAGTTACGTGGACTTTTGCTGTGATGGCAACGTAACCCTGGAATGTAACTGTGATCTGTTGTGGGTTCCACGGCATAATCGAGGGGCGTGAAGTGCCTACAGTTACATGGACTTTTGCTGCGATGGCAACGTAACTCAGGATGTAACTGAGACCATAGACGGGGTGATGATTTCCAGGGCATTCTCGCCAAAGATATTTGCTCTGTCTTTTAAAAAAAATGTTTTCGGTATTTTCAATAAAATTATTTTCTAAGTATTTTCACTGGATGTTGAAAATGGGTCCGCTAAGTATTTATAGATTTTCAGTCCTACGCATGATCAACGTATGACCGAATTTCTATGAGGACAAGGATGGACTGGTTGAGACATCGAGTTTTAAGAAGTATTTTTATAAAAAGCCATTTTAATAGTATTATGTGAATATAAAAGTATTTCTAAAATTTTAAAATAAAGGAGTAAGCTAGTTAGCTAAATAAATTATTTTAAGTAAGTATGTTAATAAGATTTAAATTGGTTAAAAAGAAGTTGAATTGGGAGTTATTAATGGAGTTTGGAAAACTTGATTTATAAATTAAATTGGACTTTAATTGTTAGTAAATTGAATACAATTGAAATATGGTTGAATAAAGAGGAAGTCGGATTGAAATAGAAATAGTTTGAATTGCAAATTAAGCTCAAGAAGGTAGAAATAAATTGAAAATGGCCTTGTAGTTAGTTAAATGAGTCGTGAATGAATTGAATTTGGAAATTAAATTTATAATAGCTAATCAAATAAATTTGTAAATTGAAATGAGATTTGATTGAAATAGAACCAAGTTAAATTGAAAAGGAAATTTTATTGTGCAAATGAAGTGAGCTTAAGTTTCGAAGTTGGACTAAATTAAAGTAAATTAACATAAGTTTAAAATTTATAGAAGCTCGACTTCAAGTAGGAAGGGTAGACCATTAAATAAAAGCTTAGGTTGAATTAATTTGGGAATGGCTAGTAGTATACAAGCATGGAATGCGTCGAGCTAAATAAAATGGTTGTGAACGAATTAAAAAGGAAAGGATTAAATATAAATTGAGTCGAAATCAATTTAAATTAGTTATAAAACTTAAGTAATTATTTATTCACATAGATATCATCAAATTTCATAGAATGAATTGTCGTTTGACGTAAGCGAAGGTAATTAAATTTCTATGAGTTGATAGAGATTAAATAAATTGATTTTAAGATCAATTGAATTGAATATGAGCTTGTTTGGATTAAAAATAAATTGAATGTAAGAAACTAAGTTGTAAACCATTAAAATTGAATGAAATAGCATATGAATTGGTTGAAAGCAATTGAATTAGCTTTAAAATCATATAAATCGCTTATGGGAAGTGTTTGGTGCATGTTGCTTATGAAATGCATGTGTTTAGTTATTGAAAGTAAGTGAAATATTAATAAATTTCATATATTTAGTATTTACATGTTTGAATTACGTATGTACAGGTACCGGGAAGCCGTTTGGCTGGATTTGGTTGCGCTAATTTCTAAAATAATAAGACAATTGCTTAAAAATGCTACATAAAGGTACGCCTACGCAATAAAAATAGTAAATATGAACTGTTTTTGTTTTTCCAACCGTGTAGGTCGATGTATATATATTTATATCTCTTGTCAAATTGCAAAAGCTCCTTCGTATAGAGGAGACTCTGCCAAAAATTTTCGATAATTTTGGGAGTTAGAAAATTTTTGAAAACATTTTGTTAGCGACAAAACGAATTCAAATTTGAAATTGAAATAAATTAGTGGATGAAACTAATTTAAAATAACGATATGAATCAGTTATAAATGAAAGATAAAATTCAATATTCAGAGTCGAAGACAAGTTGAATTCATATGGAAATGGAAAAACTAATTTGAATAGAAGTAGATATGAAAAGTTCTATAAGAAAATATATAAAATGACTTTAAAAGCTATGATTAGATATTATTGCTAAGTAGGATATGTAGGTAACGTAAAGGGAAAGTTAAATTAGTTTTGACTTCGGAAGATAAATTTGAATTGCTCGACAAAAAGGTATGTGTTTAAATTTCTGTAAGACATTTAATTGGGATTTTGATCTAGCCACTTGACTTTTGTTTTCTTTTGGAATTTGGGAGCCCGTAGAGGCATTTTGTAGTTGTATTGAACTAGCCACGCAATGGAGAAGCTAGCGAAATTTTTCAAAAATTTAGGGAGTTAGAAAATTTTAGAGAAATTTTGAAAATTTAAAACTTGATTCTGAATTATAGTTTGAATGGTTGAATAAGTAAAGTTGTTTGGAAACTATGGAAAAGTTTGGAAAGTTAGTAAGATGGATAGTGTGTCTTTAATAAAGATTGTTGGGTTGTTGTTAAAAACTGTTTAGTTTTGGAAAATAGTAATGGTATTGAATCATTCTTCTTAACTAGCAATTTCGAGGACGAAATTCTTTAAGGGGGGAGGAATGTGACGACCCGGAATTTTTAACAATTTAAATTGGAATATTTAATATATTTAAAATATTTAAAATTTAATTTTTAACTTGAATTCAAATATTATTATTATTTAGCAATTAAGTTATTGGATTTAATAAAATGAAATTGGGCGAATTATTGAGTATTCAGTTTTAAGCCTGTTAAAAATAATTTAAGGGTTTGTAAAATTTATATCAATAATACTGAAGATAGTAAAAGAGATGAAATTGAATTTGGGATGTTTTGTTAAGTTTTGAAAATATATCATTTAAATTGATATTTAAAAATAGCCTTCCGAGGCACAGTCTTGGAATTCGACGAAACCAGTTCCATTAGATCCGTAATAGTTAGTTATTATCGGATTTCAATTTCGTATCGTTTGGATTTACCATTTGTCCGTATGGGTGAGAAACGTGTTGAATTAAAACTGATAATTTAATATTTAATCTCGATTCAAAAGGCTATCTTCCAAATATGACGGAATTAGGCTCTGAAGCACGTTCCATTGTGTTCGAAATACGGGTAAAACCTTACAAACGCCTGGCGGAATGTCTGATTCGGAGTTCGAGATTTCAAGTTATGCTAAACAAGATATTTTGGAAATTTAATAATATTAAAAATTGAAAGTCAAACCAGCCACCCTAGCACCTGAATTGCGCCGACCTAGCTTATCTCCTCTTCTCGTTTAAAACATGTATCTTCCTTCACAAATCAAAAAATCCAGTTCGATTCAAAAAAATAAAATCGACGGCCGAAACTAAAAAAAATCGAGGTCATTCGATTTCATAAAATCGCGATTCAAGGCCCCAAGTTCGAATTCATTCGAACAAGAAAGGTGAGTGCTTTTATGTGTGGTGGCATTTGGATGAAGGTGGGTGCTCATGGTGTGACGTTTAGGGGTCGGGGAAGGCCGAAATCGCCGATCCACGTCATTCGACGTTGGAGTTTGTTGCAGGCTAGGGTGGTCGAGGTTGTGGGGAAAGTTCGGTCGACTTTGGGAGTGACTGCGAGCTCACGCACGTGGCCTGGTGAGCGCGCGAGGCGATGGTGAGAGGTGACTGGAGGGTCGCGACAGGCGAGGTTGATTAGGGCTTGCGTGATGGAACTTGGCGATGATGGCACCAGTCCATGAGTTTCTCGGTGGCATATGATGTCGAAGGAGGTGGGGCAGCGTCGTTCATGGTGGTTCGGCTTCGATTTGGTGAAGAGGCCGGGATTGATGGGTAGTTGCTAGTCGAGGTATCCTGGTAATTAATTTAGCCTGAATTATTTTTACTAAATCTAGTTTTAGTTATACTTCTGAATTAATTTAGTTAATGACAGATGTTTTAAATTTTTATCTAATCCAGAGAAATGAAATTACTATTTTTACAAAATATATTTATATATATTAAGGACGAAAGGCTTTTACAGTAGAGTAAATTACTAATTATGTTGTTTACTGAAAAAAATATACATATTTTCACTTACCAAGTTATTTTAAAGTAATGAATTATAGGATTAACTCGTTTAATTAACTTGTTCAATTATTCTAGTTACTAAAGATTTTTTAAAAGGAAATTTATTTAAAAATAAATTATTGGTTTGAACCCAACTTATTAGCTTAAAATAATTTATTGGTTAATTAAAATTATAAAATGGATAATAAATTATGTAATTAGTCAAATAATAATAAAACTATAATATGTTTATTCAAGGTCAAAAATCGAGGAATCAAGGCAATATTGGAGTGTATTGCAAATAAAACAAAGGTGAGTTAATCTCACTCATCTGGTTTTTAATTTAAATTTAAATGGTTAAATGTAAATAATTGGTTGGATGGTTGAATTGATTTGTTGTGCTATATTATATATAGTAGTATATAGTATATGTTGGATGGTTGATTTCCCGCATTATTTTGCAGATGAGGCCCTATGCGCCGCATAATAGCGGATGATATTATATAAATCTCATATACCGTGATATTCCACATCGAAGTGGAATTGATATTATGCTAACGTTTGTGGATGCAGGAAAACTGGTTGGAGGGATCCAACTGGATTTCTCAACATTATTTAGATTGTTTAATATTCTGTGTTATGAATGTTTGATATGCTGTGATGAATTATATTCATAATTGGAATATTGGTTACCATGGTTTGATTGGATATTCCGGTACACTGGGTTATCAAAATATATAGAATTGGATTTTTGAAAAGAAATATAAGAGTAAAATTTGGAAGTGAAATAATTATAGAATAAAAATAAGAATGAATTGGAAAGAAATAAAAGTGATTTTTTTTTAAAAAAAAGCTGAAGTTAAATTGTAAAGTAGAGATTTAAAACAAGTTTTAAATCAAAAATTTAAATCTGGGATTCAAGTTAGTGAATCTTAGTTTTTGAACAAATAAAGTTTTTAAATTTAAATTGTTTTAACAACTTGAATGTTAAAGTGCATTTTTAAATTGATTTGAATTTAAAAATGGTTTTTGTTTTAAATTCCTTTAAACTTCTTTTATAAAGTGAGTAATTAATTTATTTAATGAAAAAAATAAAAAGGTAGTTAATTACTGGTTGAGATTAATCAAGAATGACTAATATTTGTGGTTTAATTAATGATTAATTACTCAATGTAATTAATTTAGATTAGGATAAATTAAAATGTAATTAGAAATCATTAATTTACATATAATTAATGGTGTAATTAAAGGTTGATTAATTAAGATTAATTAATCAATAATAAGTGATTTTTGAGCAATTAATTAATATAAGTAATTAAGGATTAATGTAATTAATTATAGTTAATTAATTTGTGAAGTAATTAAAGGTTAATTACTGCTTTTGATTAAGAATGATTAATTTTTGTAATTAATTAAAGGTAATTACTTGAATGTAGTTGAAGGATAATTAATACAGGGTGATTAAGATAGATAATTAAGGGATGATTAATTAATGGATTTGAAATTAATTAATGTCAAGTGAAGGAATCTAAGTGATTGAGGTTAGTAATTCAATTAGAAGTGTGGAATTGATCAAGTTTTCTTATGGATGGTTGAATGGTATTGGATGCCTTGAAGGAGTTGATATCTCTGATATGAAGTGTTTTATAGTATCATATGTTTGGGCGGACAGGATATTGTGGTTATCTATCAATGATGAATTGTTGTGTAAAGGGACATCATGTATTTAAAGTTTGAAGTGTATTTCATTTGGATAACTTGGGTTAGGATGACATGAGACTCGAAGAGACCGGGGTCGGGTATTAGAAAATACCCAAAACCACTTCGAATTTTTAAAGATTGATATGTGAAACCAATAGGCTGGAACAAAATGATTTAAGTCAATTGGACTATTTAATCTAAAGTTTGGTACTTAGAAAATTAATGTGTGAAATAAGTGATGTCTTTGAGAAATTATGAATTTGTAAACTGGTACGAGTTACCCCGGGTTTTAAATAAGTTGTATGCTTTGGTATTTCATGTTAGATGGGTTTACTCACGCTGGTTTCCAGCCCGACCCGGGTGTTACTTTGGTGTAATGCTTGGGTCAGACCGAGTATTACAAATTTTCAGGTAAGGACGTTCTAGAGCTCAGGAGGCAAGCTGGAGGGCAAGAACTATGGAGTGTTTCCGCTGTATTATATTGTTGTGTATCTGAGACATGATGATTGCGTATATCCAGTGTCTGTATATATGTGTAACTCAAATGTATTATAAATGTATTTGACAGTACAGTTTTCCTTCGTATAACTATTATTATTTGTTATTATATTTTATCCAATGCGAATGTGAGATGGTGTTTCTGTTCTTATTATTCTCCTATCTCTTTCTTCTTTTTCCTAACTTTCTGGAATTTTCGGGATCGAAAATTCCAGAAAGTTACATGACCGGTCAATACTTTGATCGGGTGTGCCTAAAAATACGGTCGTAATTTCTTGGATGCGATCAAGAGACAATACATTAGCTTTTCAATTTTGTATAATTTTTATAGGCTTTAGTGAACCGTTTACTAATGTAGTATACGGGTCATTGGATCCTAGCATCTTCACGTACAAGAGCAGCACTTAATGCGTGAGGTGAGCCTACAAAGTAAATGAACATGTCCTCTCTATCTACTGGCTTTGATAGGGTTAGCGGGGTTTCCATATGTTGCAGCAACTCTTTAAACGCAGTTTGACAAGCCTCGTTCTATTCAAAAATCTTCTTTCCTTTCTTTAATGCATTAAAGCATGGTATACATTTATCGGTGGCTTTTGAGATGAACTGGCTTAGGGCTGTGACTTTCCTATTCAGGCTTTGAAACTCCTTGTTCATTGAGGCATCAACTTCTTGTAGGGCGGTAAATTGCTTTGGATTTGCTTCGATGCCTCTGGCGCTCACTATGAATCCCAAGAACTTTCCGAGGGCTACTTTGAAGTGACATTTAAGTTGATTGAGATACATTGCATATTTTCGGAGTATTTCAAACATTTCGCCGAGATTATCCAAGTGATTAGCGGTGATTCAGTATATAACCAGCATGTCATCTACATAGACTTCCATGGTTTTCTCGATCTAACACTTGAATATGATTTTTTTCTAATTGTTGAAAAATTGCTTCAGCATTCTTTAAACCGAACGACATTACCCTCTAGTAGTATAATCCTAGATCGGTAATGAAGTTAGCGTTTTCCTGATCCGGCTCATGCATGAGGATCTAGTTGTATCCTTCGTATGCATCCACAAATGATGGCAATTCATGTCCAGCAGTCCCATCTACAAGCAAGTCAATTTTGGGCAGACGAAAGCTATTTTTCGGATAGGCTTTATTTAAATCCGATTAATCAATTCAAGTTTGCTATTTCCTAGTGGACTTATTGACCAAAAACGGTTAGACACCCATTCCGGGTATTACGCATCATGGATAAAACCGTTGGCCATTAGCTTGTCTACTTCTTCTCTCAACGCCTTGGATCGTTCGAGGCCCAGGCTATGCCTCTTCTGCTTTACTAGTGTATATTTAGGGTCAATGTTGAGTGCATGGCATGCAATTTCCGATGATACCCCACACATGTCGTAATGTTTCTGAGTGAACACATACAAGTTGGCATGAAGAAATTTAGTGAGTTCCATTCGCATCTTGTTTCCAAGGTGCGATCCAATTTTAAAGACCTACAATGGGTCATCCATATCGCTTGGGGCAGACACCATCAATTCTTCTGGTGCTGCCTGATCCTCTCCTGAACTCTTTCTAAGGCCCAAAGCCTTTTCGAATCTGCTATTATCCCAAGCCAGGGGCGACTCTAAAGTTGCCATTCAGCAGGTTGTGAATGTGGAGAGTTCTCCCACATTCTACCCATTTTCCTTTCTTTTCGATTCACGTAGTTCTGCGATATAACACACCCTGGTGGCATTTTGGCCTCCTTTGATCACTCCAACTCCGTTCCCTATTGGAAATTTCATGGTAAGGCACCACTAGGCTAAAGTAATTCTAAAATCTGCTAGTGTGGGTCATCCCAAGAAGCCATTGTGTGCGAAAGCTTCATCTACGATCATGAAAGTTTGGATGAGGGTGACTCTTCAGGTGCTTTCCCCAATTCTACAGACGAGTTAATTGTTCCGAAGGATTTTTTTAGATTCGCCGGTGAGTCGTTGAATATTTGTTTAGCAAGCAGATACATCTTTCATGCTGATCTTCATCTGACTAAAGGTGTGTTTGAAAAGGATATTCACAAAACTGCCACAGTCTACCAATACTCATTGGATCACAGCTAGTTTGATTCCTACTATCACGACTATGGAATAGAGAGTTGGAGCTTCTACTCCCTCGGTGTCTTGAATTTTGAATAATATGTCATCGTTTAGGGTTTTCTACTACTTAGCTGTGTTTCCATCGTCAATTGCAAGGCAAGCTTCTTTCGTAGCATGCTTCAATGAGCTCACATACCGCTCTATTTCTTCCTAACTCTTCTGTGAAGGATGGGGTCCTCCAGATAATGTTCCTATGATGAGTCCCTTGCTAGTTCGTCTAGATCCCTCTTCCTAATTCCAGCTTGGTTCCCTTAATCTCTAGGAGCTTAGGTAGCCGCGGGTTGGTCAGGATTTTGCGATTTCCTCACGTATTGTTGAAGCTTGTTTTCCCAAATCAGCTCTTCAATCAAGTTCTTCAGGTGACGATACTCATTCTTGTTGTGTCCATGCATTCCGTGGAAGCAACAATACTTTTTGGAATGCTTTTGTTTTTAATCTGCTTCCTCTTTAGAGGTTTCTTGTACTTCTCTGTCCCTTGTGTTGTGGGATAGATGTTTTCCGGAGTGTCATTGAGCAGGGTGTAATCTTCGGGTGGGAAGCTTTTAATTCGCTTATTGTTACCGTTCCATTTGTTTAGATCAGTAACTGGATCGAATTAGCATAGATCCAATTGGATCAGATCGGTACCAATCAAATAGTTGTACAATTTTTACGCAAATTCCATCCCATAAGCTTCTTCATCTACAAGCGAGGATTTCCTTTGAATTTCATGACTTGTTGCCTTGTTTTGACGATGAATCATTGGTAGGTTAGATTGAATTACAACTAGCATAGGACAAGTCCTGACTTCTTCAACCTGGATGCTCAGAATGTCATCAAACTTAGTAGGTAAGCTTAGTGGTGTTTTAGGAGCATAAGGCATGTGGCTTGGGACATCCACAACTAAGTAATTTGGATTGGTACCTATCCAACTGGATCAGATTGGTGTCGATCCAAATACTTGGCGTATTTTTGGTTCAAATATTTGAGGCTTCTTTGTCATATACTTCTAGGTCTTCCGATCAAGTTATAAGTCATTCCGGCTTAACTTGAATGTTCTAACTCCTTTTGATTTCCGCTGGGTTAAAAACCCCGTTAACAGAGAGTGTTATAACATAATCACTTCTATAGATCCCAAGAAGATTGCACACTGGTAAATCTCCTCCATGGATTTACCTTCTACTAGAATATCTGTATCAATAAGCCAATACGGTCACTTTCAACCATTGCATCCAACTAGTTGTGACTGCACTTCACACGATCACTTAGTTGCAGCTGCCTTTCTAGCATCTAAAAGCATAATATATCTTAACCATGCTATAGACTATTCCAAATTTCCATCCAGTAGCATTTTTACTTTTCATTTGCACTACTTCTTTGAAATTACTCAGTTTCTTAAAATATCCATGCAGCGGATCTTTTGGACATAGTGACGTTGAATAAGTTCATCACAATTTTGGTTATGACCCTTGCATCGATCCATTAGGATTGGATATTAGCATCTAGGAGTCATAACATCATACCATTCTCATCAGATGTTAAATTTATTATTTTTAAAATATTTGACCTTCCACATGGCATTTTTTCCTAAAATGTCGTTATATCTCATTGCATAACCCATATGATTGTTGTGTTCATGCATCATTGTACTATAGCATAAACTTATTCATAAGAAAACAATTATAAAGTATGACATAGATAAATTTATCGAATATTGAAATTTAAGGCAATTTCAAATTAATAACTTGTAATCGTTGATGAAATTTAATATAAATAAATTTGCATTGCATCATAAACACAATAACATTTCGTCACAAATCATATCATTTAAACCGTATATCATTTAAATTATTTTATATAGGATTTAACATTTTTTTCAATTTAAATCCCTGTATATACTTGCATACTCAAATTTATATTCTAAAAATATAATATTTATCTCAAAATAATCTATTTTATTGAATTTTCAAATCAATATATAGAGCTCTCATCAGTATTTTCCACAAATAAAAAAATATTTAAATCTTTAAGAAAATCTCCTTTTCTAAATTAAATCCATATCATTTAAATTTCTTTGAGATTTCAAATTAAAATTTTCTAACACATTTCAAAGTTATTTTTAAAGTTTCAAGAATTCAAAAGTCCAAAAACCTAGAGTTATTTAGACTTTCAGTTTGTTTCCTAAGACTAAACAAACGCAATGCATTGGAAACTTTAAACCTTTAAAAAAATCATTCAAATACTTTATAAACCATAGTTCCTAATTTTTAACTCATTTTTTCTAAAAAAAACATAGCTAAACATCATGAAGTGCTCAAAGAAAGCCAAAGGAAGAAGAAAGAATAAAAAATACAGAATAGCTAAAGTACTGGGCTTATTGCCCATAATTCGACCTGACCAATCAATCGCTCATGCCTAGGGCCCTCGACCAGTTGTGACGATCTTTGCACAGTAATGCCCAAATCATCACCAGTTTTGGTCGCTGTTCTTTAGCATTTGATGGTGGACTTTAACGTGACTTTAAGGATAATTCTGGCTGAACTTCAACCACATATACTACATTCAATCAATCACTTGTAGATTAACAAAGATGAAACATTGAAGTAGTGAAGATACAACTAGCATAGTGTACACATCATCAATAGATAAAGCCATGTTATATTCACTATAAAATAGTATTAAAGATTATACTAATTTATTGCTTTTGTTAGCTGAAGAAAAGAAAACAACCGGCCCAACTCTCAATTTAACATCCTTCTTTGAAGTCGAACGAGTAATGGAAAAAAAAGTCAGGTCCTAGAAGTTTGAAGATGACCATTGTCAAACTCAACAAGTAATTGAAAATAAATCCAAACTTTTTAGTTAATGATCGACCGTTGCTAATTAATGATGGAAAAAGAAGCATATAGCAAAAAAGTGATTATTATCAGTTAATTCTATCTATGTAATGATGTTATTTATATGTTCCATTGACTTATGAAATGCTATATATTCTGTTATTTACTATATCTATTCTTATATATTAAAGAGAGTGTATGACCTTTTATATACTCTTTACACAATTCTGCTAATCCTTCGTACTGACACTTCAACAATTTGAGAGATTATTTACATTTGCACCTTTATATTTCATTTTCCCAAATCTTACCATTAATAGGTCCTTCCAATTTTCAATTTCATTCACATTTTTTCCGTTCTAAATAAATTAATTGAAATTGATTTTAGACTCACTAAGAAATAATTTTATTTAACTCTTTAATTTGGTGTTGAATATTTTATTTGTATTTAAATCGTTTTAGGTTTTAGGCTAAACTAATGGAATTAATCATTCAAGGACCCGAACTATTGGTTTCTAGGCAATTTTCCGATTTTCTATTAACTTATCTCTATCTATTATTACCAAATATTATATTGTAATATTAGAAATTCAAATAATTTTTGTTAATTTCTTTACTGTATAATGATTTCATTATTTTCATTGAAGTTATTATAAGGTTTAGATTGGGTTCATGTAATTAAGAAAACTAAAGGACTAAAAGGGAATTTTCAATCCATGGAAGTGGAAGTATATTGTTTTGGAAAGTGTACGAACTATCCAATGTTGGAAGTGCAATTTTGTTCATATCAGTGTTAAAATTACATCGATATTGGTTGGTGGAATTCAAGAGGTCTTATGCAATGAAACCATGGGACCCTTTGAATTTCACCAATCACTACCTGTATTATGTTACACAAGTGCAAAAAAAGTTTGCATTATAATGAAGAAAAGCACAATTCAAAATTTACAAATGAGTACTATTTAGAATTTAGTATGTTACTAATTATAGTACTTAAATTTTATTAAATCTGGATTTCGATAGAAGTATATTAACATTTACACCCTTGTAATTTCATTTTAAACATCTCGAATATTAATGATATGACTAATGTAAGTATCATACCATTAATTTCATGTAACCTCCTTCCATTTATTGGTTTCATTTTGATTTAAGTTTTCTATTCTAGAAATATTATTTTCAGTGATTTTTAAATTTTGCATTAATTTATCGTTGTTTTTTATTTAATATATATTATACTACAAATTAAACAAAATATAATAACTTTTGATTCATTCTTAACTGAGTAGTGACTTTACCATTTATATTTTAATTGTTTCAAGGTTTAGATTGAGTTTATGTAATCGATAATTCTAAGAATTAACAGATTAATTTTCAAGTAATATTTCAGTTTGTGGTAACTTATCTCTATTTTTTATAGGAATATACCATATTACAGTCTATACGTTTTTCTGTTTGTATGTGGGAAATGAGTAGTATTTAGAATTTAATACTCTACTAATTATGGTATACTAATTTATTTTTACTTGGTTAGATGCGGATTTTCAGCGTCAATATATTATTTTGAAGGTAAAGTTTATGTATTAGGTTTGATAAAAATCAATCAATTCAAATTTTATCATTTTAACCGTGTTCTAAATTGGATATATTTTACTCAAACCTATTCCACGTATCAATTATATAGAAATAGAATATTAGGAAATTTAAGAAGAAAAATACACTAAACCTTATAAAAATAAATATGATAATTCATAATAAATTTCCACTATAAGATAATCGTCTCTTATTATATTATTTTCATTTACACACTTCTTAGTTCTTACTATTATTCCTACATTATTACCTAACTAGGCTTCTCTTTCACATCTCAACGCACACTACAAGAGAGAGAAAAATCTTGTTTCTCCAGGTTATTCTATCTTCACTTTATTCCCCCTCCTCTTACAATTTTCTCTCTTTCATCTTTATTTTCATCTAAACATATTTAATTCTCAATCTGTAATAAATTAGAAAATCTTTCCAAATAATTCATTCATTGATCTTACGATAAATGTAGTAATAATTTGATTTGATTCATCAATAGTTATTCACTTCTGTATATACCTTTCTTTTTTTAGTCTTGTTATACATGGCTGTTTCTCTATATGTTGCTTTTAGCCTTAAGGAAAAATTATTCAAAATTGCCATAAAAGTTTGATTGTTGGATCAAAACCTCGATTTAAAGATCAGATCTTAATTTTATTACGCGCTTTTCTCTTAATTTGAGGTTTGATATTTTCCTTCCTAAATTTATGATTTCATATATTTGGCTCGAGTTTTGTGTCTAAATTTTTGTTTTCCTCTGAGTTTTGATAAAATCACGTATTATTCTCCTTGCCAAATTCTTATCTCCATGCACCTACTATGTGCACTTATTATTCTTGTATATAATCTAACCAAAGTTCTCTTTCTCTTCTCAACAACTTCAATACTTGAAAAGGAATCATATTTCTTTAGTTTTTCCATCTGCAATATCTCCCATCTCCTCTCATAATTTTGTTTATCTTATGGAAACCAATTAGAGATACTATCCAAATAATTTATTTGTTGATCTTATAACTTTTATTTAACATGATAATAATTTGATTGAATTTGTTGATAATTCCACAACATTATATTAATCTAAATGTTTTTACTCATGTTATGCAATGTTTTTTTTTTTAATTTCTTTATTTTACTATTAGGAAACATATGGAAAAATTATCTAAAAGCCACAGAAAAACTTGAGCTGGATTTAAAGGTTAGACCTTGTTTTGTTATACCTCTTTTCTTTTAATTTGAGGTTTAATTTGTTATTTTTCCTAATATGTGGTTTAATATCTTCGAATTGAATTTTTTGTCAGTCTAGATTTAATTTTTTTTCTTCTAATATTTGTCTTGATTTCTTTATTTATTTTGCAGTAATTTATTTAATTCACTAATGCACAAGCATTGATGAATCTTTTGTTATCCCATAAAACCTATTATAGGTAAATTCAAAATATTTTTTATTTCTCACGTTTTATATCAAATCTATTGTATTATATATATATATATATATATATATATAAAGAGAGTACATTACACATGTTATATTCTTATCTACCATTCACTTCATTTAAAATACTCTTTTCTCATCAATTTAAGAGTAGAAATTCATTTAACACATAAAATTAAATTTCTTAATCAAGACCAAATCTATTTCTTTAATTTAGGAAACAATTTTACCTTTAGCTCGTGCATAGTCTTCTTTGTCTCACAAATCAACAAGATTAACTTGGCAATTAATGGTACATCTATCAAATATTTAGTAGATAAATTGGTCATATTTTATCTTTGTACATGTTTTATTTACTTTCAATAAATTGGTCATATTTTATCTTTGTACATGTTTTATTTACTTTCAATAAATTGGTCATATTTTATCTTTAGAAATAAATGTTCGTTCATCCTTAATTTTTTCCTTTTCTCTTAAATTAGTATTGCATTTTTTTTTCAATTTGTGTGATTTGGAAAGGCAGTCCAGCATGTTTCTTTTCCCATCACTTAAACCAATTGTACTATATCTTTCTCTAATTCTATTTCTAATTCTGATGAATACATATTTTTCATACTTAAATTAAGATGGTGTTTAATCCCAATGGTTAATTTAGTAGTATTCCAAAGGTATGAGGTTATGCCATTTTAAAGAATAGTTTTGCATAATATGAATATATATAATCTCAAGAGTTCTTCTGTTCGTTTCATTATTATTTTTCCATAAGAAAGTTATGTTTACGCTCTCTTTCTCACTATGAATACTCATTTATGTCAATTTACAGGGAACAATTTATTTAGTCCCATAAAATAAAATATGCTTATTCAGATAGAAATCTTCTTTATTTAAGGAACATTTTTACTTTTAACCCTGTGGAAAATCATCATTCTCTCAACAATTGAAACAATATTAACTTGGCAATCAAGAGCTTCTCATATCAAATATGTAATATGTGGAACATGAAAATGTTCTCAATGAAAAATTTAAAGGCTTTTTTATAATCTAGGACAGCCCATTAATATGTTTCCCTAGAGATAACAACGTTTAAATTTGTGTTCAAGGGTTAACCACTGCACATTCTTTCTTCTTCTTCTTCTTCTTCTTTGAACTCGTTCTTCTTCAAATTTGCATGATGAAAATTCAATTCTCTTCTTTATCATTCTCTATTCTTGTGCGTGAATTTGTTCCTCTTATTGATTTCAACACTCGTTTCTAACATTGGCTTTATTATTTCAGATTTAGGAATGATTCTTTGACTCTATTTTTACAGTTTCTTCTATCGAAGTTTGATTTGGGTAATCTCAATTTTTTGTTTAAACATGAAATTAAACTTAGTTTTTGTGTTTAGTTCTTTGATATCCTATGGCAAATTTGGGAGGTAGCAGTGGGTATCTTTAGATTTCTTCTTTTTTATGTAGCACTGTTTTCTTATGTGTTTTAAAATTATCGTTGTTTATTTTTGTTCAGTTATGTATATCTCTCGTTTAACTTAGTTTGAAAGAAAATATATTGTTATTGAACTGTAGTACCTCTATGTGTTGAATTTGTATTAGTGTCAACATCATTTAGGTTTTATTAGTACCATTTTTCATTTTAATACAGCCTAGAATTGTTTAAATGTTTTGTCGATTTGCGTATACAACAAAAATGAAGTTGGTATAATGTAAATATGATGATATGCATCAAACATTCAATGAATTAGTAGCGAAGTCTATTTGAGTATCTGTTTCACAATCATTTTGAGGATTGGCTTTTAGCTATCGGTTTTAGTGTTAATAGACATCATTTTTAATATTTCTTTTTTACTTATTTGTTTTTATTTTTGTATAAATGTGCTAGAATAAAATTTACATTCTGATGCAAACTTTGTTATTGATGTTTTTTTGCAGTGGTGATAATAATCTTCTTGTTGTGTTTGTATTTAATGATAATACTTTCATCTCTCGCTTGTCCATTGATTGTTCTTTTTATGATTTGAAGAATGAAATTTGTCGTTATGGTCACAACTTACTCCTTTGTTCATTGAGATTTCTTACGTGCTTGAGAATAAAGTTATCGTGGTTGATACCAATTCCAATCTTCAAAGTATAATTTATTTTCAATTGTATAAGAAGAGTGTGCTTTTTCTTTCTACTCTTAAGGTTAAGAGTTCTTCATTGGAAAATGATGTTGCAGTTTTTGTTCGATTTCATTTAATCTTCCTAGTCATTCATCTTCTAGTAGATCTTTGTGTTCTTATGTTGTTGTCCATAATAAAAGTTATTTGAAGGACATTTTGAAGCGAGGTTCAAAATTATCAATTTCTAATTTTGTTGGTTTTTTTAGAGGAGTTGATGATTTTAGAGAACTACTAATGGCATACGAAATTCAAAAGGGATATAAATTTGTGTTTTTAAAGAAATGTCCTATGAGAATTGTTGTTATTTTCTCTTCTTTTAAGGATGTTGCCTTTTTAAAGTGCATGCTTCTTGTTATTCTGAATAGATTAATAGTTTTTGATTAGACGTTTGGTTAGTGATCATTATATAAGGCTGGTCTTAGAAATGTGAATAATCCATATCTTTCTAGTGCATTTATTAACTCGTTGATCACGATGAGATTCGAGATTGTCTATGTAAAAAACCTAAAGATATAATAGATTATTTAGAAGAGAGTACAATCTTCATTTGTTTTATTCTTTTACTTATCTGAAAAACAACTTGCTTTGGTGGACTTCCATGATAATGATGTTATGTCATACAATTATTTGAGTTGGTATTTAGAAGCTTTGAAGAAGTATAATCCTAGTAGTTATGTCGATATGAATGTTAGTTCTTGTAGTATTCAATTAGAGAGGGTGTTTATTGGTTTTGGTGCTTGTTTACTTGGTTTCAAGCATTGGGAGCTATGATATTTTTAGATGCTACTCGTTTAAGGTACGACAAAGTGTATTGCTAGGAGCTACTGGAAAAAATGGTAATCAATGTATGTTTTTATTTTAATGTAGTTTTATTGTTTTTTGTTTCTTAATAACTATAAGAAAGGTTTAGTTCTAGACTTTTTCTACTTTTTAGTATTAGAATGCTGTAGAAAGCATTATAATATGAGAATAGTTAAGTTGTGTGGTATCAGAAAGAATCAAAATTAGATACTAGGATTTGAAAAATGTGATATTTTGTATTATCATAATGTTGACATAGTTGTGTATTAGATTACTACATAAGATCAGTTTTCAGATATCGGAATTTAAAAATGTTATACTACCTAGTATTAGAATTTAGTTATCAGCTTTTATGTATCACTTGGTAGATTAACATTTTTATAAATTTTGTTTTAACTTTTTTTATTTGTGGATTTTTTCCTTAGCTATGTGCATAGTTTCTTTAGAAAATATGGATAATTGGAAATGGTTTATGAATCATTTAAACCAAATGCCTTAAGAAGATTGTGATTTGGTTTTTATGTCGAATCTCCGTCAAGGTTTGATATTAGGTGTTCGTAAAGTTTTTCCTTTAGCCTTGCATAGTTACTATTATCTTCATATGGAACAAAATATTCTTTCAGTAGTAAAAGGAAAAAAAATATAGATTTGTCTATTGATGATTCATCCAAAATGTGTTCTAGAGCCTTTAATATATGTGATTTTGAAAAAGCATGTTTTAAATTTTATGAAATTAGTGGTATTGCTGCATGAATTTTTTGAAGGAATGGTAAATGAATTGATTTTTTAAGGAAATGTTACGTGAATTTAGTTCAAATGTTACTAAAAGTTTTAATAGTTGTTTTTTGGGTGAACAAACCATTCCTACGCCTACTATATGTCTAGATGGAATTTTTTTAAGTTATGGAACACATGGCTAGAAGGTGAGAGGAGTGACATTTGTGAAATATTACTCTTTGTCCTTAAATTGATTTTTGTTTAAGTGAAGAGATTGAAGAAGGATTTGGATGGGATGTATTCAAGTCTTTACGGTCTATTTTTGAAGTGAAATTGCCAAACTCTCATTGTGTTGATCATAAAGAATGGATATGTAGTTGCAATCAATGGAAATTTACATGATTTCCTTGTGCTAATGCTGTTAAGTGCATGAACAAGTCGAAATTGTCAATTTATGATTTTGTTGAGTATTATTTCATCGTTATTGTTTATCGTTCTTATGCTAACGCTATAACTCCAACTCCTGATTGTGTTAAGCCTGTTGTTGATGCTAGTGTTGAAAATGTTATTAAGCCACCTAAGAAGAAATCTAGTGCAAGTAGACCTATCAAATGTAAATCCGGATTTGCACACTTTTAGAACTGGCAAAATAAATGTGGTGTATGAAAGCAGTTTGGTCATAATAAGCGTATTTGTCAAGTTTTTAAGAAGACATGATTTGTTTTTCATGTTATTATGAATCAGTTGAAATTTGTGTGACTTTTTTGGCTTTTCTTGCAATTGAACTTGGTTATAAAAGTATATTGGTTTTAGTATATTTTAATTTGACATTGATTTGATCTTTGTAATTGAACTTGGTTATATAATATCAACTGTAGTTTCAATATCAGTTTTGTAGTTTATGTAGTATTAGTTTTAAAATTTATTTGTTTATAGGTTATATAGTTGCATTTGTAGTTTCAATTTCTGCATTACTTTTTTAGTATAACCAGTATTAGTTTTATTCTTTATTTGTTTGTAGGTTATAGTATCATTTGTAGTTTTAATATCAATTTAGTGGTTACCAGTAATAGTCTTATTATTTTATCTCTTTGTAGGTTTTGTAGTATTAGTTTTACTCTCAATATCAGTTTTGTAGTATAACTAGTATCAGCTTTATTCTTAATTTATTTTCATGATTAATTCAGTATTAGTTTTTTGTAATATGACTATCATTTTGTAGTGTATCCAGTTAGTTTTTGCATCCATGTATACCAAATTAGGTTGTAGTATCATTTGATTATTTTGTATTATTTTTTAGATGTGAGGTTGTTCTTCTAGGTAGCTTTTGAGTCAATGCGTATCGAATTTGGTTTGACCTTTAGTTAGCTTTTGTAACTATACATAACTGATTAGGTTTGGCATTCGGTTAGCTTCTGCTTCAATACATATGCGATTAGGTTTGGCATTTAGTTAGCTTTTGCGTTAAATGGTATACTTGGTTAAACAATATATCTCTAGTAGAGATTAGTTTCAATCTAATCCCGATTAGGTATAGCATCCTGTTAGATTTTGCATCAATACCTACTTGCATTAAATTTGGCATCCAGTTGGCTTTTGCATCCATGCGTACCCGATTAGATTGGCATCCGGTTAGTTTTTTGCATCCATATGTGCTTGATTAGATTTGCATTCAGATAGCTTTTACTACTATATGTACTTGAAATATATTGTTTAACCGAGCATACTATCAATTGCAAAAGCTAACCGAATGCAAACCTAATCGAGTGTGTATGGACGCAAAAGCTAACTGGATGCCAACCTAATCAATTACGTATGATGTAAAAGCAAACCGGGTTCCAAACATAATCTCGTATGTATTGATGCAAAAGCTAACCTGATGCCATAGTTATCGAGTACATATGGAAGCCAATCTATACTCGAGATATATTGTTTGATCGAGCACACTATTAAATGCAAAAGCTAACCAGATATCAAACCTAATCAAGTATGTATCAATTCAGAAGATAACTTAATGCAAAACCTAAATAGGTATACATGAATGCAAAACTAAATGGATAACAAACATAATCGAGTATGTATTGATGCAAAAGCTACTTGGAAGCACAACTTCACATCGAAAACATACTACAAAATAATCTAATGATACTATAGCTAATTAGATACATGTGGATGCAAAATATAATCGGATACACTATAAAATCAACCCACTTATCATAAGACTTGTCCTAAAAAAACAAATCAACCCACTTATCATAAGGCTTGTCCTTAAAAAAATTCATAACAGTAATACCATTTATTTCACCAAGTAAGAACGTGCTTCATCAAGTTCATATAAATTAGAAGCTCTAGAACACATTTTGAACAAATCAGTGATAGAAAAATTCATATAACCGCGGAAAGAATATTTTGTTCCATATGAATATAGCAGTAACTATGCAAGGCCAAAGGAAAATCTTCACGAACACCTAAAATGAACCTTGTTGGCGATCCAACATAAAACCCCAATTACGATCTTTTTGAAGCATTCGTTTGAAATGATTCGAAACCATTTCTAATTATCCATATTTTCTAAAGAAACTGTACCCATAGCTAAAGGAAAAAACTATAAATAAATAAAAAATATTAAAAACATTTTATCAAATGTTAACTTTAAAACTGACACCTAGAAACTGAAATCTAAAAACTAATAATTAAATTTAAGTATATATGGTATAACATTTTTAAATTCTAATACCAAAAAACTGACAATATGTAGTAATCTAATATACAGCAATGCCAAAACTGTGATAATACAGAATATCACTTTTTCAAATCCTAATATCAAATTCTAATACTTTTTAATACCATACAATGTAACTGTTCTCATATTATGACAAAATTCTGATATTAAAATATAACAAAAATCTAGAACTAAACTTTCGTACTGTTAATAAAAAACATACAGCTGCATTAAAATAAAATAAGAACATACGTTGATTACTCTTTTTTATAGTAGCACCTATCAAAACACTTGGATGTCCACTTAAATGAGTAGCATTTAAAAATAACATGGCTCGACAACACTTGAAACCAAATAAATAAGCACCAAAACCAATAAACACCCTCTCAATTGATCATCTATATCGACATAACTACGTTGTAACGACCCAGAATTTCTATTAATTAAAATTTGTATATTTAATTAATTTTAAATATTAATAAGTGAAATTTATAAGTCGAATAAATTTTATTTCGAATAATTGGATTTAATTGGATAATTAAATCGATAATTTAATAGTTGAAAATACAGAAAAAAATTGAATAACGGGTTAAATATGATTGAAAATGATCCAAAAAATTTTATTTTATCATACTGGAGTTAGAACGATATTTTAAAACTTTTAAAATCGAATTAAAAGTTAATTTGTGAAAATTGAATATTTTAATATTTAAATCGACTAGTGAAATTAGTCAATTTTCGAACAGTCTCAGAATTGGACAAAACTAGTTCCATTGGATCCGTAATAGTTTGTTATTATCGGATTTCAATTTTCGTAGCAATTGGAGTTTTCGTTTGACCGTGGCAGCTCGAAACGCATCGAAATTGTATTTAATATTAATTTGACGAGTTAAAATAGCCATTTTTCAAACAGTCTCGGATTTCGACGAAACCAATTTCATCGGATCCGTAATGTGATATTTTGTATGGTTTCAAATTTCGTGTCAATCGAAAATACCGTTTGTCCGGGGTAAGCTAAAACGCCTAGAAATTTGATTTACCGATTTAATTTTAAAATCGAACGTTTATTGCCATAACTCGCACAGATGATCGAATTAGCTCCCGAAGCGCGTTCCATTGTGTTTGGAACGCGGGGTAAACCTTAGGAACGCCAACCGGCACGCTTCGTTTGGAGTTCGGAAAATCCAGGATGAATAGTGTTTGAGAAATTTTTTATATAAGCCCCTTAAAATTTCATTTTGCAAAATAAAAACAACCCCTAGGGTTTTCATCAGTAGCCGCCTCCTTTCTATATCAATGGCCGAAACTCAATCAACTTCCCCCTCGTTTATCTCCTCATCCATCGACTTTCATCCAAAACATTCAACTAGAAAAATGTCGGGCTCATCGAGAACTCCAGATCCAACGGCCGAGATGTTGTTTAATGAAATGGATTGCTCGAATTTTCCTCGCGTTCAAGCGCCGGTCATACACGTTTTCTATGCACCTGGGGGGCCGAGCTTCACTATGCTGGGGGCGGTGGTGCCCTTCGAAGCGAGCTTCAAGGTGGCACACTCCGATCGACGTGAAGTCGAGTAAATTTGGTGCGAAAATTCATGAGATGGTGGCGGCTATGGGTTGTGGGGACGTGCGTGTTACCTGTTGGAGAAGAAGATACAGGGTGCGGCTGTGATTTGGAGATGTAGGAATCAATGGCTGAGATGCAATCTAGGTTTAGAAATAAAATTATGTTATAAATTTTTTATTAAAAATTCGTGTAAACTTTAAAATAGTGTAACCTTTTCATACGAGGTCGAAAACGCACAAAACGAATTGCGTTGGATTCGTTTTATCGAGAACTACGCTATGGAATTGAATTGGAGTCATTAGGAGCTAGCAAAAATTTTGGGTAAAATTAAACGCGCGTTTAATTTTATTCGAAATAAAAGCTGAAAACCAAATTGAAATCAAGGTGAGAAATTCTCACTCAGTCGAATCGGTTTCGATTTTAATTTTAAATAGTTATATTTAAAATACTTGAATGCATGTTTGAATGATGATCGTTATCTATTGATTGTTAGAGTAGACATTATGCGCCGTTAGTAAGCGGATGTTATTTATTAAAAACATATACCGCGAATATTTCACAGTACAGTGAAATTGGTATTATTTAGGTACTTGGAATTGATTTCCCGCATTATATAGCAAATGAGGCCCTATTGCGCCGTCTATTAAGCGGATAATATTTTATAAATCCCATATACCGCGATAATTCCGTACTGAAATGGAATTTGATATAGTGCTAACATCTTTGGATGCAGGAAAACAGGTTGGAGGGATCCAACTGGATTCCTCAATAGTATTTATTTGATTATGGATATTTTGATATTCGTTGATTATCATATACAGATATATGATGTCGTTGTTGTCGTCATTGACTATTTGGTGTGCAGCATCATTTGGGCCAATTTTGGAATTTTAAAAGGATTTTAAAATTGATTTTTTTTGAAAGTATACGTTTATAAAATATTTTTGAAATTGATTCATTTTAAATAAATAAACGTTATAATTTTAATGTTATAGATATTATGATTTTTGAGAAATATAGTTAAAAGTTGATTTTTAAAAATATGGGGTTAACGATTTTATAAAATAGTTTAAATTGGGATTTTTGAATTTATTATAAAAAGTTTAAATATAGGATTTATGAGATTTGATTTGATTTTATAAATCAAAGAAAATGATGAAATTATAAAGGAGTTTAAAAATGTTTTTAAATAATAATACCAATTGATTTATATAAAGATTTATAAATTGATATTTATAAATTAAAATATTTGAACTATAAAACGAGTCTTTATAAGTGTTAGAATGAAGTGTAAATGAATTTCATAAATGAATGAAATTTATAGAATTATAAACGATGAAGTTACAAATGGAATTTTATAAGCAGTAGGTTTATAAAATTTGCGAAGTTATTAAAAGAATAGATTTGGGTTAATAAATGAATCTTATAAGTTATAAGATTTATAATTTGGGAAGTTTAAAAGAACAAGTTTGTAAACAAATAAATTATAAGCATTTAACTTATAATATGAACTTTTGATATATAATTGAGTTATAAATTGAAATAGGTTAATAAAGGAGATCTATAAAAGGAAGTTGTTATAAAATAAATAGAAATGGAATTTATAAACATTGTTTTATAAATCCGCAAACGGCTAATTTTGATAAGTAAAATCGTTGTAACTTATTAATGGAGTTATATTCACGTTTTAGACAGTGAATAATCCTTTAAAAATAAAATGTACAGAAATAATAAAATTTGTTAACGAAGTATATTCACGTTTTGGATAGTGAATATTATGTTAAAGAAAATGTTCTGGATGTGATGTTTTAAATAGAATTAAAACGATCTAACAATGTTTTTAAAATGTGTTAAGATTCGAAACCATAGATCTCAACATTCATTGTTGAAATAGACGTTTTCGAGAAATAGAAGGAAATAGTGGACGATGACACTGTTGTTATAGTAAATGATTTTCGAAAGGAAATATTTTATATAGTATTGGGATTTATATATCTATTTTAATTTTGAATCCCTATACTAGTGATTTTGGGTTGTTGTAACGATGTTTTGCGCAACATTCGTTTTGGCCCAAATAAATATGTTTAAGAGAATGATTTCCTTAAAAGAATGAAATATATACTTAATTTCGATTTAAGTATATTGAATATTTTCCAAGTGTTGAAAGTAAATGGATTTGTGAATTACTTATAAATAAGTATGGAAATGTTTTTCCAATGTGAAGTGAAACATTTTTGAGAATTTATCTTTTTGAAGATAAATTAAAAATGAATAATTGAAATTGTATATTCATAAATATTTTGGAATATAAATTCACTATGGAATTTATAAATGACAAGGGGAATTTGTTTAAAAATAAACGTTGGTTTATTTTTGAAGTGTGGAAATTAATTTACGGATTTGGAACGTAAATATAAAGTAAATCGGTAAGGATTTATTTTAATTGGTTTAAATGAACCATGTCGAAATGAAAGTATTTCCGCGTAAGGAAAATGTTTGAAATTTGTTTTCAAAAGTGGTAAAGATGAAAAGTGATTTGAAATTTGTTTTCAAATGGTTGAAGTGTGACAATTATATATATCTTGTAAAGATATTTTTGGAAATTAAATAATTTAGAAAATTATTTGGAAATCTGGTGATATTGTGCATATCCATTGATAGTTCAATAACCGACTATCAATATTTACCTTTAAATAGGTATCTATTGTGATTTGCTTGAATTTGAATGCCACACTTATTTTTGAATAAGCGCTCACTATTCGGGTTAACAGGGAAAGGACCTTGGGGTCGTATAACCCATTTCGAATATGTGATACGTCGTTATGAATTGCATTTGAAGACCGGAGTTAAAGACCGGATATTTTTGAAAATGGAAGGATTACCGTCGAATGTTTCTGCACCGAATGGCCCCGTTATAGAAATTCCATATATGATGGGAAGTCCGGACGTGATTAGTGAATATCCGGATTGCAAGGACTTCTTTGTAAGTGCCTTCGGTTCTGTTCGATCCCGTAACAGACTTGTATTGATTGTATGTCTGATATTACAAATTGAGATATAAAGCTAATTTGTTTCAAATATATTTCTGTTGGTGACGGAGAATTTATTCTCTTAGCTTAACACCCTTCTCTGAGACGTACGAGCTCAGAGGTTATGTAGTTGATGGTTATCAACGATATATTCCCAATTTGGTAATGTGACATGCTGAGTGTTGCTGTGAAATGATCATTATTTGATCATTTGTGATATGATCATTTATCTTTGTGATCATTACTTTGATCATTTGTTGACCGAAAGCATGGCTTTGTACCAAAGCGTGGCTTTGTGGACGTGTAACAACCCGCATATTTATCGGTTGTATATTTAAATATTTTATTTAAATATGACGTCGTTTATCGAATTATGGTCCGAAAAGTTACTTTCTGCAAACGGTCGAATTGGGACTCAAGACCACTTCCATTGAGTTCAAAATGTCATTTGCGATCTTTTTGAGTATAATCTTTGATATGTTTGGAGTAAGTTGAATTTCGCTACTTTTTCTATTGGGTTTAGGGTTTGGGTTCAGCCCACTAGCTTAACTAATACCCTAACTCAGCCCTCTCCTCTCCATTCTCTCATTCCACTCTTCTAAACTCAAGCTCCAACAGAAAATGGTGGAAGGGAAAGGGAAATAGAAATTGCAAACCCTAGTTCTTCTTGCTAGCTCATATTCTTGCTCCAAAATCAAAGAGAAGCAATTGGTAAGCCTCTTCTTCATCTTCTCTATCTCTTTCTCTCTTCAATCTCAGAAATTCCTAAACCTAAACTTAGGAAATATTTGTTTGATCTTAGATTGAAGCTAGTAGAGTTGAAGTAGAGAGTGGTTGGCCTTGTTCCTTTGCATTTGAGCTTCTTCTTCTTGTCCTTGAGTTAGAAAGGTGAGTTTTTGGAACTCACATCTAAGCTATTGCTTGTGCTGAGGTTGGGTATGAATTGCTAACCTCTATTCATGTCTATTGCATTGGATTTGGATCGATTGGTTTCGATATGTTTTGGCCACTTTGGCCTAGGCAAATTGTTGCCCAAACCAAGTGACCAGATGTCTGGTAACCAAGCTCAGACGTCTGGTTTGTAGCTGGAGTGAAAAATATAAACATACAGCAGTTGAAAGAAAGTCAGAAACCACTCTCAGACGTCTGACCCTCAATTTCAGACGTCCGAATGGTTTCAGACGTCCGGTTCGCAAAATCAGACGTCTGGTTTGTTTTGCTGGGATTTTCCAGAAGACAAAACCAGACGTCTGAATGCACCCTTCAGACGTCTGGAATCCCCTGTTTTGCCTAATTTGCCTATTTTGGCTAATTTTGAGTTAATTTCCAACTTTTATCGATTCCTGTTGATTCCAATTAGTTGTTATTGCATATTTGACTTTGATGACTTGTTTTTGACTTCATTCATGGGTTTCATAAATGATTTCTTCAAATCGTATTAAAATCTCCCTTCTCCAAATTATAAGTTCTATTTATAATGCACACACAATTTCGCACTTCGATCGAAGTGGAAGGGTGATTAAATGGTTGGGCAAAACACGGACCATGAATCTGTGCGTTTGTCCCGATTAGTCCTCGACCTATTCTATTGATCGTTTTGACCTTCGGGTTTGGTTTATTGATGATATGAGGTAAACTTTGTACTGCTTTGAGTGTGAAATTGACTAACGGATAGTGAACCGTTTAGTGCGAACGGGTGGTTATGGGACTCACGTTAACACTTTTCGAGTTCCTTTCTAGGAGTTTGTGACACATGCCGCCTTTGGGATAGTGTCTTCAAGACTGTCTCCTACTGGCTTGTTGCCTTTAGTATCGCTTTTGGAGTTGGTCCTTTGCCCCAGCTCGAGAGATATTTGGGATTGTCTGTTGCCTTTGGGATAGTGTCTTCGGACTGTCTCCTTCTGGCTTGTTGCTTTTAGTAGCGCTTTCGTAGTGGTTTCTTCACCACCGCTCGAGAGATATTGGAATGGTTTCTTCACCACCGCTCATGAGATATTTAGGTTTGTCGCAATTGGAATTTTCTGTTGTTTCACTGATATGACTATATTCCCTTGGTATCGCCCATCGGTGTTGGTCTTTTTGAGCCGCATGATGTGTAGCGGTTACCTTGTGGAACTTGTATACCTTATGGGTATTTGTTATTTGCCTTTTTTGGATTGCTTTGGGATATTTATATCCTTTGTTTATCTATGTCGCCGATAATATGAGGCTTGTTCTATATGATTCATCTTTTGTGATGATTGTGTTATCTCTTTTAGAGATATTTGTTATACTTTGTAACCTTGCAGGTTTATTGTTGTTCAGTTTATCTAACTGATTTGTTTAGGTAGACTGACCCATGTATTTTATACTCGGGTCAGACCGAGATGTTTCAGGTTAGGTGCTTTTGGATTCAGCCTCTTTTGCTTCCGCAAGGACTATTCCGCTAGTTTCTTGTTGTCGTAGCTTTTGTGTAGTCCTCATCTGTTGTAACTCTGATATGTATTATTGACTCGACTGTATATTATGGTTTGTTATACCACTTGTCAAGTATTATTTTGTATACTCTGCTATGTATAAGTATATATGTATATGATGATATACTGCTCTGTGATGTATATTACATTTGAGTTGTTATATTCTGTTCTGATAGATCCTCCAACCACCTATGGTTTTGTTTTAAGTATTCATTGGATATGTCGATCTGCTTGGTACGATTATTGTCGATGTATTCAATAGATAGTTAGAGCAAGGCTATAGATGGTTGCTCCCAACCAGCCTTATTCTCCGTGTTAGTTGACGGCATTACTCTGTAGTGTCCTTGGCTAGCGTGGGTATAGAGGTGGGGCGTCACAGGACGAGACTTCGTGGGACCTCACACCCCGGAAATGGTCAAAACAGGAAGAATGCAGCAAGGTTATTAGGGGTAGCGCCCTCTAGTGTATGTCATTCCTTTTGGATAGAGGTGGTATCATGGTATGGAGCCCAGATACTTAACCTATGTTGTTGCTGCAAACTTATTACTTTGTGGTTGTTGGAAATCGAGGATCCTCGAATGTAGATCGGTTACGATCGGGGGGATGGCATATTCGTGCAGTAGTTACCCAGTTAGGGGTAACCCGGCCTTGTGTTGGCAGAGATCCGGTTTGGTTCTCGGGACGTCATTCCAGAGGCGTTTCCATGTGGCAATGGAAAGTTCCTTGGCCTGACCATTTGTTGGAAATCCAAAGAAACAATACGAGCCTTGTACGGTTTTAGTTGTAGAACCTGCCATCTAATATGGTAGCTATAGTAGGCATAGTATAATGGTACCTATGCTGGCTAAGATTTATATTCTACTTTCGAAATTTTTCTACACTATGCACTAATAATAATATCAAAAAAAATGATTTGATTTTACGTAGTAAGCATTTTTGACTAACATAAGAAGAAATCTCCTCCAAGTCTGCGTTTGCATTGTGTGTGTGGTGGGAGGTCTTATGGTAGTCTCATTTTTAAAAGCATTGCGAATTGACTTTAAAAATATTCCTCTATTTTGTTTTTGAAGATGAAAATAAACTGTTTTAGTTCTCACACCAGTCACATGACTGACTTGGAGTTTATTGTTTTCCTTCCTAAACTCTAGGTGCCCACCAATTTCCACACGGGCAGTCAAGAGTCAGGTTTATCAGGATATTCTAGAATTCAGGAGTTGCTGGAGGCAAGATGGATGGCATGGCGTATTACTAGTATATAGTATTTATTTTCCGCTGTTTGTTGTTGTTTGATAGTTGTACACTCTGATGATGTAATGAAATGTAATGTAATGTAATCACTGATATAGTTCTTTGTTTAAAGATTATTCATTTATCTATTATATGTTGTTCCGCTGCGATTGTGAGATTTTGATATTGTTCTGTTGTTTTCTTTCAGTTCTATTCTATCTTTTCCCTCTTCTTCTATCTTTTTTCTTTTTTTTCTTTTTCTTAAAACCCTGAGAATTCGTATTTCAGTTAATCTTGAGTTAATCAATGGAGATTAGTGTCTATTCAAGGAGTACGGATTTGCGGGTCCTCACATCTGGTATCAGAGCATATGGTTAAGGGACAACCATGGCTCTGTTGGGTATTACTCATTAGAGATAGAGTCGGTAGTGCTCTAGAATGAGTTTGAGTGTAATAATAGCTATGAGAGCGTATTTGTTAGTGAATATAAAATTGTTTTGTATTGTGTTGACTTGTCGGTTGATTGTTTATGGATTCCGGTCGATGTAGTCTAGCTAACTATCGTAGATAGGGGTTTCTAAACTCTTAAACAAGATAAACCGACAAGATATTGTTTTAAGTTGGGTAGATGAAATAATTTTACCTTGATTATATTTTATATATAAAGGAATAATTTTTTAGAATTATTAAACTGTATATAAGTTGATTGTTTGGTAGTTGAAAATGTAAGAATATATATAAGTAAATTTAAAAGATGTTTGAATAGTCTAAATTGAAGAATAATTGTATAAGCAAATGAATTATAAGAATTGAAATTATAATTAATGTGATTTGCAATTGTGAAGTAAACTTATATGTAAGAAGTGAAACTATATGAATATATTTATGAATATGAGTTGTAAATAAAAAAAATGAGTTTGAATAAGTAATGAAATTTGACTTTGGTAAAGGTTAAATAAAAATTTACTTTAGAATTTGGAATCTGAATTGGATTTATAAGTTGGAATTTAAGTTAAGTAAAGCCAAATAATGTTGAAATGGAATATAACTTAAGAGATGTTGAATGAAGTTGATTTTGGTATAAAAGTAAATTAATAAAGTTAAGTGATAAATGTGAACTTGAGTTATGTAATGAAATTCAACTTTAGTAATTGAATTGAATGAATTGAATTGAATGTAAATCAATTAAATGTAAATAATTGATATGTAATAATGAATGTAAGTGTAATTCATTAAAGTGTTATGTTATTGGAAGTTGAAAAATTGAATGAAAATCAATTTAATTAAACCAATTGAAAGTAAAGGTGTTAAACCAAATTGAATGAATATAAGCAAAGGAATTTGGTAGTAATTAATATGCATTGGTTGCTATATGATAATTAGTTAATTGTATAAAAACCCATATGCAATTGAGTTAATGAAATTGAAAGCTAAAGTAATTGAAATCCAATTGGAAGTTAAGTGAATCTTAAATAGAATTGAATTTGATTTGGAAGTGAACCAACTTAAATATGAATTAGTGAATATAAACTAATTGAAAATGAATGTTAGTAAAAACATCCACTGTTAATGAATCAAATGTGATTAAATTGAGAACCCATTTCATTGAATATTAATGAGAATATAAATGAATATTTATTGGTTATGGATGTTAGTTGAATGCTAGTTGGATGATAGTTGGTTGATGGTTGAATATATTGCTTTTACTACATTTGCTATGTTGGCATATATAGTTATTATGTTGCTATATGTTGTATATTGATACTATTGTATATATACATGTTTCTCATTGTTTGTTGAGTGTTTAGTAGGTGCGGATCGCGTTTGCTTCGCATTTGGAGCTCGCTTTCGCGCTACATTAGCCGTATATGCTTGCTAATAAAATATAAGGTACATATCTCGGATTAAATATCGTACTTTTACACTTTTTTCCTACGGGATGCCTTATCACTTGATGAGATGTATATTTGTGATATAGCTACTGTCATTTTTTTTTCGAATCGAGCCGCGCAAAGGAGACCATGGCGAATTTTTTCGAAAATTTAAGGCGTTGGAATATTTTTGAGAAATAAATTGGAAAATTTTGAAAACTATAACTTTGATTTGAAGTTGAAAGTTAAACAATAGTAGTTGTTTTTGAAAAGATAACTAAGTATGATTTGAAAACTTAGTAAAGTTATTATAAGAAGTTTAACTAGGATTTATGGAAAGTTAATAGATTCTATAACTTTTCTTACTTGGTAATTTCGAGGACGAAATTCTTTAAAGGGGGAAGTCTGTAACGACCCAGAATTTCTATTAATTAAAATTTGTATATTTAATTACTTTTAAATATTAATAAGCGAATTTTATAAGTTGAATAAATTTTATTTTGAATAATTGGATTTAATTGGATAATTAAATCGATAATTTAATAGTTGAAAATACAGAAAAAAATTGAATAACGGGTTAAATATGATTCGAAAAATTTTATTTTATCATATTGGAGTTAGGACGATATTTTAGAACTTTTAAAATTGAATTAAAAGTTAATTTGTGAAAATTGAATATTTTAATATTTAAATCGACTAGTGAAATTAGTCAATTTTTGAACGGTCTCAGAATTGGCTGAAACTAGTTCCATTGGATCCGTAATAGTTTGTTATTATCGAATTTCAATTTCCGTAGCAATCGGAGTTTTCGTTTGACCGTGGCAGCTCGAAACGCATCGAAATTGTTTTTAATATTAATTTGACGAGTTAAAAATAGCCATTTTTCAAACAGTCTCGGATTTCGACGAAACTAGTTTCATCGGATCCGTAATGTGATATTATTGTATGGTTTCAAATTTCGTGTCAATCGGATTTACCGTTTGTCCGGGGCAAGCTAAAACGCCTAGAAATTTGATTTACCGATTTAATTTTAAAATCGAACGTTTATTGTCATAATTCGCACAGATGATCGAATTAGCTCCCGAAACATGTTCCATTATGTTCGGAATGCGGGGTAAATCTTAGGAACGCCAACTGGCACGCTTCGTTTGGAGTTCGGAAAATCCGAGTTGAATAGTGTTTGAGAAATTTTCTATATAAGCCCCTTAAAATTTCATTTTGCAAAATAAAAGCAACCCCTAGGGTTTTCATCAGTAGCCGCCTCCTTTCTATATCAATGGCTGAAACCCAATCAACTTCCCCCTCGTTTATCTCCTCATCCATCGACTTTCATCCAAAACATTCAACTAGAAAAATGTCTCCAGATCCAACGGCCGAGATGTTGTTTAATGAAATGGATTGCTCGAATTTTCATCGCGTTCAAGCGCTGGTCATACACGTTTTTCTATGAACCTGGGGGGCCGAGCTTCACTATGCTGGGGGCGGTGGTGCCCTTCGAAGCGAGCTTCAAGGTGGCACACTCCGATCAACGTGAAGTCGAGTAAATTTGGTGCGAAAATTCATGAGATGGTGGCGGCTATGGGTTGTGGGGACGTGCATGTTACCTGTTGGAGAAGAAGATGCAGGGTGCGGCTGTGATTTGGAGATGCAGGAATCAATGGCTGAGATGCAATCTAGGTTTAGAAATAAAATTATGTTGTAAATTTTTTATTAAAAATTCGTGTAAACTTTAAAATAGTGTAACTTTTTCATACGAGCTCGAAAATGCACGAAACGAATTGTGTTGGATTCGTTTTATCAAGCACTACGCTATGGAAATGGATTGGAGTCTTTTGGAGCTAGCAAAAATTTTGAGTAAAATTAAACGCGCGTTTAATTTTATTCGAAATAAAAGCTGAAAACGAAATTGAAATCAAGGTGAGAAATTCTCACTCAATGGAATCGGTTTCGATTTTAATTTTAAATAGTTATATTGTGTTTGAATGATGATCGTTATCTATTGATTGTTAGAGTAGACATTATGCGCCGTTAGTAAGCGGATGTTATTTATTAAAAACATATACCGCGAATATTTCACAGTACGGTGAAATTGGTATTATTTATGTACTTGGAATTGATTTCCCGCATTATATAGCGGATGAGACCCTATTGCGCCGTCTATTAAGCGGATAATATTTTATAAATCCCATATACTGCGATAATTCCGTACTGGAACGGAATTGGTATTGTGCTAACATCTTTGGATGCAGGAAAACAGGTTGGAGGGATCCAACTGGATTCCTCAACAGTATTTATTTGATTATGGATATTTTGATATTCGTTGATTATCATATACAGATATATGATGTCGTTGTTGTCGTGATTGACTATTTGGTGTGTAGCATCATTTGGGCCAATTTTGGAATTTTAAAAGGATTTTAAAATTGATTTTTTTTGAAAGTATACGTTTGTAAAATATTTTTGAAATTGATTCATTTTAAATAAATAAACGTTATAATTTTAATGTTATAGAAATTATGATTTTTGAGAAATATAGTTAAAAGTTGATTTTTGAAAATATGGGGTTAATGATTTTATAAAATAGTTCAAATTGGGATTTTTGAATTTATTATAAAAAGTTTAAATATAGGATTTATGAGATTTGATTTGATTTTATAAATCAAAGAAAATGATGAAATTATAAAGGAGTTTAAAGATGTTTTTAAATAATAATACCAATTGATTTATATAAAGATTTATAAATTAAAATATTTAAATTATAAAACGAGTCTTTATAAGTGTTAGAATGAAGTGTAAATGAATTTCATAAATGAATGAAATTTATAGAATTATAAACGGTGAAGTTATAAATGGAATTTTATAAGCAGTAGGTTTATAAAATTTGTAAAGTTATTAAAAGAATAGATTTGGGTAAATAAATGAATCTTATAAGTTATAAGATTTATAATTTGGGAAGTTTAAAAGAACAATTTTGTAAACAAATAAATTTTAAGCATTTAACTTATAGTGTGAACTTTTGATATATAATTGAGTTATAAATTGAAATAGGTTAATAAAGGAGATCTATAAAAGGAAGTTGTTATAAAATAAATAGAAATGGAATTTATAAACATTGTTTTATAAATCCGCAAACGGCTTATTTGATAAGTAAAATTGTTGTAACTTATTAATGGAGTTATATTCACGTTTTAGACAGTGAATAATCCTTTAAAAATAAAATGTATAGAAATAATAAAATTAGTTAACGAAGTATATTCACGTTTTGGATAGTGAATATTATGTTAAAGAAAATATTCCGGATGTGATGTTTTAAATAGAATTAAAACGATCTAACGATGTTTTTGAAATGTGTTAAGATTCGAAACCATAGATTTCAACATTCAATGTTGAAATAGACGTTTTTGAGAAATAGAAGGAAATAGTGGACTATAACACTGTTGTTATAGTAAATGATTTTCGAAAGGAAATGTTTTATATAGTATTGGGATTTATATATCTATTTTAATTTCAAATCCCTATACTAGTGATTTCGGGTTGTTGTAACGATGTTTTGCGCAACATTCGTTTTGGCCCAAATAAATATGTTTAAGAGAATGATTTCCTTAAAAGAATGAAATATATACTTAATTTTGATTTAAGTATATTGAATATTTTCCAAGTGTTGAAAGTAAATGGATTTGTGAATTACTTATAAATAAGTAAGTATGGAAATGTTTTTCTAATGTGAAGTGAAACGTTTTTGAGAATTTATCTTTTTGAACATAAATTGAAAATGAATAATTGAAATTGTATATTCATAAATATTTTGGAATATAAATTCACTATGGAAGTTATAAATGAAAAGGGGAATTTGTTTAAAAATAAACGTTGATTTACTTTTGAAGTGTGGAAATTAATTTACGGATTTGGAACGTAAATATAAAGTAAATCGGTAAGGATTTATTTTAATTAGTTTAAATGAACCATGTTGAAATGAAAGTATTTCCACGTAAGGAAAATGTTTGAAATTTGTTTTCAAAAGTGGTAAAGATGAAAAGTGATTTGAAATTTGTTTTCAAATGGTTGAAGTGTGAAAATTATATATATCTTGTAAAGATATTTTTCGAAATTAAATAATTTGGAAAATTATTTGGAATCTGGTGATATTGTGCATATCCATTGATAGTTCAATAACCGACTATCAATATTTACCTTTAAATAGGTATTTGTTGTGATTTGCTTGAATTTGAATGCCACGCTTATTTTTGAATAAGCGCTCACTATTCGGGTTAACCGGGAAAGGACCTTGGGGTCGTAAAGCCCATTTCTAATATGTGATACGTCGTTATGAATTGCATTTGAAGACCGGTGTTAAAGACCGGATATTTTTGAAAATGGAAGGATTACCGTCGAATGTTTCTGCACCGAATGGCCTCGGTATAGAAATTCCATATGTGATGGGAAGTCCGGACGTGATTAGTGAAATCCGGATTGCAAGGACTTCTTTGTAAGTGCCTTCGGTTATGTTTGATCCCGGAACAGACTCGTATTGATTGTATGTCTGACATTACAAATTGAGATATAAAGCTAATTTCTTTCAAATATATTTCTGTTGGTGGCGGAGAATTTATTCTCTTAGCTTAACACCCTTCTCTGAGACGTACAAGCTCAGAGGTTATGTAGTTGATGGTTATCAGCGATATATTCCTAATTTGGTAATGTGACATGCTGAGTGTTGCTGTGAACTGATCATTGTTTGATCATTTGTGATATGATCATTTGTTTGATCATTTGTGATATGATCATTTGTTTGATCATTTATCTTTGTGATCATTACTTTGATCATTTGTTGACCCAAAGCATGGCTTTGTACCAAAGCGTGGCTTTGTGGACGAGACTTCGTGGGACCTCACACCCCGGAAATGGTCAAAACAGAAAGGATGCAGCAAGGTTATTAGGGATAGCGCCCTTTAGTGTATGTTATTCCTTCTGGATAGAGGTGGTATCATGGTATGGAGCCTAGATACTTAACCTATGTTGCTGCTGCAAACTTATTTCTTTGTGGTTGTTGGAAATCGAGGATCCTCGGATGTAGATTGGTTACGATCGGGGGATGGCATATTCGTGTCAGTAGTTACCCAGTTAGTGGTAACCCGACCTTATGTTGACAGAGATCCGGTTTGGTTCTCGGGACGTCGTTCCAGAGGCGTTTCCATGTGACAATGGGAAGTTCCTTGGCCTGACCATTTATTGCAAATCCAAAGAAACAATATGAGCCTTGTACGGTTTTAGTTGTAGAACCTGCCATCTAATATGTTAGCTATAGTAGGCATAATATAATGGTACCTATGCTGGCTAAGATTTATATTCTACTTTCGAAATTTTTCTACACTATGCACTAATAATAATATCAAAAAAAAATGATTTGATTTTACGTAGTAAGCATCTTTGACTAACAAAAGAAGAAATCTCCTCCAAGTCTGCGTTTGCAATGTGTGTGTGGTGGGAGGTCTTATGGTAGTCTCATTTTTAAAAGCATTGCGAATTGACTTTAAAATATTCCTCTATTTTGTTTTTGAAGATAAAAATAAACTGTTTTAGTTCTCACACCAGTCACATGACTGACTTGGAGTTTATTGTTTTCCTTCCTAAACTCTGGGTGCCCACCAATTTCCACACGGGCAGTCAAGAGTCAGGTTTATCAGGATATTCTGGAATTCAGGAGTTGCTGGAGGCAAGAAGGATGGCATGGCGTATTTACTAGTATATAGTATTTCTTTTCCTCTGTTTGTTGTTGTTTGATAGTTGTACACTCTGATGATGTAATGAAATGTAATGTAATGTAATGTAATAATTGATATAGTTCTTTGTTTATATATTATTCATTTATCTATTATATGTTGTTCCGCTGCGATTGTGAGATTCTGATATTGTTCTGTTGTTTTCTTTCAGTTCTGTTCTATCTTTTCTCTCTTCTTCTATCTTTTTTCTTTTTTTTCTTTTTCTTAAAACCCTGAGAATTCGTATTTCCGTTCATCTTGAGTTAATCAATGGAGATTAGTATCTATTCAAGGAGTATGGATTTGCGGGTCCTCACATACTTAGATTATACTTCTTTAGTGCTTCTAAATACCAACTCAAATCATTATAGGTCATAGCATCATTACTATGCAATTCCATCAAAGCAAGTTGTTTTATGGAATATGCAAAAGAGTAAGACAATGAAGATTGTGTTCTTTTCTAAAATCATCTATCATATCTTTAGGCTTTTACTAGGACAATCACAGATCTCATCAATGACAAACAATTTAATGAACACACTAGACATATGTGGATTATTCATATTTCTAAGACCCAACCTATAAGAATGATCATGTAATGATCTGCCTTTCTTACACGTAAAGACGACACTTAATACACCCTCAGTATTCATTTGCTAATCATTCAAGTGTGTGAAAGATAGGTCATTTGGAGTGAAGAAAGAAAAGATTGGACAGAATCTCACAAAATATGATGAGTAACATATAATATGAACAAGTCTTTACAAAAGGAAATCATCTTTACTATATACAACATCCGAGTACATTTACCTATTATAAGTCTGGACAATTATAACAGCATGTCCTTATAATTCTTATAAATACAAACAAGAACAAAACAAACAGAATAGAGAAATAATATAAGATATGTAGATACATCTTAAGATTCCGTCTTATCTCCTAAAACTGAAGAATCCAGTCAATTCTGGAAAACATGGTCGGGCTGACTCAAGCATTAAGAACAATAACGCCTAGATAAGTTTGGTAAAACCAACGTGAGAAACTAAAATCATAATGGAATTTTCTTTATTATAACTTGTAAAATCCTTTAAAATTAAAGGTATCTTGCAAGACCATGCTGCACATAAACATCGGCAAGTTTTTACCTTATGATAATCAAAATATTTTCTATAGAAAATCCAGTGATTTTATAATAATGTCTAGGATACAAATACATACCAATCATATAGAAAATGTTACATTATTAGATTCTAACATAATAGGTATACAATCAAGTTTGAAGGCACATATTGGAGAATGGATTCCAACTATGAAAAGGTAAGGGTCTACTCACTGAATCCATACGCCTTTAGATAAAATAACGGGAGGATGCAACACATTGCACCTCTGCTACTTGAGACCGACCCTACACCTTACTGGATAGCGCCAAATATGATCACCCCTTGGTTGTGATCGAACAACCATAGTGGGTCCCGAAGCATAAGTGATATTAACAATCCATATAGCTCTACCGCATGTCCACGCTTTGGTCATTGTCTAGGTTAATAAGGCTTGGGACTATGATTTCCTCATTATGTAGCAACTATCTTGGAATGCTGACACTACCCTCCAAGCAGCAATGCAGTGTCATCATTCATCCATACAAGTTCATTCTAGGTCTAATGAAACCAAAGGCGCTACCTCTACTACATCCATTTTGGAATCACCCTCGGGATCAATAGCAAGTAGCCCTCGCACTTCAAAAGCTCCATCTTCAATCATCTTCAAGATATCTTCAGTTCGAAATGCTTAAGTTGGATCGATGTGGTTTTCAGATAATTTATATTTATGTGATCCCAATCTCCTCGTAACAACTTACGATAGTTCCGGTAAACTCAGCCATGATTCTTTTAGAAAAAATCAAATAATATATAGGACTAGGGATCATCCCTAACCGTTTAAGTTGGCGGATCTCCCTATCATTTATCTTAAGAGAACAAAACAAGTATTATATGCATAATACAACATCATCGAAGATGACTGTGTCATATAACTCACATGTTTCTCCTAGGTATTTCTGGAGTCATGATTTTATCCAGATTCGATGGTCCTTTATTTAACTACCAAATAAAAAACAAACAACAAATTTAGAGATTTAATTACTCATAGCAATTATTAAACCTCAAACTAAAGCTTTGACTTATTAAAACTCTTTACAAAAGTGTTTATTAAAAACATTCATATACTTATCTCACTGCTATAAGTATATTCACAAAATATTTGTGAAAGATTTCTCATTTCCAAATCATATAAAAGGATAAAAACAAAATGTTATTTAAATTATAAATAAAGATAACCTCAAATAATATTCCTGCGGCGTTAAGTATGGAACGAATGTCCATACCATCAAAATTAAGAAGGTCGGCTAAAGGAATCCAATCTCAAATTCTTTTATAAATTTCTATCTAGAAATCCTCTTAATAGATCTCCTTTATTTATGAATTCCCTTTATTTAAATTCCAAATTCATTTACATAATTCTTTATAAATCACCAAGTTAAATTTAAAAAACCCTTTTATAAATATTAAAATCGTTTCTGTATCTTTTTATAAATCTCCAAAATTATTTATAAAACATCCTTTATAAATATCCAAAATCATTTTTAAAGCTTTCTTATAAATATCCAAAACCATTTATAGAACTTTCTATAAATATTCCTTATTTAAAACAAATCTCCCTTAACAAATCATTTAATAAAGTCCAGGTGATAAACAAAATGATTATCTAAAACACATTTACTAAAATCATTACTTAACCTAAAACCATTATTAAAAGTACAATTGACCCTAAAAATCAGATAAAACCTTAGTGATCATAATGGTTCTCATTTAATTGAGCGTACATTTCAAGTTATAACATGGATTTTACGTATCAAACAGATATGTATAAGGGAATCAACTAATAACAAAGTGGGTTTTTATTCTGCTTAAATAGACGTCCACATAATCTACTAGGGAAGTTATGGCAGAACTGTGATTTATTCTACCAAAAAAATGTGCAATGTAACATAATTAGTAGAATGGCATTTTATTCTGCTAAGCAAATGTCACTGGGTTTCATATTCGACTGGGATTACTTAAGGGAAATTGACAAAGAAATCCCTTGGATTAAAATATTTCCTTAAAAGAAAGTTGCTCCTTGGAAACAAAACCGACCTTCATAATAGAAGTGTTTTAATACTCTAGAAGTTTTATTTAAATATTAAGTGACAATTAAGCTCTTTACTTAATAATAATAATCAAACCTTTAATTAGTGATTAAATAATAATTAACTATTAAATAAATAATTAAACCCTGATGTAACGACCCGAGATTTTTGGCAATATATTTTAATGAATATTTAATCCAATTAAATAAAATGTAAACTTATCATTTTAAAATGAATAGGACTTTTGAAAATATTTTCCATTTATTTATGTACATTTGTATTTCGAAAAGGAAAATTTGATTTGGAAATTTAAGAATAAATCTCTTAAAAATATGTAACATAAAATCTCTCTTATATAATTAAATTAAAATGCTCTACCTTACTTACATTTCGTGAATATATATATATATATATATATATATGTACATATATATGTATGTATGGATAATAATGTTTGAAATAGAATCAAATTCTATCAATATTAAATATAAGTAAACTATATGAATATAATTTAAATATTGATAGTTAAAATACAAATGGAAATAAAAATGAAAACAAGAATTAAGTAGTTATGGTATGCTTGCAACATAAGCTGAAATTTGTAAGCACAAAGTATAAAGTAAAACCAAATATGTATATGAATTATTCAAGCTAGAAGTTAATAAAAACAAGATATCTTCATACAAAAGCCAAATGAATAAGTATGTAAACAAGTTAGGAAATAATGGCATTAAATGCCATCATCTCAGCCAAAAAATTAAGTCATTCCAAATATTTTCAAATCTTTACATTTCAAAAATAAAAATCTGATCAATCATAACAAAAAGAAGAAAGCTTGACCAGATAATACCTTCCTTATTACAACTGTTTTCTCTTATAAGTATATATCTAATCTATTTTAGTTCATTCAGTAAAACTTAGCTAACCAGAGAAAAACAAGAAGAAAAAAAAGAAGTAAACTCAAATTTAGTTCAAACAAAAACAGAAAAAAAAACTAAGGGCAGATTCAAACTGCAATTTTCAATGAACGATAGATTGTTCTCTGTTCACAGAATTTTCAAGTGAGTAAACATCAACTTTAAGGCTTCGAGTTTAACAGTAAAGATGATTCATTTATAAAATGGTATTGTATATGTTTTATCTTTGAATATAAATTCTGTGTATATATATAGGTTACTCTGTATATTGGTCTTCTCTGTTAAAGATTGTAGGGTTGATTATCATTCAAACTCGAATTGTTTTCAACTGATCATTTTAAAGCTTTCAGTTTTCAATCAAACAAGATGTTAAAAACTCAATCAAGATTTTTTAAAAGCTGATTAAACCATGTTTGTAAAATGTACCACTGTAATCTTGTTTCATAGGTAATCAAGTAATAATTTGATAAATTTGATTGTTGTAAAAAGATAATTCAAGTTCATAACTTGCATTCTTACTGTAAATTATGATTTTTAAAACAAAAATGAAGATTTTTAATTTAGTATTCCAAGAGCAGTTTGTATTTGAACAAAATTTGCTTTTTTCCCATTTTCTGACGATCGAATCAATTTTAAAAGTTGAGATTTCGTTTGAAGCTAGTATGAACATCTGTGATCACGATAAAATTGTGGAATAATTTTTCTATTGCGTGAATTAAAGGAACAAGATAAATTTAGGGTTTGTTTCGAGTTTTTGCACATGTCAGAAACGAGTCGTGTTCGTCCTCTATACATGATCGAGTTTCACGAGATTCAAGGGAGTGGAAGAGTAGCGTATTGTCATGGTGTGGACGGAGTTTGGGCGTCTCCGGTGGACTGGGCGGTGGCGGCGAGGTGTTTTAGTAGTGGGATGTGCTGTACTTTTTCGAGCATACTGTCCTTTTTTGATTTCGAATGTTTGGTGATAAATCGAGTTTTGTTTTCAAGTTTATGGGAGTTTTGTGACTTTCCTGAGGTGATGGAGTTCGTCGGAGCTATGGCGTGTCGTCATGCATGTGTATGGCGTGGTTTCGGTGTCAGCGTCGTTAATGTTATGTGTCTTGAGTCGTTGCTCGAGTAATTGAGGTGATTGCTTCGAGTTTTAGACCGACTACGTGAGAGGGTTTCCTGATGCTTAAATCTATACTTAAGTTTAAACTTAAAATTACTAGAAATAAAAAGAAGAAGAAGATGGAGTACGAGAGGAAGAGAATGTCTCGGGGAAAGCTGGTGGGAAACGCGTGTGTTTCTTGAGTAAAGCATGGGAAGTCTCGAGTTGGTTTTCAGAACTATAATGTTATAAAAAAATAAAGTTAGGTAAATTGTGTTTCAACAAATTTTAAGCATGGACGACTTAATAAAGAATTGACAATTTAAGTTAAGACTAAAATACAAGTTTTAATTAAGATGAATAATTAATACCAATTAATTGTTTTGAAAAGCAATTAAGAATAACTAAATTATAATTGTAATTAGAGATTGGTTAATTAATGATTAAGTAATAAATAAATTTGCAATTAACTACTTAAAGTTAATTAATGTATGATTAGTAGTTAAGTAATTAAGTAATTTAATTACGAATTAATAATTGATTAATTAAGTAATTAGTGGTTAATAAATGGGTAATTAGGTTTTATTAATTAATAATTAAGGGTAATTAATTAAGTAATTAAGGTTAAATAAATTGATTAAGAAATGATTAATTAATTAAATGATTTGAAATGGAATAGTTAGTTAATTAATGATTAATTAAACAGGGTTAAGTGATTAATTCTCAAGTAATTGATTTTAATTAAATTAATTACAATAAGAATTTAAGATGCTTGCTTATGAATAATTGTATAAGTAGAATATCTGATTTGTGATATCTATTTAGTGATATTCTGTGATGCTCTATGATATGCCTTGATATATCTATGATGATTGCGTTTGATTTATCTGTGATAAATACTATGTGAATTCAAAGTGTTGAATTAAATTGTTTAAACTAATAAACAACTTAACCTTTATAATGACATTTGGATTTTGATGAGACCGGGGTCGGGTGTCAATTATGATTATCCGAAAACCACATCAATCCAAATTAAACGTTAGATCGTAAATTTCTCAAGTGAAGATCGAGATGGTGTTTCAAAATGCAAGAGTTATTGTCGTTGACTCTAAGGGTGATTCCAAAATGAGTGTAACGAGATAACGCCTTTGGTTTCGTTCGAACCCGGAACGAACTTGTATGGATTGAATGCTTTCAGAACATCGTCAGGCGGATGATGAGCATTCTAAGAGATATGTTCTATAAAGGTAATCACAACCTCAAGCCTCATCAACCGGGAATGGCTAAAACAGGGGATGTGTAGCAAGGTTAGGTGGGTAGCACCCAAGCAGGATGAGATACACCCCTGTCTAGATGTCCCTTTTTATTTTGGCTGTGTGCGTAGTTGCTAGCTACAACCGTGGGATTATCTTGTTCGGGACTGTTCAGTAAGGAATGGTTCCGGCCTTGTGTTGTAGGGGGTCACGAGTGATCCTCGGTACGGTGAGCTAGGCCTCATACTGTGACGGGCGGTGCCCCAGTAGCCCTGCCATTGTATGGAATCCAATCTCCAATAAGTGCCATACGTTTTGATTGTGCCCAACGAATGTGAGATGTAAGCATTTTAGCTATTTCTGTATTTTACTTGAAAACCCTAGACACTTTTATAATATCACTGGATTTCCTATTAAATTGTTTTTCTTAACGTAAGGTAAAAACTTACCCGTATTTATGTATAGGAAGTCTTACATGATACCTTTATTTTCAAACGTACAAAGTTAAGCAAATTTAAATCGTTTACTCATACCAGGCCCATGTTTGGCCCGGAGTTTATTTTTGTTTTTCATAACTCTTGGGTACTTAAATTTTTATGAGTAACCAAGTGATAGGTTTTGGATTGTTGAGTTCTAGAGGAGCTTGGAGCAGGAGTCCATGCGTGTGTGTATATATATATAGTTCTGCTGTGTTAGTTGATGTATGCTGTATTTTGGGATGTATGTTGTGACAGATGTACATATGACTGTCATGTGTATGATGTTGTGTAACTCTGATATATGTAAAACTATGTAATAGTTATGTGATGTATTATATTTTGTTCCGTTCCGCTGTGAGATTCTGATGTTGTTATTCTTTCTTTCTATTCTTTTCTATTTCTATCCATTTATTTTCTTATTGATGATACATCTTTCTATGAGTAGAAGGGCGAGTCGCCACAGTTGGCATCAGAGCATAAGTTGAGATAATACCTAGGCTCTGGAGTAATATTTATCTTGAGAGTGCGTATTTGTATTTTTATATAATTATATACCAAACTAAATTTGTTGAGTTACTTGTTCAGGTGGCCAACATGAGTTCTAAAAGAAGAGGCAGAGTAGGGGCAGTACCTCGACTGATAATGGACGAAGTCAAACTGCTAGTGAGGTTGTAGATCCAGTACCGCCTCAGGTTAGTTTTGCTGCTTTATGCAAGGACTTCATCAACCTTGGAGGAAAACCATTTAAAGGGTCAGAGACTATATATGAAGTTCAAGCTTGGTTACGCTCTTGTGAGCGCATCTTTAAGAGTATGAAGTTGTCTGATGAGCGAAAAAGGGAAATGGCTTTATGGCAATTGCAGGGTGGCGCAGCAGCCTGGTGGGATGCAACGGTAGAAAACATCTCTGAAGACGACATCTTGCGGGAAAGATTTAAGGAGTTATTTGAGGAGAAATTCATACCAACAGCAGGGAAAACTCGTCTGTATCTGGATTTTCTGAATTTGAGGTAGGGAAGCATGATTATAGCGGAGTATGAGACCAAATTCAACGAACTTTCTTGCTATGGACTAGGACTCATTGATACTCCACTCAAAAAGAACGAAATGTTTGTTCAAGGATTGAGGCCGGAATTTCATGAAAAGACGACGGCGCATTTGAAAGGATCTTTTGTTGAGTTGATTGATATGGCTCTGAGACATAAGGATTTGATGAATAAGATATCAGTGGCACCAGTAGCAGCATCGGGAGGAAATTTTGCTAATCCAAATAGGAGGAAGTTCAATCCCACTTGGAGGAAGAAAAGCAAGAAGAAGACTGGAAGTAACAATAGACCTCGCAAATGTTATATATGTCAACAAGAAGGTCACTTGGCGAATAAGTGTCCCAGGAAAGGATTTCAGCAACAGCAGCAGCAGTCACATCGAAGTGGACCGGGTTCGGCTTTGGTTCAGAGGTCGCTATGCTTCAATTGCCACCAACCAGGTCATATGATCAAGGATTGCTTGCTTCTATATAAAGCTCAGCAGAATAAGGTATTTTCTTTGGAAGGTGCACCATATACTTCATCTAAAAGCAAGGGAGTTTTAGAAGGTACATTACTTTTAGATGGCAAGTATATTAAAATTTTGTTTGATTCGGGTGCTTCTTTGAGTTTTATTTCTCTGGAATCTGTAGAGAAGTTCTTTCTTAACCCTAGTACAGTAGACTGTCCCATCTTTGTATCTAATCCTATAGGAGGGGTAACCAGATTAGATATGATCTATAGAGACTTGAAGATTTCCTATCTGTCCCATAGTTTTTCTTGTAACCCTTATGTGTTGAATTTTAAGGGATTTGACCTTATATTGGGAATGGATTGGCTCGATAAGTATAAGGCTGTTCTGAATTGTGACGAGAGAACAGTTTCGTTGGAAACTGATTTGGCTAGGATTGCCAGAGTGTCGTGTCATAATTCTGGAATTCACTTGAGTAGTCTTTTTCATGGAGTTGAGAATTCTCAAGAGAAGGTTGAAGATATCGATGTGGTCCAAGATTTCCCTGATGTATTCGAGGAAGTTAAGTGTCTGCCTCCGCATAGAGAGATAGAGTTTTGCATTGATCTGGTTCCAGGAGCAGTACCGGCGATTCGGCTAAGTAGGAGGATGGCTCATAGAGAGAGAAGAGTTAGTTAAGCAGACTCAGGATCTTTTGGAGAAGGGGTTCATTAGGCCCAGTTTTTCTTATTAGGGTTCTGCTGCGGTGATTATCACTAAATCGGATGGATCGCTAAGGTTCTGTGTTGACTATAGAGAATTGAACAAAGTGACCATTCGAAATAAATATCCTCTTCCTCGTATTGATGATCTCTTTGACCAGTTGCATGGAGCTTCTATCTTTTCTCAACTGGATTTAGCTTCAGATTTCCATCAGTTAAGGGTAGCTGAGGACAGTATTCCCTTGACTACATTCAAGGGACCAAATTCTTTCTATGAATGGTTGGTTATGACTTTTGGGTTAACCAACGCTCCTGCTTACTTCGTTGATCCGATGAACCGAGTCTTTAGGGATGTCTTGAATAAGTATGTTCTGGTGTTCATCGATGATATTCTGGTTTATTCTAAGTCTGAAGAAGAGCACAAGCAGCATTTGAGAATAGCGTTGGAGACACTGAGGAGGTCAGGCGAAGTTCTCTAAGTGCCATTTCTAGAAATCAGAAGTCAAATTTTTAGGGCATATTGTTTCTGGTGAAGGTATCTCTGCAGTTCCAGCGAAGGTGGAGACTATTTTGGAATGGAAGCAACCGAAGTCACCGACTGAAGTTCATAGTTTTCTTGGATTAGCTAGTTACTACAGGAAGTTTATCAAGGATTATTCCAAGATTTCTTCACATCTGACTAATTTAACGAAGAAAGGAGCTAAATTTAAGTGGACACCTCAGTGTGAAGAGGCTTTTCGGGAGTTGAAGACAAAGGCTAGCCAGTGCACCAGTACTAGCTATTCCAGATGGGAAGAGCAAATTTGAAGTATATGCAGATGCTTGTATAGTTGGCCTGGGAGCAGTTCTGATTCAGAATGGAAGAGTAATTATGTATGCGAGTCGGCAATTAAAGCCACATGAAAAAAACTACGCTACGCACGATCTTGATTTGTTAGCCATTATTTTTGCTTTGAAGATCTGGAGACATTATCTTTTAAGAGAGAAGTTCGAGTTATTCACGGATCACAAATCGTTGAAATATCTTTTCTCTCAAAAGGATCTTAACCTGAGGTAACAACGATGGGTCGAGCTTCTGGCATCCTATGATTTAGATATTTTGTATACCCCGGGAAAGGCGAATGTCGTGGCTGGTGCTCTTAGTAGGAATGCAATTCTGTCTCTTTTGGAAGTCATTTCATCTGTCCAGGACAGAATCATAAGTAAGAAAATGAAGGATAGATCTTTTGAGGAACTAATTCTTGGAACCAAGGATGGTCGATATTCGGATTTCAAGGTGGATGATCATGGTGTTTTGAGGATTAATGGTCGTTTGTGTGGGCCTAATATAGATGGATTGAGGCAAGAAGTCTTAGCTGAGTGTCATCGCTCCAGACTGAATATCCACCCAGGAATATCTAAGATGTATAAAGATATGAGAAGAGTTTTATGGTGGCCGAGCATGAAGAGGGATGTAGCTGCTTTCGTTAAAAGTTATGCTATCTGTCAGTAGGTGAAAGAAGATCAGCAGAAGTCGGCCGATTTGTTGCAGCCTTTGGAAATTCTAGAATGGATGTGGGAGATGATTTCTATGGATTTCATCGATGGTTTTCCTAGAACTAAGAAAGGAAACGATGGAATATGGGTAATTGTGGATCGGTTAACTAAGAGCGTCCATTTTATACCCGTTAAGGCAACTCGTACTACAGCTTCTCTGGTAGAGATTTTCTTGAGAGAGATAGTTAGATTGCATGGTGTCCCTGTTAGCATAGTAAGTGATCATGATCCTATTTTCACCAGCAAATTTTGGGAGGCTTTGCAATCAGCTATGGGAACGAGTTTGAGATTGAGTACAGCCTATCATCCTCAGACAGACGGACAGACGGAGAGGCTGAACCGAATTCTAGAAGATATGCTTAGAGCTTGTGTTTTGGATTTTGGTGGATCGTGGGAAGACCATCTTCATTTAATAGAATTCTCCTATAATAATAGTTACCAAGCTAGTATTAAGATGGCTCCTTATGAAGCTTTATATGGAAGACCGTGTAGATCCCCATCCTGTTGGATAGAATTGAAAGGACGTCTTGTGCTTGGGCCAGATTTGATTCGTGAAGCTTCTACTAAAGTTGAGCTTATCAAGAAAAGGATGAGAGTTACTCAAGACCGTCAAAAGAAGTACGCAGATAAGAGGCGAAGACAATTGGAATTCGAGATTGGTGATTTAGTTTTTGTCAAAGTTTCCCTGATCAAAGGAGCTATTAGATTCGGAAAGACGGGAAAACTTTCCCCGAGATATATTGGTCCATTTCGGGTATTGGAAAGGATTGGTGCTGTAGCTTACATAATTGAATTGCCAGAACGGATGTCTGGAATTCATAATGTATTCCATGTATCTAATCTAAGGAAATTTGTTCATGATCCATCATTAGTTGTAGAACCAGTAGTCCAAGAAGATTTGGAGGTTGAGCTGAATTTGACTGTGGTCAGGAATCCAGTTCGGATTGTTGATCAAGACGAGAGGCAACTCAGGAGCAAGGTAGTGAAGCTTGTCAAAGTGCAGTGGAGTGAGGATCCTAGAGATTGCACCAGGGAAACTCTAGATAGTTTAAGGAAAGCTTATCCGGATTTGTGTCCAGATAGCTAGTGATGTTTATTAGGATGGACTATTTGGTTGTTTGCTAATGTATGAATTATATGTATGTTTGAATGGTTGATTTAAAAGCTTTTGAATTATTATTATTTTTAAATTTCGGGGATGAAATTCTTTTAAGGGGGGAGGAATGTAACGACCCGGGATTTTTGGCAATATATTTTAATAAATATTTAATCCAATTAAATAAAATGTAAACTTATCATTTTAAAATGAATAGGACTTTTGAAAATATTTGCCATTTATTTATGTACATTTGTATTTTGAAAAGGAAAATTTGATTTAGAAATTTAAAAATAAATCTCTTAAAAACATGTACAATAAAATCTATCTTGTATAATTAAATTAAAATGCTCTACCTTACTTACATTTGGTGAATATATATATGGATAATAATGTTTGAAATAGAATCAAATTCTATCAATATTAAATATAAGTAAACTATATGAATATAATTTAAATATTATAGTTAAAATACAAATACAAATAAAAATGAAAATAAGAATTAAGTAATTATGGTATGCTTGCAACATAGGATGAAATTTGTAAGCACAAAGTATAAAGTAAAACCAGACACAAATATGTATATGAATTATTCAAGCTAGAAGTTAATAAAAACAAGATATCTTCATACAAAAGCCAAATGAATAAGTATGTAAACAAATCAGGAAATAATGGCATTAAATGCCATCATCTCAGCCAAAAAATTAAGTCACTTCAAAATATTTACAAATCTTTACATTTCAGAAATAAAAATCTGATTAATCAAAACAAAAAAAAAGAAAGCTTGACCAGATATTACCTTCGTTATTACAACTGTTTTCTCTTATAAATATATATCTAAGCTATTTTAGTTCGTTCAGTAAAACTTAGCTAACCAGAGAAAAGAAAAAGAAAAAAAAAGTAAACTCAAATTTAATTCAAACAAAAACAGAAGAAAAAAACTAAGGGAAGATTCAAACTGCGGTTTTCAAAGAACAACAGATTGTTCTCTGTTCACAGAAGTTTCAAGTGAGTAAACATCAACTTTAAGGCTTTAAGTTTAACAGTAAAAATGATTCATTTATAATATGGTATTGTATATGTTTTATCTTTGAATATGAATTCTGTGTATATATATAGGTTACTCTGTATATTGGTCTTCTCTGTTACGGAGTACAGGGTTGATTATCATTCAAACTCGAATTGTTTTCAACTGATCATTTTAAACCTTTCAGTTTTCAATCAAACAAGATGTTAAAAACTCAATCAATATTTTTTTAAAGCTGATTAAACCATGTTTGTAAAATATACCACTGTAATCTTGTTTTACAGGTAATCAAGTAATAATTTGATAAATTTGATTGTTGTAAAAAGAAAATTCAAGTTCATAACTTGAATTCTTACTATAAATTATGATTTTTAAAACAAAAATGAAGTTTTAGTTTAGTATTCCAAGAGCAGTTTGTATTTGAACAAAATTCGCTTCTTTCCCATTTTCTTACAATCGAATCAATTTTAAAAGTTGAAATTTAGTTAGAAGCTAGTATGAACATCTATGATCTCGAGTAAATTGTGGAATAATTTTTCTATTGCGTGAATTAAAGGAACAAGATAAATTTAGGGTTTTGTGTCGAGTTTTTGCACATGTCAGAAACGAGGAGTGTTCGTCCTCTATACGTGATTGAGTTTCACGAGTTTCAAGGGAGTGGAAGAGTAGCGTGTTGTCGTGGTGTGGACGGAGTTTGGGCATCTCCGGTGGATTGAGCGGCGGTGGCGAGGTATTTTAGTTAGTGGGATGTGTTGCAGTTTTTTGAGCATACTGCCCTTTTTCGATTTCGAATGTTTAGTGATAAATAGAGTTTGGTTTTCGAGTTTATGGGAGTTTTGTGACTTGCCTGAGGTGATGGAGTTCATCAAAGCTAAGGCGCGCCGCCGTGCACGTGTACGGCATGGTTTCGGTGTCAGCGTCGTTGGTGTCATGTGTCTCGAGTCGTTGCTCGAGTAATTGAGGTGATTGCTTGAGTTTTAGGTCGAGTACGTAAGAGGGTTTCCTGATGCTTAAATCTATACTTAATTTTAAACATAAAATTACTGGAAAAAAAAAGAAGATGGAGTACGAGAGGAAGAGAGTGTCTCGGGGAAAGCTGGTGAGAAACACGTGTGTTTCTCGAGTAAAGCAGGTGAAGTCTCGGGTTGGTTTTCAGTACTGTAATGTTATAAAAAAATAAAGTTAGGTAAATTGTGTTTCAACAAGTTTTAAGCATTGACGACTTAATAAATGTTTAACAATTTAAGTTAAGACTTAAATATAAGTTTTAATTAAGATGAATAATTAATATCAATTAATTGTTTTGAAAAGCAATTAAGAATAACTAAATTATAATTGTATTAGAGATTGTTTAAATAATGATTGAGTAATAAATAAATTTGTAATTAACTACTTAAAGTTAATTAATGTATGATTAGTAGTTAAGTAATTAAGTAATTTAATTACGAATTAAGTAATTAGTGGTTAATAAATGGGTAATTAGGTTTTATTAATTAATAATTAAGGGTAATTAATTAAGTAATTAAGGTTAAATAAATTGATTAAGAAATGATTAATTTATTAAATGATTTGAAATGGAATAGTTAGTTAATTGATGATTAATTAAACAGAGTTAAGTGATTAATTCTCAAGTAATTGATTTTAATTAAATTAATTACAATAAGAATTTAAGATGCTTGCTTATGAATAATTGTATAAGTAGAATATCTGATTTGTGATATCTACTTAGTGATATTCGGTGATGCTCTATGATATGCCTTGATATATCTATGATGATTGTGTATGATTTATCTATGATAAATACTATGTGAATTCAAAGTGTTAAATTAAATTGTTTAAACTAATAAACAACTTAACCTTTAAAATGACATTTGGATTTCGATGAGATCAGGATCAGGTGTCAATTATGATTATCCGAAAAACACATCGATCCAAATTAAACATTAGGTCGTAAATTTATCAAGTGAAGATCGAGATGGTGTTTCAGAATGCAAGGGTTATTGTCGTTGACTCTGAGGGTGATTCCAAAATGAGTGTAACGAGATAATCCCTTCGGTTTCATTCGAACCCGGAACAAACTTGTATGTATTGAATGCATTCAGAACATCGTCAGGCGGACGATGAGCATTCTAAAAAGATATGTTCTATAAAGGTAATCGTAGCCTCAAACCTCATCAACCTGGAATGGCTAAAACAAGGGATGTGCAGCAAGGTTAGGTGGGTAGCACCCAAGCAGGATGAGATACACCCCTATCTAGATGTCCCTTTTTATTTCGGCTGTGTGGGCGGTTGCTAGCTACAACCGTGGGGTTATCTTGTTCGGTACTATTCAGTAAGGAATGGTTCCGGCCTTGTGTTGTATGGGGTCGGGAGTGATCCTCGGTACGGTGATCTAGGCCTCGTACTATGACTGGCGGTACCCCAGTAGCCCTGCCATTGTATGGAATCCAATCTCCAATAAGTGTCGTACGTTTTGATTGTGCCCAACTATGTTGGAATGTGAGATGTAAGCATTTCAGCTATTTTTGTATTTTACTTGAAAACCCTAGACACTATTATAATATCACTGGATTTCATATTAAATTGTTTTGGTTAGCGTAAGGTAAAAACTTACCCGTATTTATGTGTGGGAAGTCTTACGTGATACCTTTATTTTCAAATGTTTTACAAAGTTAAGCAAATTTAAACTGTTTACTCATACCAGGCCCATGTCTGACCCGGAGTTTATTTTTGTTTTTCATAACTTTTGGGTACTCAAATTTTTATGAGTAGCCAAGTGATAGGTTTTGGATTGTTGAGTTCTGTAGGAGCTTAGAGCAGGAGTCCAGGCATGTGTGTGTGTGTGTCTATATATATATATATATATATATATATATATATATATATATATATATATATATAGTTCCACTGTGTTAGTTGATGTATGTTGTATTTTGGGATGTATGTAGTGACAAATGTATATATGGCTGTCATGTGCATGATGTTGTGTAACTCTGATATATGTAAAACTATGTAATAGTTATGTGATGTATTATATTTTGTTCCGTTCTGCTATGAGATTCTGATGTTGTTTTTCTTTCTTTCTACTTTTATATTTCATCGCTTTCTTTTCTTATTGATGATACGTCTTTCTGTGAGTAGAAGGGCGGGTCGTCACACCTAATTAAATCTTTGATTAATTATTAGATAATAATTTAAACTTTTAATTAATAATTAAACATTAATTAATCTTAATTAATTAATTAATTAATTATGCCTAATTAAAACTTGAATAATAAATTAAACATTCATTTAAAATTATTAAATCCTAATTAAGTTTTAATTAAATCTTAACTTAAATTTAACTTGATTAATAACTAATTAATAATTAAACCCTTCTCAAAAAAATAATTTAATTAATCTTAATTAAATAATGATCAATCTCTAAATAATTAATTAAATAATAATTGACCGTTATTAATTAAAAATTATAATTGACTTACTTAAAAATAATTAAGTTCTAATTACCCTAACTTAATTAATGATTATGTACTATACATTACTTAATTTATTTATTAAACAATCATTAAATAATTAAATAATAATTTCTTTAAAATATTTAAAATATGTTTGGAAACACTTTTCAAAATGATGCTTAAGTTAAAACACTTTATATTCAAAAAGAGTTCATTTTTCATGAATTGCATTTATAACGACTATCGCTATACGACTTGAAATTTCCAAAATTCATTTATACTCTAAATCACTTTTCAAACTCTTTCTTTTATATCTAAACTACTTTATAAACTTTGAATAAAGTTTTCGAAAACAAATGTAAGGTTTTTCATACTTTTATAAAACATTTCTAAAAGTAAAATTAGAAAACAAGTTTAAATAAAAGGATCTCGATATCATTTTAACAAGTGAAAATGCTAACTTTCTTGGCACATACAACACATACATAAGCTCTGCAACAACATACATAAGCAACAACTATAAACCAAAATCATAGCTTCGGAACTAACTTCAACATTATTTTTCATTTCAAGTCTAACATCCAATCACATACAACAACATACAAAATTGTCTAAACCAAACATCCAACATATTTAGCAATCAGATAACAATATTTATTATCAAACTAAGCATCATATTTAAAGTTCAAAACATTTAAGAAAAAGATGAGCTTTTTCTCACCTAAAGTTATCTTATACACTCTAAACTTCCATTATAACTTTAGATCAACCTAGTTCCTAGCTTGACTTTGGTAAAACAAGATTTGGTGGCCTATAGTGGCCCTATGGTTCGGCCAAGGTATGGTGCACATGGCCCAAAAGTGGTGGAGCTTGATCTTGAAAGTTAGAGGGGGTTCAGATTATCATCAAATTCACAAATATCCAACCAGAAAATGGGTCATCTTCCAACTGATTTTTGGACAAGTTACTCATGGAATTTGGAAAATTTGTCAAGAGAATGTTTTTGGAAATTCGTATGTGTACAATTTCAAAAAAAGTAATTACTCAATTTGATTCTGTTTTTAGGAAGATATGGCCAAAAGAAGAAGATGTATTTTCAGCCTTCAAAATCTGGATCCGAGAATGAGTCTGAAAGAAATAAGAATTGGTCATGGCTAAACTCAAAATTTGAAGAAGTGATGTGCATGAAAGTCGTAGTAACTAAAATTTTATACTGTTCAAAAAAGGAAAACTTCCAATTGGGTAAGATATAAAAAAGATATGGTAGAAGGAAGAGAAGGTAAAACTGAAGAAATGAAAAGGGATATTCATAAGTGATAAACCTAAGGTTTTTAAAAACTTTAAAAAAAATTGCTAACCATTAAAGAACTCTTGAAAGCATGGAGAAGTTTTATAAAGTAGTAATGCAATGAGAAAATGATGACAAGAATTAGGAAATTTGTGTGTGTGTATATATATCAAGTGTATAAATTAAATTACCAATTTACCCCTTGTACTTTACCCTCCACCTTCTTGCGCCCCTCAGATGCTTGCCTCCACCCTTGTACCTCATGCCCATCCCATTGTCCCCTTCATGTACACCTTGCCCAATATGTTTAAATTTATTTTAGTACTTAAATGTACTTATGTTTTCTTTTGATGTGACATTTTCTTTTATTAAATTATATTTTTAGACCTTATATACCTAAGTATAAATACTTATTCATATTTATGTTAGTACACATAGTGTGTGTATGTGTATCCTAACTTATTTATAAATGTGCATATCTAGGCAAAAGTGTTCACAGGGTTTCCTATAACTTTTAGCGAACAAAACTTAAAAATTTGGGAAAACGAATACCAGTCACATTTCAGATTTTTTTTTGAATAAATTATTTTTATAAACAAATTTGAGAAATTATTTCACCATCATTATTCATTATTTAAAAGATTTTTATTTCGATTATAAAATCTATTATCTAAATATTTAAGATTAATTAAATATTCGCAAATCAAAGCTGTGAAATTCCGGGTTAATGCAAATCACTAACCCAAACTTCTAATGAAAAACCTATTAAGCTATCCAAAATCACAAGAATCATGCGCTTTAAAATGAAAATCATTCTTAGACAAAGAGCAAATAGCAGTAATTCTTCAAAAACACTAATTCACATCTCTTTTGAATTTCGTATGGCATCAAAGCTTCTCTAAAATCATCAGCTCCTCCAAAACAAAAACCAACAAAATTAGAAATTTATAATTTCGAACCTCTCTTCAACATATCCTTCAAATGACTTTTACTGTGGACAAAAACATCGAAACACACAAATTAACTAAAAGAACAATCAAAAGATAACCAAATGCTGAAAGTATTATCATTAAAAACAAACACAACATGAAGGCTATTATCGCCATAGCAAAAAAAACATTAACAAAAATTGTTTGCTTTAGAAAATAGTTTATTTTTATATTTTTTATTTCTTTTTATAAACTAATAGCAGAAAATTATTCTCTCCTATAAAATTTAATATGCTAATTCAGAACCATATCAATTTCCTTAATTTAAGGAATATTTTTACTCTTGGTCCCATGCAAATATTCATTATCTCAAAAATTATCAACGTTAGGTTAATAATTAATAGTTTCACATCAATATAATTGACAGAATCTCGTTATCCCATATATATATATATATATATATGTATGTATGTATGTATGTATGTATGTATGTATGTATATGTGTGTATTTTTGTTTCCATTTGTGTGTGTATGGATGCATGCATGCAAGCATGCATGTATGTTTTATACATGCTAATAAATTGATAATATTTGTTTGGTAGAAATAAATGTTCATCCTCTCCAATTCGTTTACCATGTTCACATTATATTATAGAAAAAAGAGGATGATAGCCTTTTGAATTCTTATCTCTCATTTATTCTTTCTAAAAATACTCATTTCTTATCAACTCATAAGAAAAAAGTTCATTCGGTCTCATACAATTAGATATGTGAATTCAAAACCAAATGAATTTCCTTGATCTAGGAAATAATTTTATTTTATCCTCATGAAAAAATTTCATTGCCTCATAAATCATATGAGTGTTAACCTGGAATCAATGACATTTTATATCAAATATGTAACAGATAGAATCCCAATAACACCATTGTATATTTTTTATTTCTTTCCATAAACTAATAATTTGTTCGCTAGAAATAAATATTAATTCCTCTCTCGATTTCTTTCTCCTTTTCTTAAGTCACTGTTAATTATCTTTTGCATGTCGTCATAATTTTATAAATGCCTCTTTCCTTTGTACATTAAACCAACTTTCTCATAACTTCACACTTTCAATTCTCGTAAAATTGTCTAATCTCGATCCATTTCTTTGGTTCTCATTTCAGTTTGAATTTTTAATTTTGGAAAAATTGATTAACGAATGTACTATTGTTCATTTATTAAATAAGTTATGTCGATTTTTTCCTAGCATTAATAATCGTATTCGTACGTAAATTGTTACGGGTCAATAAATCAAAGCAATGAGTAATTGATTTTTTTTAGTTTATGGTAATTTATCATTATTGTTTCATTTCATGAGAGTTTATTATATTATTAAAAATCATTTTATTATTACCTAGTAAAAGAAATATTAGTCAATAAAATAGCTTATTAGAGTAAATTAAGATAACACTAAGATAGTAGTATTTCAAATATTAGGTAATTGTATCTCTTTTAAATAATAATAGACATAATCTTAGTAACTATTTTTTACAAGTTTTGTTTATTTTAATAGACAAATATTTAAGTCTCTTTCTTTTGTTCATTGAGCCAATTGACCTAAATCTTTATATTCCAAATTCTCAATAAAAAAATTAACTTTTCATTTCTTTCTCATTCTATGTTGAATTTCACATTTTGGAAAGATCGACTGAATAATGTATGTTCTTATATTTAACAAATTTAAGTTGCTTTTTTATTTTTCAGACTTGTTGTAACAACCGTTATTTTATTACCGTCGAGAAAAAAAAATAGAGTACAAATCATTTTACAAAGTCAGTGCATACTTCAAGTGGTACATGTTGATAATGTACTGCATTTGCTTTTTTTCACGTGTATGGAAAAAAATGAGTCCATTTTAAAACAAAATTGTGTTATATTTTCTTGCCTTCATGTCTATGGTCTTGGTCCAATTCAAAAGCAAAAACGAGAACATTTGCTGTCAACAATATTTATAAAACAAAAGTTGAAACCTTGCTTTTGTGCCATCATCAATGCTAGGGGTGTCCTTCTCTGCAGAGCACGGTTTCAAGTTAATGCATTTTTACCCAAAGTTGCCAGCATGCATATTTTATTGACTTATACATATTTTTGAGAAAAGAAAAGTGAAAAGCTTCATCAATTCTTTCTTTTCCTCATCTAATTCCAATAGCTTAGAGAAACATATTAATGGCAGTTAATTTCTAGCTCCTCTTGGATCTCAGTTGCTTTTTGGTTTTGGAGCGAATTTAAGATGAGTGCAAAAAAATCACATTTCTAATTTATACATTTTTCTTCATTTACTTGCATGCATTCCACTTTTACATGCAAATAACTGAAGCATGAAATCCTTTTGGGCAAGAATGGTTTAAAACTATTTCGGCCTGAGTTAGAAATTACAGTTGCCTCATTGTTTGTTCATATTTTCTAAAATGTTGATGCTTGATAGAAACCATGCTTATTCCCTTTTTCCTTACTTACTATATATGCACGTACTCATCTTCAGTAGCAGTGCTGCTTTGACATGTTAGACTTGTTCATTTGTATATCCCTCCTTTGTGTGGCTTGCCAGTGTGTGCAAGTTTGCATGTAAATATGAGTAGCATGAAAGTACAGTTCAAAAAAAATTCAAGTTCCATGTCATTTTATTTTTATTTTTCATTATTGCGTGAAGAATGTTTTGCATACACGTGTGCATGGAAATATTATCTCGATCTTGTACGTGCTTTGCAAATTTCGTATGTACATATTTCATGCACATGTATTATTTACTGGTTACTTATTTTATTTTGCTTATTTTAACTAGTTCATGCACGAAGTATTGGCAGGCCTCATTTATATTTTGAACATGTGAAAATTTTAGTGAGTCCAGGCTATAAATTTTTATTCTATTTTGGTGAGTTTATTTATGTGTTGCATGTAACATGTCCAGGCAGTGCAATAGTATTATATAAGGTAGTGCGGTCTGTTTATTGATTTATTTTGAACCGGCGTTTTGTTTTGAAACGTATTTTGTTGTCGTTATTTTTATAACGGGATTTTTACGTCGGTATTATTTTTTTAAAGCGTGTTGTTTTAATGAGATTTTTGACAAATAAAAATTACTGTTTGTTTGACTTCAGTAACCGTCAATTTTAAAGTGAATTTTCAAGCGGTTATCCCGCAACGCTAATTCGGTATCCGTTTTTACGGAGTTTTGTGAAGCGCAATTTCCTTGTCGTAATTGCTATAGTTGTTGCTGTTTTAGTTATGTGTTTTAAAAATCATTTTAAAATAAAATTATTTCCAAAATTTTTACAATTTGCGCTTTTAAAAGAATGAGGAAGCGATTTAAACGCTTCAGCAAAATTAAGGACCGTGAACCCTTAGTTTTGCTGATTCGCTCAATTCCGAACTTGTCCTTTTGAGAACGTAAATTTTATTTATACAAAATACACAATTTTGCACTTTCAAGGAAACGACGAAGAGATTTAAAAAAGTTAGCAAAAGTGTGGAATATGGAACCATGCTTTTACTAATTCGGTTAATTCCGGACTCGTTAATTGAAATATTTGCTGTGAGTTTGTTGTTTGATGATTTTGTTGGGCTTTCGAGCCACTATGTTGGACCTTCGGGTCATATGATGGACCTTCGGGTCAATACCAGTACTAGACCTTCGGGTCATATGTTTGACCTTCGGGTCGTTTGTTGGGTGCCAAAATTATGATGACAGTACTTGGTAGGCTTCGGCCATATGTTAATGCACGTGCGGCGTAGCTTAGACTCGCTATATGATGGGATCGATCCACTTTTATGCTGATTTTTCTAGTTACCTATTTTTGATTTCTACATTTTGTGAATTGCTGCTTTGAATTCAATCTTGAATTTGAAAGTTGATTTTGATGGAGTTTAATGAGTTGAATTTGATGGAGTTGAATGAGATTTCTTCATTTAAACTATGTTGATTATATATGTTGAATAGTCTTATTCGAGATTATAATTAATTTGTTTTGATGTTGTTTATGATGCATTCACTTCTAAGATTAAATTAGAATGATCCATTTATTATTTTCTTTTAAATAATACTCGGGTCAGACCGAGTTATTTCAGGACAATCGCTATCTCTGATTCTGTTGCAGCTTCAGCTTTTGGGATTTCACTTCATCTTTTGTCTAGACTTCGAGGTGTTAATTTTGGTGTATTGATTCTCATCTCATGTATGTATTGATGGATATGTATATGTACATTTGGTTCATGTGAACTATCGATTATTATAGCATATATCCAGACTTATCTTCCGCTATATATCTGATATTTCTGCTCTGATGTGATTATACTTATCTGTGTTATTGTTATTATGAGTTGTTCTGAATTTTTCTTTAGCCACCGTAGTTTCATTTTAGATTTGGATAGAATATATATCGTTGGGAGTAATTTACACAACCCATATCGATGTAATCAATGCTCGTCTAAGGCATAACTTATGGATGGTCGCTTCTAACAAGCATTATTCTTCGCAATAGCAGACGTTATTCCCTATAATAACCTTTGTCATTGTGAGCATAGAGGTGGGGCGTCACTGCTTGGTGTCAGAGCTGAAATTCAGAATAAATTATAATAAAACACAGAACAGAAGCAGAATGGGACATGCGTTAAAACTATTCGAGGGTTTTATTCATGCCTTTCTAATCTATTCTTTCCACTTTAACATGTGGAGTATGTCTAGGAATAAATCTCATATTCCGTAGTATTCCATTTGTTAAATTTCTTATTAATTATGTGTCGTTTAACTAATCCTTATCTTCTCTTGTTCTCTCAGCCCATGGCTGGAAGAGGTAGAGGGAAGCGTTCTTCTGCAGGCCCGTCTCATGGTTCTCATCCGGATGGAGTCTATATGTCAACTGATCAATTTATGGAGTTATTTCGGGGTACTCAGCCTTCTGTTGCTACTTCCGCAGCTTTCTCTCATAACTGCCTTCGCCCACATGTGTAGTGACTATTCCCACCTTGGAGGCAAGCCTTTCAAAGGATCGAAAAGCATATTGGAGGTTCAAACTTGGTTGCGCGCTTGTGAGCGCATACTTTCTCGGATGGATCTTTCTTATCATCATCGCGTTCTCGTGGCATCTAGCATGTTGCAAGAGCGTGCGCTTGATTGGTATGAGATTTTTATTATGGAAATTGATGAGTCCTCTCTCTCATGGATTCAGTTTAAGGAACGTTTCGAACTTAAGTTCGTTCCTGAATCAGAATAGGCTAATCTTGCTCGTAGTTTCCTTAAGTTGAAGCAAGGAAAGTCCTCTGTTTCTGATTATGTTGCATCTTTCGAGGCCTTGTCCAAATACGGAGTTGAGTTCATTAACACTCCGCGTAAGAAGAATCTTCGTTTTGTTGGTGGTTTGAAGAAGTATTTGAAGAAAGTTCTTTTGCTTCAGCTTAAGCTTCCTTTTGAGGAGCTTGTTGATTCGGCACTTTGCCTTGAAGCTGTTGAAAAGGAACGTGATAGTGGTGATGAGGTTGAGGTTTCTAGTAACCCCAATAAAAAGAGGTTTCCATTTCATAGGCCTAATTCTTCTTCAACAAGAAGAAGAAGCAAGCTACCTCTAGTTCTCATCCTAGTAGTGCACCTTCTATTCAGAGGGCGTGTTATAATTGTGGTTCTTTGGATCATTTTCTCCATAGATGTCCTAAGCCCCGCATTTGTCATTATTGCAAGAAAGAGGGTCATTGGGTTACTGATTGTCCTACTGCTCCTAAGGGTTTCAAATCTGGAAAGCTTAATGTTGCTAAATCTTCTGGTGATTCTTCTAAGCCCAAAGGTATTACTCCTTCTGTTTTGGAAGGTTTTATTTTATTTCATGGCCATTCTATTAGAGTTCTTTTTGATACGGGTGCATCACATTCATTCGTGTCAAAGGAGCTAATTGATGTTATTCCTTTGGATGTTGTTAGTCTTTGCGACCCTTTGAGGACTGTGAATCCTATTGGTGGATCCGCTACTCCTGGTTTGTTATGTGTTGATGTTGAGATTATTCTTTGTGGTTTCTCCTTTCATACGAATCTGCATGTTATGGATCATCTTGGTTTTGATATGATATTGGGTATGGATTGGCTTGTCCATTATGAAGTTCAAATCCTATGTCCCGAAAGAACTATATATCTCAAGCATCCCGATGCTATCGAGCAATTATCTATCATATTTCGAAGCATGGATCATACTTCGAATGCTCTCATTTCTTCCTTCGAATTGAAGGATGGTATAGATAATATTCCAGTTGTTTGTGATTTTTCTGATGTGTTTGAGCCTATTTCATGTTTGCCGCCAAAGAGGGCAATTGAGTTCCGTATTGATCTTATCTCTGGTGCCCATCCTGTCAGTCGTCCTCCCACGAGGATGTCTACTAAGGAAAATGAGGAACTCAAGCAACAATTATCTGAATTAGAGGCCAAGCGATTTATTCGTGCTAGCTCATCTCCTTGGGCTGTCGTCGTTGTCTTTGTTAAGAAGCCATATGGTACTCTTAGGCTTTGCATTGATTACCGCAAACTTAACGAGCTCACTATCAAAAATAGGTATCCATTACCTAGGATCGACGACATGTTCGATCAATTAAGTGGTGCTATGCTGTTCTCCCAACTTGATCTTGCTACCGATTTTCATCAGTTACGGGTTGCGAAAGATAACATCCCACTTGTCGCATTCTGTACTCGTTATAGTTCTTACGAATGGCCTATTATGCAGTTCGGTTTGGCGAACGCTCCAACGTATTTTGTTGATCTTATGAATCGGATATTCCAGGAATATCTCGATAAGTTCTTCTTGGTTTTCATTGATGATATTCTTATTTATTCCAAATCTTAAGCCGATCATATTCAGCATTTTGAGATTGTTTTGAGCACTCTTCGTCAGCATCAGCTTTATGCAAAATTCTCCAAGTGTCACTTTTGGGAGAATAAGGTGAAGTTCCTCGGTCATATTATTTCTTCCGATGGTATTTCTATCGATCCTTCCAAGATCGAATCTATTCAGAATTGGAAGAAGCCCGAGACTGTTACTGAGATCCGTAGTTTCCTTGGATTGGCGGATTATTATCGTCGGTTCATTAAGGACTTTTCTCATATTGCTTTGCCGCTTACCACTCTCATGAGAAAAACAGTACCTTTTATTTGGTCTGATAAGTGTGAGACTTCTTTCAGGAAGTTAAAAGATCTCCTTACTCATGCTCCTATCTTAGTGGTTCCTGAAGGGAATCATGATCTTGTTATTTATACCGATGCCAGTGGTTATGGACTCGGTGTTGTTCTCATGCAAAAGGATAGAGTAGTTGCCTATGCTTCTAGACAACTAAATCCTAACGAGATTCGTTATGCTACCCATGATTTGGAGTTAGCCGCTATAGTCTTTGCTCTAAAGAATTGGCGACATTATTTTTTGGCGAGCATTTTATTCTCTTTACTGATCACAAATCTTTGAAGTTTCTATTCACTCGGAAAGAACTTAATATGACGCAACAGCGTTGGCTCGAATTTCTTGCTTCATATGATTTCGATATTCAGTATACCACTGGTAAGGGTAATTGAGCTGTTGATGTGCTTAGTCGCAAGCAGCAAGTTGTTGTTTCCATGATGCTAGCAGAGTGGAATTTATTGGAAGCTTTATCTCATTGTGATATTAGAGACCGTCCTTCATTTTTTGATTCTCCCGTGCTTTTATTTAGCATGGAAGCTCGTCCGATTTTGTTGGATCGTATTGCCGATGCTCAAAAACAAGATCCAGATATCTCTTATCTTATTCAGAGTTGTAAATCGGAATCCCGAAGTGATGATCTAAAGGATTTCGATATTGATGTTCATGGTTGTATTCGGAAGAAGGATAGGTTGATTGTGCCTAATGTTCCTAGTCTTAGAAATGACATTCTTGAGGACTGTCATCGTTCTAAGTATACTATTCATCCGGGTAGTAGTAAGATGTATGTTGATATGAAACGCTTATACTTTTGGGAAGGTATGAAGCGTGATGATGTGAGTTATGTGAGTCGTTGCATGACTTGTCAACTTGTTAAAGTAGAACAACAGCATCCTAGTGGTCTTTTGCAGCCTCTTGAGATTCCATTATGGAAATGGGATCGGATTTCTATGGACATTATTGATGATGTACCTTGTTCGAGGTTGGGCCATACTAGTATTTGGATGATTGTTGATAGATTGACCAAATCAGCCCATTTTATTCTTGTCAAGTCCAATCGAAACGCTTCTCTGTTGGCTAAGTTGTTTATTAAAGAAGTCGTTCGACTTCATGTAGTGCCTAGTTCTATTGTTAGTGACAGATATCCGCTTTTTACTAGTGGTTTCTGACAGAGCCTTCAGAAAGCTTCGGGTACTAAGCTCAATCTCAGCAAAGCTTATCATGCACAGTTTGATGGTCAGACTGAAAGGGTGAATCAAGTCTTAGAAGATCTCCTTCGAGCTTGCATTCTTGATTTTGGTGGTACTTGTCGAGTTCTCTTATAACAACAGTTTCCAATCCAGTATCGGTATGGCTCCTTTCAAAGCTCTTTACGGAAGACCGTGTCGATCACCATCTTGTTAGTTGGAATCGGGGTAAAAGTTAGTTCTCGGCCCCGATTATATTCGTGAATCTTTTGAGAAGATTGATATTATTAGACAGAGAATGAAAGAGGCTCATAATAGGCAGAAATCTTATGTCGATCATCGTAGGAAGCCTTTGGAATTTTCTGTTGGCGATCACATGTTCATTCGTGTTTCTCCGATGAAGGGTGTGGTGCGTTTTAGTAGCTCTGGGAAATTGGCTCCTTGGTATATTGGACCGTTTTCTATTATGGAACGCATTGGCCCTGTTGCTTATCGTGTATCTCTACCTATTCAGTTTTTGGGAATTCATGACGTATTTCATGTATCCTAGCTTCGTCTATTCTTTCGAGATTCGGATTCTATTATTGATCCTCATGTGTTGCAAGATCTTGAGATCTCACCCGACTTGTCTATTATGCAAAATCCTATTCGTGTGCTAGCTTCGGAGGATAAACGCCTTTGGAATAAAGAAGTCCCTCTTGTGAAAATTCAATGGTTCGCAAACCCCAAAGATTGCACTTGGGAAACCAAAGAATTCATCGGGCGTTCTTATCCTGATTTTCTCTCCTCTTCGGGTGGGGTGAGAATTCTTAATCTATCTTTTCTATTTTAAATCTTTGTTGTGATGAATTATTTGTGTTATAAACAACTTCTAGTATGAAAATTGCGGGGACACAATTTTTATAAGGGGGGGGGTTTGTAACAACCGTGATTTTATTACCGTCGAGAAAAAAAATAGAGTGCAAATCATTTTGCAAAGTCAGTGCATACTTCAAGTGGTACACGTTGATACTGTACTGCATTTCCTTTTTTTCACGTGTATGGAAAAAAATGAGTCCATTTTAAAAAAAAGTTGTGTTATATTTTCTTGCCTTCCCGTGTATGGTCTCGGTCCAATTCAAAAGCAAAAATGAGAACATTTGCTTTCAATAATATTTATAAAACAAAAGTTGAAACCTTGCTTTTGTGCCATCATCAATGCTAGAGGTGTCCTCTGCAGAGCACGTTTTCAAGTTAATGCATTTGTACCCAAAGTTGCCAGCATGCATATTTTATTGACTTATACATATTTTGAGAAAAGAAAAGTGAAAAGCTGCATCAATTCTTTCTTTTGCTCATCTAATTCCAATAGCTCAGAGAAACATATTAATGGCAGTTAATTTCTAGCTCCTCTTGGACGTCAGTTGCTTTTTGGTTTTGAAGTGAATTTAAGATGAGTGCAAAAACTCACATTTCTAATTTATATATTTTTCTTCATTTACTTGCGTGCATTCCACTTTTACATGCAAATAAGTGAAGCATGGAATCCTTTTGGGCAATAATGGTTTAAAACTATTTCGGCCTGAGTTAGAAATTGCAGTTGCCTCATTGTTTGTTCATATTTTCTGAAATGTTGATGCTTGATAGAAACCATGCTTATTCCCTTTTACCTTACTATATATGCACGTACTCATCTTCAGTAGCAGTGCTGCTTTGACATGTTAGACTTGTTCATCCTCCTTTGTGTGGCTTGCCAGTGTGTGCAAGTTTGCATGTAAATATGAGTAGCATGAAAGTGCAGTTCAAAAAAAAAATTCAAGTTCCATGTCATTTTATTTTTATTTTTCATTATTGCGCGAAGAATGTTTTGCCTACATGTGTGCATGGAAATATTGTCCCCATCTTGTACGTGCTTTGCAAATTTGGTATGTACATATTTCATACACATGTACTATTTACTGGTCACTTATTTTATTTTTCTTATTTTAACAGTTCATGCATGAAGTATTGCCAGGCCTCATTTATATTTTGAACGTGTGAAAATTTTAGTAAGTCCAGGCTATAAATTTTTATTCTATTTTGGTGAGTGCAAGTATGTGTACCACGTAACATGTCCAGGAAGTGCAATAGTATTATATAAAGTAGTGTAGTATGTTTATTAATTTATTTTGAACCGACGTTTTGTTTTGAAACGTATTTTGTTGCCGTTATTTTTATAACGGGATTTTTACGCTGGTATTATATTTTTAAAGCGTGTTGTTTTAATGGGATTTTTGAAAAATAAAAATTACTGTTGGTTTGACTTCAGTAACCGTCAATTTTAAAGTGAATTTTCAAGCGGTTATCCCGCAACGCTGATTTGATATCCGTTTTTATGGTGTTTTGTGAAGCGCAATTTTCTCGTCGAAATTGTTATTGTTGTTGCTGTTTTAATCACGTGTTTTAAAAATCGTTTTAAAATAAAATTGTTTCCAAAAAATTTACAGTTTGCGCTTTCAAAAGAATGAGGTAGCGATTTAAACGCTTCAGTAAAATTGAGGACTGTGAACCCTTACTTTTACTGATTCGCTTAATTTCGGACTTGTCGTTTGAGAACGTAAATTTTATTTATACAAAATACACAATTTTGCACTTTCAAGGAAACAATGAAGAGATTTAGATGAGTTAGCAAAAGTTCGAAATATGGAACCACGCTTTTACTAATTCGGTTAGTTCCGGACTCGTTAATTGAAATATTTGCTGTGAGTTTGTTGTTTGATGATTTTGTTGGGCTTCGAGCCACTATGTTGGACCTTCGGGTCATATGATGGACCATCGGGTTAATTACCGGTACTAGACTTTTGGGTCATATGTTGGATCTTGGGGTCATTTCTTGGGCACTAAAATTATAATGACAGTACTAGGTAGGCTTCGGCCATATGTTGATGCATGTGCGGCGAAGCTTAACTCGCCATATGATGGGATCGATCCACTTTTATGCTGATTTTTCTAGTTATCTATTTTTGATTTCTAGATTTTGTGAATTTTTGTTTCGAATTCAATCTTGAATTTGAAAGTTGATTTTGATGGAGTTTAATGAGTTGAATTTGATGGAGTTGAATGAGATTTCTTCATTTAAACTATGTTGATTATATATGTTGAATAGTCTCATTCGAGATTATAATTAATTTGCTTTGATGTTGTTTATGATGCACTCACTTCTAAGATTAAATTAGACTGATCGGTTTATTATTTTCTTTTAAATAATACTCGGGTCAGACCGAGTTATTTCAAGATAATCGCTATCTCTAATTCTGTTGCCGCTTCAACTTTTGGGATTTCACTTCATCTTTTGTCTAGACTTCGAGGTGTTACTTTTGGTGTATTGATTCTCATTCATGTATGTATTGATGGATATGTATATGTACATTTGGTTCATGTGAACTATCGATTGTTGTAGCATGTATCCAGACTTATCTTACGCTATGTATCTGATATTTCTGTTCTGATGTGATTATACTTATCTGTGTTATTGTTATTATGAGTTGTTCTGAATTTTTCTTAAGCCACCGTAGTTTCGTTTTAGATTTGGGTTGAATACATATCGTTGGGAGTAATTTACACAACTCCTATCGATGTAATCAATGCTCATCTAAGGCATAACTTACGTACGGTTACTTCTAACAAGCCTTATTCTTCGCAGTAGCAGGCGTTATTCCTTATAATAACCTTTGTTATTGTGAGCATAGAGGTGGGGCGTCACACTTGTGTTTTTAATCATACGTTAATTGTTGTAGGATACAATAAGTTAAAGAAGTGAAAGATTAATACTCAATTGTTTTTCTAATTTATGGTAATTTATTCACATTTTTCGTTTGATAATATTTTATTACATTATTAAAAATAATAATATTATTATTTTTTAATTAATTTATTGTATAAATAGTTTAATTTTTCTAACATATTTATCTTTTTCTCACTTTACTTCACACTAAACACACCACTTCCCTTAATTGAAGGAAATTTATTTAGCCCCTCGTAAATTTTCAGTATCTCATAAATCAAACTATAATTAACATGTAAAGTAATGCCATCTCGTATCAAATATGTAATAAACATAATCTTAGTAGCACCTATTTTACATATTTTATTTATTTTGATAAACTAATAGTCTTTATTTATTAGAAATAAATATTCATTCTTCCCCACTTTCTTTTCCTTTTAAATAAATGAATATTAATTTTTTTTTTCATATTATAACTTCAATATTTTTATGAATTGGACATGAATAGAAAAGGCTATTATTATGATAGAGCTTAGCGAAGGCTTCCGATGGCTCTTTTCCGACGAACTGTCGATGGCCATCAGAAATTCACGAATATTATTTTAGGCCGAAGCCTTTCTACCTCATTTACTACCTAATTTTCTTCCTTCAATAATCCCCAAATCTCCCCTCTAAGCTTCCAATCAGCAATTTCGAGCTTTCGGATCCTACCTGGGTTCGTAATCAACGTCTATTGCTCTCTAAATCAAATATAATCTCTTATTTTCGCCAAAAATCATATTTTTACCCCAAATCTAGATTTGCATAAGTTGATAAATTATGGCTAATTAATGATTGCAATTGTTTCCACTAGCGTAATAATGACTTATAGCATCCCATATTATACATATTTAATATGTTATCGTGAAATTGTAAATATTTTGTATAATTTATGATTGTGTGTGTATATGTAAACCATTTTATATGCATTATTTCTACCATTATATTGTGTTAATTGGAATAGACATGAGTCGTATAACATCTTGACTTGTGCAACAATAATGAATGCACGAGTCTTAAAGAAATTTGACCGTATTGGAAAATGATAACAATACTAAAGTAGCCTTATTCAATGAAATATGCAGAACAAATGTGGTAAATTAATAATTTTTTAAAATGTATAAAATTATTAATATATATTCTTTTTTATAAAATACCTTTTTTTACATCCCTTAGAGAGTTTTTGGCCCCGTCTGATGGGTGTTTTACATGATTGTTATATAAATTGTCGTTTTTTTCACAAAACGGTCGTTTATATTCATTTGGTACAATGCTTGTTGGATTTGTCCATTTATTGGACAAGTTATAAACATGGTGAACAATTATATTTCGCATATTATTTCATCTCAAACGATTCACTAAATTTCACCGTCACTCTTCTTTTTTGTTTCCTACGTACACGCATTTGTGTACAATGCAGGGAACAAAAGGAAGTGCTGCCGAAATTTTGTTGAATCGTTTAAAACTAAATAACGTACGAAATGTAAGTGTTTACTGTGTTTGTAATGGAAAGTAGAATGACTGATCAGGAGAAAAGATAACCATAAATCAACACTTCTATATTGTATTATTAAGTAGGTAAAATTGATGTGTATAAGTTTTGTATCAATAAACTTAAAAATAAAATGTGAATTCATAATGTGACCAACATTTATTTTTGAATTTGCAACATATTTTTTCAAAAAGGAAAAACAATCGATTATTTTGTTGATCGGAGGAGATAGACGTATCAAAGGAGGGGGTTGAGAGGCTCAATAAAAGAAGATTTTCATAATGGTATAAACGTATTTGTTGAATTTGCTTTATGTAATAACGGAAAAGATGCAGAAATTCGTTGTCTGCGTAGTAGGTGTAGACATTTGATGTATTTGTTACTCGATATTGTAAAAGTCCATTTGTGCAAAACTATTTTGTGCCAGAGTATTATGTTTGGGGTCGTCATGGAGAAGTTGTAGCAAATACTTCTATAGAATTTGGATTAGACATTGCTGGTAGTTAAATTGTAACGACGAACCGTATATAAAATATGATCGAAGATGCAGCATGATCAACGTTCCCTATGATTGTAGTTCACGACGATGATGAAAATATTGAAGAATCAAATATTGAAGCATTTTTTTTTTGATTTACTGGATGTTGCTAAGAAACCTCTTTAGGATGGTTATAACAACGGCACCCAAATATCAGTAATCACGGAACACATTACAATGAAGTCAATTGCAATGTAAAGCTGCAAAAATTCATATGCCGTCCGATAATTTAATGTGTGAAAATCAACATGAAATGAAAAAAAACTTATGTCGGCTTTTGGTTTACCTTATTAGAAAATGGATACATGTTTAAATGGCTGCATGTTTTTTTAAAGACATAAATCTTAGGAACTGTAAAATAAATAATCAGGAAAGATACAAACCAACAAAAAAGAAGGAAAGGAAGTTCCGTACAAGCGTATGCATTACTTACCCATCACTCCTAGGCTTCAAAGATTATACGCATCTTTTGTAACTACATCTCATACGAGATGGCATAGTGTGAGAAAGGAGAAAGTGGGTACATTGACACATCCTGCCGTTGTAGAAGCGTTGAAGCATTTTGACAAAACTTATCCTAGTTTTGCAGCGGAGTCATTATGCTAGACTTGGATTAAATACAAATGTTTTCTCATCATTTTCTCAATTTAGTGCTAGATATTTATCTTGGTCCATTATCATCGCATCTTATAAATTACCTCCGTAGAAGTGTATGAAAACGCAATATATGTTTCCTACTGTTGTCATTCCTAGCCTCGAGCCGACACAAGGAATCGATGTTTGTTTACAACCGTTGATTTAGGAGTCAAAATGTTGTGGAATGAAGGAGTAGAAACATACGATGTTTCAAAGAAAAAATTCATGTGTTTGCTTCTTTGTTGTGGACCATAAGCGATTTTTTCTGCTTATGTTATGCTTTCAGGATGGAGTACATCTAGTCATCTAGCACGTCCATATTGCATGGAAGAAACATGGGAGTTTTCTTTACCGAATGGTAAGAAAATTTCATGGTTTGACTGTCATCGATGTTTTCTCCATGTCAATCATCTCTTCAGAGGAGATAAGAAAAAGTTTTTAGCTAATAGAGTAGATACCAAACAACCACCAATGAAATGCTCAAGCGAAGACATGTACAAATTTGTAAGGGACTATCCAAATATATATGAAACTGGAGTGCAAACAGAAATTGAAGACAAATCGACTATCCATAATTGGTGCAAACAGAGTATATTTTGGAAGTTGCTGTATTGGAAACATCTTCTGCTTCGTCATAATATTGATGTGATGCACAACGAGAAAAATGTCTTTGATAATGTTTTTAACACAATTGTGAATGTCAAGGGGAAGACTAAGGACAATTTGAAATCAAGATGCGATATATAAGAATTATGCAAACGCCTAAGCTTCATGTGAAACCAAATGATAGTAAAAAAACCCAAAACATGTCATGAGTTAGATAATAACCAAGTTAAGTTGTGTTAAAATGGGTGGAAGGGTTAAGATTTCCTGATAGGATTTCATCAAATCTTCATACTTGTGTTGACTTTAAAAACGGTAGATTGAGCAGTATAAAAAGCGACAACGGTCGCATAATGATGAAATATTTATTACCTGTTCTATTCAAAGAACTATTGTCGTTAAAAGTTTGAAAGGTAGTTACGGAGCTTAGTTTGTTTTACAAAGATCTTTGTTCGACTACTTTAAAAGTGGAACGCTTACGTAAACTTGATGTAGATATTCCTATATTGCTCTACAAATTGGAGAAAATATTTCCGTCGGGTTTATTTTAACATAATGGAACATTTACCTGTTCATCTCCCATCTGAAGCACGACTTCAAGGTCCTGTGCAATATGGATGGATGTATCCATTTGAGAGGTATGTAATATGTTACTTATTAATTTAACTACATTTGGAAGTTAAAGTTAATGTAAATTAATTTTGCATAGATACTTGAATCATCTGAAGAAAAAAGTGAGGCTAAAAGCACAAGTTGAAAGTTCGATATGTAAATCTTACATCGAAGAAGAAGCTTCGTTCTTTTTCTTACTATATTAGTGACCATGTGAACATATTTTTTGAAAGTGTTTCTCATAATGATGAAGGGGATAAACAAGAGTCCTCTCTAACAATGTTTTCTATTTTTAGACAACATGGTCGATCTTCTGGGAAATGTGTTAAAGTATTTCTAGACGGTAGAGATCTTCATGTAGCACACACTTATATTCTTCTAAATTGTATTGAGGTTGCACATTTTTTAGGTAATCTGAAATAATAATTTATGATTTATTCATTTCCATAATGCATGTAACGACCCGTAAAATTTTGATAATTTCCATAATGCATGTTACTTTTTTTACCGTTAAAATTTCAATTGCTTAATAATTTTTCCAATTCACAGATAGACTTCCCCATTCCTAGCCATTAATAAACTTTGAAATCATCGTCCTTGCTTTTCGTTATTTTCGTTTTATAATAATAATTGAAATTTATAGTTGTTTCAGTAAATAACTTTTACATGTTTTATACTCATTTAATTTCAGCAGTCCATTGCCTTTAATTTTTAAACTGTTCCATTTTCTTCCCAGGCAACAGCTCATATTCCATTTCGCTTATAAATCAGTTTCCACTTTTACTCACCTGCTCACCTTTTCTTCCATCTATCCGTTTAATAATTATATATAAGTTATAATACGTTTCCCTGATTTATCTCCTTTCCTTTTTCATTGACATATTAATTCTTGGAAGTGATTAATTTAAAAACCCATCTTCCCCTCATTTCTTTAAATTTTCAGCTAAATCTTAGCTTGTGACCGTTGCTGTACATTTCATTAAAGAGGTACGTTACCTTATTAATCTCCGGAATTTAAGGGTGAAAATTTTATTTTTCTAACCTTTCCTTTCCTACGCTCCATGTTTCCACTTCTTTCATTATGACCGTTCATTATATATATATACATTACAGCTGGAAAGTTATAAACGTATAAACTTAGATACGTTTTGTATTTATTAAAAATTTAAAGCTCACCTTAAATTGTACAAAGTGTTTTTCCTCTGCCTTTATAACTTTGGGTTTATACCTACTGTTGCTTCCTCTTCCTCCCTGAAGCCTATTTTCTTTCTTTCCCAAGTTGTTACAGCGCCTCTTCAAGACCATAACCGCATACCCCTATCGCCATCACCCATCAGACACTCGTCACCACTAGCTTGCATACGTTCGCAAATATTAGTGTAGTACTTCTGTCTGTTAGCATACATACATACATACATACATACATATATATATATATATATGTCAGTGAAATTGTTACATGGGTCATATTATCTTGGGTTTCCCTGTTTCCAATTTAATAATATATTATACAAATTTTGCAGCGTCAATTGTATGGTTAATATATATATATATATATATATATATATATATATATATATATATATATATATATATATATATATATGTCAAAGTTATTCTTTTATATATATAAATGTATTTGTGTATATATGCTATTATATTAGTTTATAAAATAAAATTTTCCTTTTCGGCTGCTGTATGTAAAGATGCTTTTTGTTCTAATTTGTTTAAGCTTAGTATTTTGTTTTTTTTCATATATAATATTTTAAACGTGAATTTGATATAAGTGAAGCTTTTCGTATCATGTTATTAAATGAAATAATATAAGGTGATTTAAAAATATATATACTTTTTTTTGAATCTTTTGGGGGTTTTGTTGGTTTTGTTATATATTACTCTTTCTTAATGCAATGTACTGGCAACAACAAAATAGGCGAGTGAGAAAAAGAACGAAAACCATATATATATCTAAGCAATCGAGTTTGTACATTTGGTCGGTAAGTATATGGTTTTTATAACGGTTTTGAAAGTAAATTTTAAGCATGTCTAAGCGGTTTATGTCGTAATGGTTATATTATTATTTAAATATAAGTATCACATGCGCAGGTTTTAAGTGTATATAGCATATTTATATTATAAAGTTTATTAAGTTATAAAAGTTTATACAGTTTATATTTTATAAGATAAAGTTTAAAAGTTATATACGCGGCAGTTGATATGTTGCAATGAACATACATTATATATAAGTTTTTATTTTAATAAGTATTATTTCAACATATATATTACATATATGTTTGATTTTTTTTTGTATATGTGTTTGGTTTAAAAACAATGATTTGAAATGTATGTATATTAAATTTAGAATATGTTTTATATATGTAAATAGTTATATATAATTATATATATAATTGTAAGTTCACTTATATCATTCATCTTCATCGATCTAGTTCTAATTTGAATTCGATTTTTTTTCTCTTCCGTTTATCAGCTTTGTTTGTCGTGCCTGTTTTCTTCGTCGAATCGTGTCTATCTAGCATTGCTTTGGAATTCGTAACTAAACTTCATTGTCTATTCTCTTTAGCATCGAAAGGTGAGCAATCACTCATGATTAACGTTCTTATATTTATTAAATTTGATTTCAACTGAAACAACAATTGAAGTATGCTGCTGTAGTTATTTAAATTGTTATATTTATGCTATTATCCATAACTTTTCACTTGTGGGATATGAAACCATATCCTATTGTTTATATTATAACTGTTATTGATGATATATGCATGTTGTTATATTATTATCATATCTGTTATCACTCTACAAGTGCCCTGTTAGTATAGTATTCACTATGGAGAGAAATGATACATACCCGAACGGAATTTAGGATAGGAGAAAATCGTTATGGGTTGAAATGATAAACCCAAGCGATTTGCATTTAATTGAATTTGGGATTACGGGTTGAAATGATATCCACCTATATATATTTAATGGTTGGATTGAAATGATAAATATCCGTAGCACTTGACCATATGATAGAAAAAATATACAGACACTGTTGGTCCATATATAAATATTTTGAAATAATTTCTATGATTGTGGAAAGAAATATATGGTTTAATAAATATTGATCCTTAAGATGGAAATTTTATATATAGATTTAGTAGTAATATTTGATTTAAATTAGAATTGATTTAATACACATAATATGGTTAAGTATTTATGTAAATCTATATTTCAAAAAGATTTTCTTGTAATAAATTGAATAATTAAGATTGGAAGATAAATTTGGATTTATTAAAAATGGTATTTAAACAAGGATCTATTTAATTAAATCGATTTTAAATTATTAAATGGGAAATCTAGAGGTATGATTTTTATAACTGGATTTTTGATTTAAGTGATTTAATGAATATTTCACGTTTAAATAAATTAAAATAAAATATCGAGTAAAATGTAATTTAAGATTACTTAAATGATATTGAATCAAATGAGGGAGCATTTCAAGACTAAATAATAATGAGGTTAATCGAGATCTTTATGAAAATGTTAAATTTAACATTTAAATATTAAAGCTTTGAACTATATTGGAATTTAAATGGGTTATTTTGAGATTCAGATCTGCACTTGAAATCAATATAGTTGAATTTTTATTTAGAAACTAAATTGAATAAAAAATGAAAATTTAGGTTGAACTAAAATTTGAAGTTATTATTTAGAAAACTAAATTGAATAAAATTTAGTTTGAAACGTTGAATACTTAAGTTTGAAATTTATTGAAATATAAAGGGGAATTTTGTGATTACAAATCCGAATTTTGAGATCTATAAAATTGAAGTGGTTATTTAGGAATTGAGTTGAATTTTAGATGGATAAATTGAGATTTGACTAGATTTGAATTTTTGATTGGAGTAGATTTGAATCGTAACTGTGAATGTGATCAAATTTGAAAACAAATATATTTGAAGTGAAATGATATTTTGTTCTGAATAATAAATAAATTTGAGATGACCATGGTGACATAGTGTATATTTCTACCCTATAGATAGTTCCAGGGATCCTTAGAGGATGGTTATCCCAAACATCCTCTAAGTTAATTTTATTTCAGTTGATATTTCACTTGACTTGGATTTATTGATATAAGAATGTTAATCCTGACTCGAGTGTTTTGTGTTTTGTTTTACGCTCGGGTCAGACTGAGTGATACAGCATTGAGACTCAGCTTTGGAGTTTGGAGCTTCGCTTGGAGATCCAACTATCGCTTAGCTTTCAGCACTTCCATTTGATTCGTTAAGAGAAGTCATCTGTTGCATTGGAGACTTCACTGTATCTGGGATATTCTGATGTATTTTATTTCTAACTTTGTTATATAGTAGCTTCATGAACTACTATTCATTTATTCCGCTGCGTATTATTGTACTACTCTGTATCTGTAATTGATTTATTTACTGTATATGTTTTTGCCAAATTTAAATTAAAAATTCGATATTTTGAATTATTCAATTCGGACATGTATAGTATTATTGTCGATTTGAATGGTCCAAAATAGCGAGTCGTTACAATGCATGCGTGTGTAGAATTTAATGAATTTTTTTCATACATGCAGTATTTATGAAGGTGAACATCCGTACGGAGATCTCAGTAAAGAATTTTCTGATTGGTTTTTTAAAGTATGTTTGTGAACCAACAGATCGTGTGGTTGACGAAGGTTTGAAACATCTTGCGTTGGGACCAAAAAGAAATGTCAAGAATTATCCAACATATTTGTCAGTGGATATAACTTAACACAAAAGAATACGATGCAGAAAAATTATATAATAATACAGGTTTATTTGCTAAAGGTAGCGATGATCCAAAAAATAACATAAATGATTTTTATGGCATTTTAGCATAAATTTTGCAACTAACATATTTCTCACGACCCGTGAAGGAGGTGTTTTTCTTTAGATGCAATTGGTTTAGCAATGTTCTAGGTTCTGAAATTAATGTGCACAAGGATTATAACCTTATTGAAATAAAGCACGCATCGCAATATTGCAAGTACGATCCTTTTGTACTAACCAAACAAGCATTGCAAATTTATTACGCTCCTTATCCGCATCTAAAAAGAGATAAAGCAGATTGGTCGGCAGTTTTTAAAACAAAGGCTAGATTTACGTTTGATGGGAAGAATATTCCATACGAACAAGCTTACCAGGCAGATCTTGAGCAAAGCAAGAAATAATAATTACAGACGATCATACGGATTTTGAACCTCTAAACGATGAATCAAACATTTTGGTAAAAGCATTTGAGATTATGAAGGAAAATAATATAGAATATGAGACCGAATCTAATCAGAAGACGGTGATGATTGATGTAAATGATGAGGTTTATTTTGATAGTTATGTAATTTTGCAATTGATATAAATGATGAGATTATGCAGTTGATGTAATTATGCAATCGATGTGACTATGTTGAATTATTGGTGCATTACAAAATTGATGTAATTGATGAGATTTAGTTTGCTAGTTATGTAATTTACATCATTTATGAAACTAAATCAGCTTATCGTTATTTACATCTTTTATGGCATTTTCGTTTCCGTCATTTGTTTAGCAATTTATGTTAAAAATGCAATGTATTTTAGTCATCGTCGACATATGAGACCCAATGTGAATTATATATACTTTTTACTTTATGTACTTTATATCATTTATGTAATTTAACTATAAAATATATTTCATCATCATGTTATTTCTCTCTTTTAAAATGACGTATCTATGACAGGTATATTCATGTCATCTAGAACCTAGAGCCGAGGGGTAAGTATTAAACTTTTTTTGGCATCTTACGCATTTTTTGTACGGTATACTAATCTGTAACATATTTAACACAGAGGGTTTGAGCTACAACCATCAGCTGTAGTTCTATCGGTTTCGAGAGAGGCATACAAGAGTAGGATGTTGGCTGTTGGCCGATGTGGGATAACATCCCTCCCCACCTTCTCGAATGTATTTGGTAGGATTTCATCGTAAGTATATTCTTCTGTTTTCATTCTTAATTTGTTTTTGTCGCTTATTTATTGTTCACCTTTTATGGTTTAATTTTTGGTTGCTTGTTTATCATGAAACACAGGCTGCCATGGACATATTGTTGGATGACCTGTAGCTATTATGACATTGCTAGATGTTGGAGATGAGGAAAAACTATAGGGATTCCATGTCAACAGTAAAGCACAAAGGGCAGAAGCCAAACTAAATGGGGAAGAGTGTATGGGAAGGATGGCTGAAACATTGGGATAGTGACGAGGCGAAGGTAAGTGTACTAAACTTTTATTAATTATTCGATTGATACGTAAATATCAAAAAATATTCGATCGGTAAATAATGTGTTAAATTTAAATGTATAGACAGAGTCGGAAAGAAACTCTGCAAATAGAAATCAAAATCCCGTCACTTATCGGGGAGGATCGAAGTCATTTCAACAGTATCGTTAGGAGTTAGTAAACTTAATAAATGTGAATTGTAAAAAGTTATTATGCTATAAAATTTTGAATATACACTAATAGTATATAATAAACAATTTCAGGAAGCTGAGGCGCAGGGTCTTGTGTTGTATATCGATATCTTTACCCGTACGCATGCCGTCGAGCATGTAATTCCAGACAGGGTAGTTTCATATACATGGCACGACGATAAATCTAGCAAGAGTCATGTAAGCATATTTTAGTTTATGTACTATTAGCAATTGTTTTAATTGTTAAATTATAATGAAACAAGATATCACGATATTAATTTTAACTGCATTTTTTAATTGCTCATGCAGGCAAGGTTCATGGAATAACGCCAGAAACTCATGGAGGATACCGGTCGAGAGCAACTCACGACGATGTAGAGGACATTATATTTTAGGCAATCATGGATTCACCATCACGGAACATGCTCTACGTCTTTGGCAATCAAGTGGTAATGAATAATGTATTAAGATATAATAATTTATTAATCTTTTAATTTTTGGTGCATCACTTTAGTATCAATCATAAGTTTATAGATATAATAACTAACACATTATGTTGTAACTTTGATAGTAAGATTATAGACTACGTTAAATAAGTGTTGTAGGCTAGCAGACAGAGGCAAGCCAGCCAACCGACTAGAGCTGGTATCGATCTAGTAGAGATCGAAGAGTTAAGAGCTAGGGTCGTGCAATTGGAAGGTCAAAACCGTCGCCAGACCATCGAGATGACAGAGCTGCTTGATCAACATATTACCGAGTATATGCAACAGTATGGTGGCCGCTTTCCATCTTCTGCTGGTTCGAAAGGTTCTGGAGCTGATTGATTGGATTGATAGGTATGTTTTTGTTATCATTGTTTTGTAAGTTAGGATAATACAATGAGTTGGTGGGTTTGGATTTGAACTGTTAAGTATATTGTTTGATGATACACTTGGTGGTAGTGATTCTAACATTTGGGAGTTGATTGTGAGGGGTTGGTGAAGCATTGATGTGTATATTGTACAATTAGATGTATGAGAATTGTGGTAATGAAGTTTGGTTTGATTTTATATGATTTGGGTTGGATTTTATATGAATTAGTTTTGATTTATGTTTTTTGATATTTGGTTATCTTTCTATGGTTTAATTTAATGTTGGATATCTAAGTTGGATATATTGAGTTGGGTGAAAGATATTGTATTTATGAATTGTGGATGGAAGGCCAAATCGCGGCTAAAATGCAATTTTTTTTACAGGTTTTCTAACGGCTTTCGACGACCTGTAGGTCAAATTTTACGGACACGTTCCTACGGCTACAGACGGTGGAACTCCGATGGCTTTCGACGGCTCCCAACGGCTTTCGGTAACAATCGTACTCGTTCACATGTCTTTCAATGGCCGTAGGAAGTCGTCGGATGGCCGTCGAAAGCCGTCCGTAATACAACCGACGGCCATTGTCGGGAGCCGTCAGAAAATCAATTCACCGACGACTTAATTTGTGGGGAATTTTTCGACGGCTCCCGACGGTTGGGAGCCATTAGAAATTTCTAGTGAATTCAACTTGTCTCTTTCCTTCATCATTTAAACCAATACTCTCTTATCTTTACATTTTCAGATCTGGATAACTGTCATTTTTTATACTCTCATTCTGATTTGAATATTTGTTTTGGAAAAATTAACAAAGTAATATCTTTTTGCTCATATATTAATTAATCTATACTGATTTTTTGTAACTAATAGTTTTATTGGTTTGCAGATTGTTGCAGAAGTCAATAAGTCATGTAATTGAAAGATCATTTTTCAATCATTTTTCAAATTTATGGTAATTTACATCTTTCTTTTCGTTTCTTGATATTTTCTTACATTGCTAAAATTCATTTTATTATTATTTGGAATTAATTTACATAGAGAAATATGTGGTTAGAGTAATTGAGATATTTTTAGGTCTCTATGGTCAATTATATGGCACTCAAGAATATATAGTTATGTCTCTTACGTAATAATTGTAGGTGATATGCAACTGACAGAGTTGCACTTGTCCCTTTTTTACACATTTTATTCTTTTCTTTTGATAAATTGATAGTAATCCTTTCACTTTTAATTTTTCATTTGAAATTAGTAATCATCCTCACCAAATAACTCTCTTTTGCATATTTCATTTTGCAACTTATATGATCCAAATACGTAATTAACCAGTCTCTTTCCTTCGTCAATTGAACCATTGTCTCATATCTTTATGGTTTTAGCTCCCAATAAATTATTAAATATTGTACGTTATTTCATATTTATATCAGTTATGTTCTTGAATATGTTATTATGCCATTCAAGACAAATTAAGAGAGTATAGATTTTATGGTAATTGAATTAGTACTCCGTTAATAGCCATAAATATGATATGAACATTGAATGACATCCTCGTTTATTATTAAAAACTTTTATGTGCATTTCTTATTTGTTTTTGATTGACTGGTATAGTTGAATTGTTAGACTTGCATGGTATTATACATCATAGTACTTTATTTTATCATTTGTTTTTGATCCATTTTTCACATTTTTCTACTTATTCGTGATTAAGCTTTTCGATATTTTTTATCTTCTTTCAGTACTACACATAAACAAAAAGAACTTGTTTGTTGATGAGAGTTTCCTAACAACTAATGAATTTTATGGCAGGTAACATATTTTCTTAACAATTAAAATTTTAGTCTGCTTTGGTTTGCATTTTAAAAAGCAAGGTCTACATTTTATGTGCTTTAGTCTACATTTTAATCTGACAATTACATTAAGGTCACCACAGTATAATCTTTTTGCATCACAATATAAATTTTGATACGATTCAATCATTTTCTTTCTCATATTTTTTTTAATTTCCATTTGAAGATATATTTTTAGTAACGGTTTTTCTATTGTAGTACAAAACTCAATAATGGAAAATATATAATTTTTTGTTATAATTTTATGGCTTATTTTCTTTGGTTCATATTTCCAGAAATATCTCACATTTAGTTTCCATTTTATCTAAGAACCTTACGTAGGTTACCAATTCAAATTTGTGCAACTATATAAGAAGAATGTACTGTTTATGATGCTAACAAACCTTCATTTTATGTTATTTTTACTATGCTTGAACCTCAAACACAAAATTTTGTATGCTCAAAATATATATTACACTAATAAATTTGATATAAAATATTTTTCATACATATACTTTGAGTTTTCAAGAGAACTCAAGAAAGACAGAAGATTTAAAGATAATGTTGAATTTTCTATTTTGGAGGCCGACTCATAGACATATTAAATATAAAAAAATATAAAACGTTTGAAAAATATCAATATTTAAGGAGTAGCTGTTTTGTTAAATATTGCAATGACATGAATGCATACAATGTGTTATAAATATATGTTGTTTTATATCATTTTTATGAATCCCCAATGCATGGCATAGGTTCATGATTGGGTAAGATGTTATTTAACTTATCTACGTAGTGCCTTATAAATGTCTGTTTATGTGAGTTATTCAGTAATTCTTATTATCTTGTATTCATGTTGCAAACGTTTAAATTATTTCACATCACATTGTTATAAGATTACATAACAAGAACATAAATAGTATGTTTATGACAAGAAGCACTAGAACTTTGAACTTGCATTTCTTATTTATTTTATTTTATCCATAAAATTTGCCATTATATTTAATTTTTCTTGTTAAATTCATTAGCTAGATGAGTTAATTTGCACTTGAGAAGTGTACATACCACCTCTTCAACTTTCTTATTATGCATCATTATCGTTTTTGTAAGAATAAACCCTTCTCCATGTCATTTGGTGACTTTGTTCTGTAAAAGCACAAAACAAGTTTGTCCACATAAAATACATAACTAATTTAAATCCAATACCAATTTTTATGTTAAGGTATACCACACTTGAGTTAATAATCCAACTCTTTATTTAAGTGTTATGCCTATGAAAATGAAGTTGCATTTGACCGCAAATATGGAACTACAAAGCTTTACTTGCTTTAAGAATGGTTTTCTAACATATTACGCATCTTCACACACACAATGCATATTTATTATTTTTGCAAATGATCATAAGCTAAGTTATTAATCTAGTACTATGATGGATAATTTTGGTATGATCAATCACTTAAGTGTTTGACACTCAAGTGTTTGACAGGAATTATATGTGTTTGTTTGAACTCAGTCCAGTATTGAATATGGCTGTTACGGTTAAACAATCAACCGTTCAATTATCAATCTTTCATGCGGTTACCATTTATAATGGTAACGGTTGAAGAATTATATCACTGCAAGAAGGGAATCGTATAGCGACGGAGCGTAGCGACGGCTGGCGACGGCTAAAAAAAGCGGCCGTCGCTAGCCGTCGCTATACGCAATATACAGCTCCAAACCGAGAGCAGCGAATTCACTTTCTTCCTCCCCCAAATCAATCTCCTTCCCCTAATCCGCCTCCCCCCGTCACCGCAGCCGCCGCCCCAGCCTTCAACGCCTCCAAATCACCCAAATTTGTATCGGTATGCTCCTAATCTCTTGTTTGAACGTAAATTTGATGTTTTTAGGTTTAATTTAAACCCTAATTCAATTATGATTTGTTGTAAAATTAAGATTTGTTGTTAAATTGGGTATTAGTAGTGTTGTTAAATTAGATATTAGTAGTGTTGTATGTTGATTTGGTAGATTAATTAGTTTATTATCGCGAACTTGAATTAAGTATTACATTAATTAGTTTATCATGATCAAGTTGAATAAATGGTTGATGTAGATAATTAGTGTTGGCGATTAACATGGTTAGTTGTTTTAGGTGAAAAAATAGTGTATATTAATGATTAACTTGGTTATTGATAAATTTACATGAAAGTATTTCATAGTTTATGAAATTGATAAATTACAAATTTAAGTTGTTAAGTGAATTTAAATTGACAAATTTTTATTTAATAATTAGTTTTCTATTGTTTTCTAATTATCTATTTGATAATTAGAATTTGTTGTTTTCTAATTATATTCATTGATAATTCTTATATTTACCCTGTTAGTTGAGCGACGGCTAGCGACGGCCATTTTAATAATTTTAGCGATGACTAGCGACGACTAGCGACGGCCAAAATGCAAAAGGTTGTATATATTGTAAAAAATAAAGTTTGTACAAAAAATTAAAAAATGAATATGAGAACATTAAAAATTCTGCAAATATCTAATTTATTTTAAAAAAATAGGAAATGACTTTAAAAACAACTGATATTGTACTAAAATCGATTTTGTAAAGAAATTAGGAAATGAATATAACAACAAAAAATAGTCACATAAAATCTATGTCGTAAAAAAATAAAGAATGAATATTGAACTAAAATTGTTAATTGAATGTTGAACTAAATTTTAAATACACAAATTTTTGAAAATATAAATAGTTGAAACATTGTCAAAATTTGAAAAGAACAACAATATTTGATAAAATTTAAAGAAATTTTTTTATCCCTTAGATTGGCTTTGGCCCCGTCTGGCAAGTGTTGCATATGATCGTTATATGGATGTTCGTTTTGTAATGGAACAGACATTTATATTCATCTGATACAATATTTGTCGGATTTGTCCCTGTATTGGAAAAGTTACAAACAAAATAAAGTAATTACATATTAAAAATCATTTCATTTTAAACAGTTACAAAATTTCGATAGCACTTCCTTAACGTTCCCTGTGTACACGCATTTGTGTACGATACAGGGAACATAAGGAAAGTGCTGCCGAAATTTTGTTGAACCGTTAATCTGAAATGATTTATAAAATGTAATTACATTATTGTGTTTGTAATGGGAAGTAGGATGACTGACCACCGAAGTGAAAGCCAAAATACCAAAAACTAAAAAAATAAAGTGAAGTTTATATTTTGAATTTTCTAAAACGATGAATTGTTTACAATGGAGAATGGTTGAAAATTAATGATTTAAATTGTGTAACATACATTTTCAAATCGGGAAAAATGTTCAATTATTTTCTCGGCCGTACTTGGATGTATGAAGTCAGAACTGGAAAGAAGGGATCAATAAAGCAACATTTCTACAACGGTGTACACGAATTCATTAGATTTACTAAATCTAATAACCGAAACAATACAGAAATTCGTTGCCCGTGTAGTAAGTGCCAACATTTGAAGCATTGAAAATCGGATATAGTTGAAGTACATTTGTATCAATATGGTTTCGTGCCTGATTATTATTTCTGGGATCGTCATGGAGAACTTGTTGAACCTACACCTAATACTGAAGTTTTAGAGGATAGTAATATGATGACGAATCCGATAGAAAATATGGTGGATGATACAGCACGATCAATGTTTCCTACAACTGAAGCTGTCGATGAAGACGAAAATGTCGAAGAAGATCCGACTGCGGGAGCTAAAAAAATATACGATTTGTTGGATTCTGCTAAGAGGCCGTTGTGGGACGGATGTAAAAGCGGAACTGAACTTTCAATAACCGCCGAGTACATAACTATGAAATCAAAATTCAACCTTACGGAAGCTGCATTTACAGCAGTTGTACAAGCTGCAAAATGACACATGCCACCCAATATTCTGATGTGCGATAGTCATTGTAAAGTAAAAAAATTGATGTCCGCTTTCGGTCTACCGTACGAGAAGATAGATGCATGTATGAAAGGTTGCATGTTATATTAGAAAGACGACGTTGACCTCAGAAAATGCAAAATATGTAATGAAGAAAGATACAAACCAAGAAAGAAGAAAGGGAAAGAAGTCACGTACAAGAGAATGCATTATTTAACCATCACTCCCAGACTTCAAAGATTATATGCATCTTCTGCTACGGTCTGTCATATGCGATGGCATAGTGTGAGAACAGCGGAAGAAGGAACTTTGATACATCCATCCGACGGTGAAGCATGGAAACATTTCGATAAGACTTATCCCGCATTTGCTGTGGAAAGCCGTAATGTCAGACTTGGTTTATGTACGGATGGATTTTCACCATTTTCATAGTTTGGTAGTAAATATTCATCCTGGCCAATTATCGTTACTCCGTATAATTTACCTCAATGGATGTGTATGAAGACACCATATATGTTTCTCACCACTATCGTTCCCGGTCCTCATGATCTAACCCAAGGAATTGATGTTTATTTACAACTTTGATCGAAGAGTTGAAGAAACTGTGGAATGAAGGAGTCGAAACTTACGATGTATCAACGAAAAAATAATCGGTTATTCGCTTCTTTTTTATGGACGATTAATGATTTTCCTGCATACGGAATGCTTTCTAATTGGAGTACGGCCGGTCGTCTAGCATGCCCTTATTGTATGGAAGAAATACGAGCATTTTCGTTACGATATGGAAAGAAAGTTTCGTGGTTTGATTGTCATCGGTGTTTTCTTCATCCCAATCATACCTTTAGAAGAGATAAGAAAATTTTCATAGCTAACAAAGAAGAGAATCTGAAACCGCCCAAGGTTTGGTCAGGCGAGGAAATATACGAAATTGTAAGAGACTATCCAAAGATACATGAAACTGGAGTCCAGACTGAAATCCCAGGAAAGTCAGACATTCATAATTGGTGCAAACAAAGTATATTTTGGGAGTTACCATATTGGAAAGATCTCTTACTCCGACATAATATTGACGTGATGCACAACGAAAAGAACATGTTTGATAATCTGTTTAATACAATTTTGAATGTAAAGGGCAAAACCAAGGACGATTTGAATTCGAGGCTTGATATAGCAAACTATTGTAAGCGTCCGGAACTTCATATGAAGCCTAATGACAATAAAAAACCGAAAGCATGCTATGAGCTAGACAATAAGCAAGTAAAACTTGTGCTAAAGTGGGTGGAAGAATTAAGATTTTCCGATGGGATTTCTTCCAATCTTCGTAGATATGTTGACTTCAAAAATAGTAAACTGAGTGGGATGAAAAGTCACGATTGTCATATCATGATGGAATATTTACTCCCCGTGGCTTTCAAAGAACTGTTGCCCATAAAAGTATGGAACGTCATAACAGAGTTATGTTTGTTTTATAAACAGCTTTGTTCGATGACATTAAAGGTAGATCGTATACGTAAACTTGAAGTAGAAATACCCATATTACTATGCAAACTGGAGAAAATACTTCCGCCTGGTTTCTTTAACGTAATGGAGCATTTACCTATTCATCTTCCATCCAAAGCACTTCTTCGAGGTCCTGTGCAATATGGATGGATGTATCCATTTGAGAAAGTAACATGTGAAATGTTCATGTCAATTTCAAATTCAAATTTGTATATCTAAATATGTAATAAATATCTTAATAGGTACTTGAATCATTTGAAGAAGAAGATTCGACAAAAAGCCCAAGTTGAGGGTTCGATATGCAAATCGTATCTTGAAGAAGAAGCCTCATTTTTTTCTCTCACTACTTTAAGGATGATGTGAACTTATCATTTGTAACTGTTCCTCGAAATGAGGAAGTCGTTGAACAAAATTCTTCTCAAACAATGTTATCTGTTTTTAGACAACATGGTAGACCTGGTGGAAAATGTGTGGAAATATGGTTGGACGATAGAGACCACCATGTAGCGCACATGTATGTTCTTTTAAATTGTGTCGAAGTCGCACCATTTATCAGGTAATAATTAATTCACTTATAATTTACTTGTACGTACATAATAATAACATATATTATATATATGAAGTATCTACGAATCACAGTATCCATCTGGCGATCTTAGTAAAGAATTTGCCAAATGGTTTTTGAACTATGTTTATGAGCCGAGAAACTGTGTCGTTGATGAAGGCTTAAGACATCTTGCGATTGGACCGAAAAGAAATGTGAAGACTTATCCAATATTCTTCATCAACGGGTTTAAGTTCAACACAAAAGATTACGGTGCTGAAAAATTAACATATAACAGCGGGGTATTTGTCAAAGGCAGTGATGATTCAGATGAGCATTTAAAATTTTTTTACGGCGTCTTAACACAGATTCTAGAATTGACATATTATGTTGAACCTTTAGAAAAGGTTTTTTTTATTTAAGTGCAATTGGTTCAGTAACGTTCCTAGTTCCGGAATCAACGTGCATAAAGAGTACAAACTTATTGAAATAAGGCATACATCACACTACTATAAGTACGATCCTTTTGTATTAGCCAAGCAAGCGTTACAAGTTTATTTTGCTCCGTATCCATCTTTGAAAAGAGATAAAGCGGATTGGTCCGCTGTTTTCAAAACGAAACCAAGGTTTACGTTTGATGGAAATAATATTCCAGATGAAGCAGCATATCAAGCCGATCTTGAATCAAATACATAAATAATAATAACTGATGATATTGATGTAGGGCCTTCGAATGATGAACCGAAGGTCCTATTTGATGCATTCGAAAGTACCGAAGAAAATGAGATAGAATATGAGACTGAATCTGAATCAGAAAATGATGAATACTGATCGTTATTGATATAATTGAAACATGCGATTGAAACATGCGATTGAAACATGCGATGTAATAGTAAATTTCTATAATTGTTCTGTGATGATCATTTAGTTAACTTTTGTCCATGTTTTGTACTAGTAAATTTTTATAATTGTTCTTTGAAAGTGATTGAAACATGCTATGTAGTAGTGAATTTCTATTATGGTTCTGTGATGATTATTTATATAATTTTTATCCATGTTTTGTACTAGTAAATTTTTATAATTGTTCTGTGAAAGTGATTGAAACATGCTATGTAGTAGTGAATTTCTATTATGGTTCTGTGATGATTATTTATATAATTTTTATCTATGTTTTGTACTAGTAAATTTTTATAATTGTTTCTGTGAAAGTGATTGAAACATGCTATGTAGTAGTGAATTTCTATAATTGTTCTCTGATGATATTGTTTTTCTATGCAGATATGTCTGGCAGGAGACGGAGTGTAGGTGGTGGGGGCACGCCATCCTGGTAGTGGCACTGCATCAGACTTACGTCCGATTGCAGAAGTTGTTTCTAGAAGTGCTGGGTAAGTATCAATTTTATTTAAAGTATAAGTTTTAAAATCCACTAAACATGTATATCATAACTTTTGCAGTGGCTTTGAGGTGTAACCATCAGATTATATTTTACAGGTTTCGAGAAAGGCATTTCAGAGCCGGATGGAAGGTTGTTGGCCTCGCTGGGACGACATCCCCCCTCATGTCAAGAACGCTATACAGACGGATTTACTTGTAAGTAGTAGTTTGAATTTCAGTTGTAAATTAATATAATCTATATAACTTAAAATAATTTTAATTTACAGGCTGCAGTCCGCGTTGACCCTGATGACTTGGACATTTTGTTAAATCACTGGAACAAACGAATGAGGAAAAATTACAGGGATACATTGTCCATAGCTAAGAATGTAGGGAAAAGCCGAACTGGATGGGTGAGGGTGTATGGAATGAATTTCTTCAGCTTTGGAATAGTCCGGCGGTAATAGTAAGTAAAATATGTTTTCTTTGTTATTTAAGTCTAATATAAATCTCGCAAGATATATACGTGATAATTTATCTTAATTTGTAGGAGTTATCTGCGCGGAACCGGGCAAATAGGAATAAAAATCCTACATTGCACCGTGGTGGTTCCAAATCCTTTCAGGAGCACAAGAGAGAGCTGGTAATTAAATTTATAAACTGTGTTTATATTTTATTACAATATTTTATAGTCAGATTAACAATAATATTTATATATTTTCAGGCCGCGAGATACAACCGCGAGCCCACTATGGCCGAGCTGTTCAAGGCCACGCATGCCGTGGAGAGGACCGACGAAGAGGGCAATGTTTCGTACAAGTGGACGGATGACAAATCACAATCCGTAATGGTAAATTAATTTACTGTTAATAATAATATTTTGTCTTATTTTATTTTCAAAATTTTGAAATTCGGTTTTTATCGTGTAAAACAATTGTTTGTAATCGCAGGAGAGGTACGAAGCAGAGCGGGCTCGTGTAGCACAGTCCACTAGTTGGGAAGAGCTTACATTGGAGGAGGAGAACCATATTTGGGATGTTATTATTGACCCGCCTTCTCGGACCAGTCGACGGTATAGCTATGGAAATGTGGAGGTAAATTTTGACATGTACTAATATATAAATTTACATATGCATATGAATAGTTAAATAATTTTAATAATATTATATATATATATATATACTAATATATAAATAATTATTAATTATTTTACAGGCGATGAGAATGCAGAGTGCATACAGGAGGACGCAGCAAGAGGCGGAGATTGCTCAGTTGAGGGCGACAGTGGAAGAAATAAACGATTGGAGGAAGAGTTTCTTTGAGCAACAGCTGGATGAGCGGACTGCGGCTTATTGCAACAGCATGGGAGAATGCCTGGAGAGGACGGCAGCGATGGCGAGGAGCAGGTATGTTTGTTTGCTTATAGTTTGATATATACACATTTTGGTTGATTTGGTGTATATATATTTCAGGATATTATGTATATATTTTGATGACTTCTAGTTGATGGATTTGGTTCGATAGTATGTATATATATGTCGGGATATTATGTAGAAATTTCGGTTTACTATGTACATATTCTGGTTAATGGATTTGGTTGGATTTGAAAATGAGATTTGGTTGGATTTTATATTGTTTGAATGTATAGTGATGTTATATGATGGATATATGATGGTTATAGTTGACGAATATAGTGTATAGCGGTTGTTTGGTTCAGATTGGTTGAAGTGTATATGGGCTGTGCAGGTACACAGAAATTTACCCAGGTTAGCGACGGCTAGCGACGGCTATCTGGTTCAGTTTAGCGACGGCTAGCGACGACCAATTGGTTCAGGTTAGTGACGGCTAGCTACGGCTAGCGACGTCATTTAAACGTTGAAAAAATTTCCACGCGGCACATTTGCAGTCGCGAGCCATCGCTAAAGCCGTCGCTATACTATTGGGCAACAGCAAATATAGCGACGACTTTTAGCGTCGGCTAGTGACGGCTAGCGACGGCCGACGACGGCTAAATGCCGTCGCTATGTGGTGCCGTTCTTGTAGTGTATAAGCACGCTTAAGCACACCAACCATACTGATAATATGTTCGGTCATTAACTAATAACATGTACACGCATGTTGATCGTTTTATAAGCAAATAAATAAATTTGCAACGCTATATGAATTTATCATCAATAATGCATATAATTAAAAATATACATAAAACATGTTTCAAAATTGAACATATGACGGTTAACCATCATAGACGGTTGATGCAACGGTTATAAGAATTTATAACTGTCAACAATGGTTACGATTACGGTTGATGGTAATAATAACGGTTACCGCTACTGTTACACCTCTAGTATTGAACAATGAAATATGAAATAACATATTTCAGTAACAATAAAAATGGCTGTTGTTTTCAGTCACTAACTATAGAATAGAGAAAGATATAATATCAGAATCAAATAGGCATTGCATAATCTATTTATTACAAATAGGTGTGTGGATTAATATTTTTGACGAAGCAAAGAAGTGTTGAACCTAAGTAAAACAAAGCCGGCTGAACGTAGAAATGCAAAACGTTGACTTGTTCCTTATCAGGTTTTGGAACAATTGTGGATGCTAATTGGACCAAGCCTCCGTTGGAAAGTAGGCAGGTAAGCAAGGGAAAACAGTTGAGAAACTATGCCAATTGCGTCAGTTCAAACTGAGGTGATTGCCTCAGTTCAAACTGAGGTGATTGCCTCATTCAGTTGCTTTACTTAGTAAAGAGAAAATTACGTCAGTTGAAACATTTGTGAAAATTGCATCTGTATACTATTCCCCCTACAGTGTGAAAAAACATTGCACTACACACAGAAACACACGTATCATATTTACAGAGTGAACTTTTAAAACAAAGAATCTAAAATGAAAGAAACCACCAATGATTTAATGGATTTTATTTTCTAATTTGTAATGGGTTTTAGTTGAATTGAAGCAAGATGCTTACATCTTGTTGTTGGATATGATAGTATTAATTGATGTAGTGGTCATGTTCATGCACCGATATATAAGTTTTTACTTGCAAAAAGCTTATGAAGCCTAACAACTAGTTATTCTAGTTGTATCTGAAAATGATGAATTAGTAAATGTGAAGCAAAAAAATAAATGTTGACATATATAGGCTCGCAAGTCAATGGCAGCAGAGTAGGGTCGTCGGAGAAAGGTTTGCTATTGAACTTGTATGAGCTAAAAACGTAGAGTAAACTCTCAGTACCGATGCATGCACAACCAATTGAACTGTTAACTGATACAGTTACATGTTGATGAGCAAGAATAAGCGGCTGTTTTTGTATATTTCGTCCATTATTTTGTTCGGTGAAGCTGCGTGCCTTATTTACGCGATGTTCATGGTATGGAACGCAGTTACCTCACTCTTTGATTCTCCGATCCAATTCAATTCCATCTGCGTGCTGGCGTATTTCCATATCTGATGGGGAAGTGCTAGCAGTTAGTATGTACTGTGCATGGTTTTTGGTGTAGATTACTCACATTTTCTATGCTCGTCCTCTTTTTAAGTAGTTGAAGGGAATGTCTTTCCTCCAGACAGTGTTGCAGTGTAGCATTAAACTCCCTTGGTGCCTGCAGGTAATGCTTATGTGTGTATATATATTATTGGATGGAATAATACAATTGTGGTTTATAGGGTTCATTTCGGCAAAATTAATGGTAGTACCATAGGGGTGAAATATGTACATGGATCCCTTTTAATTCCGACATAGATTGCAACTCCTCAGATGTTTTCATCTATCTGCATTTGCCAGGATAGAGCGACCTTAAATGTGCTGTCTTGTCATTTGTAGCTATATGGCAGTTGTAGGAAACATTGCGATCAATTTAGTAGAATACTTATCTGATGACCTGACTTTTCGAAACACAGAAGTCGATACTAATATATCCATGGTTGCCGAATAACCAAGTGTTGGAAAGACAGATTGCTAGTAGAAAGAAAAAAAAGAGAAAAAAAAACTAAACAACACAGAATCTCGCAGCGGAACAAATAATCTAATATAAAACCAATTTGTACGCAAATACAAACTATAAAATAAGTATATACATGCATCAATCAGAGTATACTAGCCCATTTTAGCCCAGGAAATTATAACAGCCTATCCTCGTAATTGCTGATAAATACAACAATAAATGCAGCGGAAAATAACCATATACATGAATACGTCTCTGGTCCCACGTCTAGTCTGCTGAAGCTTCAAAGCCTCTAACTATATCTGTAATGTGCTCGGCATTACCCGAGCAATATAAGAAAACAACTAAACCTTACGATAACCAAAACCTTTTATATTAGGAAATCCCGTGGTATTATAGTAATGTATAAAGGTGAAAATAATAATAATTAAGCAGCTGTGATGTTTGTGAGTGTACACCACAACGATACTAGGTATATAATCAAAAACCAATAAGACGCGTTCGCTAGTTGTGTAGGATTTTCAAAGATGTGGCCTCGGTACTTCGAGGAACATTCCTCCTACACAAGGATCAGAGATATCTTTCTGAAGCAGCATACATCCCTAGTCATGTATCATAGGAAAAACATAGCTGGTCTCACTAAGACTGAGTGCATCGCCCCATGCATGCATAACAACTGTAAGTAACGTTTAGATGGAGCTAACTACACCTTATGGGTTTTCCAACCCTACTGGTCATGCCTCATATCTCCAGTTTTAGTCGTTACAGCTAGTGAGGCTACGTTTGGCATTCCAGCTCACGCAGCCCCATCAAAACAGATCATGGAATCCCATATGGATTCCAATATCCTAACGTGTGTTGAAATCATGCATGGATTCACATATTTCAAGTAAATCCTAGGATCACACATGGATTCCTATACCCCAATGGGTTTCGGAACCACGCATGGATTCCATCATCTCAATATATCATGAATCTCCACCATAGAACCGTATATGGTTTGTGGAGTGGTTACGGTACGAGTCAACTCTTAAGAGTACACTCTCACGCTTACCAGACGCCCACAAAAACCAATCATCAATTTTCAGAATGCTTAATACTAGTTCTTTAGGAAGTAATTTGATAATAAATAAGAGCATTGAACTTCCCCTAACCATTTAAGTGTACGGGTCTTCTTACCTTTTGTCCTAGAAGAACAAAACGAGTTTATCCGTCCAGTATAACACCACCGACGGTAATTGTACCATATAATTTTTGTGTTTCTCCTAGATATTTCCTGAATTAAAATCATTTAGTGTTAGGAAAGAAATATTTTCCTACCACCAAAATTAAGAATGACCACATATTTAGGCCATGATTTGATAATTGGTTATTTAACTATCAAATAAACAAACATTCCAAACAGAGATTACATTTTCCATGGGAATGTCTAAGTCTCATTTAATTACATTTCCATTAAATAAATTCTCTTCCAGAATATTTATCAAATATTCTGTAACATTCCTGATTTTAAGGCCAAATTAATTTAATAATTAATTTGATCTTTGGAATTAAATTTTGAAATATTTGATAATTAATATAAAATTTTGAATTTAATCGTGAGATTAGTTGGTAAATTTATTTAAGTTTCTCCAAAAAACAAACAATTAAAATGTGGGTTTTATAAATAGATTGTGAAAAGAGGAAATAATAATCAAGCTCATCCAAATAATGTCTATCTTGTGTTGGAATGTATGGGGTCTTAACAAGGCAGCGCATGTATTGGAGGTAAAAAATATTGTGTGCTCACAAAAACCTCCAATTTTTTGCTTAGTTGAGAATAAATTAAGAAGAAATAAACTTCAGCAATACATGGAATCTTAGGGAAATAAATGGACATGCATAAATAATATTGAGTATCATCACAAATGCAGAATTCTTATTATGTTAAATTCAGATATTCAGAGTAGTTATGCAATCTCCAAAAGCAAACAACACATTACTTGTATGCTAAATAACACTGCAGGGGTTCAATGCATTATCACTGTTATTTATGCTTTAAATCTTGAATCTGAAAGGATAAGTTTATGGAAACAACTAGAAAAAGAAGCAAACACTTTTAATACACCTTGGTGCATCATTGGGGATTTCAATTGTGTTAGGCTCTTGAAGGAAAAAATGGGAGGAAAAAAGTTGACAATCAGAAACATTCAGGAGCTTAATAATTTTATCAACTCTGCAGGGGTTAAAGAAATCAGTATTTCAGGGGTCAAATTTTCATGGAGATTAGGGCCTAAAAAGAACATTGCTACAAAAATTGATAGAATTTTCTGCAACATAGAATGGATGAACATGTTCAAAAAATCTCATGCAAAATATTTAGATCTATCAACAAGTGATCATGTACCTATCATGTTCCACTTTAATTGCATTCAAACACATGAAGGTCCAAAACCCTTTAAATTCATGAATCACTGGGTTATGTGTGAGGGGTACAAAGAAACAGTCGAAAAATGTTTTGTTTTCCCTGAAGGAAATCAGTTATTCAACCTTATTCATATGCATAAAACCATTAAAAAGGAAATCAAAAAATGGTGCAATGGAAAAAATGATTTACAGTCACAAGTATTAAAATGCAAACAAGAGGTCAACACTGCTCTGCAAATATTAGAATCAGATCATAACTCCTTAAATGCACAAAACTTGCAAGATGCTCAAGTGAATCTGGCTAAAAGTATGGAGTTGTTAGCTATTGACAACAAACAAAAATCAAAATGTCAATGGATCAAGTGGGATGATAGTTGTTCTAAATTTTTCTATGCAAAACAAACAACCAGGAAATTTGTCAACAGCTGTCACGACATTTTAAAAGAAAATGGAGATGTAGTCAAAACACAAAAAGAGATGGAGGAAGAAGCTGTCAAGTTTTTCTCCAACATATATAATAGAGACAACATGGAGAATCAGTTCCCTAACATCACTTCAAAAAGGAAATTAAATGAATGGGGAAAAACATTTCTTAATGCTACATTTGATGAAAAAGAATTAAAAAGAGCCATTTTCAGTGTGCATAATGATACATCTCCTGGCTATGATGGTTTTAATGCCAAATTCTACAAAAGACATTGGAATGAATTAAAGAAACCACTTTTAGAAGCTATGCAGAATTCTTTTGATAATGGCAGATGTTAACGCTAAAAAATAAACGCTAACACCCCGGTGTATAGATGGAAATTGTGAAAGCACCACCCGTTGGTACGGGAACAAAGTATATGCAAAGAAATCACAGGAAAGCTATAAAAGACACAGTATTTATAGTGGTTCGGCTTAGGATCAAGCCTACGTCCACTTTAAAGCTCTTTATTGCTGATTTAGTTACAATTCTTTACAATCAACTCCGATTACAACACACTTAGACAAATATCTCAAACCCCGATCTAGAAGAATCCTTCGAATGCATGATGAATGAGTTATTTTTCTTCTTGAGATTTGTCGAAATGTCTTTGGTGATTGGAGTGATAGAAGTGTTGCTTGAGTGTTGCTTGAAGTCGAGACAATAGCAGAGTAATGGAGCCTAGGAAGTCAGTCCCCCCCCCCAAAAGTCCTCTAAATGTTGAATATGGCCATGTATTTATAGGCAAAATGTTAGGCTGAAACTGTCAAGTCATGAGTCGTGACCGACTCATGATGAGTCGTGACCGACTCATGATGAGTCGTGAGTCATCTACGAGTCACCCCTTTGCAGCATGACTCTGAACTTGCCTCTGAGTCTTGTGTCGTGCGTCGACTTATCTTTTGAGTCGTAAACCTCCCTGAGTCGTGCCATCCTTAACTCATAGAATCTCCTTAACTCGCCAGGTTCCTTAGGTCGTAGGTTTCTTGAGTCGTTAGCCTGTTGAGTCGTGGACTTTTCCTGAGTCGTAGCTCCAATGAGTCGGTAAGACCTTAAGTGGATGAGTCGTGATCAGATGAGTCGGTCTTTGATGAGTCGGAGCCAGGTCAAATGAGTCGGTACTTTCCCTAAGTCGTCCTTTCAATGAGTCGCTAATGCTTTAACTTATTAGGCTCCTTAAGTCGTGAGTCGCTGAGTTTAGAAACTCCCATGAGTCGCATAATAGTTGAGTCGGGGATTCTTTGAGTCGGTCCTTGATGAGTCGGTGAGTCCCTTAAGTCGCGTAGTTGGGTCATTGAGTCGTACACGAGTTGACTGAGCTTATACACTTGAACCGCCAACGACTTATGGTAAGTCGTAAGCCTTCTGAGTCGCTAACTGCTTTGTCTGATGAGTCGGCTCAAGCTTCAGCAGGGTTAACATTTGCCCCTCGAAGCACACGCCTAAGTCGTAGGTCGCGTGCTTCGACTTATCTTAACTCGCGCATGTCGACTCATCTTCCACTACTCCGAGGTATAAATGGCTTAAGTCGTTTTCTTCTCATTACTTCTTTTACCATTTTCGTGAGTCGTGTTCCGCCATTAACACATCTCCAAGCTCCCAAAAGCAATTTCAACTCAAATCTCCTCCGATCATCTCTGAATTCATACCACGTAAGCAATTTCGCCTCCTTTCTGATTGTCGATCACTATTAACCTGTGCGCTCCGTCTTTATCTTCAATCCACCCTTCTGAGCTTTGCGAGTTTGATCGTCTTAATCATTGATGGGTTGAGGATTGTTTGATCCAACGATTTGTGATCCGAGGCGATCTACTGATGCCATGAAATTGGGGTTGTAGGTTGAGAGTTTCTTGGTTTAATGGGTTAGATGTTGGAAGATCAACGGGTTAGGGGTTAGGAGCGAGATGGTTTATGGGTTAGAAGGCCACCTGATTAGGAGTTAGGTGATTAGTTGGTCAGATTGATTCGAATATCGCCATAGGTTTGACTCGACTCAATCATGCCTCACGACCTAAACCCTTGAGTTGTGGCCGAGATAAGACCCTTGAGTCGTAGCCGGGACAAAACTCTTGAGTCGTGGCCGAGGCGAAACCATTGAACCTGAGCTTTTTTAACATACTCCACGGCCTAAGCCCTGAGTCGTTGCCGAGACAAAACTTGGAGAAAATCTCCTTATTTCCATGACCGATGACTTAGGACACTGCCAACTCAGAACCTTTGAACCGTTGATGGGTTATGACTTGTGTGAACTCTGTTTGAACACTGGACCATTGCATTAACTTTGAACTGTTGAATTTTATTGCGTTCATTGACGGGTTACCTTGACTTGCAGGCTAACAATCTGTCCAACACAATATTTACAGAAAATTGGGACGAATATACTGCCATTGACTGCCCACATCAAATGACAGATTAGCTTATAGCAGATAATCAATTTAAACAAAATTATGTGAGAGAAGTGCTCTAAATCAACAAATCCAAGTAGAATGCTAATGCAATATTGAAACAGTCAACTGAAATTAACCGGTTTGCACTAACACCACACCTGAACTTTTAAGTTAATAAGTCCTGGAATTTGGTAGTCAACCAACTGCCAACTAGCTTAACTTCAGTTATATTTACTTGTTTATTTTCATTAGTTCTGCACAACATTTCACACTTTTAGGAAACGTGTACCTTCGCATTTGAACATCCAGTTGCTTGTGTAGAATGACCTCTCATCAAGAAGAGCCGATGGACCAAGCTGAAGATGTCTTTCCAGTAGCCATCCCTATAGACAACCCTCCGGAGAGGACATCCACAACTTTGAATCAGCGGGCATTTAACCAACTGCGCGTCCAGTTTGGCATTGATGATGCCGACATCTTATTTCCGGGGCCAAATGACACTGCTGACAATCCTCCCTACGGCTTTGTTGCAGTCAATCGCCAAATGTGCTTAAGTGGGGCGATTCCTCCTTTTAACGACTTTCTCCAACAGTTCCTGCTTCGGTTGTCTATCTCTCCATTCCAATTACACCCCAATGGCTACGCCATTCTGATGGGGTTATGTGTTCTATCCAGGAGAGTTTTGGATCGGTTACCAAGCTTCGAGGAGATCTGCTATTTTTGCTCATTCACGAAAACTAAAGACCATCCCTCCATTGTGGTTGTAAGAAGCGCTCGAAATCGCAAACTTATTACTGATCTCTCCGAAAGCGCTCACGGATTTTTGAATCAGTTTTTCTTCGTTCGCTGCCCTCCAGGGTTTTATGCCATCTGGAGAGTGGGAAGTAAGATTTCCTGTCTCTACTTTTTCCGTTTTGAAACTTTCTCGAGATCTGAACTCTCAGCTGCTAATTTCATTCTTTTCCTGTTTTTAGCACTTCCTCTCCCTACTAGAGATCCGATTCATAAACAAGTTTTCGAGAGGTTGAGTGCCGTGGCTGCGGAAGAAAGGAGCATAAAATTTCTGCTGAATGATGAATTTTTACACCAATACGGGCTTCTACATGCTTCTCGTTCTACGCATGCTCACGAAGTTCCAACAGAAGTTCCTGATTCCCCGACGAAAACTCCTGACGCCCCGGTTACTGTCGAACAACTCGCATCAAAAGAGTCTAATATTGAAGCTTCATTGGTGAAGTGTTCCACTTCTACCGACATTATGGGGTCATCCAGTAAGACGGTGCTTGCCCCGATCGAGGAAGAAGAAGAACCTTCACAGCCTCTCGGGGGATTAGCTGATGCAGGAATTGAGAAAACAAGTCCCACCAAGCATGGTGGTGACGATGTTTATGAGGGGTTGAGCGACATAATAGTGACTTCGCAGGAGCTTTTTAGAGATGACGTATCTAAAACTATCTCTCCTGTAATTGAGGCGACGTCTCTTCTTCGACAAACGCCAACACAAACATCAACTCCTCATACCCAAGCTATCATCACCTCTACACCAAAGAGTGGTTTGTAGCTTAATGCGTGTAGCTTGCACATCACACAACACTTAGGATTTTTTGGCATTTGTTCACATTTAACTTCTTTTCTCTGGAAGTTTTTAAGACTTGTTATTTTTGCCTTTCAGATTCCTCTATGGGGCGCAGCGGCAGCGGTTCTTATTACAAAGACTTTCGACGCTATGGAGGGCGTGGCAGCTATGATTACAAGCAATACTATACCGATTCCAGAGAGACCAATGAGCAGAGAGCTGCGCGAAAAGCTGAAGAGAGGAGAAAGTATGAAGAACGCCACGAGGGAGCAGGCACGCGATACGAATCCTTCCCAAGGGGTGATGATTCCCATAAACGTAAAACGCATGATGATAGGGGGAAGAGCCATATTGAGGATTCGAGAAAGCGGACCAAACTTGGCGAGGAACACGCGCCTGTGACATCTGAGAGACTTGGCGCCTCAGTTTCTACTGACATCCCTTCCAAATCTCCTGCTCTTGAAGGAAGTGCCATTCAAACACTCCTCAACAGGCCTTCATACCATGTTGAAAGGGGCCCCCCGACTTTGCAGAGCCGATTCCCGAATTGGTGTTTGAGGGGGGTACGCTTCGACCTTGATTTGGTCCCCATCGACAAAGAAGCCATGTACAGAAATCTCGATGCTGTCAGGCTTGATATTGACAGAATGTCTGGATGGCAAAAGCTTGTTGATGAACTTCAAAGAGTTAATCGGGCTAACATCGAAGCAATGCTGACCATGGAAAATGATAAATCAGAGTGGCAGAAGATTCTTGATCAACACAACGTTGAGATGAAGGAGATAGCCGAATACAATGAAAAACTCGAAGCCGAAGTAAAGCAGCTCAAAGATGATCTTGCCTCTTCTACTAATACTTACACCCAAAGAGAAGAGGTATTGCAAAAACAAGTGCGAGATGCGCACGCCAGCCAGAGGGACGCCGAAGCTAAAGCTGAGAGGCTAGAGCAAGCTGTAGAGAACCACCGCACTGATGTCACCCAGTTGCAGAATAAACTGAGCGCCCGGGACATGGAGATTGAAGCGCTAAAAGCCCAACTTGCTCAGACCGAAAAAGATCGAGATGAGGCCATGGCTGGTAAGATTGCAGCCGAAGAAACTGTTCAGACCATGGAAACCGACATCAATTCGACTTTATTCGATTTTTATGTACACTGTGTCTTGGGACGCGGCAGCCTCTCTTTTCTTGGTCCTAAATATGAAATCACCCTGGCCGAGGTGTGGGAAGCTGCTCTTAGCATGTTTAAAGACGCCGGGTATGGCGATGAAGATTTTGAGGCGCGCTACCTGGATGAGGAAGCTCGCGCTGCTCTTGCGAAGGGGCAAGAACAACTTGCCAGGATGAGAGCTGGAATGGCGGAAGAGGAACATTCTGGAAAGGAATTACCACTTACTCCCTCTGTCCAACCTCCAGTTTCTCCCGTGGTTGACATCACGGGTTCTAGCTCCTACACTCCGCCTGCGACTAAGATAGTAACTGAAACTACAAGTGCACAAGGCGGGGATGAAGGCGGTGAAAGCAACGAAGCGCAGCGATATGAAATCAGCATCAGAGATCCAACTGCCCCAGGTAAACTTGACACCGGACCAGTCCAAGTGGTGAACTGCTCGTTTGCTCCTTGTGAACTTGACGATCTTCTTGATTATTTTTCGAATTTCAATGAATTCCCGACTTTTGATTATTCTTCAAATGTCAATGAATTCCCGACTTTCGACGAGCCGTCATCCCCTCTCTTTTCGAAAGATACTGATATTTTAAGTTTTTTCTCCTTTGTAGTGAAAGCACCGAGCCAAACTCAAGCTTCTTCTCCCCCGGTTATCCTTCCTTCATCTCTTCAAGTGGCGCCTCCTTCTGCCTCGCAACCTGGATCACAGGAGGAACAAATAGAGGCTCTTCACGGCTTGGATGATCCCATCGCTTCGCAAGAGCAGAAAGATGAGAGACCTGAGGGAGGTGACATTTCTTCGGAACGGACTCCTTCTGACGACATTGTTCTATCAAAACTTGTCACTCCGGGGAGTGAGTCTTCCTCACAAAGGAGAGAGAAGCGTGGGACATCAAAGAGGAGGGGGAAGAAAATCACCGCCACTAAAGAGGAGCCGGAAGTTGAACCGGTTACACCTGCCTCTCCTACTTCCCTTATAACCACTGGCCGACCTGAAAAGCTGGTTATTCGACCGAGTAAAGGGTCCAAAGGAGGGAAGAAGAAGTGAAGATTTTAGCTTTTTTTTTTTCTTTTGTATGAACTGGCCGAGAGTTGTGCGGGTACCGGCCCCCGCTTTTATTTTGAAACCTGTATCTGCATTATAGTTGAATAAAATGATTCTTCGTTTGTACAAATTTCTGTTTGAATTTGAGAATGCATTTACTATTTATTTTTGCACAAGTTTGTTTATATAGTGTTGCAGCGGGCTTATGGTATGTTGCTTGAGTATTACTCTACTGATGCATCTATACTACTATACCATATTGCCCCCATACCTTAAGCTTGCTGCAATATTTTACACTTCGAGGGGACTTGCACTCTTATTTGCTAAAGAATAATTATTTTATTCTTTAAAGAAAATTTTTATAGAGTACAACTCCCTTCGTATAAGTTTTTACGCTTTGTCGTTCGAAGAAATCACCTTTTTCTTTTGCTTACGTGCATATTTCACCAAGTGAATTCCTCTATGTGGTAAAGCGGACCTCTGAAGGGTACTTTAACTTCTTTTCTTTTTACGATCATTTCCCATAGTAGGCAAATTACTTTTCCTTTGAAAGTTAAAGTACGCTTTTGATGAGGATTTTTTTTATATATAGAAAGTTGTACCTCTGAGGAGGGATTTTTTCACGTTTCAACACTTGGAAGTTTTATTTCAATCTCGGTGAAACGTGTACCTCCAAAGAGTTATGCCTTAGAAATCCTTTTCACGTTTCAACACTTGGAAGTTTTATTTCAATCTCGGTGAAACGTGGGTTTCCGAAGAGGTCTTTCTTCTTAATTGTGTCCCCGGGAGGGGGTTGTACCTCTAAGGAGGGATTTTTTACGTTTCAACACTTGGAAGTTTTATTTCAATCTCGGTGAAACGTGTACCCCCAAAGAGTTGTGCCTTCGAAGAAAGCCTTTTCACGTTTCAACACTTGGAAGTTTTATTTCAATCTCGGTGAAAAGTGTGCTTTCAAGAAGGTCTTTGTTTTTGCATTTCAACTTTGGTGAAGTGAAATTCCGAAGAGCGGTTGTTACACTTCAACTCCTGGCGAAATGTGCCTCCGAAGAGGGCTTTTATTTTGTTTGCATTTCAACTCTGGTGAAGTGAAATCCCGAAGAACGGTTATAACACTTCAACTCCTGGTGAAATGGGCCTCCGAAGAGGGCTTTTATTTTGTTTGCATTTCAACTCTGGTGAAGTGAAATCCCGAAGAACGGTTATAACACTTCAACTCCTGGTGAAATGTGCCTCAGAGAGGGTTTTCATCGCCTGGAAGTTACTCTCTCATGGTTGGAGGGTCATGACTCCTCCAATCTTTTTTGTTGAGTAGAGAACTTTCTTTTTTGTGGCGTATGACCCATTAGAGGTCTTTTATCCTCCGAAGAGTTGCGCCTCCGAAGAGGACTTGTGCTGCTGATGGTAGCTTTGGTTGTTCCTTTGTTCACTTGCTTATGCCTTTTCAGCGATCCCCTCCTTCTTTTTTTTTTTTTTTTTTTTCTTTTCAAGTTTTCATCCCCCTCTTCTCGCAAGTGGCTTGTTTAATCCAAGGAAATGTACTTCATTGCCAGGCAAGTTCGTGAGAACGGGCACTAGCTTCCTAATTGGATGTTTGTTTGTTCAAACAATCTCAATTTATCAGCAAGGGCTCGTTTCTATCGAAATCATTAGCCGTTCAATTGAAGTATTTCCTATCTAGGATTTGAATTCGGGGTCTTTGAGACTTGAAATTTGTTTGTTGAATGATGGTGAGAATCGCTCGGTCTTATTATGCGCAAGTTTCATTTCCATTGTCTGCAAAAATTTAAATTGACATTTCAGCAATACATTTTATGTATTTTTATATCGAAAACAAAGCAAACATATAATGATAATAAGGAACACAAGATTTATAGTGGTTCGGCCATGAAATTGGGCCTACATCCACTTTATATCCTTTCATTATTTACTTGCATCAGTTTCACAATTGCTTTCAATTACAAGAATCATACATTCATAATTCTTTTTACAATGTTTCAACAAAATTTTCAAGTAAAGTATGGACGCAAGTGGTTGCTGTTCCATGCCCTTGGAATTTGATCTCCATCAACAGTGGTGAGCTTGAATGTGCCGTCGAGAAGCTTCTGACCTATTACATATGGTCCTTCCCAATTTGGTCCAAACACACCTGTCGCGGTCATAATTCTCTTCAGGACTAGATCTCCAATTTCAAAGCTGTGTTGACGAACTTTGGAATTGAAATGTCTGGCTATCCTTTGCTGATGAGCTGCAACTCTGAGGTTAGCTTCATCTCTTTTTTCATCAAGGAGATCCAGCGCTTCAAGTTGCAGCTTTTCATTTTCTGCTTGATTGAAATGGATTCTTCTGTGTGAAGGGACCTCTGTTTCAACCGGGATCATTGCTTCCGATCCGTATGCTAACGAAAAAGGAGTATGCCCAGTTGCAGTTTTGTGAGTAGTTCTGTATGCCCATAGTGCAAGTGGTAGTTTATCGACCCAACCACCTTTTGTTCTTTCGAGTTGCTTTTTGATGGTTGATTTGATGATCTTGTTCACTGCTTCCACTTGCCCGTTTGCCTGCGGATGAGCTACTGCCGAAAAGCTTTTCTGGATTTTGAATCGTTTGCAAAAATCCTGGAATTCCTCACTTTCAAACTGAGTACCATTGTCTGTGATTATTTTCTGAGGCACACCGTATCTGCAAATGATATTCTTGGTTACAAAGCTTATCATTTTCCTAGAAGTGATAGTAGCCAATGGTTCAGCTTCAGCCCACTTAGTAAAATAATCAACTGCAACAATAGCATATTTAATCCCTGATTTAGCAGTTGGTAGCGGCCCAATGAGATCCATTCCCCAAATTGCAAATGGCCATGGACTGACCATCTGTGTGAGTTCGGTAGAAGGTGCTCTAGGAATTTTGGCATATCTTTGGCACTTGTCACATTTTCGGGAGTAATCTGCGGCATCCCGATTAATTTCTGGCCAAAAATATCCGTATCGGAGAATTTTCTTTGCTAGTGTTTGACCACCTGAATGATCACCGCATTCTCCTCCATGCACTTCAGCTAGGATTGTTTTGGACTCTTCCCGGGATACACATCGAAGCAATGGCATTGAGAATCCCCGTCTGTACAATCGGCCATCCTGAATTACATAGCGAGAGGCCTTCCTTAGAAGCTTTCGTCTTTCTATCGAGTTTTCTGGCAGAGAACCCCTGAGTAGGTAATCCAGTATTGGAGTCATCCATGACTCTTGTTCTTGAGATACATTCATAATCCAGTCTATATCCATCTCGTCTATACTTGGCGCTGAAAGGACTTCTACAGGGACCAATCCCAATAGTTGAGCTTCACCAGAACTTGAATACTTTGCGAGGGAATCTGCCTTCATATTCTCTTCACGAGGAATGTGGCTTATTGAATAGTGATCGAGTTCATATAGGAGTTCCCAAGCCTTTAACAAGTAGGAAGGCAGATTTCCACCTTTTGCTTGAAATTCCTTCTTGACTTGGCATACGATAAGCTGAGAATCACTGAAAATTTGTAATGCTCGAATGTTTAGCTCTTTAGCGATTTTCAGACCTGCAATAAGAGCTTCATATTCCGCTTCATTGTTTGTTGAAGGAAATTCCAGTCTTAGTGCATAACATAATGATCGACCTTCAGGAGTTTCAAGTACCACTCCGGCTCCAGAACAGTAGTCATTTCTTGCGCCATCAACATACATCTTCCACTGGATTGGAGAATCATTGATCGCTTTTTCCTCGCCATTATCTTTCTCTGTGAATTCTGCAATGAAATCAGCTAAAGCTTGTCCGTTGATTGCTTTTCGGGGGTGATAGGTGATGTCATATTGACTAAGTTCAATGTTCCATTTTAGAAGACGACCCGAAGTTTCAGGGCGAAATAGGACTTGCTTTAGAGGCTGATCAGTGAGTACTTTGATAGGATGAGCTTGGAAATATTGCCTCAGTTTCCTCGATGCAACTAGTAGGCAATAGGCGAGTTTTTCCAACTTGGAGTAATTCAGCTCTGCCCCAGTGAGCCTTTTGCTGATATAGTAAACTGGATGTTGAATCCTTTTGTCTTCCCGTATCAGCGCTGCACTTAGAGCATGAGATGATACTGCCAAGTATATAAGAAGATCCTCGCCATCGCCTGGCCTAGAAAGTATCGGAGGCGTTTCCATATGACGGATCAACTCTTCAAAAGCTTTTTGGCATTCGGGAGTCCATTCAAAGTTCTTCTTTCCTTTTTTCAGGGCATCGAAGAACGGGATGCATTTATCAGTAGCTTTGGAAATGAACCGATTCAAAGCGGCGACCTTTCCGTTGAGACTTTGCAATTCCTTCTTCGTTCTAGGGGCTTTAACTTCTTTTAAGGCGGTAATTTGAGCTGGGCTAGCCTCTATGCCCCTAGCACTGACAATAAAACCTAAGAACTTTCCGGATTCGACCCCAAATGTACATTTCAGAGGGTTAAGTTTCATTCTGTATTTCCGGAGGACTGCGAACATTTCTGCTAAGTGTTCAATGTGATCCACTGCTTTCCTGGACTTCACTAACATGTCGTCGACGTAGACTTCCATAGTTTTGCCCAATTGCGGTTTGAACATAGCATTAACAAGTCTTTGGTAGGTTGCCCCTGCGTTTTTCAATCCGAAGGGCATAACTCTGTAGCAATAAAGTCCAACATCTTTGATAAAGCTTGTATCCTCTTGATCCGGCTCATGCATCATGATTTGGTTATAACCGGAGTAGGCATCCATGAAGGATAACAATTCATGTCCCGCAGTTCCGTCTACCAGTTGATCGATCCTGGGTAATGGGAAGCAATCTTTGGGGCAAGCCTTGTTTAGATCAGAAAAGTCGATGCATACTCTCCATTTTCCATTAGCTTTCTTGACCAGCACAGGATTTGAAACCCAATTCGGATATGTAGATTCTTTGATGAAGTTATTTTCCATGAGTCGATCAACTTCTTCTTTTAATGCTGCTGACCTTTCTGGACCTTGGGTTCTTCTTTTCTGTTTAACTGGCGTAAACTTTGGGTCAATATTCAGAGCGTGTACTGCAACTTCTGGGGATATCCCACACATATCGGCATGAGTCCAAGCAAAGACATCCAGATTTGCTTTCAGGAAAGATATCAAGACATTCTGAATTGACACATTAAGCTGCGAACCCACATTCAACACCTTATTTGGGTCCTTCGGGTCAACAGGTACCGGAATTGTCGTTTCGACCGGTACTACTCTATTCTCCCCTGTACTGGCTTTTCTGGGATCCATTTCTTTCCGTGCCCCGCTGTGCTCGCCAGTGCAGGGTCCGCTCTGTAATTGCTACAAAGCTGGTTCCTTGATGCGGACTGAAGTTGCCGCATCCTTTCCCATTTCTCTTTTTCTTGACTCTCGCAGCTCTGTCCAATAACATTCTCGTGCAGCATTTTGATCCCCTTTTATAACTCCTACTCCATTGTCAGTAGGGAATTTAATAGTGAGGCACCACGGGGCTAGGATAGCTTTGAATGCTGCGAGTGTTGGACGGCCAAGAAAAGCATTATAGGCAGAAAACTCATCGACAATCACAAACGTTTGCTTTCGGACCACTTTCCTTTCTCCTTCCCCAAGTTCTACAAACAAATCGATGGTTCCTACTGGTTGCTTTGGCTCCCCTGTGAAGCCCACGATTTTCTGTGATGAGGCTTGCACATCGATCATAGGGATTTTCATCTGGTCAAATGTCTTTTTGAAGAGGATATTACATGATGCTCCGCAGTCAATGAGGACTCTTCTGACAATGGCTGGTCCAATACCAGCCGAGATGACCAAGGGATCTAAAGTAGGAGCTTCAATACCTGTAGAATCTCTGACTCTGAAAATAATATCATCACTGAAAGTTTTTTGTTGTTTAAGGGGCGTAGTGTCTTCTAGAACAAAGACGTTTTCTTCGGCTGGAGCATATTTCAAAGCCCTGGAATATCTCTCCATCTCACCCCAACTCTTGCCAGCTGGGTGAGGTCCTCCGGAAATGACATTGATAACGGGCCTTCCAGATTCATGCCCCGTAGCTTTCTCACCTGCCCCAGGCTGATGAACAGGAGCCCGCTGCCCCTGACTCGATGATGCAGGATTGTTGCTATTCTTTTTCACAAATTGCTGCAATTTGTTTTCTCTTAGCAGCTCTTCAATCAGATTCTTCAGCTGGCGGCATTCATCAGTTTCATGACCTGGTTGATTGTGGAAGCGGCAAAATTTCCCACTTTGTATGGCTTTTCTCCCAGTTCTCAAAGGGATAGGTTTAGGGAAATCGACGGAATCTTTGGTGGCAAGGTAGATGTGCTCCGGCGTATGTGATAATGGAGTATATTCTGATGGCTTGAAGGACCGGGGCTTCTTCAGATTACCCTGTTTCTTTCCATTATTATTCTCCCTTTTCTGCCCCACCGACTCATTCTTGCGTGGAGCGACAGTATTGTCTTCAGCTTTTTCCAACACTGCCTTTACTGGCAAAGGACGACTTTCCAAGCGAATGAATTCGTCCGCTTTTTTGTAGAACTTCTCGAGAGAGGTTGGCTCCTTCATATTTAACCATTTCCCAAATTCGCTTGACTTATCAATAGCCCTCATCAGATAAGTCAATATCATTCGTGGTTCAGCATTGTCCACTTCAGCCAATGCTATATTGAAACGGTTCAAGAAAGATCTGATAGACTCACCAGGATTCTGCTCTAAACTGGACAATGACATGATATCCTTGGCCTTCGAAGCATATAGCCTAAACTGCTCCTTAAATTTTCTGGTCAAGTCTGAAAACTGATCGATAGATCGAACTGGCAACTTGGTGAACCACAGCAAAGCCACGCCTTCCAGGTATACGGGGAAATATCGGCACTTTATTTCGTCGGAGGCCCTGGCACCTGTCATGTGCCAATCATATTTATACAAGAACTCATTCGGATCACTTGTCCCTTTGTAAGCTGGGATAGTTGGAGGGACAAATTTCCTTGGAAATTCCGCCTTCAAGATTTTTTCAGTAAACGGAGTTTTGCTTGGAGCGAAACCCCATTCCTTCTCATCTTCAACCCTTTGCATACTTTCTTTCATGATCTGCCGGACCATTCCAGAAAGATATTCCTCATCATGCCGAGTTCTAGATCCACCTGCGTCAGGTACTGCCTGCTCAAAGGGACTAGTAGGCCTTTCATGAGCATTCCTTTCATTAACATCATGAATGTTGCCAGCATAGTTCCTTCCATTACCAGCCGGTTCATTGTTTGCCCCAAGCAAGTCGTTCAACTTATTCAGAATCAGAGCATTCTGGGCACTTTGAGCCTCTAGTTGCGCATTTTGGGCGTTTATCTGCTGGTTTAGCCCTAGAATCACAGCATCCAATTCCGCTTTTGTAACCCCAACAGACGGAGTGGGTAGATTAGGCGCAGGGGAAGCGGAGGTTCCCTCTTGAATGTTCCCAGATCTGATAGATCTGCTTTTCCTTCCAGGAGCCATAATCTCAGATATACTTCTGGTTTTTAAGGAAATTCTTTCTTCAAATCTCTGCGAAGCAATGATGACAGCTGTCCTGAGTTCAACTCTCAATGAAAGCACCAAAAATGTTAACGCTAAAAAATAAACGCTAACACCCCGGTGTATAGATGGAAATTGTGAAAGCACCACCCGTTGGTACGGGAACAAAGTATATGCAAAGAAATCACAGGAAAGCTATAAAAGACACAGTATTTATAGTGGTTCGGCTTAGGATCAAGCCTACGTCCACTTTAAAGCTCTTTATTGCTGATTTAGTTACAATTCTTTACAATCAACTCCGATTACAACACACTTAGACAAATATCTCAAACCCCGATCTAGAAGAATCCTTCGAATGCATGATGAATGAGTTATTTTTCTTCTTGAGATTTGTCGAAATGTCTTTGGTGATTGGAGTGATAGAAGTGTTGCTTGAGTGTTGCTTGAAGTCGAGACAATAGCAGAGTAATGGCGCCTAGGAAGTCAGTCCCCCCCCCCAAAAGTCCTCTAAATGTTGAATATGGCCATGTATTTATAGGCAAAATGTTAGGCTGAAACTGTCAAGTCATGAGTCGTGACCGACTCATGATGAGTCGTGACCGACTCATGATGAGTCGTGAGTCATCTACGAGTCACCCCTTTGCAGCATGACTCTGAACTTGCCTCTGAGTCTTGTGTCGTGCGTCGACTTATCTTTTGAGTCGTAAACCTCCCTGAGTCGTGCCATCCTTAACTCATAGAATCTCCTTAACTCGCCAGGTTCCTTAGGTTGTAGGTTTCTTGAGTCGTTAGCCTGTTGAGTCGTGGACTTTTCCTGAGTCGTAGCTCCAATGAGTCGGTAAGACCTTAAGTGGATGAGTCGTGATCAGATGAGTCGGTCTTTGATGAGTCGGAGCCAGGTCAAATGAGTCGGTACTTTCCCTAAGTCGTCCTTTCAATGAGTCGCTAATGCTTTAACTTATTAGGCTCCTTAAGTCGTGAGTCGCTGAGTTTAGAAACTCCCATGAGTCGCATAATAGTTGAGTCGGGGATTCTTTGAGTCGGTCCTTGATGAGTCGGTGAGTCCCTTAAGTCGCGCAGTTGGGTCATTGAGTCGTACACGAGTTGACTGAGCTTATACACTTGAACCGCCAACGACTTATGGTAAGTCGTAAGCCTTCTGAGTCGCTAACTGCTTTGTCTGATGAGTCGGCTCAAGCTTCAGCAGGGTTAACAGCAGAATTGTTAAATATGCGCTTATATGTTTTTGTTTGATGATAATAAACATATATATTCAATTAAATGTATTTGGTAATGTACTATTTTGTTTTTTCATAGATTAAATAAATATTTGTTGAATAAAATAAATTACACAGAATTTGAATTTGAATTCAAACAGAACAAGTTACACAGTTTTTGAATTCAAACAGAAATTTTATTCAAACAAATTTTTATTACAATCTTGAATAGTATAATTTCAAGCTCTCACTATACATATACATTTTTTGAATACATCACGATTTCAATTTACATTTATAACCTCACTACATATCACTCACACTCGTATTTTGTCTTCAACTGCATGCCAGTTTGAATCCAGCATCTGAGAAATCTGCAAAAATATTCACTAACGCAGTAAAATTGAAAAAGAAATATTTTTGCAATATAAAATGAAATACGATTTTTGAAAATATCGTTTGCCTCAGTTATTTGGGTTGTTCGTCATCATTCACACTTGAATTCATCACAAAGTCGTGCACATAGATATTACAGGGACAGGTAATCATAAGTGGCTGCAAAACACACGTGTACATTCATACACGTGTGCATTGCCTCGCCAACTCGTGTGCACAGCTCCAACCAGAAATTCAAGGCAACAGAGACCAAGCAATAACAACTCAAAGCAACAGTTAACTGGCCAAGACTACAAGTACAAGCAGCAGTGTGCAACTCGAAAATGTACACAAGTGAAACCAGGAAAATCATGACATCAAGTATGATCAAGACCAAATGCAAACAGCAGCATACAAGATTGCCACCAACAACAACATGAATAATGCAACAACAAGTATGGTGAAGCACTGACTCAAATAAACAACTACAAAGACCAGCTATTCAATGCAACTCAGTGGCAAATGAGTACAACATGACCAAAAGTGTATGCAAACAGTCAAAGGCAAGACACATGGAACAATGCAACACAGACCAAATGCTCAAGCCACCAAGATGACCAAGCAATGATCAGAGACCAGAAAGGTCAGAAGCACAGTGACAATTTTATGAAGACAAGTACACTTGAACAACAATGAACAAGTGTAGCATCTGTGTCAAAGAAAATGTCAACATAAAGTGTATGCAATTCAAAGTAATATATCAGCAAATACCAGCATCATCAAATCAACATGAATATCACAAGCATGCAACAGCAAGCATGTAACAGAGACCAAGCAAGGCATTGCAACTGCACAGCAACAGTGAATGGGGCAATGCACAAGACAGTGTACAACATCAACTACACAAAGCCAAGCATGATACAGGTGGACAGAAAACTGCAAGTTCATATGTACAGCAAGCTACAAGTTATGCAGAATCAAAGTGAACAAATGTCAATGAAAGCACGGCCTCAAACATGAGAAGACTAATATGCAGTGTACTGTAATACAACAGTGAGCACATTCATATGTACAAATGCAAAGAACAGTGGTGATGCAGTGCAATATCTTCAACAAGCAACTGAAGGCAACAGGACCAGAGCAACAAAGACCAAAGCTACAACCTCAAATGAAGTACAAAGCAAATATGCCAACAACTAATGCATTAGTAACCGAGCAACAGGGAATCACATGAACAAATAACCAAACAACATCATGATTGAAATTTAAGTACCAGAGAAAAAGGTCGAAGACTACAAGATGAACGAGATTCAACAGTGCAGAGATGGGCCGAAGTCAGAATTCATTGAAACTCAAATTTGTATTCTTTGAAAAAGTCAACGCAAAGTACAAAGGGAAAGTTACTGTTTTTTTATACAAGAAGGATCGAACGCTCTCAATTCAAAACCGTGATTATCAAGTTAAAACATATCAGGAAAGCCGTGAGTATCACGTGTAACAAAATCAGGAAAGACGTGCGCATCAGGCAATTAAGAATTTAGGAAAGTATCAAGTTAATTCGAACGAATTCAAGTGTCACAAATTCATATAAATACAATCCCAATTCATCATCATCGGCCATCGAGTTCAATCAAGTGCAATCAAGTTAAAGCAAGCAATTGAACCAGTAACGAAAGTAATACATACCGCAATTTAGTGAACTCGATCAAGAGAAGCAGCTGCAAACAATTTGCAATCTCGAAGAATCAATTATCAGAGAACAAGCGACGCAAGTCTTCGGTCATCAGAGAACGAACATGAGAAAGATCATCAGAGAACGAGCTAGCAACAGTAATCAATCATCAGAACGAAGCCCTAATTCGAGAAAGAAGCCGAAGCCCTAATTCGACAATAAGAGGCCGACATTTTTCACAAGCAAAAGAAAAGGGGACGGTGAAATTCAAGTGGGCCGGCCTTTATTATTTTTAAAGGGGAATTAGTCTTTATTTAGGGTTTAATTTTTAGAGGGTTTTTTCTTATTTTTTAATTGAGCAAAAATTACGCATTCAAGTCCGTATTTTAATTTTTGCTCCTGTTTTAATTTTTGAAGTTGTTTTTTCTTTTCGAGTCAAAGAATTTGTAAATCACCACCTAGGGATTAGGTAGTGTCAGATTGTCTATTTAGAATTAGTTCAGTGAGCAGGGAGTGCGAGTTTGCAGAGCTCTATAGGCGGGAGCAGTGTTTGCGAGTAAACGAAACTCTATTGTAGGCGGGAGCAGAGTTTGCGAGTAAACGAAACTCTATAGGCGGGAGCAGGGTGTGCGAGTCTAGTAGAGTGTTTGTGAGCGGGAGCAAAGGGTCTGCGAGTCTAGTAGAGTGTTTGTGAGCGGGAGCAAAAGGGTCTGTGAGTCTAGTAGAGTTGTTGTAAGCGTGATACTGTTTAATTCTAATAGAAATCTGGGAATGCAGCAGTAGGCAGGGGTGGCCGAAGCTGGGTAAATTTTGTGTGTGATTTACTTTTCAACATATTTATTTCTGCAGTTTATTTCTGTGTTTAAATCGAGAAAATTTGCTATAACCCTATTCACCCCCCCTCTAGGGTTATTCTAGATCCTACAAGTGGTATCAGAGCCCGGTATATATTTTTTTTATTTAACTCTAGAGTCATGAATCCGTCAAATAATGCTTTTTCTAAGGGGCAATCTATCGTTAGGCCACCCATGTTTAACGGGAACGATTATGCTTATTGGAAAGTTAGGATGAGTATTTACCTTAGTTCCGTTGATTATGATGTTTGGGATATTATTGAAACTGGCTATAAATCTCCCACTATAATCGTTGGTGATACTGAGATTCCTAAACCTAAGGATAGGTGGGATGCTAACGATAAGAGATTGAAAACGACAAATGCTAAAGCCATGAATGCTTTGATATGTGCTCTTGATAAAAATAAATTTAATAGAATTTCTCATTGTACAACAGCACAGGAAATTTGGCACACTTTGGAGGTGACACACGAAGGAACTTCTCAAGTCAAGGAGTCTCGTCTAGCCCTATTCAGCAATGAATACGAGAACTTTGTGATGGACAAAGGCGAGAGCATAAAGGACATGTTTGGACGCTTTTCAACTTTGGTGTACAACGCTAGAGCACTTGGGAAGGTATTCACTGAGGTAGAGCTTGTGCGGAAGATACTACGAGTCTTACCAATGAACTTTGAGGCAAAAGTCACGGCAATCCAAGAATTGAAAGATCTGAGTAAGCTAAGCATGGAGGAGTTGATTGGAAACTTGATGACATATGAGCTTGAGCTAAAAGCAAAGGAAGAACGCAACAACTCCGAACCAAAGAAGAAGACGATTGCCTTAAAGAGCAAAGAAGAAAGCGATGAAGAAGATCCAATTGAAGAGCTTGCAATGGCTGTCAATAATCTTAGAAGATGGTCTAGATTCAAGCCACGCAAGAAAAAAACAAAGGGCAATAGGTCAAAAGATTCCGAAAATTCCGATAGTGAACTGACATGTTATAACTGCAACAAGCCTGGCCACATCAAACCAAAATGTCCACTTCTCAAAAACAACAAAGGAAAGAAAAAGGCGAAGAAGGTATTTGCAGCGACTTGGGATGATGAAGAAGGAGAAGAAGCTTCGGATAGCAGCTCAGAGGAGGTTAACTTGTGTCTTATGGCGAAATCAGATTCAGATTCAAGCTCAGAGGAATCTAGTGAGGAAGGTGAGTATTCCTATAGAGATCTTGTTTTTATGTGTTCTGATCTTACTAAAGTAGTTGATGCTCTTGAATCTAAAATTGAAAAACTGAAAACTGATAGGAAAGAACTTGCTCGTAAAAATTTTAGGTTAGAAACTGAACTTGAAAATATTCAAAACCTAGAATGTAAAAGATGTAAAGTTTTAGATTCAGAATTGACAAAACTTAAGAATAACTCTGAAAATCTTGAAAAAGAAAACTTGAATCTTAAGGAAACCATCGACACTAGGAAAAAGGATTTTATAAATAGATGCACCTCACTTGTCACTGAAAATACAACACTAAAAACCAAAGTCCAAAATCTTAAGAAATCTTTGAATAACTTTTCGAGAGGCGAAAAATCTCTCAACATGCTATTGGGAAATCAAATTTTTGCTAACAACAGAAAAGGACTTGGTTTTGGGAAAACACAAGCTGAGGATAATGCAAAAGGGAAAAGTGTCTTTGATAAATGTGAAATAATTGGACATCATGTTGAAAATTGTAGTCATAGGAACAAGAACACAAAATTTATACAAGTTTGGGTTCCTAAGAATTCTACAAACAAATTTCATGTCTATTGGAACAAGAATAAAAGGACTAAACAAGTTTGGGTTCCAAAGGGTTTGTTTATTCATAATGTTTCTGCCACTAACAATCATGGACCTAGAAATAGGTCACAAAAATCTTTCATCGTGTAGGTGTGGTGGCAGGCTAAGGAACAACAACGGTGTTCTCTGGATTTTGGCTGTTCCAGAAACACAACGGGCAACACAGCAAAGTTCCTTAGCCTAGTATAAAGGTGACAGAATCACAATGGGCAATCACGAGAAATTATCGTAAAGGTAAAACAGGTGAAGGTATATTAAATGTGATAATCTGCACCATATTCTGAATTAAATCAGCCAAAATTGTGATAATGATGTGATGTCTTTAATTCTGACTTATTGATATGATTTTTCCTTTGACTTGTTTTTACTTTGATTTGTGCTTAAAAGTAGACCAACCATCCTTTCATCATTGAACTTAATATGTTTGGTCAAATGATGGTATTTTATTGATCCTTGATTACTCATGCTACACTTAGATATATTTTGACATTTTGGTCACTGCTTGTAAATTTGCACGATTTCAAACTCATGTGAAAAAGGATTTTAAGAAACTGTTGAAACTTCAAGAAATTGTTTTTGAAATAATTATGATGTTGATTGACTGTTGATTACTCATGAATATAATTGTTTATCCTACAGTTTCTGAAATTAACACCATGATATTTGTTTGAGTGTGAACATGGCTTCAATTCAAAATCCAAAGAATGTCATTTAAATTGTTGCTAAAATTGGGTTTGAAATTTTTGATACACACTTCATGTCTGATTTACCAAATCCAGTTAGTGATATTTTGGATTGAAAAAGAAATTCAGATGCAATTCATACTAGTAATCTAGTTGATAGAAAACTTACGAGTTGAACGTGATTTATTGTGAAACCTTCATTTGCTGCATCGTTTTTTCAAAGAAAATGTCTGCATATTTTTCACTTGAAATAATTTTTCATTTAGCAGAATTTTTTTTCTCATATAACCCCTTCGAGAAAATAATTGTTTGACCATTTTTTTTTCAGATTAGTTAATTTTATTTGATTTTAAATGACAAATTTTGACTGATCCGACTCCCTACTAATTATCAAAGAGATAAATAGTGATTGAAAAAGTGATGAGTGTTGATATTTAACATACATTACTCAAGAGAGTATATTTGGAAAATTTCTTTAGGAATTAAAACAAGAATTATAAAACTTTTTGTTGGCTAAAGATTCCATGACCATTTCTATATCTATCATTATTTCTATCGACCATGGTTTATCAAATATTCAATATAGTTTGTCGATATGTGGTACTATAATCAGGAATCATTTGTTTTTCATGTCATATTTTTTAAATAAATAAATAAATATTCAAAGTATTCACTCTCATTTGAAAGTCCTCACGGTTATGCATGGGTGAATTACTTGAATTTTTTATGTGCTTCCATGCTCATTTAAAAGTCCTTACGGTTATGCATATATGGAACGCATATCAAAATTAAATTGTTTAAATAGACAAGTTGATTCTAATCCCATTTAAAAGTCCTCACGGTCATGCGTGGTTAGAAGATACTTGATTTCATTTTTTTTAAAATTAAATTCGAATACTACTAATCTCATTTAAAAGTGCTAACGGTTATGCATGATTAGTAGATATTCAAATTACTGATATAAATACCACAAGTTGATTCAACTGTATGATTTTATATGAACACCATATCCATCATTTCTAAAATTGGAATATGCGCCTAACAAGGGTAGTTATGGTTTTTGTTTGATTCTTATTGAAGTTTAATATTTATATTCAATTTGAGATTAATGTTGGATTAATATCGATCACTTTATCTCTATTTTCCTCTCACACTATTATTCTTTTGCTGATAACAAAAAGGGGAAAGAAAAGTTAAGATTTTGTCAAATAGAATCAAGCAAAGGTCAAATAATTTTTCCATATGCATCTAGGCTCATTTGAATATATTTCTATTTGTATGCATATATGTAGGGGGAGCATCATGTAGAGAGGAAGCATTTAAATAGGGGGAACAATTAGAGTATATAATTGGTTCGAGTATATAATTGGTCAAATACATTTTAACACGGTCAAAATCTTAAATATATGTTTGTTATCATCAAAAGGGGGAGATTGTTGAATATGCGCTTATATGTTTTTGTTTGATGATAATAAACATATATATTCAATTAAATGTATTTGGTAATGTACTATTTTGTTTTTTCATAGATTAAATAAATATTTGTTGAATAAAATAAATTACACAGAATTTGAATTTGAATTCAAACAGAACAAGTTACACAGTTTTTGAATTCAAACAGAAATTTTATTCAAACAAATATTTATTACAATCTTGAATAGTATAATTTCAAGCTCTCACTATACATATACATTTTTTGAATACATCACGATTTCAATTTACATTTATAACCTCACTACATATCACTCACACTCGTATTTTGTCTTCAACTGCATGCCAGTTTGAATCCAGCATCTGAGAAATCTGCAAAAATATTCACTAACGCAGTAAAATTGAAAAAGAAATATTTTTGCAATATAAAATGAAATACGATTTTTGAAAATATCGTTTGCCTCAGTTATTTGGGTTGTTCGTCATCATTCACACTTGAATTCATCACAAAGTCGTGCACATAGATATTACAGGGACAGGTAATCATAAGTGGCTGCAATACACACGTGTACATTCATACACGTGTGCATTGCCTCGCCAACTCGTGTGCACAGCTCCAACCAGAAATTCAAGGCAACAGAGACCAAGCAATGAACAACTCAAAGCAACAGTCAACTGGCCAAGACTACAAGTACAAGCAGCAGTGTGCAACTCGAAAATGTACACAAGTGAAACCAGGAAAATCATGACATCAAGTATGATCAAGACCAAATGCAAACAGCAGCATACAAGATTGCCACCAACAACAACATGAATAATGCAACAACAAGTATGGTGAAGCACTGACTCAAATAAACAACTACAAAGACCAGCTATTCAATGCAACTCAGTGGCAAATGAGTACAACATGACCAAAAGTGTATGCAAACAGTCAAAGGCAAGACACATGGAACAATGCAACACAGACCAAATGCTCAAGCCACCAAGATGACCAAGCAATGATCAGAGACCAGAAAGGTCAGAAGCACAGTGACAATTTTATGAAGACAAGTACACTTGAACAACAATGAACAAGTGTAGCATCTGTGTCAAAGAAAATGTCAACATAAAGTGTATGCAATTCAAAGTAATATATCAGCAAATACCAGCATCATCAAATCAACATGAATATCACAAGCATGCAACAACAAGCATGTAACAGAGACCAAGCAAGGCATTGCAACTGCACAGCAACAGTGAATGGGGCAATGCACAAGACAGTGTACAACATAAACTACACAAAGCCAAGCATGATACAGGTGGACAGAAAACTGCAAGTTCATATGTACAGCAAGCTACAAGTTATGCAGAATCAAAGTGAACAAATGTCAATGAAAGCACAGCCTCAAACATGAGAAGACTAATATGCAGTGTACTGTAATACAACAGTGAGCACATTCATATGTACAAATGCAAAGAACAGTGGTGATGCAGTGCAATATCTTCAACAAGCAACTGAAGGCAACAGGACCAGAGCAACAAAGACCAAAGCTACAACCTCAAATGAAGTACAAAGCAAATATGCCAACAACTAATGCATCAGTAACCGAGCAACAGGGAATCACATGAACAAATAACCAAACAACATCATGATTGAAATTTAAGTACCAGAGAAAAAGGTCGAAGACTACAAGATGAACGAGATTCAACAGTGCAGAGATGGGCCGAAGTCAGAATTCATTGAAACTCAAATTTGTATTCTTTGAAAAAGTCAACGCAAAGTACAAAGGGAAAGTTACTGTTTTTTTATACAAGAAGGATCGAACGCTCTCAATTCAAAACCGTGATTATCAAGTTAAAATATATCAGGAAAGCCGTGAGTATCACGTGTAACAAAATCAGGAAAGACGTGCGCATCAGGCAATTAAGAATTTAGGAAAGTATCAAGTTAATTCGAACGAATTCAAGTGTCTCAAATTCATATAAATACAATCCCAATTCATCATCATCGGCCATCGAGTTCAATCAAGTGCAATCAAGTTAAAGCAAGCAATTGAACCAGTAACGAAAGTAATACATACCGCAATTTAGTGAACTCGATCAAGAGAAGCAGCTGCAAACAATTTGCAATCTCGAAGAATCAATTATCAGAGAACAAGCGACGCAAGTCTTCGGTCATCAGAGAACGAACATGAGAAAGATCATCAGAGAACGAGCTAGCAACAGTAATCAATCATCAGAACGAAGCCCTAATTCGAGAAAGAAGCCGAAGCCCTAATTCGACAATAAGAGGCCGACATTTTTCACAAGCAAAAGAAAAGGGGACGGTGAAATTCAAGTGGGCCGGCCTTTATTATTTTTAAAGGGGAATTAGTCTTTATTTAGGGTTTAATTTTTAGAGGGTTTTTTCTTATTTTGTAATTGAGCAAAAATTACGCATTCAAGTCCGTATTTTAATTTTTGCTCCTGTTTTAATTTTTGAAGTTGTTTTTTCTTTTCGAGTCAAAGAATTTGTAAATCACCACCTAGGGATTAGGTAGTGTCAGATTGTCTATTTAGAATTAGTTCAGTGAGCAGGGAGTGCGAGTTTGCAGAGCTCTATAGGCGGGAGCAGTGTTTGCGAGTAAACGAAACTCTATTGTAGGCGGGAGCAGAGTTTGCGAGTAAACGAAACTCTATAGGCGGGAGCAGGGTGTGCGAGTCCAGTAGAGTGTTTGTGAGCTGGAGCAAAGGGTCTGCGAGTCTAGTAGAGTGTTTGTGAGCGGGAGCAAAAGGGTCTGCGAGTCTAGTAGAGTTGTTGTAAGCGTGATACTGTTTAATTCTAATAGAAATCTGGGAATGCAGCAGTAGGCAGGGGTTGCCGAAGCTGGGTAAATTTTGTGTGTGATTTACTTTTCAGCATATTTATTTCTGCAGTTTATTTCTGTGTTTAAATCGAGAAAATTTGCTATAACCCTATTCACCCCCCCTCTAGGGTTAATCTAGATCCTACAAGAATAGTGAGAGAAATTAATCACGCCATTATCTCCTTAATCCCTAAAGTTAAAACCCCTCAAACTGTTTCAGATTCAGACCCATAGCCTGTTGTTCCATGTTGTACAAAATCCTATCTAAAATGTTATGTGACAGAATGAAGTTTGTGCTTGGAGAATTGATATCTGATAACCAAACAGCTTACTTACCAAATAGACAGATAAAAGATGGGATAATAATTGCACATGAACACATCAGAAATTTTAACAAGCATGGCAGCAACAAAATGTGCATAAAAGTGGATCTTAAAAAAGCCTATGATTCAGTTAACAGATATTTCATTCTTCACATGATGAGAAGCATGGACGTTCCAGCTAAATGGGTAAAAATTATTCAAGAAATGATATGCACTCCTAGTTTTTCATTTTCTATTGAAGGATATCATAAGGGATATTTTACTGGCAGCAATGGATTAAGACAAGGAGACCCATTATCCCCTTATCTTTTTTACTTTATGCATGGAATATTTCACTTTGTTGATGGGTGCAAAAGTTGCTAAAGGAAAAGTAGAATCAGTTATCAAAAACAATTCCAACATTACACATCTAATTTATGCAGATGACCTATTAGTTTTCATTAATGCAACTACAATTGGAGCTAAAGCTATTAAGAATTGTTTCAAGAAATTACAGAGCGTCATTGGCTTGGAAATGAATAATCTCAAGACTCAAGTGTTTTTCAATAAGTTTTGCAATAACAAGGATCAAGTGCTTAACATTCTGAATTTTCAAGAAGGAGAATTACCTATCAGATATCTTGGGTTACCCCTATCTGTGACACATATCAAACACTCTGTAACATACGCGATTTTTCGTTGCCGAAAAACCGAATAGTTAGGGTTTTTAAGAAAAAGAAAAGAAGAAGAAAGAGAGAGAAGGTTAGAAAATAGAGAGAGAAAAGAACATAGGAAATAGAACAGAATAGAAAACAACAGAACAATACCAGAATCTCACAATTCGCAGCGGAACAACATATGATAGATAAATGAATAATCTTTAAACAAAGAACTATATCAGTTATTACATTACATCACATTACATTTTATTACATCAGAGTGTACAACAACAAACAATCAGCGGAAAAAAAATACTATATACTAGTAATACACCATGCCATCCATCTTGCCTCCAGCAATTCCTGAATTCCAGAATATCCTGATAAACCTTAACTCTTGACTGCCCGTGTGGAAATTGGTGGGCACCCAGAGTTTAGGAAGGAAAACAATAAACTCCGAGTCAGTCATGTGACTGGTGTGAGAACTCAAAATAGTTTATTTATCTTTAAAATCAAAATAGAGGAATATTTTTAAAGTCAATTCGAAATGCTTTTAAAAATGAAACTACCATATGGCCTCCCGCACACACGCACATGCAAACGCAGAATCGGAGGAGATTTCTCCTTATGATAGTCAAAGATGCTTGATACGCATTTAAAAAGAACATTTGATATTATTACTAGTGCATAGTGTAGAAAATCATTTCGAAAGTAAAGATATAAATCTTAGCCAGCATAGACATTTCGAACTATGCCTACTATAGCTACCATCCAAACAGTGGGGCGCCATCATAAGTGAATGATAGGTTCTACAACTAATACCGTACAAGATCGTATTGTTTCTTTGGATTTCCAACGAATGGTCAGGCCAAGGAACTTCCCATTGCCACATGAGAACGCCTCTGGAAGGACGTCCCCGAGAACCAAACCGGATCTCTGCCAACACAAGGCCGGGTTACCCCTAACTGGGTAACTACTGACACGAGCATGCCATCCCCCGGTCCTTTGGGACCTTTAACCGAGAGCTCTCTAATCAACATCACACCATAATAATAAGTGTTTCAACATGGGTAAGTATCTGGGCTCCATACCATGATACCACCCTTTTCCAGAAGGAAATGCACACACCCTAAAGGGAGCTACCCCTCATAATCTTGCCGCATCTTTCCTGTTTTGACCATTCCGGGGTGTGAGGCTCGACGAAGTCACGTCCACAAAGCCACGCTTTATACAAAAGCCATGCTTTGGGTCAACAAATGATCATAGAAATGATCACCAAGATAGACGATCAAACAAATGATCCTATCACAAATAATCAACACAATGATCATTTCACAGCAACACTCAGCACGTCACATTACCAAATTGGGAATATATTGCTGATAACCTTCAACTACATAACCTCTGAGCTCGTACGTCTCAGAGAAGGGTGTTAAGCTAAGAGAATAAATTCTCCGCCACCGGCAGAAATATATTTGAAAGAAATCGGCTTTATATCTCAATTTGTAATGTCAGACACACAATCCATACAAGTCTGTTCCGGGATCGAACAGAACCGAAGGCACTTACAAAGAAGTCATTGCAATCCGGATAATCTCTAATCACGCCCGAATTTCCCATCACATATGGAGATCTCTATACCGGGGATCAGCTAGTGCAGAGACAATCAACAAGAAACCCTTTCATTTTCGAAAATATCCGGTTTTCAACACCGATCTTCAAATGCAATTCATAACGACGTATCACATATTCGGAATGGGTTATACGACCCCAAGGTCCTTTCCCGGTTAACCCGAATAGTGAGCGCTTATTTTAAAAAAAATAAGTGTGGCATTCAATTTCAAGCAAATCACAACAAATACCTATTTAAAGGTAAATATTGATAGTCGGTTATTGAACTATCAATAGATATGCACAACATCACCAGATTCCAAATAATTTTCCAAATTATTTATTTTTCAAAAATATCTTTACAAGATATATATTTTCAATACTTCAAAAATAAATCAATATTTATTTTTAAACGAATTCCAAGTTTCATTTATAAATTCCATATTGAATTTATATTTCCAAAAATATTTATGAATATACAATTTCCATTATTCATTTTCAATTTATCTTCAAAAAGATAAATTCTCTAAACTTTTCATTTCACATTGGAAAAACATTTCTATACTTATTAAAAATAAGTAATTCACAATATCTTTTTATTTTCTATACTTGGAAAATATTCAATATACTTAAATCGAAATTAAGTATATATTTCATTCTTTAAGGAAATCATTCTCTTAAACATATTAATTTGGGCCAAAACGAATGTTGTGTAAAACATCGTTACGACAACCCAAAATCACTAGTATAGGGACTCGAAATTAAAATAGATATATAAATCCCAATACTATACAAAACATTTCCTTTCGGAAATTATTTACTATAACAACAGTGTTATAGTCCACTATTTCCTTCTATTTTTCGAAAACGTCTATGTCAACAATGAATGTTGAAATCTATGGTTTCGATAGTTAATACATTTTAAAACATCTTTAGATCGTTTTAATTCTATTTAAAACATCACATCCTAAATATTTCTTTAACATATTATTCACTATTCAAAAACGTGAATATACTTGTTAACAAATTTTATCATTTCTATTCATTTTATTTTAAAGGATTATTCACTGTCTAAAACGTGAATATAACTCCATAAATAAGTTATACAATTTATTTATCGAAATAAGTCGTTGTGGATTTATAAAACAATGTTTATAAATTCCATTTATATTTACTTTGTAACAACTTCCTTTTACAAATTTCCCTTATTAATTTATTCAATCTATAACTCAATTATATACCGAAAGTCCATATTATAAGTTAAATACTTATAATTTATTTATTTGCAAAAAAGTTCTTTCAAACTTCCCAAATTATAAATCTTATAACTTGTAAGATTCATTTATTTATCCAAAATCTATTCTCTAAATAACTTTATAAATTTTATAAACCTATTGTTTATAAAATTCCATCTATAACTTCACAGTTAAAATCCTATAAATTTCATTTCTTTATGAAATTCATTCACAATTCATTCTATCACTTATAAAAGCTCGTTTTACAATCCCAATATTTTTAATTTATAAATATCAATTTATAAATCTCTTATATGGATCAATTTATATTATTCTTTTAAAACGTCTTTAACTCCTTTATAATTCATCATTTTGATTTATAAAATAATCAAATTTCATAAATCCTATTTTCAAACTTTTTATAATAAATTCAGAAATCTTAATTTTGGCTATTTTATAAAATCATTAATCGCATATTTTCAAAAATCAACTTTTAACTATATTTCTCAAAAATCATAATTTTTATAACATTAAAATTATAACGTTTATTTATTTAAGATGAATCAATTCCAAAAATATTTTATAAACGTATATTTCCAAAAATCACTTTAGAAATCCCTTAAAATCAAAATCGTTATTTTTAAACTTCAAAATTGGATTCGATGATGCAACACATCAAATAGTCAATCACGACTTTCAAATATCATATATCGATATGATAAACAATCAAATATCACAATATTTAAAATCAAATGAATATTTGTGAGGAATCCAGTTGGATCCCTCCAACCTGTTTCCCTGCATCCACAGACATTAGCACAATACCCATTCCACTTCGAGGTGGAATATCGTGGTATATGGGATTTATAAAATATAATCCGCTTAATAGGCGGCGCAATAGGGTCTCATCCGCTATACAATGCGGGAAATCAGTCAACTGCAATATATACATATGCCAATATATATATATATTGCTATATATATATAGATATATCCTACTATATCTAATATCACAACCAAACACAATCAGTAAATAACTGCAAATCCAACTTATAAATTTTTGAGTGAGAAGTTCTCACCTTTGCTTTTTTTATTTTGCAATCCATTTCCATCTTGTCTCGATTTCCTTGATTTATACCTTGTATAAATATTTTTATACAACTGATTAATATTCGAAAAAATCGAATAATAAATTTTCGTTTTGATTGTTAAATTAATCAATAGTTTTATTTAAACCACTTTCTTCTTAAATAAATTTATTTTAACTAATTTTCCTTTTATAAATTTAAATCAACTAATTATTTTACTTTAAATTAATATCTTTAAATCAATTTCTTTTAATAAATTTGTTTGACTAAAAATTTAAATTTCTAACAATTTTTCCTTTACAATTTATTTTGGCATTATGAACTTATAGCATAACTAATAAACTTCAAAAATATTCACTAATTAACTTCTTTTTTTTTCACTGCTTGTACAGATTCAAAAATATGTTTATGGTATCAAATTTAAACAATTTCGTATATACCTTACTGTATTCTCTATACATTGCTACTATACAAAATTTAATTTAATTAATTTCCTAATTATAATTAGGTTATCATAATACCTTACAGGAGAGATGGAAACTCAGGCGCAACCCTCAATTCGAAATCGAGCCTCCCATCGCCGTTGCCACTCGCGCCTTTGCCGCGAATCACCTCGCGCCCAGCTAGCATCGCCGCACGCCTCCAAGTTTCGAGCGCCTCCAGATCGCATCGATCGATCTCTTCCATCGCCACTCGCCGCCGCTTGCCTTCACGACATCGCCGCCCAACCCCATAAATCGAACGCGAATTCTGCCTTCGTTCGTCGCGACTTCGGTCACAACATCGCCTGCCACCTCCTCACGAAGTCGAGCACGACCAGATGCTCGTGACTTGGTCGCGACCCATGCCGCCGCCCCTACGTGAGTCGCTTCTGAATTTTTTATAAGGCTGCGGCCATTTTTTTATTTTTTTTATTTTGAATGATAAAGGAAGAGGGCTTCGGCCAATTTGATTTTGGTTTGAACGAAACAGAAGGGGGAGAGGAGAACGAGATAAAGGGGAAAAGGAATGTCGCCATTTTCATTTCTTCTGAGATTCTTCGATTTCGTTTGAATGGGTAGGAAGGAGAGAACGTGAATATTTAAAAACGAAAGAGGCATAGTTTGCACGATTTATTTCGTGATCTCAGGCGCGATACTAGGCGTAAGCGAAGGAGATAACGTGGTGTCATTTGACTAAATTTAAATTTAAATTTAAATTGAATTCGATTCAATTTCAATGCGTTTACTCGCAGTGTGCTCACATAACAGCTCCGAAAAATACAAAATTTGAAATCCGAGAATAATTCAATATTACGGACCCAATGAAACTAGTTTCGTCGAATTCCGAGACTGTGCCTCAGACGGCTATTTTTAAATATCGATTCAAACGATATAATTTCAAAACTGAACAATTCACTTCTAAATTAAATTCTGAAGCTCCTAAAATCTTCAGTATTATCAATATGAATTTTACAAGCCTTTGAAATAATTTTAATCGGCTTAAAATTGAAGAATCAAATTATTATTCAACTTTCAATAGATTAAATTCTATAATTTAATTGCTAAATTCATTCTGATAATTTGAAATTCAATTCAAACGATCATTCAAATATTTAAAATTAATTAAATATTTTCAAATTAAATTGTTCAAAATTCTGGGTCGTTACAATCTTCCCTCCTTAAAAGAATTTCGTCCCGAAATTACAAGTTAAGAAGAATGCCCTTATCTCGTCTATTATTTTTTTCACAATCTAAATAGTTTTATCAACTTACTAACCTAAATCTTTTTATTAGGGATTCATTATCATTTCAACTAACTTTCCAGCTTCAATTATAAGTTTCAACCAACATTGTTCTCCTAACAAATCAAATTTAAATTTAAATTCAAATTTCAAACTATCAAAATTTCTCAAAAAATTTTCTAACACCCTAAATTTTCAAAAAATTTCGCCAGCGTCTCCTTTGCGCGGCTAGCTCGGTACGACTACAAAATGGCACCACGGCCCCTCAGAATCAAAAAGAAAAGAGAAAGCCAAGTGGATGGAGAAGAAAATCATCAAATTTCATACTGAAATTGAAATACGTACCTTTTTGTCGAGCCATTCAATTTTTATCTTTGAAATCAAAATCCCAATTCCTTTATACACCTGTATATCCTGCTACCCATAATATCCAATTCCAACATTCAAGCCATTTTGCCAATTCCATTACAAAATTTCCAACATATGCTTTTTATACATTTTTACCTCACTATTGAAGTTACATATTTACTCTTATTCAATTTTTTCATTTCATATTCAATTCTATTTGAATTCAATTCACAATTTCAATTCTATTTGAATTCAATTCTCAATTCTAAATATTGAATTCTAACGATTAACTTTCATTTACTAATTCATATTACTACTTTTAAATTAGTTTTATTCACTAATTCATTTAAATTTGCAAATTTCTAAATTGATTTGTCGTTAACTAAAATTTTCCAAAACTTTTCAAAAAAATTTCTAACTTCCAAAATTCACGGAAAATTTTGGCAGAGTCTCCTTTGTACGGAGGAGCTTTTGCAATTTTACAATATGTATAAATATGTATACATCGACCCACACGGTCGGAAAACCGAAAAACAGTTCATATTTCCTATTTTTATTACGTAGGCGTACCTTATTAGCATTTTTAAGCAAAGCGGCTAATTATTAGCTTATTAGCACGATCAAATCCAGCCCAACGACTTCGCTGAACCTGTACTTACTTAGTTTAAACACGTCAGTGACAAATATAAGAAATCTATTAACATTCCATTCATTTTTAATAACAAATGTATAGATTTCATTAGCAATACATTCAAGATAAATTCCATTAGCAATACATATGGTTTTAATTCATCTTTAGTCGCTTACGACCAAATCACATGACATTTCCATTAAATCGAGTGGTTTACAACTCATTTTATTCATTCTATTCATTTCTAAGCAAAACGAATTCATAGCATTTTAATTGATTCAAAAATCAATTTTATTTGCTTTCATTAACTCATATAATTTTATACAATCTTGTTTGTGTCGAACGACAATTATTTCTATGCAAATTTAATGATATTCACTTAATAGAATATCCATTCTAGTTTATAACTAATTTAAGTTGATGCCAACTCAATTTATTTTAATTCCACTCCAGTTCAATTTGCATTTCATATTTGCATTTGGTTTATTTTATTAACCAAACAAATTTCATTCAAACCTTTTCAAATCTATTCCATTCACTAATTTAATTCAATTAGTATATTCACTTATTCATTTTAAATTTCAATTTCCATATTCAATTCATCTCGAATTTACTTAATTACTAACAAAGGGAATTTTAATTTATTTCTTTTACTTACTTGAATTTATATACAAATTCAAATTTATCTTCAAATTTAGCTCACGACTAAACTTTAATTTTAACCAATTCAAATTTCAATTCATTAGTCCATGAATTAATAATTTATCAAGTTAGTTTACTTGAATTCAATCCATTTTATTTCTTATTTAATTCCATATAATAATGATAATAATTTAATATTATTAACCACCATGCAACCATATACTATAATAATTCATAGAAAATCATTTCTTTTCTATACTAAAATAGTTTTGGGCAAAATTATCTTATTTACCCGATTCAAAAACAATTTAATATTCACTAACAAATATGCGCTCATATCTATTATTACACTCCAACTCATTCTAGAGTAGTACTGACTCTATCTCTAATGAGTAACACCCAATAGAACCATGATTGTCGCTTAACCATAAGCTCTGATACCAAATGTAACATACGTGATTTTTCGTTGCCGAAAAACCGAATAGTTAGGGTTTTTAAGAAAAAGAAAAGAAGAAGAAAGAGAGAGAAGGTTAGAAAATAGAGAGAGAAAAGAACATAGGAAATAGAACGGAATAGAAAACAACAGAACAATATCAGAATCTCACAATTCGCGGCGGAACAACATATGATAGATAAATGAATAATCTTTAAACAAAGAACTATATCAGTTATTACATTACATCACATTACATTTTATTACACCAGAGTGTACAACAACAAACAATCGGCGGAAAAAAAATACTATATACTAGTAATACACCATGCCATCCATCTTGCCTCCAGCAATTCCTGAATTTCAGAATATCTTGATAAACCTTAACTCTTGACTGCCCGTGTGGAAATTGGTGGGCACCCAGAGTTTAGGAAGGAAAACAATAAACTCCGAGTCAGTCATGTGACTGGTGTGAGAACTCAAAACAGTTTATTTATCTTTAAAATCAAAATAGAGGAATATTTTTAAAGTCAATTCGAAATGCTTTTAAAAATGAAACTACCATAAGGCCTCCCGCACACACACACATGCAAACGCAGAATCGGAGGAGATTTCTCCTTATGATAGTCAAAGATGCTTGATACGCATTTAAAAAGAACATTTGATATTATTACTAGTGCATAGTCATTTCGAAAGTAAAGATATAAATCTTAGCCAGCATAGACATTTCGAACTATGCCTACTATAGCTACCATCCAAACAGTGGGGCGCCACCATAAGTGAATGATAGGTTCTACAACTAATACCGTACAAGATCGTATTGTTTCTTTGGATTTCCAATGAATGGTCAGGCCAAGGAACTTCCCATTGCCACATGAGAACGCCTCTGGAAGGACGTCCCCGAGAACCAAACCGGATCTCTGCCAACACAAGGCCGGGTTACCCCTAACTGGGTAACTACTGACACGAGCATGCCATCCCCGGGTCCTTTGGGACCTTTAACCGAGAGCTCTCTAATCAACATCACACCATAATAATAAGTGTTTCAACATGGGTAAGTATCTGGGCTCCATACCATGATACCACCCTTTTCCAGAAGGAAATGCACACACCCTAAAGGGAGCTACCCCTCATAACCTTGCCGCATCTTTCCTGTTTTGACCATTCCGGGGTGTGAGGCTCGACGAAGTCACGTCACAAAGCCATGCTTTATACAAAAGCCATGCTTTGGGTCAACAAATGATCATAGAAATAATCACCAAGATAGACGATCAAACAAATGATCCTATCACAAATAATCAACACAATGATCATTTCACAGCAACACTCAGCACGTCACATTACCAAATTGGGAATATATTGCGGATAACCTTCAACTACATAACCTCTGAGCTCGTACGTCTCAGAGAAGGGTGTTAAGCTAAGAGAATAAATTCTCCACCACCAACAGAAATATATTTGAAAGAAATCGGCTTTATATCTCAATTTGTAATGTCAGACACACAATCCATACAAGTCTGTTGCGGGATCGAACAGAACCGAAGGCACTTACAAAGAAGTCCTTGCAATCCGGATAATCTCTAATCACGCCCGAATTTCCCATCACATATGAAGATCTCTATACCGGGGATCAGCCAGTGCAGAGACAATCAACAAGAAACCCTTTCGTTTTTGAAAATATCCGGTCTTCAACACCGATCTTCAAATGCAATTCATAACGATGTATCACATATTCGGAATGGGTTATACGACCCCTAGGTCCTTTCCCGGTTAACCCGAATAGTGAGCGCTTATTTTAAAAAAAATAAGTGTGGCATTCAATTTCAAGCAAATCACAACAAATACCTATTTAAAGGTAAATATCGGTAGTCTGTTATTGAACTATCAATAGATATGCACAACATCACCAGATTCCAAATAATTTTTCAAATTATTTATTTTCCAAAAATATCTTTACAAGATATATATTTTCAATACTTCAAAAATAAATCAATATTTATTTTTAAACGAATTCCAAGCTTCATTTATAAATTCCATACTGAATTTATATTTCCAAAAATATTTATGAATATACAATTTCCATTATTCATTTTCAATTTATCTTCAAAAAGATAAATTCTCTAAACTTTTCATTTCACATTGGAAAAACATTTCTATACTTATTAAAAATAAGTAATTCACAATATCTTTTTATTTTCTATACTTAGAAAATATTCAATATACTTAAATCGAAATTAAGTATATATTTCATTCTTTAAGGAAATCATTCTCTTAAACATATTAATTTGGGCCAAAACGAATGTTGTGTAAAACATCGTTAGGACAACCCAAAATCACTAGTATAGGGATTCGAAATTAAAATAGATATATAAATCCCGATACTATACAAAACATTTCCTTTCGGAAATTATTTACTATAACAACAGTGTTATAGTCCACTATTTCCTTCTATTTTTCGAAAACGTCTATTTCAACAATGAATGTTGAAATCTATGGTTTCGATAGTTAATACATTTTAAAACATCTTTAGATCGTTTTAATTCTATTTAAAACATCACATCCTAAATATTTCTTTAACATATTATTCACTATTCAAAAACGTGAATATACTTGTTAACAAATTTTATCATTTCTATTCATTTTATTTTAAAGGATCATTCACTGTCTAAAACGTGAATATAACTCCATAAATAAGTTATACAATTTATTTATCGAAATAAGTCGTTGTGGATTTATAAAACAATGTTTATAAATTCCATTTTTATTTACTTTGTAACAACTTCCTTTTACAAATTTCCCTTATTAATTTATTCAATCTATAACTCAATTATATACCGAAAGTCCATATTATAAGTTAAATACTTATAATTTATTTATTTGCAAAAAAGTTCTTTCAAACTTCCCAAATTATAAATCTTATAACTTGTAAGATTCATTTATTTATCCAAAATCTATTCTCTAAATAACTTTATAAATTTTATAAACCTATTGTTTATAAAATTCCATCTATAACTTCACAGTTAAAATCCTATAAATTTCATTTCTTTATGAAATTCATTCACAATTCATTCTATCACTTATAAAAGCTCGTTTTACAATCCCAATATTTTTAATTTATAAATATCAATTTATAAATCTCTTATATCGATCAATTTATATTATTCTTTTAAAACGTCTTTAACTCCTTTATAATTCATCATTTTGATTTATAAAATAATCAAATTTCATAAATCCTATTTTCAAACTTTTTATAATAAATTCAGAAATCTTAATTTTGGCTATTTTATAAAATCATTAATCGCATATTTTCAAAAATCAACTTTTAACTATATTTCTCAAAAATCATAATTTTTATAACATTAAAATTATAACGTTTATTTATTTAAGATGAATCAATTCCAAAAATATTTTATAAACGTATATTTCCAAAAATCACTTTAGAAATCCCTTAAAATCAAAATCGTTATTTTTAAACTTCAAAATTGGATTCGATGATGCAACACATCAAATAGTCAATCACGACTTTCAAATATCATATATCGATATGATAAACAATCAAATATCACAATATTTAAAATCAAATGAATATTTGTGAGGAATCCAGTTGGATCCCTCCAACCTGTTTCCCTGCATCCACATACATTAGCACAATACCCATTCCACTTCGAGGTGGAATATCGTGGTATATGGGATTTATAAAATATAATCCGCTTAATAGGCGGCGCAATAGGGTCTCATCCGCTATACAATGCGGGAAATCAGTCAACTGCAATATATACATATGCCAATATATATATATATTGCTATATATATATAGATATATCCTACTATATCTAATATCACAACCAAACACAATCAGTAAATAACTGCAAATCCAACTTATAAATTTTTGAGTGAGAAGTTCTCACCTTTGCTTTTTTTATTTTGCAATCCATTTCCATCTTGTCTCGATTTCCTTGATTTATACCTTGTATAAATATTTTTATACAACTGATTAATATTCGAAAAAATCGAATAATAAATTTTCGTTTTGATTGTTAAATTAATCAATAGTTTTATTTAAACCACTTTCTTCTTAAATAAATTTATTTTAACTAATTTTCCTTTTATAAATTTAAATCAACTAATTATTTTACTTTAAATTAATATCTTTAAATCAATTTCTTTTAATAAATTTGTTTGACTAAAAATTTAAATTTCTAACAATTTTTCCTTTACAATTTATTTTGGCATTATGAACTTATAGCATAACTAATAAACTTCGAAAATATTCACTAATTAACTTTTTTTTTTCACTGCTTGTACAGATTCAAAAATATGTTTATGGTATCAAATTTAAACAATTTCGTATATACCTTACTGTATTCTCTATACATTGCTACTATGCAAAATTTAATTTAATTAATTTCCTAATTATAATTAGGTTATCATAATACCTTACAGGAGAGATGGAAACTCAGGCGCAACCCTCAATTCGAAATCGAGCCTCCCATCGCCGTTGCCACTCGCGCCTTTGCCGCGAATCACCTCGCGCCCAGCTAGCATCGCCGCACGCCTCCAAGTTTCGAGCGCCTCCAGATCGCATCGATCGATCTCTTCCATCGCCACTCGCCGCCGCTTGCCTTCACGACATCGCCGCCCAACCCTATAAATCGAACGCGAATTCTGCCTTCGTTCGTCGCGACTTCGGTCACAACATCGCCTGCCACCTCCTCACGAAGTCGAGCACGACCAGATGCTCGTGACTTGGTCGCGACCCATGCCGCCGCCCCTACGCGAGTCGCTTCTGAATTTTATATAAGGCTGCGGCCTTTTTTTTATTTTTAATGATAAAGGAAGAGGGCTTCGGCCAATTTGATTTTGGTTTGAACGAAAAATAAGGGGGAGAGGAGAACGAGATAAAGGGGAAAAGGAATGTCGCCATTTTCATTTCTTCTGAGATTCTTCGATTTCGTTTGAATGGGTAGGAAGGAGAGAATGTGAATATTTAAAAACGAAAGAGGCATAGTTTGCACGATTTATTTCGTGATCTCAGGCGCGATACTAGGCGTAATTTTAGGCGTAAGCGAAGGAGATAACGTGGTGTCATTTGACTAAATTTAAATTTAAATTGAATTCGATTCAATTTCAATGCGTTTACTCGCCGTGTGCTCACATAACAGCTCCGAAAAATACGAAATTTGAAATCCGAGAATAATTCAATATTACGGACCCAATGAAACTGGTTTCGTCGAATTCCGAGACTGTGCCTCGGACGGCTATTTTTAAATATCGATTCAAACGATATAATTTCAAAACTGAACAATTCACTTCTAAATTAAATTCTAAAGCTCCTAAAATCTTCAGTATTATCAATATGAATTTTACAAGCCTTTGAAATAATTTTAATCGGCTTAAAATTGAAGAATCAAATTATTATTCAACTTTCAATAGATTAAATTCTATAATTTAATTGCTAAATTCATTCTGATAATTTGAAATTCAATTCAAACTATCATTCAAATATTTAAAATTAATTAAATATTTTCAAATTAAATTGTTCAAAATTCTGGGTCGTTACACACTCAAATTGTAAACAACTGATTGACAGAGTGTTAAAAAAGATGCAAGGTTGGGAGTGCAAATTTCTCACAGTTCCAGGAAGAATTGAATTGATTAAGGCTGTAATTTATCCTATGGTCAGTTTTTGGATGCAGTGTTTTATGCTACCCAGTTAACTATCCAAAAAATCAATCAATTAAGCAAACAATTCATCTGGAAGGGTAAAAAGAGCAGTGTCCCATGGGAAACAGTTACAAGTGTTAAATCTGAAGGTGGAATGGGGTTGAAAAAACTATCTGATATAAACACCACTTTCTGCATAAAAAGAATTTGGGAGACTCTCAATAATTCAACGTATAGTGCAAAGTGGCTAAATGAGAAATATGCCAACAATGAAACACTGTGGGAATCTAATTTTAATAACAATTCCTCATGCACTTGGAAAAAAATGCTATATCATAGAAGAGATGCACAAAAACTAATTGATAGAAGAATTGTGGATGGTAAATCTACAAGCTTGTGGTTTACACCATGGATAAATGGCTCAACTTTATTAGAAAAACTGGGGCAAGAAACTTTATCATACTCTAGAGGTCATAATCACAAGGTAAATCAAATTATATCTGGGAATATCTGGAGACCTGAGAACATCTCATACCTTGGTAATATAAGTGAGGTAATAAGGCAAGTACCCATTCATCATGACAAAGAAGAAGACTATTGGTACTGTAAAAGCAGCAAAAATGGCGTTTTTCCTTCCATAATGTATGGAATAATCTAAGAATCAAACTTCAAGACATCAATAATCACAAAATCATATGGAACAACATATCACTTCCAAAAATGAATGTATGTCTATACAGAGCCATCTTTAGCTTTCTACCTACAAAGGATAAATTAAAAGGCAAGGAGTGACTGAAGATACTATTTGTGTTTTGTGCAAAAAAAGAAGAGGAAACTTGCAATCATTTATTTTTTAAATGTTCCTTTTCTAAGCATGTGTGGTGTTGGATCAGAATTATGATGGGTGACCCTATAACACATAGAAATTTTGATACTTCTATCTCAGATGCTATTGCCTACATAAATCATAATTTTGCAGCCAACAACATTAAGAAGGATATCATAATAGCTGCGCTAAGCCCCTCTATCTGGTTCATTTGGAAGAGCAGAAACTCTATAATTTTTAACAATGACAAGACAGACAAAATCGCAGTTTGCAAAACCATAAAAATCACTGTTCGTGACCTAATCATCAATAGATCCAAGTTTTTCAACCATAGCATGATTAATCCTGATGACATCCTTGAAAAATGGGAGATTTTACCTCTGCGTGCTGACCTTACCTTTCCCTTGAACCCTACTTTCCCACGCACAGTATCATCCTCAAGATACATGATTGATAGAGAAGATGATGAAGCTGAGAGCTCTAGAATGTCCAGACGCACCGATAGTATCATCGCTTTTGTTGAAAGAGAAGAAGACTTGCCTGGTAGAGAAAACGAGCCGCCATGAGAAGAGGAGCTTCGCAAATTTTTAGCAGAATGTTTAGGGCTTTGGTTGAGGGTGTTTGGGCCGTATACATGTCAATTTGGTTACTTGTGTACATAGTGATTGTATTGTTTTATCATTATCAATAAAGTGTTTGACCCTCTTTTTTTTCAAAAAAAAAAATATAAATGGATTTTTATATTGAATCTGGAATTTGAAATTCAAGAATAAACATTCTGAGAAATAAATTAGATTTAAGAATTTTATAAACTAGTAGAGGTTTGTTTTCTATTATATATACATGTATGTAAATATATACATTGTGATTGGGAAGATAGGATTTAAGTCAATATAAGAATTATTTTCTTAAGAATGTATAAATAGTTATAAAAGGGAATATAAATAGAAAATAATATAAAGATATTTGAATTTAATTTTATGAAATGGTTTTTTAAAAAGTTGTTTGAAGTTGAACCTTTATTCTAAAGACTTATATACATATATAATCTATATATGTGTTTATTATTAAAATACAACTAAATTTGAAATCAATTTCTTTAAAAGTTATGATTTGTACAATGACTTGAATTTAAAATTTAAAACAAGAATGAATATAAAATATTCACCTTTTGAAATTTAATAAATGTATTGTAAATAAAATTGATTTGATGAATAAGTTTACAAAAGCTTTATAAACTAAGAGATGTATGTATATATATATATATATATATGATTTATTTGTTGAGTGTACAAATTGTTTTAATCCATTTCTCTTTAAAAGCTGTAAAAGTAAAATAAATACAAGTGTATGTAAATAATTTGTAAATAAATTAATAAAAAAGTTTAAAAGCATAAAGCATGTTTTCATAAATTAAAATAAAGTAGGAATTAAAACAAAGTTACAAATAAATTATAAGCAAGGGTGTAAACATAACTTGTAAAATAAAATAGAGAAGAGGGATTTAAACAGAATTTTAACAATAATGGACACTTGTAAAATAAGTAACCATATGTATTAACACTTGTGAATTTTGTATGGCTTATGATTACAAGTGTAAAACATGCATGAGAAATTGAACAAGTGGCAATATAACAAGTTTTCTTTCAATTTAAAATGTATAAAATATACATAAGAAAATAAAACCAGGCTGTTCATGTTTCTCATACAAAATTCCTTCCTTCAATTCTACAAAATCAAAGCCTAGTAACTAAAAGCCAGTAAAAAGAAAAAAAACTGTCTTCAATCAAAAACCTGATAATTTAAAACTAGAGTTAAAATAAAAAAATCAAAGCTGAAGCAAAGAATCATCTCAAAGAAGTTCTAAATTGCAATCTGAAGTATTTCAGAGCAAATCAGAGAGCATGCAAGTTAATAATCAAACTCAAGAAGCAGTTCAAGGTTTCAAATTTAGATTGTAAACTGAAAACTAAAGCAAGCTGCAGATCAACTCAGGTAAATTCAAGCAAACGCATAAGTAAATTAGAATTTGAAATCTGAAGAAATTAAAAACCATTATCTCATCATCTCAAGTACTTAAAATCAGATCATCTCCAGATTTCAAACTGCAACCAACAATCAAGCTTTAGATTAAAATCCAGATCATCTCAAATTTTCAAATCAAAAACTTAAAACTATCCTCTGTTCTTCAGTGTCAGGTGAGCAAACTATCCCAAATAAAGTTTAAATCTGTGTTATACTTTGATATATGTGTTATTCTAGGGTGAAATTGTTTACATGGATGATAGATATTTGGAATATAATATGAATTATTCTGTAATTCATGTGTATGCCTGTGTACATTATGTTATATATCTTTGATATGTATATACAGGTTCAAAAACATGAGAAAGAAAATCCAAAGGCTCCTTATATAATCTGTTTTAGTCCTTAATTCCTAAATGGAAAATGATCATATGAATGTAACATCATTTTTAAAAATAAATTCAAGTGGATTTATCAAGTGATTATTTCAAAAACCAGAATGTACAGTGATGATCAGATATAAGTTGAAAATTCAATCAATTTAATTCCATGTTTCGAATTCATAGCTTCACTCGTAATTGAAAATTATGATTTTTGCTAAAGGTTTCGTGATTTTTAAGTTTGAAAATCGAGTGAAATTGCAAGATGAACTGAAAATGTATTTCGATCAATTTTCGGTGAACAACGTCGAACTGGGTGTTGAAATCCATGGTGAAGAAAGATTATGCGCCGGTGAGTATAGGAAAAATGTTTGTTAATTTTTTTAGCAATCAGGGAGGTCGATTGAAGTTGTAGTAGGGTTTAAAAGCATTTTTAGATTGACGTTGTTCTCAAGCCAACTTCATCGACATGCAGTGACTGGAGGGGATCGGGCCGAGGGGGTTCGATGTGTAGCGACACAGCGAAGCTAGTTTCGAAATCACTGATTTTCTGGTGGTCGGTGGAGGCTATACGAGGCGTCTTTCCGATGGACAGTTGGTGGCAGGTTGAAGTCAGTAGCTCGAATTCGTTTCAGGCAAGTTCAAAGGTGATCAGGTGGTTGTGTCGACTCAAGGGAGGATGAGTGACCTGTTGATGATCGAAGTATCGACTGTAGGTGGTCGGGTTGTTCGTGCAAGTGCACGCGATATCACCAATGTCCGGTGATGTTGAATTGGGGGGGGGGGGGGGAGAAAAGGTTCCTCGGGGATGATGTCGGGAAATATTGAATTTGGGTCGAGTTTGTTTCGACCGAGGCTCGAGTGAGTTTTGCAGCAGATTTAAAATTTTAACACAAAACAAAGTCTAAAAGAGAAAAAAGAAAAAAAAAGGGATTGACTCCAAAAAAAGAAGTTTGTCTCGGGGATGAGGTGTTTTGGCTCGAGTTATTCTTCAGGAACTGATTTTTAACAGTTTTGGAGAAGGTGATAAATAGAGTTTTCTTTTAAGTTTAAACTACTTCCTCTGCATAATGAATGTTGTTTATTTCAAGCACCAGGTTTTCAAAATACAAAAACTAAAACCTGTCCTAGGTTTTGGAACTTTAATAAATCGAATTTTAAACCTTTTCTTAGTTAATAATAATAAAAGTTTTATACTAGATATAGAATAAGTTAAAGTACTTTATAAATTAAGTTAAAATGTTTTAATGCTTGATTGTTTAAAATAAATTCTTAAGTTTATTTAATTAAAAAGATAATGGTTTTAATTAACTTAAGAATTTTAAGTTACTTCATTTGATAATTTAATTCAAGGATTATTTAAACAAAACTTTAAAAGATAAATGGTTTATCTTAAACGATGTTTTCATTATGGATTAACTTAAAGGTTTAAAATTGAATTAATTGTTAATGAAAATTTATTTTAATTTATGAGATTTAAATGACGAAATAGAGCGATCGTTAAGATAAGAATTTATCTTGATAAATCAAGGACTTAATTAGAGGATCATTATTAATGTGTTAATAATAAAAATAAAATAAATTTATTTAACTAATTAATTAAGGTAATTAATTTAAGGATAATTAATCAAAGAATTAGTTATTAATTAATAGTTAATTAATTTATCATTAATGGTTAATTAATAAGTGATTAAATGATTATTAATCAAAAAAGATTTGTAATTAATTAATGAAGGTGATTAAGAAATGATGATTAATTGTGGAGTAATTAATTAATGTAATTAATCAAGCATAATTAATAAAATAATAATCATTTAATGACTTAAGGATGATTAATTTATAATTAAAAGTTAATTAATCCATTATTAAAGGTTAATTAATAAATAATTTGTAATTAATTAATATTAATTAACCAAGTATTAGTGACTAATCTGATTTAGATAATCAGATAATTGATTAGTCTTACTTATGAATGTTTGGATTCTATTGAATGTTTGAATAGTTTGATATTCCTCATATGTGACGCTTTGTGATACGAATTATTTTGATTTGTGTTGTAAACTGTGATGTAATTTATTCACTCGTGATGTAACTTATTTATCTGTGAATCTTTGTATATAGATAAGCGTTATCGGAATATACCGCTTATCGATATTGTTATGATTGAATCTGTGATGATTGATGTTGTTGCATTATTGGGTAAAACCCCCTATGTAACGACCCGGAATTTTGAGTCGCCAAATTTGAACATTTAATTCATTTTAAATATTGAATATGGATTATAATTTGATTTTGAAATAAAAGACTTTGGTTAAGTTAATAAAATTAGTTAAACTTCAAATACGGTAATTAAATTGAAATTTGAATAATAATAATTTAATATTAGAATTGGGATAATTGGTGATTCTAGGTGTAAATAGATATAAAAATAGATTCTAAAATTTATTTTAAGTCTATTTGGGTTTGAATTTTAATATTGTACTATTGGATGGAATTAGTAGTCGATAGATTAAATTTGGAATTTTATATTAATTTAATGATGGAATTTAATAATATAATAATGCAAATAATCAGATTTTTGATTCAAACTGAATCAGCATGATTTCTAATGTGAATATAAATTTTATACAAGTTATAACAGAGTTAACAAAGTTTTAGAAAGTGAAATTTTAGATGATTTCGACGATTTTGAAAATCACTAGAATTTAATCGACGAATTAAAATAGCCTTCCGAGGCACAGTCTCGGAATTCGACGAAACCAGTTCCATTGGATCCGTAATAGTTAGTTATTATCGGATTTCAGTTTTCGTAGCAATCAGAGTTGGCGTTTAACCCCGGCAGCTTAAAACGCTTAGAAAATACTTTAATCGATTTAATTTAAATTTGATCGTTTATTTTTGTAACTCGCGCATATGATCGAATTAGCTACCAAAACATATTCCATTGTGTTCGGAACATGGGTAAAACCTTAGGAACGCCAGGCGGCACGTGTGATTTGGAGTTCGTTTGTAAAATCTTGTTTAAGTGAAAATAATATTAAAATAATAATATTAACATTTATATAAGCAAATAAGAAACCCTAGATCTATTTCTTCAGGAGTCGCCACCGTTGTTTACCAATGGCCGAAATCTTCTAGGCTTCATCTCTAAAAATCTCTCGATCTAAGCTACAGTTCCAAAAGTCTTCAAGTGGAAAATTAGAGAGGGGAGCAAAATCTATGTTGTGAGCGGTGGCGATCGAGATCGACGCGGCGAGGAGGATGAAATCATGGTCGTAACCTAGGCCGTTCGTGCACGATTTGCGATGCCCTATGTTGACCGAGCTTGGCCGCGACTTGAGCAATGGTGGAGGATTGGGGGAGCTTAGTAGTGGTGGTGTCGGATCGTCGCCGAGTTCGCCGTGGAGGTCGCGATTGTTAACCCTAATTTCGGCAGTGATGGGTTTTGTTGCCTGTAGATGCGTGTGAGGTAGAAGAAGATGCGTCCTTGATCGTGAACTGTGAAAGTGACGGCCTGATGTTGTTTGGGTAAAAGTGAATTAAATTTAAAAAGGAAATTTGTTTTAAATGTTATTCAAACTTTAATAATTCGTAACTTGCACATACTTTGTCAGATTTCAACGAATTTGGTAGCGCCGGAATCACAGCGACGCGCTCTACGTGCTACAGCAGGTCCGGAAGCGATTAGAGCTAGCAAGGATTTTAGGTTAAATCAAACGCGATTCGATTTAATTTAAAATTCAAACGCTCGTCGAAAACCCAAGGTGAGTTCAACTCACTCACATCTGGAATATTAGCTAATTTAGATAGTCAATAATTGAATGGTTGCTTGATTTGGTTGAATATGATTGAATTGATATATATTGTTGTGCTAATATCTGTGGATGCAGGGAAAAAGGTTGGAGGGATCCAACTGGATCCCTCACAAATAGAAATTAATTTATATTTTGTGATATATCTTATTTATTATTCTGTGATGATTTGTTTAGATCTTGTTATGCCGTGTTTTAATTATTTACAGTGATGAATTAAGTTGAAACTTAAATTGTGTTGTGTTGAGATTGGGTGAATACAACCTGGGAAATATAAAATAAATAAATAAATTAGATTGAAAGACATTAAGGAAATTCTTAAGTAAAGAATATAAAAAGGAATTAAGTTCAAGTGACTGGTTGATAATATGATGTGTTTGAATTTGTGGTCTAGGAAGGGAATTGAGAATTGTTAAAAATAATAGCGAGATTTATTTTTAAAGAATGAGAAGTGTGCTTTCTCCTGGAAATTTTTTTTTGTTTTAAGAAAGCTTTCAAATCTATAAATTTGCAGTTTAAATATGTTGGAATATTTTTAGAAAGAAATATTGTTTTAAAATGTTTTTAAGTGAAATCAAATATTTGATTAAGTAATTATGGTATTAAATTATTTTAAAAGAAGCATAGCAGTATTAAGTTTTCAAAAGAAAATTTTAATATGACTATTTGATTTAATAACCTTATTTTAAAAAAAAAAGTGAAATTTTATTTAAAAATACTTAGGAAACCACTGTATATTTCCTTAAGTATTATTTTCAATTAAATAATTTCTAGAAGTTTATTTTAAATATTTAAAACAAATGTTGAAAATGATTTCTAGAAAATAGCAGTGTCTTTAAAATAAAAGGAGCTATTTTTAAAGTATGGAAAGGAATTTTACGGGATGAACGTAAAATTGAATTGGGTAAATCGTGATTGGATTGATAAAGAGAATTCGTGGGTTATCCTAAAATGGAAGTATATTTCCTTGAGATGCCAAGTGCGTTATTAAAGTTGATTTTTGAAAGGTTAGGAGTTTTGAGTTTTATTTAAAGAATGGTTTCAAGAAAATTATTTAAGTTGTAAGAATTTTTGAAGTGAACATATATTAAAGTAGTTATAGAAGTAACTATTTTTAAAGGGTAATTAGAATCATGTTTTAAAGAATATTATTATCATTTATACTTTATAAATGGTTCTATTTTAAAGATAATCAATTAAATCTTTATTTGAAATTATATAAGGACTCATAACTTTATGTTTAAAACTAGTGTGAGTTAACTTATTTTAAAGTTAATTGTTTATATTTTATAAAGCATTTTTATTCGAAATATTTTTTAAAAGCATATGTATATTTTAAATTAAGCATGTAAGTAGATTTAATATAAATGGTTTTAATGTATTTTGAGGGATAAAGTATTTAAATTATTTTAAACCTTAAATATGGGTACTTGGACGTTTCAGAGGGAATAAAGATTTGAGAATCTATTCCATGAGGAAATTGAATTTGAAAAGTGTTCAAAAGAAATTTTGAAATTGGAATTATATCTCGCAAAGATATTTTGAGGAAATAAATAATTGGGAATTATTTATTGTGTGATGGATGTTTGTAAATATTAATTGATAGTTAAATCACCGACTATCAATATTGGACAAATGCGTTGATCGTTTCGAAGAGACCGCGATCGGGATTTATTTCTCGAAAACCACTTCGATCCGGTTTGTACGTTTCGTGGAAAAACGTGTTCGCAGTCGAAGATGGAGCAGTGAAGTGCAAGGGCTAGTCGCTACCAATCCTGAGGATATTCCCAAAATGGATGTAGTAGGAGTAGTGCCTTTGGTTCCGTTCGAACCTGGGACAGACTTGTATGGACGAATGCTTTCGGAACATCGTCAGGCGGACGATGGGCATTCTAAGTGAAACGTTCAAAAAGGTAACGCTTAGCCTCAAGCCTCATCAAATGGGAATGACTGAAAATCAGGGGTTATGCAGCAAGGCTTCGTGGGTAGCCCCCACTTGAGAGTAAGGTCATCCCTGTCTAGATGTTCCTTTTTATTTTGGCTTAGTGGTGCGGTTGCTGATCCCAACCGCGGGGTGATCTTATTCGAAACTGTCTAGTAAGGGATGGTTCCGGTCTTGTGTTGCAGGGGAGAGGGCGTACTCCTCGGTACTGTGATCTAGACCACCTACTGTGACATGTGGTACCCCAGTGCCTGGTCATTGTTGGAAATCCATTCTCCCTACGAGCCTTTTACGAGTTTTGTTTGTGTTACCCACTCTGTGGCTAGTAGCTGGAATTTAATATATGTAACAATTTCGGGTATTTTATAAGTATTTGTAAATAGACCCTATTATAATATCGGAGGATTTCTATAAAAAGTGTTTTAGCTATCGTAAGGTAAAAAAATCGATATGTTTATTTGTGGCTTGGTTTTACGAGATGCTTTTGTTTTCAAAAGGATTTTTGAAAATTAATAATCAATTTGGATGCATTATTATCAGCTGGTATTCCAGACTGACTCGGGTGTTATTTCATTATAATGCTCGGGTCAGACTGAGTATTATATGTTCAGGACAGGATGCTATGGAGCAGGAGAGGAGCTGGAGTCCGAGACATATTATCCGTACTAGTATATATATTCGCTGCTGTGAATTGTTTGGAATTGTCTGACTGGTAAATACTGTTGTATGAGATACTATGATGATATGATGTATAAAACAGATATAGTTTCATTTTGTGTAAAGATCTATTAATTACTATTATATTTTATTGCGCTGCGATTGTGAGATTCTGATATTGTTTAGTTTCTTCTTCTTCTATCTCTTCTTCTTTAATCCTAATGGTTCGTATTTCTGTTCCACTTGAGTTAATTGATGTAGAATAGTGTTGACTCAAGGGGTACGGATTTGTGGGTCGTCACACTTGGTATCAGAGCTTAGGTTGGCGACAACCTAGGCTTTGGTAGGGAAATTACTCATTGAATAGAGTCAATAGAACTCTATGATGAGTTGAGTGTAATAATAGATATGAGAGCGTACTTGTTAGTGAATATAAAATTGTTTTTTTCTATATACTGTGTTGACTTATCGGTTGAGTGTTTATAAATTCTAGTCGGTACATGAAGTACGACCATATCGATAGGGGTTTCCAAACTCTTAAACAAGATAAACCGACATAGTATTGTTTTTAAAGAGGGTAAATGAAAATTTTTTACCCAAAATTATATTTTGTTATAAAAGGAATAATTTTTCTGAAATTATTATCTATATTTTTGGATGATGGGTTGTTGATACTATAATCAAATAAGAATCTAAAATTTGAAATGGTCATAACCAAATAAATTCCATGAGTATAAATAATACAAAGGAGGAATAACTAAATTTGAATTAGACCAGAATTTGAATTCCGGGAATTTTGAAAAGGATTTTAAATGTATTTGAAAATAAAAGTTTGGAAATTTAAAATCCTGGGAAAGTTGGAAATGTTTGCTAAGGTGTTTGAAGGTAATAGTGGAATATTATTTTGGGAAGTATTTTTGAATGGGAACTGTTTTGAAATGAATATGGGAAAGTAGGGAAGCACTGAACTCACTTTGGTTGCTGGAAAATAATCCTGATGATGCTGGCCACATCATTAGAATTCATTTTCGAGTTTCTAAAGTGATGGATTGCTACCAAAATGGTTGGTTATGATATTGTTTGGACTTGTTGGGTATAACAGTTGTTTTGGAAATTTCAAAGGGAAGGATTTGTTTGGTAAACACAATTTGTTTGGAAATCCGGAGATTTGATTTAATATACCAAGTAGGTATGAGTTGATTATTATTTCAAAATGATTTTGGGATAAAACCGAGTAAATGAATTCTGGAAAATTCTATTTAAATAATGTGTAAAGCTAAAACAAATCAACTATTGAACTTATTAAGTGAAGTTGATATTAATAAGAAGGAAATGAAATTTTTAATCTTCGAATTAAAATTTAACTTGAGTAAATGGAAGTGAATAGAAAATTTGAATTTAATTTGGATAAGTTAAATAAATTGGACTTAGAATTAAATTGATTTGGGTTAAATTGAAATGTAAAATGACTTTGTAACTGTGAGTCATTATGTAATGAATTATACCCTTAAGCTATTAAGCGTTATGCTTGTAGTTTGAAATTGTGAATTTAAAATTTGTAAAGGATTAAGGTGGAAGAAAATTTGTATCCTTAAGAATTCAGAGATACATATATATATAATTTGGAATTGTGGTTATAAGATGTAAATGGATTAAAATGAGCAATATAAGCTTTCAAGTGAATAAGTTGGTGAACTAAGAATAGAAAATTAGATTGTAAAACTCAAGTAAAATGGAATTATGATCACAAATGGAAAATAGTTGAATGGTATGGTGAATTCAAACTTAATCTCAAAAGAAATGTGTATTGAAATAAGATGAAGAAGATATAAAATATAAAGGATGTGAATGAACTTAAATCAGTAAATAAATTTTGAACTTGTATATGGAGAATTAAAATTGAATTGAATTGGATTTAACTCAGTTAAATGGAATTGAGTATGGACTGAATCAAAAATTCTATTGTGTTACAAATAATTTTTAATAGAATGAAATTATTATTTAAAATAGTAAAAGAAATGAAATGAATTCAAATTATCTAAATAAAAACTTAGGTGAACTTGAATTAAACTTGGAAAAGAATTGAATTGAAGGAGAATTTAATTAAGTTGAAAGGATATTGTATGAATAAAATTTTAACTCGACTGAATTCAAAGAAATTCTTTGACAATGAATTTAGCATAAGCTAAATTAAATAAAAAGAAGCTTGAAGGTGAATTTAGTGTAAACTAAATTAAATGGAATTTGTATTAGTAAGGATGAAATTAAACCAGTTCTAGTAGGGGATTTAGTTTTGATAATAAAAAGTTGGAAGTGTGAATGAATAAGGGAATTAGAATATGATAGTGATGGTTTGAATTATAAATAAATTCAAATGAGTGGAATAATTTTAAGTGGTCATATTATTGACAAAATTCAGGATGAATCGAGGAGATGAATTAAAATTTGTAAATGGAATGGGAATTGGGTTGGTTGAGAATCAAATGAAAATAAAGTTTGATTTATAAGAAGATAATGAAAAATATTGTGAACAAACTTAAGCAAACTGAATAATAATTGTGGTCGAGCTTTATAATGTTGTCTTGGATAAATTTGTTTAGGTAATAAACATTGATATGCAAGTGAAATGGTTTTAATTAATTATTGAGATGAAATAAGAATGTATGAGTTGTATATAGCCCAGAATTGAATGATATTAATATAAACCTATATGGATAATGAATTGGAAATGTAAGATTAGAGATTTAATTCAATAATTGTGATGAATCAAGAATGTTCGGGCTGTAAATAATATAGAATGGGATGTTATTAATTTAAACTTAAATGATGAACTTGAAGTGAGAATATGAAATTGAAAAAAAAAATTGTAATGAAATAAAATGTTTGGATTATGAACCATGCAGAATCGAATAAAATGGATATAAATTGAGTTAAAATTAATTTTAACTAGTTATAAGCTTAAGAATTGGTTATTTGTTTGAATAACCACAATCTGCATAGAAATTAGTTGTTAAACTTAAGTGAATGACTTAAAAGAAGTAAATGAAATTGATATTTGAATAATGAGAAATGGATTGAAATCTATTTAGTGGGTTTGTATGTAAATGAAGGTTAATTAAAAGGAAAAGTTAATGAATCAAAATCTTATATTACTCTTATTGAAGTGAATGTGAATTTAACATTTGCAACTCGGATGTAAGTCATTCGAGTGGAATATAATGAAGTTTGAATTTGGAAAAGAAATGCAAATAAATCAAATTGGAAGTACATTAGATTGTGAATCAATTTGAATATAAATTGAAGTAAATTGAAAATAGTGAAGCATATGTTTATAATATTGAAGTGAATGTGAATTGGTGGTAATAAATATGAATTGTATATAGTGAACTTGAATGTAAAGAATTCAAGTGAAATAAAATGAAGTTTGGACTTGAATAAGAAATTAAAAGGTGATTGAAATCTTTAAATTGTTGATAAAATATGGTTAACATTGTTAAATTATGAAGTTGCTTGGTTAGGCTATGAAATGGATATGTTTGGCTTACATTTATATTGGAAATGTTGTTAAAATGTTCATATCTTTGAAAACAGATGAGTTTGTTGAGTAAGTACAGGTACGGAAGGAGTTCGATAGAGTTGGAGCGTGTATATGCATTATATTAGCCGCTTGCTTTAAAAATTTGCTAAAAAAAATGTATGCCTACGCAAATATAATTGGGAAATGATATATTTGTTGTGATATATTTTGGTTTCCGACCGTGTGGGTCGATGTATATATATTTATCTGTATTGCGATATCGAAAAAGCTCCTCCGTACATGGGAGACTCTACCAAAAAATTTCGGAAAATTTGGGAGTTAGAATTTTTTTGGAAAGTTTGAAATGTTTTATTAATGACAAAGTTGATTTCAAATAACAATTGAAAATAAAAAGGATTTTGGGATAGGAATTGAAACTAGCAGTTTCGATTTGAAACATGAATGTAGGCAATGTGAAATTGAGATTTTCACTGAGTAAGTTTTGCTTTTGAGTTTGGAACATTCTTTCTACCTTAGCAAATTTCGGGGACGAAATTTTTATAAGGGGGGAGGAATGTACGACCCCGAATTTTGAGTCACCAAATTTGAACATTTAATTCATTTTAAATATTGAATATGGATTATAATTTGATTTTGAAATAAAAGACTTTGGTTAAGTTAATATAATTAGTTAAACTTCAAATGCGGTAATTAAATTGAAATTTGAATAATAATAATTTAATATTAGAATTGGGATAATTGGTGATTCTGGGTGTAAATAGGTATAAAATAGATTCTAAAATTTATTTTAAGTCTATTTGGGTTTGACTTTTAATATTGGACTATTGGACGGAATTAGTAGTCGGTAGATTAAATTTGGAATTTTATATTAATTTAATGATGGAATTTAATAATATAATAATGTAAATAATCAGATTTTTGATTTAAACTGAACCAGAATGATTTCTAATGTAAATATAAATTTTATATGAGTTATAACAGAGTTAATAAAGTTTTAAAAAGTGAAATTTTAGATGATTTCAACGATTTTGAAAATCGCTCGAATTTAATCGACGAAATAAAATAGCCTTCCGGGGTACAGTCTCGGAATTCGATGAAACCAGTTCCATTGGATCCGCAATAGTTAGTTATTATCGAATTTCAATTTTCGTAGCAATCGGAGTTGTCGTTTAACCCCGGCAGCTTAAAACACTTAGAAAATACATTAATCGATTTAATTAAATTTGATCGTTTATTTTCGTAACTCACGCATATGATCGAATTAGCTTCGTAAACACGTTCCATTGTGTTTGGAATATGGAAAAACCTTGGTAACGCCAGGCGGCACGTGTGATTTGGAGTTCGTTTGTAAAATCTGGTTTAAGTGAAAATAATATTAAAATAATAGTATTAACATTTATATAAGCAAATAAGAAACCCTAGATCTATTTCTTCAGGAGCTGCCACCGTTGTTTACCAATGGCCGAAATCTTCTTGGCTTCATCTCTAAAAATCTCTCGATCTAAGCTACAGTTCCAAAAGTCTTCAACTGGAAAATTAGAGAGGGGAGCAAGATCTATGTTGTGAGCGGTGGCGATCGAGATCGACGCGGTGAGGGGGATGAAATCATGGCCGTAACCTAGGCCGTTCGTGCACGATTTGCGACGCCCTATGTTGACCGAGCTTGGCCGCGACTTGAGCAAAATGGAGGAGGACTGGGGGAGCTTTGTAGTGGTGGTGTTGGATCGTCGCCGAGTTCGCCGTGGAGGTCGCGATTGTTAACCCTAATTTCGGCAGTGATGGGTTTCGTTGCCTGCAGACGTGCGCGAGGTAGAAGAAGATGCGGCCTTGATCGTGAATTGTGAAAGTGACGGCCTGATGTTGTTTTGGGTAAAAGTGAATTAAATTTAAAAAGGAAATTGTTTTAAATGTTATTCGAACTTTAATAATTCGTAACTTGCACATACGTTGTTAGATTTTAACGAAGTTAGTAGCGCCGGAATCGCAGCGATGCGCTCTACGTGCTAGAGCAGGTCCGGAAGCGATTGGAGCTAGCAAGGATTTTAGGTTAAATCGAATGCGATTCGATTTAATATAAAATTCAAAGGCTCGTCGAAAACCCAAGGTGAGTTCAACTCACTCACATCTGGAATATTAGCTAATTTAGATAGTCGATAATTGAATGGTTGCTTGATTTGGTTGAATATGATTGAATTAATATATGTTGTTGTGCTAATATCTGTGGATGCAGGGAAACAAGTTGGAGGCATCCAACTGGATCCCTCACAAATAAAAATTAATTTATATTTTGTGATATATCTTATGTATTATTCTGTGATGATTTGTTTAGATCTTGTTATGCTGTATTTTAATTATGTACAGTGATGAATTAAGTTGAAACTTAAATTGTGTTGTGTTGAGATTGGGTGAATACAACCTGGGAAGTATAAATATAAACAAATAAATTGGATTTAAAGATATTAAGGAAATTCTTAAGTAAATAATTTAAAAAGGAATTAAATTCAAGTGATTGGTTGATAATATGAAGTGTTTGAATTTGTGGTCTAGGAGGGGAATTGAGAATTGTTCAAAATAATAGCGAGATTTATTTTTAAAGAATGAGAAGTGTGCTTTCTCCTGGAAATTTTGTTTTGTTTTAAGAAAGCTTTCAAATCTATAAATTTGCAGTTTAAATATGTTAGAATATTTTTAGAAAGAAATGTTGTTTTAAAATGTTTTTAAGAGAAATCAAATATTTGATTAAGTAATTATGGTATTTAATTATTTTAAAAGAAGTATAGTAGTATTAAGTTTTCAAAAGAAATTTTTAATATGAATATATGATTTAATAACCTTATTTTAAAAAAAAAGTGAAATTTTATTTAAAAATACTTAGGAAACCACTGTATATTTCCTTAAGTATTATTTTCAATTAAACAATTTAGAAGCTTATTTTAAATATTTAAAACAAATGTTGAAAATGATTTTAAGGAAATAGCAATGTCTTTAAAATAAAAGGAGCTATTTTTAAAGTATGGAAAGGAATTTTTACGGGATGAACATAAAATTGAATTGGGTAAATCGTGATTGGATTGATAAAGAGAATTCGTGGGTTATCCTAAAATGGAAGTATATTCCTTGAGATGCCAAGTACGTTTTTAAAGTTGATTTTTGAAAGGTTAGGAGTTTTGAGTTTTATTTAAAGAATGGTTTCAAGAAAATTATTTAAGTTGTAAGAATTTTTGAAGTGAACATATATTAAAGTAGTTATAGAAGTAACTATTTTTAAAGGGTATCTAGAATCATGTTTTAAAGAATATTATTATCATTTATACTTTATAAATGGTTCTATTTTAAAGAAAATCAATTAAAGCTTTATTTGAAATTGTATAAGGACTCATAACTTTATGTTTAAAACTAGTGTGACTTAACTTATTTTAAAGTTAATTGTTTATATTTTATAAAGCAGTTTTATTCGAAATATTTTTAAAAGTATATGTATATTTTAATTAAGTATGTAAGTAGATTTGATATAAATGGTTTTAATGTATTTTGAGGGATAAAGTATTTAAATTATTTTAAACCTTAAATATGGGTACTTGGTCGTTTCAGAGGGAATAAAGATTTGAGAATCTATTCCATGAGGAAATTGAATTTGAAAAGTGTTCAAAAGAAATTTTGAAATTGGAATTATATCTCATAAAGATATTTTGAGGAAATAAATAATTGGGAATTATTTATTGTGTGATAGATGTTTGCGAATATTAATTGATAGTTAAATCACCGACTATCAATATTGGACAAATGCGTTGATCGTTTCGAAGAGACCGCGATCGAGATGAAAACCACTTCGATCCAGTTTGTACATTTCATGGAAAAACGTGTTCGGAGTCGAAGATGGAGCAGTGAAGTGCAAGGGCCAGTCGCTACTAATCCTGAGGATATTTCCAAAATGGATGTAGTAGGAGTAGTGCCTTCGGTTCCGTTCGAACCGGGGACGGACTTGTATGGACGAATGCTTTCGGAACATCGTCAGGTGGACGATGGGCATTCTAAGTGAAACGTTCAAAAAGGTAACGCTTAGCCTCAAGCCTCATGAAATGGGAATGATTGAAAATCAGGGGTTATGCAGCAAGGCTTCGTGGGTAGCCCCCACTTGAAAGTAAGGTCATCCCTGTCTAGTTGTCCCTTTTTATTCCGGCTTAGTGGTGCGGTTGCAGATCCCAACCGTGGGGTGATCTTATTCGGAACTGTCCAGTAAACGATGGTTCCGGTCTTGTGTTGCAGGGGAGCGGGCGTACTCCTCGGTACTGTGATCTAGACCACGTACCGTGACAGGTGGTACCCCAGTGCCTAGTCATTGTTGGAAATCCATTCTCCTTGCGAGCCTTTTACGAGTTTGTTTGTATTACCCACTCTGTGGCTAGTAGTTGGAATTTAATAGATGTAACAATTTCGGCTATTTTATAAGTATTTGAAAATAGACCCTATTATAATATCGGAGGATTTCTATAAAAAGTGTTTTAGCTATCGTAAGGTAAAAACCCGACATGTTTATTTGTGGCGTGGTCTTACGAGATGCTTTTGTTTTCAAAATGATTTTTGAAACTTAATAATCAATTTGGATGCATTATTATCAGCTGGTATTCCAGACTGACTCGGGTGTTATTTCATTATAATGCTCGGGTCAGACCGAGTATTATATGTTCAGGACTTGATGCTATGGTGTAGCAGAGGAGTTGGAGTCCGAGACGTATTATCCGTACTAGTATATATATCCGCTGCAGTGAATTGTTTGGAATTGTCTGACGAGAAAATATTGTTGTATGCGATACTCTGATGATATGATGTGTAAAACAGATATAGATTCATTTTGTGTAAAGATCTATTAATTACTATTATATTTTATTCCGCTGCGATTGTGAGATTCTGATCTTGTTTAGTTTCTTCTTCTTCTATCTCTTCTTCTTTAACCCTAACGGTTCATATTTCTGTTCCACTTGAGTTAATTGATGTAGAATAGTGTTGACTCAAAGGGTATGGATTTGCGGGTCGTCACACCTTGGACCACACTATACACACACAAATGTGGATTGCACGAGGAGATCGGTTAAGTCATAGATTTTTAACAATTTTAAAGATTGAATTTTGAATCCAAAATGGTTTTGGAATTGGAACTGAAAAATTTTGAAAATGAGTTTCAAAAATAAAAGTTATTTTGAATAACTTGGTTTAGTTTTGAAATTTAAATAATTAGATTTGAATTTGAATTCAATATTTGAAATTTAATTCAATAATTTGGAAACCATGGTTTAAAAAGATTATACAAGTTGTAAAGGTGTTTATGTGGGTTTTTAACCATTTAAAAAATAATATTTTGGAATTTAAACTTAAAACCCAAGTTTTATACTTGAATGGCTTTAACTTATGTAAATGTAATCAGCTTTAACTTTGTGAAAGATTATTAAACCTTGGTTTGAAATTGAAGAGAGTTTTAAATGGTATATCTTTCATATAAAAGATTTGAATTGGAAATGGTTTGAAAGTTATGAATTAAATCTTTAATTTAAAGATTGGATAAGTTAATCCGATTTGGAATGAAATTGTTTTTGAAAAGCCGTGAATGAACCTTTGTGGAAAATTGTTAAACTTTATGAAATGAACCTTGTTGTTTAAAAGATTTGAAGTGGAAATTTGTTTAAACCATTTGAAAGAAAAGGTTTTGAATTCTAAGTTGTGACTTAACTGAAGTCCCATATCCATATGTTCATAAATATTGCGCTCATTATTCGGTTTAGCCGGGAGAGGACCTTGTGTCATATAACCCATTTCGAATAATGATACGTCGTTATTGATAGCATTTGAAGACCGGTGGTGAAGACCGGGTATTTTTAAGAATGAAAGGATAACCTGTCGATTGTTTCTGCACTGAGTCGCGCCGATATAGAGATTCCCTACATGATGGAAAGTCCGATCGGGATTGTGAATACCCGGATTTGCAAGGGCTTCTTCGGAAGTGCCTATGGTTCTGTTCGAACCTGGAACAGACTTGTATGGAAGTGTGTCTGACATTACACTTTCAGATGTAAAACCAGTTTCTATCAAATACATTTTTGTTTGGTGGTGGAGACTCATTCTCTTAGCTTAACACCCTTCTCTGAGACGTACGAGCTTAGAGGTTATGTAGTTGATGGTTACTAGTGATACATTCCCCATTTGGTAATATGGCATACGAAGTGCTGCTAATCATTTGTTGATCAAAGCATGACTTTGTGAAAAAGTGTAGCATTGTGGACGAGACCTCATCGAGCCTCACAAACCGGTAATGGTCGAAATAGGAAAGATGCGGCAAGGTTTCAGGGGTAGCTCCCCTAGGGTATGTCCACTCCTTCTAGAAAAGGGTGGTATCATGGTATGGAGCCCAGATACTTACCCATGTGGACGCTGTAGTACATTTATTACTGTGTGATGTTGTTGGTGTAGAGGGCCCTCAGATAAAGGTCACAAACGACCGGGGGTGGCACATCTTAGGTTTTACCCCCGGCAAGGGGGTAGGCCGGCCTTGTGTTGGCAGAGAGCCAGGTAGGTTCTTGGGACGTCCCTCTAGAGGCGTTCCCATGTGGCAATAGAAAGTTCCTTGGCCTGACCATTTGTTGGAAATCCAATCATCCAATATGCGCCTTGTATGGTTTTAGTTGTAGAACCTGCCTTTTAACATGGCAGCTATATTAGGCATAGTATAATGGCACCTATGCTGGCTAAGATTAATATTATATTTTCGAAATGCCTTCACACTGTGCACTAGTAATAATATCAAAGAGTTTTCTCGTATTAAGCATATTTGACTATCATAAGGAGAAATCTCCCCCATGTGTGCGATTGCATTGTGTGTGTGCCCGGAGGCCTTATGGTAGTTTCATTTTGCAAAAAGCACTGCGGGTTTCAACTTAAATTCTTTTGTTGTTTTTAAAGATAAAATGTTTTGTTTGCTCATACCAGTCTCATGGCTGACCCGGAGTTTATTGTTTCTTTCCTAAACTCTGTGTGCCCACAATTTTCCATACGGGTAGTCTAGAGTTAGATTTTCAGATAGTCCGATAGTAGATATCGATTGGGTAGCCTTCAGCTTTCTGTTTGGCATTCTTTGGAGTCTTTGGATCCACGGCTAACCTCTGTTAGTCCTACTTGATGGTGGTCCAAGCTAGCTGTTTGGAGTTTTGTCTTTGGAGCATTGGATTGGAGATGTAGTTTGATATTGGAGTTATCTCTTTTTCTATTGGTTTTCCGCTGTTGTTTATCGACTCTGATATTCTTGTATCATATTGATATCATTGTTGTATATCATTGGATATTGTATTCATTGGAGTTGTATATGATATTCATTTATTTTCTTCCGCCGTATTGTTTTACTTAACGTGTTATAAGCTCCGGCAAACCAGATTCGACGTTTGGATCTGCGGCATTTGAATACGAGTGACGTATTTGGTGGCGATTTTCGAAGGTCGAGTCAGGATCGTTACAGTGGTATAAGAGCTGAAGGTTGAAACTTTAGCTCAGGAGTATAACACATTAAGTGACTCATTAGAGATAGGGTGAAGTATACCCTAGAACGAGTAATCCCTAAGATATCCGTTCGATTGCCTCAGTAAATTAGCTTACTATTCACTGATAGTAAGTATGAGTGCAAGAAGAGGACGAGATAGGTGACAGGAAAATACCAGTACAAATGATCAATGCCCTGCAACAACTCTATCAATCTCCTTTGGTTCGTCTTTTCAAATTTCTTTGATTGCTTCGTGGCTGCAAGGAGAAGCTTCGGTGTGATGGTGGCCCTACGAATCGTGTATATAAGTCTCTATTTCATATTCTCTTCGTCAAATTTCTATCAGCTTTTCGTTTATAACTTTGATAAATTTGAAAATTTAAATTGAAATAAATTGGTTAACTAAAATATAAAGTTATATAAATTGTATCGATAAAACGATTTCGATTATAACCAAATTCGAAATTCTATTGTAATTTCTTGTGAATATCAAAGTCCGAAGAGGGACAAGTTATATATAATTCGGGGTGTTCCGACTTAAGTTTGGAATCCATACTTAGTATTTGAGAATTTCGAAAGACTATATCCAATTGTCTGTTCTTTTGGTTCCAGATATATACTACGAACGGTTAGTTGTCCCTTCGAACTAACCAATGCCCATGTATAATTCGTAGATCTGGATGACCCTGGGTATCTTGTAAAGAGTTAAATAGATTCATTGTTCTATCTTTTATTGATATTCTGATTTGGTAGGCCAGATACAGAATAGATAATCAGCTTGATTTATGAGTCGATTCTCTATCTTTTTGTATCTGTCCATTCTTTGTTGTCTCCCTGGGAAATTTGGGGACGAAATTTTCTTAAGGGGGGAATCTGTAACATTCTTGATTTTAAGGCCAAAATAATTTAATAATTAATTTGATCTTTGGAAATTAACTTTGAAATATTTGATAATTAATATAAAATATCGAATTTAATTGCGAGATTAGTTCGTAAATTTATTTGAGTTTCTCCAAAAAACCAATTAAAATGTGGGTTTTATAAATAGGTAGTGAAAACAAGAATTAATAAAGGCTTTAAAATTATATGTATGTATATAAACGGATTTTTAAATTGAATCTGGAATTTGAAATTCAAGAATAAATATTCTGAGAAATAAATTGGATTTAAGAATTTTATAAACTAGTAGAGGTTTGTTTTATATTATATATACATGTATGTAAATATATACATTGTGATTGGGAAGATAAGATTTAAGATCAACATAAGAATTATTTTCTTAAGAATGCATAAATAGTTATAAAAGGGAATATAAATAGAAAATAATATAAAAATATTTGAATTTAATTTTATGAAATGGATTTTTAAAAAGTTGTTTGAAGTTGAACCTTTATTCTAAAGACTTATATACATATATAATCTATATATGTGTTTATTATTAAAATACAACTAAACTTTGAAATCAATTTCTTTAAAAGTTATGATTTGTACAATGACTTGACTTTAAAATTTAAAACAAGAATGAATATAAAATATTCACCTTTTGAAATTGAATAAATGTATTGTAAATAAAATTGATTTAATGAATAAGTTTACAAAAGCTTTATAAACTAAGAAATGCATATATGTATGATTTATTTGTTGAGTGTACAAATTGTTTTAATCCATTTCTCTTTAAAAGTTTTAAAAGTAAAATAAATACAAGTGTATGTAAATAATTTGTAAATAAATTAATAAAAAGGTTTAAAATCATAAAGCATGTTTTCATAAATTAAAATAAAGTAAGAATTAAAACAAAGTTACAAATAAATTATAAATAAGGGTGTAAACATAACTTGTAAAATAAAATAGAGAAAAGGGATTTAAACACAATTTTAACAATAATGGACACTTGTAAAATAAGTAACCATATGTATTAACACTTGCGAATTTTGTATGGCTTAAGATTACAAGTGTAAAACATGCATGAGAAATTAAACAAGTGGCAAGATAACAAGTTTTCTTTCAATTTAAAATGTATAAAATATACATAATAAAACAAAACCAGGCTGTTCATGTTCCATGTACAAATTCCTTTCTTCAATTCTACAAAATCAAAGCCTAGTAACTCAAAGCCTGTAAAAAGAAACCTGTCTTCAATCAAAAACCTGATAATTTAAAACCAAAGTGAAAAAAAATCAAAGCTGAAGCAAAGAATCATCTAAAACAAGTACTAAATTGCAATCTGAAGTATTTCAGAGCAAATCAGAAAGCATGCAAGTTAATAATCAAACTCAAGTAGAAGTTCAAGGTTTCAACTTTAAATTGTAAATGGAAACTAAAGCAAGATGCAGATCAACTCAGGTAAATTCAAGCAAACCCATAAGTAAATTAGAATTTAAAATCTGAAGAAATTAAAAACCATTATCTCATCATCTCAAGTTCTTGAAATCAGATCATCTCCAGATTCAAACTGTAACCAACAATCAAGCTTTAGATAAAAATCCAGATCATCTCAAATTTTCAGATCAAAGACTTAAAACTGTCCTCTGTTCTTCAGTATCAGGTGAGCAAACTATCTCAAACAAAGTTTAAATCTGTGTTGTACTTGAATATATATGTTGATTCTGGGGTGAAATTGTTTGCATGGATGATAGATATTTGGAATATAGTATGAATTATTCTTTAATTCATGTGTATGCATGTGTACATTATGTTATATATCTCTGATATATATATATATATATATATATATATATATATATATACATACATACATACAGGTTCAAAAACATGAGAAAGAAAATCCAATGACTCCTTGTATAATCTGTTTTAGATTTTAATTCCTAAATGGAAAATGATCATATGAATGTAACATCATTTTTAAAAATAAATTCAAGTGGATTTATCAAGTTATTATTTCAAAAACCAGGATGTATAGTGATGATCAAATATAAGTTGAAAATTCAATCAATTTAATTCCAAGTTTCGAATTCATAACTTCACTCGTAATTGAAAATAATGATTTTTGATAAAGGTTTCGTGATTTTTAAGTTTGAAAATCGAACGAAATTGCAAGAAGAACGGAAACTGTATTTCGATCAATTTCCGGTGAACCACGTCGAACTGGGTGTTGAAATCCATGGTGAAGAAAGCTTATGCGTCGGTGAGTACAGGAAAAATATTTGTTAATTTTTTTAGCAATCATGGAAGTCGATTGAAGTTATAGTTGGGTTTAAAAGCATTTTTAGATCGACGTTGTTCTCAAGCCAACTTCGTCGACATGGAGTGATTGGAGGGGATCAGACCGAAGGGGTTCGATGTGTAGCGACAGAGCGAAGCTAGGGTCGAAATCACAGATTTTCTGGTGGTAGGTGGAGGCTGTACGAGGCGTCTTTCCAATGGACAGTTGGTGCCAGGTTGAAGTCAGTAGCTCGAATTCGTTTCAAGCAAGTTCAAAAGTGATCAGGTGGTTGTGTCGACTCAAGGGAGGATGAGTGACTTGTCGATGATCGAAGTATCGACCGTAGGTGGTCGGGTTGTTTGTCCAAGTGCACGCGGTATCACCAATGTCTGGTGATTTTGAATTGGGGGGAAGAAAAGGATTCCTCGGGGATGACGTCGGGAAATATGGAATTTGGCTTGTGTTCTTTTCGGGGGAGGCTCGAGTGACTTTTGCAGCAGATTCAAAAATTAAACCCAAAACAAAGTTTAAAAGAGAAAGAAGAAAAAAAGGGATTTACTTCGAAAAAAAAGAAGTTTTTCTCGGGGATGAGGTGTTTTGGCTCGAGCTGTTCTTCTGGCACTGGTTTTTAACAGTTTTGGAGAAGCTGATAAATAGAGTTTTCTTTTAAGTTTTAAACTACTTCCTCTGCATAATAAATGTTGTTTATTTCAAGCACCAGGTTTTCAAAATACAAAAACTAAAACCTGTCCCAGGTTTTGGAACTTTAAGAAATCGGATTTTAAACCTTTTCTTAGTTAATAATAATAAAAGTTTTATACTAGATATAGAATATGTTAAAATCTTTTATGAATTAAGTTAAAATGTTTTAATGCCTTATTGTTTAAAATAAATTCTTAAGTTTATTTAATTAAAAAGATAATGGTTTTAATTAACTTAAGAATTTTAAGTTAGTTTATATGATAATTTAATTTTCAAGGATTATTTAAACAAAACTTTAAAAGATAAGTGGTTTATCTTAAACGATGTTTTGATTATGGATTAACCTAAAGGTTTAAAATTGAATTATTTGTTAATGAAAATTTATTTTAATTTATGAGATTTAAATGTTGAAATAGAGTGATCGTTAAGATAAGAATTTATCTTGATAAATCAAGGACTTAATAAAAGGATCATTATTGATGTGTTAATAATAAAAATAAAATAAATTTATTTGACTGATTAATTAAGCTAATTAATTTAAGGATACTTAATCAAAGAATTAGTTATTAATTTATAGTAAATTAATTTATCGTTAATGGTTAATTAGTAAGTGATTAAATGATTATTAATCAAAAAGATTTGTAATTAATTAATGAAGGTGATTAAGAAATGATGATTAATTGTGGAGTAATTAATTAAGTGTAATTAGTAAAAGAATAATCATTTAATGATTTAAGGATGATTAATTTGTAATTAAAAGTTAATTAATCTATTATTAAAGGTTAATTAATAAATAATTAATTGATAATTAATTAGAATAATTTGTAATTAATTAATATTAATTAACCAAGTATTAGTGACTAATCTGATTTAAATAATCAGATAATTGATTATTCTTACTTATGAATGTTTGGATTCTATTGAATGTTTGAATGGTTTGATATTCTTCATATGTGATGCTTTGTGATACGAATTATTCTGATTTGTGTTGTAAACTGTGATGTAATTTATTCATTCGTGATGTAACTTATTTATCTGTGAATCTGTGTATATAGATAAGCGTTATTAGAATATATCGCTTATCGATATTGTTATGATTGAATCTGTGATGATTGATGTTGTTGCACTATTGGGTAAAACCCCTTGGACCACACTATGCACACACAAATGTGGATTGCACTAGGAGATCGGTTAAGTCACAGATTTTTAACAATTTTAAAGATTGAATTTTTGAATCCATAATGGTTTTGGAATTGGAATTGAAAACTTTTGAAAATGAGTTTCAAAAATAAAAGTTATTTTCAATAACTTGTTTGAGTTTTGAAATCTAAATAATTAGATTTGAAATTGAATTCAATATTTGAAATTGAATTCAATAATTTGGAAACTATGGTTTAAAAAGATTATACAAGTTATAAAGGTGTTTATATGGGTTTTTAACCATTTAAAAAATAATATTTTGGAATTTAAATTTAAAACCCAAGTTTTATGCTTGAATGGCTTTAACTTATGTAAATGTAATCAGCTTTAACTTTGTGAAAGATTATTTAACCTTGTTTTGAAATCGAAGAGAGTTTTAAATGGTATATATTTCATATAAAAGATATGAATTGGAAATGGTTTAAAAGTTATGAACTAAATCCTTAATTTAAAGATTGGATAAGTTAATCCAATTTGAAATGAAATTGTTTTTGAAAAGACATGAATGAACCTTTGTGGAAAATTGGTAAACTTTGTGAAATGAACTTTTTTGTTTAAAAGATTTGAAGTGGTAATTTGTTTAAACCATTTGAAATAAAATGTTTTGAATAATAAGTTGTGACTTAACTGAAATCCCATATCCATATTGTAACGACCCGGTATTTTCAACCATTCGCATCCGCATATGTCGGACTTGAATTGTTCAAAATATCGCATTCTAAATAAAATCTGGCAAATCTCAGAGTATACAGTAAATAAATAATCATAGAATCACAGACACGGAAATCAAAATACTCGCAGCGGAATTTGAAATAACTTAGTGGTTCATGAAGCCACTATCACAAAGTCTCAAAATAAGTATAATGTACATAGTTTTAAAACCAAAACAATTTGAAATAGACAGCAGCTTAAAAGAGATGATCTTCAACAGTCCTAGCTCCGGGGAAGGTGAAGTCTGAACTGATACTCAGGCTGAGCCGAGCGTAAGAGATAAACACAAACACTCGAGTCAGGACATACATACTTATACAGTGTAAGCTAATTCAAGTGAGTTGTAATATAAAGGAAAGTAACTTAAAGGATGCTTGGGACCGTCCATCCTCTAAAGATCCGTTAAACTATTTACTATGTAGTAATATTTTGCTATTATAATAGTGTCTATCGGTAAAACAGACTTACTTTTAAATAGCGTTAAAGCTTTACATTTTCCACCTTAACTCATAATGGTGCCAATAGTCTATACAGTATCGTAATACCTCCTGATCGGGAGGCTGCCAGAGGATACTCCATAGGTACAACACAAATCCAACTCGTAGGGGCTCGCTAGGGTAGGTGACACGACACAACTAGGCATGCCATGGTAGATATACCAATTACGCTTCCGGACCGGTGGTAACGCGTAGCTGCTACTACTGCCCACCTCGAACAACACTCCCAAACTCAAAGGTGCGCACCAAACAATCACAAAGTAATAGAATGGCAAACGAAGAAGTGCGTTCGATCAAAGGTGCTACCGCATTAGTCCGTCAATTGCTCCTATTTTAGCCACCTTATGCCAACTCACGGGAGTCGGGTCTACGTAAATACCTCAATAGAACGTCACCACCATCCTACTTCATTCTGGAATCTCCACTGCGTACACGGTTGTCAAAGTGGTTTTCGGTATCGACAGAGAGTATGCCCATATCCGATCCCGGTCTCTTTAACAACCAACGTTATTTTTACCTGTGGTTATGAATTCCAAAAATAGTTTATATTTCAATCAAAATACTTCATTTTAAACTATTTAAAGGTGAAGTTATTATTCTTACAAAATCCAATATAAATCCCAAAGGTTTAGCCTTAATTTACTTGCATCAACTACAACACTTGCAAAGTGCGGTAATATCCCTTACAATAGATTAAGTAAATTAAATTTCAGACTTCAATAAAATTTTAGCAATAACTAACCCTTAATTTAAACCAATTTAACTTATAAAATCATATTTTCCATTTTGAAATAGTCATTTAAGTTACTCAATAATTTATGATTTTTATAAAGTAAATTTCGCAAATAAATATCAAACTTCTCTGTGCTTTACTTATTAAAATCAAGTGCACAATATTCTATAAAATTTTACTTAACAATTAATTTTAATTACCATTTCAAAAATAAACTTAATTTCCAATTTATTTCTTAACTTACCTTTTATTCTAAAACCAACTTCGCATTTCTAAATTTAGTTATACTTCAACTTTCATTTTTAAGTAGTCACTTATTTAACCATTTAATTCATAGAAAAACTTGACCCTTTATTAATTCACTTTATATTCAAATTTATACCAAATTATCATATTTTATTTCTTAACTTGAATTCCATTTTATTTTACAAAAATAAAAATTTACAAAATAAACTTATGCTTCAAATTCCAACTTAACAATTCATTTATTTACATATTTAACTTGTACAAAACCACTATACTTTATAAAATTATTTTTAATCCGATTTTAACAAAATATTATAATATACTAATTTAAAAATATTTAATATTTCCAGAATATATATATATATATAATAACCACGGGTCTGTATAATATTTTCTAACCTAGGTCAAGTGATAGGGATAATATATCATTTCAATCCGTAATTTACAAAGAAAAACCCAGGTTCTATCATTTCAAACCCACAATCCCAAGTAATTAAATAAATAGAATAATTAAATAAATAAATAACGTTCGGGCCTATCATTTCAGCCCAAAATGATTCTACTCTATAGGGGACTTGCGGTGATAATCAGTAATAAATAAACAGTAAAACAGCATAAAATATAACGACGGATAATATAACGGGTGATGTGACTATTTTATAGCAGGGTTCTAACATCGTAAATTTTATATCACAGGTAAGTAAAATAAAATATTCATTCTACAATTTCACTTGTTATTAATTTACAGATCTATAAGTATGTTTGTCAGGCGTGAATACTCACCTCTATGATGCTGAAAATTAGATTCCGAAAAGGATATCAACACCGGAAAAACGTACAGAAGGCACGATCAAATTTTAGCGGAGGCGCCGATCAATTTCAAATCTTGAAACAAAACGAATAAAACTAATTACGTGAATTCAATTACGATTATATCAAATTTAATAAAGCAAAATTGAAAAGCTAGATTGAATAAAATGGTATGATTAACCGATAACCCGGTCCCTTCACCACACAATTTAACCCACACCTCAAATCTCGGCTATTTACTATATTTAAGGCTAGAGAAGCACGTACGCAGAGGAATGCTGAGGTATATAGGCTGAGATTTAATTATGCACAGGTGGTGCATGCATTAATATAATTTTTTTATTTATAGCCTTAAACACGCAAGTAGTAGGAGATTGGAAAATTTTAGGTTGGGGTTAAAACTCAAAGGTGGTGGAGGGCCGAGTACTTGGTGTAGAAAAATAATGGACAAAAGAAACACAGGAAAAAGAAAAAGAAAGAAAATAAATAAAAGACGGAAGAAATTTTTTGCATCCATTACCTAAAGCAGAGAGCTTACGCAAGAAAGAAGAAGACTGAAACCAAAATGAGATGTAAAGGAAATTTGGTACGTGGGTTTATTTATTTATTTGGGAAACCTCAAGTTGATAAAGTGGGAAGGCGTAAATCATGGCATGCGAATTTTAAGGCAAGGAAGAATGGAAGTTTGTGAACGTGTTTTATAATTAAAAAGAAGTAATTGCATTGATAAATTTTAAAACGCAAGAAATAATGATAAAGTGGGAAGGCGTAAATAAAGGAGGCAAGAAGATTAAAACAAAAAAATGAGATGCAATAGATTTTGTATGAGGGTTTTGAATTTATTAGCGAAGTTGCATGATTTAAGATAAAAGAAACGGCAAGAAATATTAGATTTGAACGTTATAGTCGTTTAAAGATTTTATACCAATTTAAAACAATTGAAGCAAGGAAAAGTGGAAGATTTTATTCCTATTATACACAGGAGGTAAATGTAATTTATGAACGTGTTTATATTTAAAAGAAGAACTTGCGTTAATTGAGGGAAAAGAAACGGAAAGAAATATTTGATTTGGACGTTAGTAAAATAGATGGATTTGTTTCCTATCAAAACAGAAGGAGAAAAGGAAAGTGTAGAAAGTTTGTACGTGAATGACAGTGCAAGTAATAAATTTGAACGGCTATAGTTAATTCCTTCCCTCTTTTGAAATGCACGTCTACTGATAAATTTATTTATTTACAACTAAGGTAAGAAATTTAGAAGTGCGTACTATAGGTGCAATAAATAAACAAAACGTACACCCACTATTTAACAAAAGTAACGTATTAAAAATTTATACGCTCCTTATTTATTTAGTAAATATGCTAAAAATATATTAGAGAAATAACGAACCTTTTAGCATCCAACAAATCAAAAATAACAACGTGCAAAATTTAAAACGTGAAATTTATATATCTAATTTACACACTATTTATTACTTAATTCAAAATTTGATTTGCTTACATTTGTTTGATTTACCATTTAACTAAGAAACTGATGTATATACGTATAAAGAAACGTAAAATTTTATTCCCCTTTTACACAATATTTATTCCCTAATTTAGAAAGTATATAACCATAATAAATAAAACAATCGTGAAATAAATATTGTACATATATATACTTTATATGAAAGATTTGAACTTCGAACTTAAAATTTAAAATTTCAATTAGGGTTAAAATTAAACCAAAATCAAAATTATAGAAATTGCCTATATTTATTAAAATTTTGGACAATGATTTCAAAGAAAAAATGGAAAATAATTAAAAAAATAGTTTATCAAATTGAATAAGGCTTAAAAATTTACAAACAATACCACTATCTTGGAAAAATTTCTACCACACCTTAAAACAAATAAAAATCAGTGAATAAAATAAAAAAACTAAAATAAAGTTAAAATGAAAATAAATAATTATATTTTAGGAAAATAGAAAGATAAATAAAGAAAATGGCTTAATTTATTGAAACTAGCTTAAGAAAATTGCAAACACAATTCACTTAACTTTTGAAAATTACAACTCTTCTTAAAAATGGTTTAAAATAAATCTTTGAGAAACAAAATAAAGTGAGAATGAGAATAAATTAAGTTCTTAATAAAAAATATAAAAAAATAAATAAATAATTTCTTAAATTAATTGAAGTTGGAAATTAGAAATTGCAAAACAAAACACAACTGACACTGGAAAATGTCCACCACACTTTTTAAATGTTTTAAAACCATAATGTATACAAAACAAGTTATTTTACCCCTAAAAACATAAATTAGAACATTACATGACCAAACAAAATATTATTTATATAATTTAAAGTAAACAATTTTGTTAAATACAACAAATTACACACAATAGTTAAAAAGACATAACTTTCACATTATAAATCAGATTTCAACGAAACAAAAAGCAGTATTTTTAAAATTTTATTTACTTTCAAAATAAAAGATAAAATTAAAATTTTAAAACTTTTAAATTTTTAAATTTAGAATTCAAAGTTTGACCATATCGACAAAATTCACATTTTCGGAAAATATTCTATTAATTCATGTGTGAAATTGTAGTCCACACCAAAATTTATGTTTTAAATAAAAAAACTATCTAAATTAAATAAATAAAACATTTATTAAAAAATTTGGGTTGATACATAGATGGTTTGGATGGCAAGCAAAGTGAGAGTAAATGCTAAGAAGCAGAAATGACTTAAGTTAAGGAGAAAGAAACGTATATGTGTTTTATTCTTAAATACAAATGAAAATGAGGAGTTTTGAAATGAGAAATAAATCTTCTTGTACATGATTTGCAAATGAGAAATACACGGCTAGGAAAAGAGTTTGTATGGCTAAAGCAAGAAATAAAGAGGCCATGTAGAAAAAGGCAAGAAATCAATCAATGACCTGATGGATTTAATTAATTTCTTTCCTTTTTATTAACAGTTGTTCTTAATTATATTGAATTGTCAAATGTGTACATTTACTATGATTGAAACCTTAAATAAATTCCTTCAGATAAGCTTCATTCTTTTATATTACCTTATGAATAAAATATGCATTTCCACTTTAACATTCCTTTCTTATTTTATTACAAAGTTTATTTTTCTTCATATTAAATTACCAAAATTTTATCACTTTAACAATTTTAATTATTAAAAATTCATGGGTCATTACACATATGTTTTTAAATATTGTGCTCATTATTCGGTTTAGCCCAGAGAGGACCTTGTGTCACATAACCATTTCCGAATAATGATATGTCGTTATAGATAGCATTTGAAGACCGGTGGTGAAGACCGGGTATCGAGAATGAAAGGATAACCCATCGATTGTCTCTGCACTGAGTCGCACCGGTATAGAGATTCCATAGGTGATGGGAAGTCCGATCGGGATTGTGAATACCCGGATTTGCAAGGGCTTTTCGGAAGTGCCTTTGGTTCTGTTCGAACCAGGAACAGACTTGTATGAATGTGTGTCTGAAATTACACTTTGAGATGTAAACCGGTTCTATCAAATACATTTCTGTTTGGTGGTAGAGATTCATTCTTAGCATAACACCCTTCTCTGAGACGCACGAGCTCAGAGGTTATGTAGTTGATGGTTACTAGTGATACATTGCCAATTCGGTAATATGGCATACGAAGTGCTGCTGATCATTTGTTGATCAAAGCATGACTTTGCGAAAAAGTGTAGCTTTGTGGACGAGACCTCATCGAGCCTCAAAAAACGGTAATTGTCGAAATAGGAAAGATGCGGCAAGGTTTGAGGGGTAGCTCCCCTAGGTTATGTCCATTCCTTGTGGAAATGGGTGGTATCATGGTTTGGAGCCCAGATACTTATTTATATGGACACTGTAGTATATTTATTACTGTGTGATGTTGTTGGTGTAGAGGGCCCTCGGATAAAGGTCGCAAATGACCGGGGGTGGCATATCTTAGGTTTTACCCCTGAAAATAGGGTAGACTGGCATTGTGTTGGCAGAGAGCCAGGAAGGTTCTTGTGGCGTCCCTCCATAGGCGTTCTCATGTGGCAATAGGAAGTTCCTTGGCTTGACCATTTGTTGGAAATCCAATCATCCAATACCTGTCTTGTATGATTTTAGTTGTAGAACCTGCCATTTAACATGACAGCTATAGTAGGCATAGTATAATGGTACCTATGCTGGCTAAGATTAATATTATATTTTAGAAATGTCTTCACACTATGCACTAGTAATAATGTCAAAGAGTTTTCTCATATTAAGCATATTTGACTATCATAAGGAGAAATCTCCCCCATGTATGCGATTGCATTGTGTGTGTGATGTCCCGGAAATTTAGGCAATAATTATTTAATAATTTCTTTAATAATTATTTTAAAATGTGAAATATTGATTTAATAATTTAATTCAAACTGGAATTCTCTTTTGAAAATTAATAATTATTTAGTTTGTTAAATGATATTCTTTTCAATGTTAAAAATATTTAAGTAATATATTTATCTTTCTAAACTAAAGTTAAAAATATTTTATTTATAATGTATAAATGTTTATACATTGTAAATAAAGGAATTTGGTTTAAATTTTAAATAAAGGATATTTTCTAATTTTATATATAATTGTATAATTTGTAAATTGACTTAAATCAATTTAAATTAGTATTGTAAACCTTTTAAAAGTTTGTTTTAAAAATCTTTCTTATATTTTCTCGAGAAATGTAAGTAAGAATTTATTTTGGTTTATAAAAATAAATATAGTATAATTTTATTTTATAATAAAAGTTTGTTTTGTTTTTTTTTATTTTAAATGTTTTTTTTGAAATAAGATTTAATTCATTCTTGTTAAAGTATAATATTTAGTTTGAAACCTTTTGAAGTAAAATTGAATTCAACCTTTCGTTTCTTTTAAAAATCTTTCCTTTTGAAATTTAGTTACATAACGAATATTGTTTTAAAAATAATCAAACAAACATTAAAATAAATGTTATAAGAAGTTATATATAAATATATATTTATTTAAAGACTAGATGTTAATAAACATGTGTAATTTTCTAAAACAAATTAGAAATGGTCTAAGATAATTCAAATACATATATAAATTTAGGAATTCTCTTTTAAATATTGAAATATGTACATGTGTTAAATTTTTAAACATTAAGTGAACACTTGTAAAATTTTCTACACCTAAACATAACAAGTGGCATTTGTTTTCAAAGCTTTTTATTTTAATTTATATTGATAAGAGGATATAGCTAATGCATTTTGTTAGAAACCCATTTTCTCAATTGAAAACAGAAATCATATTTTTGTAAAATCAAAACTCAAAACAAATCCATGATTGAAAATCTGCAAACCTATCAACTACAAATCTGCAAATCAAAATACAAGATAACAACAACTTCAAATCTGCAATCATTTTCTTCAAAGTATCAACTGCAAATCTGAGCTTTTAGAATGAGGTCTGCATGCATACATCAACAGAAAGCAACAAGCAATTTCAGTGATCAATTGTCAAATGCAAGTCAGGACTTGGAATTGTGATCTGCTTTTCTGGAAATTGGATCTGCATCCAATTTGCTCTGCATTTTCATAAATAAGGTGAGTAAGCTTTTATTTAAAAAAAACAGTTTCTTTTTAAAATCAAAGTTAAAGAAATTTATAGCATTAAATATCAAATGCAAGTTGTTTTCCCTAAATTAAAACTGCCTTGAATTTAAAACTGCAATGCTTCATTGTTCTTAGATAAATAGTTTCACAATTTTAAAAAAAGAAACTTTGAGTTATCGGTTGCATGTGAATGAGTATGTTGAGTGATTGTGTATTGATGAATGCTTGTGTAAACTTATATATATGTTGTTGTTGCTTGAAAATCTGCACACCTGTTGTTTTTTTAACTAAGATTTTTATTAGAAACCCTTATCTCTGGGTTTGATACCCTGTTAGAATTGATATGTAAACAAAATTTTGGTTGTTTAGCATGAATTCAGGTTTGTAAATTTTGTTTATAAATCAAAGTTATGTTCTTAAATCATGATTTGGTTGTATTTTAAAAAAAAAATCTGTTACCTCAGAAACCAATTTACAGTAAGTATTTCAAATTAAAATTCATCACCATTTAAAATGAAAAAAATACAAAATAGCTTAAATCAATTAAACAGTTTGTAATCTGAATTCATGTTTAAAAACATGAATTTTTAAACAATTTTTTTTTTAAGATTTGCTGAGGCAGGAGCAATTCTGTTTTGAACAGAAATGGGTAAAATTTGGTCCTATTTAAACTTCTAGTGTTTAGGGGATGTTGTGAATCTATCTAGAGGTAGAGAATTGATGGGAGAGTAAGTGGAATGGTCAGAAGTTGTTTCAGTGGAGGTGGTGATTTTAAATTGGGTTTTCCAGGTTTTTAAAACCCTGGTTTTAAGGGTTGTAGTGTTGAAACTTTGAGGGTCTGCACATTCACCCTATTGCATCGAGTGGGGTAAGGTTTTGGGTGGTTGTAGAGGGGACTTGGAGGGAGGGTCTGCCGGAATTGCAGTGAAGATGATGGTCGGAGGCGAGCAAATTGGATGATGACAGGTTTGGGTAGTTGAAGTTCTGGTGAACTTCTGTAATGTGCAGGGTTTATTTACTTGAAGTAACCCTCAGGTAGTTTTTCTTCTGACTCGAAGCAATGGGTGTAGTAACTCGAAGTAAAATAATGGGTTACTTGGGTAGAATTGTTACAGGTTTATAACAGAGAGTTTTGCAGTTTTTTTTTAAAATTGTTGAATGGAGTTCATTTTAGTGCAGGAGTTGATTCAAGTATAACTTGAATCTGGATTCAAATGGAGTTTTGAGTTCAAGTTTTAAAATGAAACTTTAAAATTTAAAAAAGTTTTAAATTCAGTTTTGAAATCAGGTTTCAGGTTTACCTTTAAAACCCAGATTTTTTTATTTCAAACTGTCTTTGTAAATTTTTAAAACTTGAACAGATTTAAATGTTTTAAGCAAGTTTAAATGTGTTTTGAAATCAAGTTAAAAACAGTTTTCAAAGTTTCTTTGAAAACTAGTTTTAAATTTCAAAACAGTTTATAAATTTAAAAATGATGAATATATTCAAATGTTTTAAAGATAGATTTGAAAATGAAAAATTGATTTTAAGTGAGTTTTAAAACTTGAAAGAATTTGTTTCCTTTAGTATTTGAATTAAAATATGAAGTGTTTAATTTTAAATTTGGAAATGGAAATAATCAATTTAAATCTTTCTCTATACTTAGGTAATGGAAGTTCTTTAACATTCATTTTGTTGTAAGGTTTATAATTATTCTAATTTGAATTAATGTTTAATGATTAAACATATTAAATATTTAATTTTTAAATGGAATTTGAATTTAAATTTAGAAATGTATTATTTAATACATTTTGAAAGTAAATGAGTCATTTGATAAGTAATTAAATTATTTTGAAAAATATTTAAGATAATTAATGATTTACTTAATTATTGGATTTTAAATAATGATTTAGATTAATATTAGTTAGAAATGACTCATTAATAATTAATCTAATTCAAATTTCCTTAAGTATGTAATTATTGAAAACGTGTTAATTAATAAGAATAATTATCTAAGGATAATTTAGTAATTAATTAATGTAATTAATTTTGATAATAAACTAGATTAATTAATTGAATATAATTAATTGTAATTTGTTAAGTATAATTAATTGTTAAAGTAATTAAGGAATTAATTACTTATTGTAATTAATTTTGATATGTGATTTATTTGAGTTAATTAATTTAGTTTAATTAATTGAAGTAAAACATCTAATGATTTTTATGAGAATAATTACTTAATGTAATTAGTGGAGCAGGATTACTTAGAGAGTAATAATGACAATTATTGGAATGTAATTAGTAATTTGGATAATTACTTTTGTAATTAATTAAGGAATTAATTAATGATTAATTAATTTGATTAATGAGTAATTAAAGATAGTTAATTACTAAATTTAATATTAATCAAGGTGATTAATAATTAGATGAATTACTAAATGTAATTAATTTTAATTAAGTAATATTAGAGATCATTAATTATTATAATTAATGATGTAATTAAGGATTGTTTGATTAAGTAATAATTAAATAAGTGATTAATTAATTGTAATTAGTTAAGGACAAATATAATTAATTATAATTAATTAATAAATGAAGTAATTAAAGGTTGATTACTTATGATTAAGGTTAATTAATTTATGAATTAATTAAAGAATAATTACTTATTGTAATTAGTGAATGATTAATCAAAGTTGTTTAATCAAGTTAAATACTTATTGGATAGTTAATTAACTGGGTTAATTAATTAATGGATGTTGAGCAGGATTTAAATATAAGTAATTAATTTAATTTATTTTAAATTAATTGGAGATAATTGTAATTAATTTAATTCATTTTAAATTAATTATAATTGATGGTTAATGAATCATTTCTTATGGATGCTATTGATTGAATGGTTGTGATCTCAGTATTGAGCTTAGTTGTATCTGTATGATATGGATGATTGGTTTAAGTATGATGGTTTGTGATGGATTATTTGGTTGAATGATTATCTGTTAGTGATAATTATATAGACTATCTGTTTATGATATGAATGTGATTAAGCTATTGTGAGATGTAGTTTATCTATCTGTGTGAAATAGATAATAATGAAATAAGTTAATCATTTAAAACCCTTAAGTACAACTTGGACATTAAAATGGCGTTTGGTTTCGGTGTGACCGGGATCGGGTTTCCATATTTGGATATCCGAAAACCACATCGTTTCCAATTAAACGTTAGGTCGTTAATCCAAGTGGAGCAAGTGAAGACTCGAGATGTAAGGGCTATACGTCAGTATAACTCTGTGGGTGATTCCGTAATGAGTTGACGGAATAGTAGTTATAGATTCGAGATGGAGATTTAAAGTGCAAGGGTTATCGTCGTTAACTCTAAGGGTGATTCCAATACGAGTGTAACGAGATAATGCCTTCGGTTTCGTTCGAACCTGGAACAAATTTGTATGGATTGAATGCTTTCAGAACATCGTCAGGTGGACGATGAGCATTCTAAGATTTGATGTCCTATAAAGGTAATCGTAACCTCAAGCGTCATCAACCGGGAATGGCTAAAACAGGGGAGGTGCAGCAAAGCTTCGTGGGTAGCTCCCACTGGAGAGCAAGATTTATCCCTGTCTAGAGGTCCCTTTATATTTCGGCTGTGTGGCAGTTGGTGACGACCAATCTGCGGGGTAGTCTTGTTCGGAACTGTTCAGTAAGGAACGGGTCCGGCTTTGTGTTGCAGGGGAGTGGGAGTACTCCTCGGTACGGTGATCTAGGCCACGTACTGTGACGGGCGGTACCCCAGTAGCCCTGCCATTGATGGAAACCCATTTTCCCTACGAGACCCTACGGTTTTGTTTGTATTACCCACTTTTGTGGCTAGTAGCTGGAATTTAATAGATGTAACAATTTTGGCTATTTCTTATTTACTTGAAAACCCTAGACACTATTATAATATCACTGGATTTCCTATCAAATGTTTTGGTTAGCGTAAGGTAAAAACTTTTCCATGTTTATGTGTGGGAAGTCTTACGTGATACCTTTTGTTTTCAAAGGATTTTCTAAAGTTAAGCAACATTTATCCCCGTTTACTCACACCAGACCCCTGTTTGACCTGAGTGTTTATTTTCTGTTTTATTAAACTCTTGGGTACTCATATTACGTATGAGTAGTCAAGTGATTCAGGATTGCTTTGACGAGTTCTGGAGGAGATAATGGAGCAGGAGGCTTCAGTGTGTAGATATATTTAGTGGTTCCGCTGTGTTTGAGTTGTATCTTTTTCTCTGATGTACTTGAATTGTAATTGCTAGACAGATGTTTATAACTGTCTAGTTTCATGTTGTATTAGCTGTTTAACTCTGATGTATATGATACTATGTAAAGTTTTATGTGTTATATTATAATTTATTCGATTCCGCTGTGAGATTTTGATGTTGTCTATTCTTCTTTCCTTTCTTTTCTCTTTTCTATCCCTTTCTTTCTTCTTAGCGATGCAACTTCCTGGAGTTTGGAAGTTGGGTCGTTACAGTGTGTGTGCCGGGAGGCCTTATGGTAGTTTCATTTTCCAAAAAGCATTGCGGGTTACAATTTAAATTCTTTTGTTGTTTTTAAAGATAAAATGTTTTTGTTTTCTCATACCAGTCCTATGACTGACCCGGAGTTTATTGTTCCTTTCCTAAACTCTGGGTGCCTATAATTTTCCACACGGGCAGTTTAGAGTTAGATTTTCAAATAGTCCGATAGTAGATATCAATTGGGTAGCCTTCAGCTTTCTATTTGGCATTCTTTGGAGTCTTTGGATCCACGGCTAACCTTGGTTAGTCCAACTTGATGGTGGTTCGAGCTAGTGGTTTGGAGTTTTGGCTTTGGAGCATTGGATTGGAGATGCAGTTTGATATTAGAGTTATCTCTTTTGCTATTGGTTTTCCGCTGTTGTTTATCGTCTCTGATATTCTTGCATCATATTGATATCATTATTGTATATCATTGGATATTGTATTTCTTGGAGTTGTATATGATATTCATTTCTTTTCTTCCGATGTGTTGTTTTACTTCACGTGTTATAAGCTCCGGCGAACCAGATTGGAAGTTTGGATCTGCGACATTTGAATACGCGTGACGCATTCGGTGCTGATTTTCGAAGGCGAGTCAGGATCGTTACAGTGGTATAAGAGCTGAAGGTTGAAACTTTAGCTCAAGAGTATAACACATTAAGTGACTCATTAGAGATAGAGTGAAGTATACCCTAGAATGAGTAATCCCTAAGATATCCGTTCGAATGCCTCAATAAATTCCCTTACTATTCACTTGTAGTAAGTATGAGTGCAAGAAGAGGACGAGATAGGGGACAGCGAAATACCAGTACAAGTGATCAATGCCCTGCAACAATGGAAATATCTTTCTCTATCAATCTCCTTTGATTCGTCTTTTCAAATTTCTTTGATTGCTTCGTGGCAGCTGCAAGGAGAAGCTTCGGTGTGATGGTCGCCCTATGAATTGTGCAGATAAGTCTCTATTTCGTATTCTCTTCGTCAAATTTCTATCAGCTTTTCGTTTATAACTTTGATAAATTTGAAATTTGAAATTGAATTAAATTGGTTAACTAAAATATAAAGTTAAATAAATTGTATCGATAAAACGATTTCGATTATAACCAAATTCGAAATTCTATTGTAATTTCTTGTGAATATCAAAGTCCGAAGAGGGACAAGTTATATATAATCTGGGGTGTTCCAACTTAAGTTTGGAATCCATACTTAGTGTTTGAGAATTTCGAAAGACTGTATCCAATTATCTGTTCTTTTGCGTCCAGATATATAGTACGGATGGTTAGTTATCCCTTCGGACGAACCAATGCCCATGTATATTTCGTAGACCTGGATGACCCCGAGTATCTTGTAAAAAGTTAAATAGATTCGTTCATGTATCTTTTATTGATATTCTAATTTGGTAAGCCAAATACAGAATAGATAATCAGCTTGATTTATGAGTCGATTCTCTATCTTTGTGTATCTATCCATTCTTTGTTCTAGCAAATTTCAGGGACGAAATTTTCTTAAGGGGGAATCTGTAGCATTCCTGATTTTAAGGCCAAATTAATTTAAGAATTAATATGATCTTTGGAATTAAACTTTTAAATATTTGATAATTAATATAAAATTTCGAATTTAATTGTGAGATTAGTTGGTAAATTTATTTGAGTTTCTCCAAAAAAAAAGAAATTAAAATGTGGGTTTTAAAAATAGATTGTAAAAACAGGAATTAGTAAAGGCTTTAAAATTTATATGTATGTATATAAATGGATTTTTAAATCGAATCTGGAATTTGAAATTCAAGAATAAATATTTTGAGAAATAAATTGTATTTAAGAATTTTATAAACTAGTAGAGGTTTGTTTTCTATTATATATACATATATGTAAATATATACATTGTGATTGGGAAGTGAAATGACCCTCCTATTTTACCTATATTTTCTAGGATTTTTTTTTCATGTATATATATACATATACGCTTGCTTAATTAAACTTAGTTTAAATTCTCAGAGTCATTTTCCCTTTTTAATCAATTTATCCAGGATTCAAAACTACTACTAATATATATATATATATATATATATATATATATATATCAGTGTATTCTTAAGATATGCACATACATATGAAGATGCATGTGCCCCTCTTGTTTAAATCAGAGTTAAGGTAAATTAAACAAGAGCATGTTCTGTTTGTTTGGAATTTGAATTTGAATTTCCACCCATTATTAATTTTCATGTTTTTTTTTGATACTTATAATATATGAGTAGATCCTAATCTCAGAATTTAAAGCCTTTTTTGTATAGTTCAAATATATGCTATTTAATTAAAGCCAGAAAATGATATTTACATTTATCATTTTCTGTTCATAATTTTCTTTGAGCCTCTCCTGTTCTTGACTCAATCTTTATGACTCACCATGGGTTGTTCATTTGATTACTTGCTTCTGAGTTTTTCATGACAAAAATACTTGATTTGAAAATGTTTAAAATGTGTGCAACCATTAGGTTTTAAAGTGAACCAGGTTTTGAATTCAAAATGATTCCTGGATTGATGATACTAACCAGTTGAAATGCATATTTGTCATTAGTATTTGAAAAAAAGAGTTTTTAGGTGAAATACTGGCTAAAGTAACAAAGGATTTTGAAATGTATTTTACTTTCAAATTGCAGACCAACATGATCAACTAAGACCCCACACTTTTGAAGTTGGCTGAACCATGTGGCTGTGTCAACCAGACACACACTTTAATCCATGTCAATTTAAAATTCCTTTCACTTGCAAAGTACTTGAAGCCTTTTTAAGGTATATGTATACTTCACAAAACAACTCATAGCTGAACTTGAATTCTTTCACAAGATATATCAAAGAAAAGTGACTAAATACCAAAAGATTATTCCAAATTAAAACCAGACTTTTCTTCAAAACTAAATGCTTTTGAATGACTATAACTTAATTAATACATATAAATTTTGTATGAAAAATTCTCAATATAATTATATTATTTTCTCAGATTTTCACATATAATTTTTTAAGCTTATCTTTCCTTGATTCAACTCAGATGCTTCTTTTAGTTTTCTAATCACATAATTCAACATAAGCAACTAGCTTAACCAACATAGCAAGTTCATTACATAACAACAAATTTAAAAAACACACTTCTCATGAATACATGCAGATAAAATCATCATATGCTCTTATTAAAACTAGTAAGCATGATCATTCATTTTTCAACTGCCATAATCTTCCTTCCTACTTAGTTCCTGCATTTCCTGAAAGAGCATTAGTGGCTGACTCATTTTAAAAATGAGACACCCCCATATGCCATGAGCAAACAAGGGTCAGATATATGATCTGGTCTGAACAATAACAAAATATTCATAGCATTAGACAATTAGATGATGCATGAGTACAGACTTGTTGCTTATGCTATTGCTTCTTTCAATTGTTTTACTATATTTCAGATAAATTTGTGCAAGTATGTTATCTTCAGCAATCAACCATATACATATAAATAATTATGCAAACATGAACATGTATTAGTAGCACATAGTTGCACTGGAACAACCATGGTTCCATTCCAACCAACTTAGGAAATACTCAAGTTCCTATTTCTTCATTTATGGGTTATATATAAATCAATTTAAATTCCTAGCCTTATCTGCTATCAAGGAATCGCAGGGACACATTGCAATGAACTAATTCACATCACTGCATAAAGATCTCAGGGCTTAAACAGAACATGTGCCAACTTGCATACTTCAAATATGTCAAGCATTCCAGCAGCCTTCTTGGCTCACCATTTCTAGTTTATTTACTAGAAGCATTTATTTGATTCTATCATCAGATAGCTAGGTGAACATGTCACTGCATACATGAGAACATCCTATGCATCTTGCAAGCATAATTTTCAGAAACAAGTAAATAATTATTTTTAAGGATATTGTCATGAGATATCTTGATCTTAAATTAATACAAGAATATTTACAACTATAAAGAGATACATGGCATGTTAAGTTAATTTTGATTTGAAAGTAACTATGGTTGAACCAGGTCCATGATCTAGCTTAACCATAATTTTTTTTAAATTGTGGGTTTTTCTCTTCTTTTTTTGATCAGGGGCTCAGCACTCAATTGCACCCCTAATACCTTATATTTAAGCCTCGGCACTTATACAAGGTATAATGTAACGACCCAGAATTTTTGATAATTAAAATTTGAATATTTAATTAATTTTAAATATTAATGAGTGAATTTATAAGTCGAATAAATTTTTATTTGGATTATTGGATTTAATTGAATAATTTAATCGATAATTTAATACGTTAAATTATGGAAATAATTGAAAATTGGGTTAAATATGATTGTAAATGATCTGTAAAATTTTATTTTATCATATTGAAGTTAGAATGATATTTTAGAACTTTTAAAATCGAATTAAAAGTTAATTTGTGAAAATTGAATATTTTAATATTTAAATCGACTAGTGAAAATAGTCAATTTTTGAACAGTCTCAGAATTGAACGAAACCAGTTCCATTGGATCCGTAATAGTCAGTTATTACCGGATTTCAAATTTCGTTTCAATCGGAGCTATCGTTTGAGCGTGGCAGCTCGAAACGCATCGATTTATTTTTAATTTTAATTTGACGAGTGAAAATAGCCATTTTTCAAAAAGTCTCGGATTTCGACGAAACTAGTTTCATCGGATCCTAATGTGATATTATTGTAAGGTTTCAAATTTCAAGTCAATTGGATTTACCGTTTGTCCGGTACAAATTAAAACGCCTAGAAAATCGTTTAAATCGGTTTAATTTAAATTGAGCGTTTGTAGCCATAACTCGTACAGATGTCCGAATTAGCTTTCGAAACCTGTTCCATTGTGTCCGGAACGCGGGGTAAACCCTAGAAATGCTGGTTACGGCGCGTAAATCGGAGTTCGGAATTTACGGATGAATAGTGTTCGAATTTTTCCTATAAATACACCCACCCTCTTCATAATTTAGAAAACAAAAATAAAACAAAACCTAATTTCTAACCCTAGCCGCCACCCACATGACCAATGGCCAGAAATGCTCAACGTTCATCCCTCGATTTCTCCAAATCTGTCGACAATTAGCCTTAGGTTTCAACTAGAGAATTGTAGAGCACAACACGATCTTTAATATCAACGGTCAAGATCGCGAATAGCTTCACGAATCAACGGGAAAATGACCATGAAGTGGCCGGCCTGCGCATGCAAAACGAGGAGGAGGAGGGGGCCGAGCTTCAGGTGGTGGATGGTGGAGGTAGCTCTCGCGAAGGGCTTCGACATGGCAGTGGTTTGATGAGGTTTAGTCGAGTGATGTGGATGCAAATTGAAACCCTAGTTCTAAGGGGATGGGTTCTTGTGCGTGTTTTGTATCTGGGAAGGAGTTGCGTGAGGGAGAGGGAGAGAAGAGGTGCGGCCTGGATTGCAGGAGTTTGGAATCGATGGCTTAGATTGAAAGTTAGGTTATAATATAAAGGTTATGTTGTAATTAGTTGATTTAAATTCGTATAAACTTCATAATATCATAACTTTTTCATACGAGGTCGAAAACGCGCGAAACCAGTTGCGTTGGAATCGTATGGACGAGCACTACGCGATGAAATTGGATTGGAGTCGTTTGGAGTTAGTGAGAATTTTGGGTAAAATTAAACGCACGTTTAATTTTATTCGAAATAAATCGCTAAAACGGAAATAAAATCAAGGTGAGAACTCACTCAATCGAATCAATTTCGATTTTATTTTAAATAGTTAGATTTAAAATATTTGAATGCATGTTTGAATGATGATTGTTATCTATTGATTGTTAAAATAGACATTATACGCCGTTAGTAAGCGGATGTTATTTATTAAAAACATATACCGCGAATATTTCATAAACAGTGAAATTGGTATTATATATAATATCAATATATATATATTGGCATATGTATATATTGGAGTTATTGATTTCCCGCATTTATTTGTTTAGCGGATGAGACCCTATTGCGCCGTTATTAAGCGGATAATATTTTAAATCCCATATACCGCGATAATTTCGTACTGGAGCGAAATTGGTATTGTGCTAATGTTTGTGGATGCAGGAAAACAGGTTGGAGGGATCCAACAGGATTCCTCAACAGTATTTATTTGATTTCAGATATTTTGATATTTGATGGATTTTCATACTGATATATGATATCGTTGTTGTCGTGATTGACTATTTGGTGTGTAGCATCATTGGACCAAATTTTGGAATTTTAAAATGATTTTAAAGTGATTTTTTGAAAAGTATACGTTTTATAAAATAATTTTGGCATTGATCCATTTTAAATAAATAAACATTATAATTTTTAAAGTTATAAAAATTATGATTCTTGAGAAATATAGTTGAAAAACTGATTTTTGAGAATATGATGCTAATGATTTTATAAAATAGTTTAATCGAGATATTTTAGAATTATTGTGAAAAGTTTAAATATAGGATTTATAAAATTTAATTATTTTATGAATCAAAATGGTGAAATAATAAAGGAGATTAAAGAAGTTTTAAAAGAATAATATAAATTGATTTATATAAGAGATTTATAAATGGATATTTATAAATTGAGATATTGAAATTATAAAACGAGTTTTTATAAGTGTTTGAATGAAGTGAAAATGAATTTCATTAAAGAATGAAATTTATAGAATTTAAATGGTGAAGTTATAAGAATGAAATTTATAGAATTTAAATGGTGAAGTTATAAGAATGAAATTTATAGAATTTAAATGGTTAAGTTATAAGAATGAAATTTATAGAATTATAAACGGTGAAGTTATAAATGAAATTTATAAATAGTAAGAATTATAAATTCGTAAAGTTATTTGAAGAATAGATTTGGTTAAATAAATGAATCTTATAAGTTATAAGATTTATGGTTTGGGAAAGTCTTTAAAAGAACGATTTTGTAAAATAATCGTTTTATAAGCATTTGACTTATAATATGAACTTTTAGTTTATAATTGAGTTATAAACTGGAATAGGTTAATAAAGGAATTTATAAAAAGAAGTTTTTATAAGATAAATAGAAATGGAATTCATAAACGTTGTTTATAAATTCGCAAACAACTTATTTTGATAAGTTAATTGTTGAAACCTATAAATGAAGTTATATTCACATTTTTGAATAGTGAATAATCCTTTGAGTTAAAATGAATAAAAGGATGAAATTGTTAACGTAATATATTCACGTTTTTGAATGGTGAACAATATGTTAAAGAAATTGTTTTGAATGTGATGTTTGAAATAGAATTAAAACGATCTAACGATGTTTTAATTGTGTTGAGATTCGAAACCATAGATTTCAACATTTATTGTTGAAATAGACGTTTTCGAGAAATAGAAGGAGATGATGGACTATAACAATGTTGTTATAGTAAATGATTTCCGAAAGGAAATGTTTTGTATAGTATTGGGATTTATATATCTATTTTAATTTCGAATCCCTATACTAGTGAATTTGGGTTGTCGTAACGATGTTTTATGCAACATTCGTTTTGGCCCAAATAAATATGTTTAAGAGAATGATTTCCTTAAAGAACGAAATATATACTTATTTTTGATTTAAGTATATTGAATATTTTCCAAGTGTTGAAAATAAATAAAATTTGTGAATTACTTATTAAATAAGTATGGAATTTTTTTCCAATATGAAGTGATATTTAGAATTTATCTTTTTGAAGATAAATTGAAAATGGATAATTGAAATGTATATCAATAGATATTGTGAAATATAAATTCACTATTGAATTTATAAAGGAAAGGAGAATTTGTTTAAAAATAAATATTGATTTATTTTTGAAGTGTGAAATAATATATCTTGTAAAGATATTTTGGAAATAAATAATTTGGAAAATTATTTGGAAACTGGTGATGTTGTGCATATCAATTGATAGTTCAATAGCCGACTATCAATATTTCCCTTTGAATGGGTAGTTGATGTGATTTGTTTGAATGTGAATGCTACACTTATTTTTGAATAAGCGCTCACTATTCGGGTTAACCGGGAAAGGACCATGGGGTCGTATAACCCATTCCGAATATGTGATACGTCGTTATAATTGCATTGAAGATCGGTGTTGAAGACCCGGTATTTGCGAGAGCGATAGGATGACCTGTCGATTGTCTCTGCACTGAGTTGCAGCGGTATAGAGACTCCCTAAGTGATGGGAAATCCGATCAGGATTGTGAATATCCGGATTGCAAGGACTTCTTTGTAAGTGCCTTCGGTTTTGTTCGATCCCGGAACAGACTTGTATGGATTGTGTGTCTGACATTACAAGTTGAGATATAAAGCCGATTTCATTCAAATATATTTCTGTTGGTGGCGGAGAATTTATTCTTTTAGCTTAACACCCTTCTCTGAGACGTACGAGCTCAGAGGTTATATAGTTGAAGTTATCAGCGATATATTCCCAATTTGGTAATGTGACATGCTGAGTGTTGCTGAAATGATCATTGTGTTGATTATTGTGATAGGATCGTTTATTTGATCGTCTATCTTGGTGATCATTGTGTTGATCATTTGTTGACCCAAAGCATGGCTTTTATATAAAGTATGTTTTTGTGGACATGACTTCGTCGAACCTCACACCCCGGAAATGGTCAAAACAGGAAAGATGCGGCAAGGTTATGAGGGGTAGCTCCCTTTAGGGTATGTACATTTCCTTCTGGATAGAGATGGTATCATGGTATGGAGCCCAGATATTTAACCTATGTGGTTACTACGAATTTATTACTTTGTGGTTGTTGGTTTTCGGGATCCCGTGAGAAAGGTCGTTTACGATCGGGGAATGGCGTGCTCGTGTCAGTAGTTACCCAGTTAGGGGTAACTCGGCCTTGTGTTGGCAGAGTTCCGGTTTGGTTCTCGGGGATGTCTTTCCAGAGGCATTCTTATGTGGCAATGGGAAATTCCTTGGCCTGACCATTTGTTGGAAATCCAAAGAAACAATACGAAACTTGTACGGTTTTAGTTGTAGAACCTGCCATCTAATATGGTAGCTATTAGTAGGCATAATATAATGGTACCTATGCTGGCTAAGATTTATATTCTACTTTCGAAATGAATTTTTCCTACACTATGCACTAATAATAATATGAAATGTTCTTTTAAATGCGTATCAAGCATCTTTGGCTATCATAAGGAGAAATCTTCTCCAAGTCTGCGTTTGCATTGTGTGTGTGGCAGGAGGTCTTATGGTAGTCTCATTTTTAAAAGCATTGCGAATTGATTAAAAAAAAATATTCCTCTATTTTGTTTTTAAAGATAAATAAACTGTTTTGAGTTCTCACACCAGTCACATGACTGACTCGGAGTTTATTGTTTTCCTTCCTAAACTCTGGGTGCCCACCAATTTCCATACGGGAAGTCAAGAGTTAAGGTTTATCAGGATATTCTGGATATTCAGGAATTGCTGGAGGCAAGCTGGATGGCATGGCGTATTACTAGCTATATAGTATTTCTTTTTCCGCTGCACTGTTTGTTGTTGTTGTTGTATACTCTGATGATATGATGAAATGAAATGTGATGTAATGTAATAACTGATATAGTTCTTTGTTTAAAGAATATTCATTTATTATTATATGTTGTTCCGCTGCGAATTGTGAGATTCTGATTTTGTTCTGTTGTGTTCTGTTCCGTCCTATTCTCTTTTTCTTTCTATTTTAAAATGTTCTATTTTCTACTCTATTCTCCTATTTTCTTTCCTCTCCATCTTTTTCTCTTCTTTTCTTTCCTTTTCTTTTCTTAAATTCTTTTTTTAAAAACCCTAACTATTCGGTTTTTCGGCAACGAAAAATCGTCATGTTACATTTGGTATCGGAGCTTATGGTTAAGCGACAACCATGGTTCTGTTGGGTATTGTTCATTAGAGATAGAGTCAGTAGTACTCTAGAATGAGTTGAGTGTAATAATAGCTATGAGAGCGTATTTGTTAGTGAATATATGAAATTGTTTTATATTGTGATGATTGGTTTATTGAGTGGCATATGAACTTTCATCAGCGTGGTCCGCAAGACAATGCCGAAGGGGTTTCTAAACACTTGAATAGAACAATTCGACACAGTATTGTTTTAAATTGGGTAAATGAAATAATTTTACCTAAGTATATTTTGTATATGAAGGAATAATTTTTCAAAATTATTAAAGTGTATATAAGTTGATTGTTTAGTTATTTGAATAATCTAAATAAAAGGATAATTGTATAAGTAAAGAATTATAAGAATTGAATTATAATTAAAGTGATTTACAATTGTGAAATAAACTTATATATATGAGAAATGAAACTATATGAATATATTTATGAATATGAGTTGTAAGAAAAATGAATTTAAAGTAAAATGAAATGTAACTTAAGTGATATGGAATGAAGTTGATATTAGTATCAAAGAAAATTAATAAAACCAAGTGATAGATGTGAACTTGAGTTATGTAAATGAAATTCAACTGTAGAAATTGAATTGAATTAAATGATTGAATATTAATCAATTAAATGTGAATTTAGCTGTTATGAAATAATGAATATAAGTGTAATTCATTAAAATCTAATGTTATTAGAAGTTGAATGATTGAAAGAAAAATCAATTTAATTAAACCAATTGATAATCAAAGGATTTTGGTTGTAATTATATAAACATTGATTGTTATATGATTGTTAGTTGAGTGATTGTATATAATTCATTAAGTGTTAATGAAATTGAATTAATGAAATTGAAAGCTAAAGTAATTGAAATTCAATTAGAAGTTAAATGAATCTTAAATGGAATTGAATTTGAATTGGAAGTGAACCAACTTGAATATGAATTAGTGAATATAAACTAATTGAGAATGAATGTTAGTAAAAACATCCACTATATATGAATCAAATGTGATTAAATTGAAAAACCAATTCATTGAATATTAATGAGAATATAAATGAATATTTATTGGTTATGGATGTTAGTTGAATGATAGTTGGTTGATGTTTGCATTTGTTGCTTTTGTTTCATTTGCTATGTTGGCATATATAGTAATTATGTTGCTATATGTTGTATATTGATACTATTGTCATATATGCATGATTCTCATGTTGTTTGTTGAGTGATTAGTAGGTGCGGATCGCGTTTGCTTTGCATTTGGAGCTCGCTTTCGCGCTATATTAGCCGTATATGCTTGCTAATAAAATATAAGGTACATATCTCGGATTACATATCGTACTTTTACACTTTTTTCCCTGCGGGATACCTCATTACTTGATGAGATGTATATTTGTGATATATATACTGTCATTTTTTTTTTGGATCGAGCCGCGCAAAGGAGACTATGGCGAATTTTTCCGAAAATTTAAGGCGTTAGAAAAAATTTGAGAAAGTTGGAAATTTTTTGAAAACTTTAACTTTGATTTTGGGAGTTGAAAGTTAAACAATAGTTGTTGTTTTTGAAAAGATAACTAAGTATGATTTGGAAAACTTAGTAAGTATTGTAAGAAGTTTAACTACGAATTTTGGGAAAATTAATAGGTTCTGTAACTTTTCTTACTTAATAATTTCGAGGACGAAATTCTTTTAAGTGGGGAAGATTGTAACGACCCAGAATTTTTGATAATTAAAATTTGAATATTTAATTAATTTTAAATATTAATGAGTGAATTTATAAGTCGAATAAATTTTTATTTGGATTATTGGATTTAATTGAATAATTTAATCGATAATTTAATACGTTAAATTATGGAAATAATTGAAAATTGGGTTAAATATGATTGTAAATGATCTGTAAAATTTTATTTTATCATATTGAAGTTAGAATGATATTTTAGAACTTTTAAAATCGAATTAAAAGTTAATTTGTGAAAATTGAATATTTTAATATTTAAATCGACTAGTGAAAATAGTCAATTTTTGAACAGTCTCAGCATTGAACGAAACAAGTTCCATTCGATCCGTAATAGTCAGTTATTACCAGATTTCAAATTTCGTGTCAATCGGAGCTATCGTTTGAGCGTGGCAGCTCGAAACGCATCGATTTATTTTTAATTTTAATTTGACGAGTGAAAATAGCCATTTTTCAAAAAGTCTCGGATTTTGACGAAACCAGTTTCATCGGATCCGTAATGTGATATTATTGTAAGGTTTCAAATTTCAAGTCAATTGGATTTACCGTTTGTCCGGTACAAATTAAAACGCCTAGAAAATCGTTTAAATCGGTTTAATTTAAATTGAGCGTTTGTAGCCATAACTCGCACAGATGTCCGAATTAGCTTTCGAAACCTGTTCCATTGTGTCCGGAACGCGGGGTAAACCCTAGAAACGCTGGTTACGGCGCGTAAATCGGAGTTCGGAATTTACGGATGAATAGTGTTCGAATTTTTCCTATAAATACACCCACCCTCTTCATAATTTAGAAAAAAATAAAATAAAACAAAACCTAATTTCTAACCCTAGCCGCCACCCACATGACCAATGGCCAGAAATGCTCAACGTTCATCCCTCGATTTCTCCAAACATGTCGACAATTAGCCTTAGGTTTCAACTAGAGAATTGTAGAGCACAACACGATCTTTAATATCAACGGTCAAGATCGCGAATAGCTTCACGAATCAACGGGAAAATGACCATGAAGTGGCCGGCCTGCGCACGCAAAACAAGGAGGAGGAGGGGGCCGAGCTTCAAGTGGTGGATGGTGGAGGTAGCTCTCGCGAAGGGCTTCGACATGGCAGTGGTTTGATGAGGTTTAGTCGAGTGATGTGGATGCAAATTGAAACCCTAGTTCTAAGGGGATGGGTTCTTGTGCGTGTTTTGTATCTGGAAAGGAGTTGCGTGAGGGAGAGGGAGAGAAGGGGTGCGGCCTGGATTGCAGGAGTTTGGAATCGATGGCTTAGATTGAAAGTTAGGTTATAATATAAAGGTTATGCTGTAATTAGTTGATTTAAATTCGTATAAACTTCATAATATCATAACTTTTTCATACGAGGTCGAAAACGCGCGAAACCAGTTGCGTTGGAATCGTATGGACGAGCACTACGCGATGAAATTGGATTGGAGTCGTTTGGAGTTAGTGAGAATTTTGGGTAAAATTAAACGCACGTTTAATTTTATTCGAAATAAATCACTAAAACGGAAATAAAATCAAGGTGAGAACTTCTCACTCAATCGAATCAATTTCGATTTTATTTTAAATAGTTAGATTTAAAATATTTGAATGCATGTTTAAATGATGATTGTTATCTATTGATTGTTAAAATAGACATTATACGCCGTTAGTAAGCGGATGTTATTTATTAAAAACATATACCGCGAATATTTCATAAACAGTGAAATTGGTATTATATATAATATCAATATATATATATATTGGCATATGTATATATTGGAGTTATTGATTTCCCGCATTTATTTGTTTAGCGGATGAGACCCTATTGCGCCGTTATTAAGCGGATAATATTTTAAATCCCATATACCACGATAATTTCGTACTGGAGCGAAATTGGTATTGTGCTAATGTTTGTGGATGTAGGAAAACAGGTTGGAGGGATCCAACAGGATTCCTCAACAGTATTTATTTGATTTCAGATATTTTGATATTTGATGGATTTTCATATTGATATATGATATCGTTGTTGTCGTGATTGACTATTTGGTGTGTAGCATCATTGGACCAAATTTTGGAATTTTAAAATGATTTTAAAGTGATTTTTTGAAAAGTATACGTTTTATAAAATAATTTTGGAATTGATCCATTTTAAATAAATAAACGTTATAATTTTTGAAGTTATAAAAATTATGATTCTTGAGAAATATAGTTGAAAAACTGATTTTTGAGAATATGATGCTAATGATTTTATAAAATAGTTTAATCGAGATATTTTAGAATTATTGTGAAAAGTTTAAATATAGGATTTATAAAATTTAATTATTTTATGAATCAAAATGGTGAAATAATAAAGAAGATTAAAGAAGTTTTAAAAGAATAATATAAATTGATTTATATAAGAGATTTATAAATGGATATTTATAAATTGAGATATTGAAATTATAAAACGAGTTTTTATAAGTGTTTGAATGAAGTGAAAATGAATTTCATTAAAGAATGAAATTTATAGAATTTAAATGGTGAAGTTATAAGAATGAAATTTATAGAATTTAAATGGTGAAGTTATAAGAATGAAATTTATAGAATTTAAATGGTGAAGTTATAAGAATGAAATTTATAGAATTATAAACGGTGAAGTTATAAATGAAATTTATAAATAGTAAGAATTATAAATTCGTAAAGTTATTTGAAGAATAGATTTGGTTAAATAAATGAATCTTATAAGTTATAAGATTTATGGTTTGGAAAGTCTTTAAAAGAACGATTTTGTAAAATAATCGTTTTATAAGCATTTGACTTATAATATGAACTTTTAGTTTATAATTGAGTTATAAACTGGAATAGGTTAATAAAGGAATTTATAAAAAGAAGTTTTTATAAGATAAATAGAAATGGAATTCATAAACGTTGTTTATAAATTCGCAAACAACTTATTTTGATAAGTTAATTGTTGAAACCTATAAATGGAGTTATATTCACATTTTTGAATAGTGAATAATCCTTTGAATTAAAATGAATAAAAGGATGAAATTGTTAACGTAATATATTCACGTTTTTGAATGGTGAACAATATGTTAAAGAAATTGTTTTGAATGTGATGTTTGAAATAGAATTAAAACGATCTAACGAAGTTTTAATTGTGTTGAGATTCGAAACCATAGATTTCAACATTTATTGTTGAAATAGACTTTTTCGAGAAATAGAAGGAGATGATGGACTATAACACTGTTGTTATAGTAAATGATTTCCGAAAGGAAATGTTTTGTATAGTATTGGGATTTATATATCTATTTTAATTTCGAATCCCTATACTAGTGAATTTGGGTTGTCGTAACGATGTTTATACAACATTCGTTTTGGCCCAAATAAATATGTTTAAGAGAATGATTTCCTTAAAGAACGAAATATATACTTATTTTTGATTTAAGTATATTGAATATTTTCCAAGTGTTGAAAATAAATAAAATTTGTGAATTACTTATTAAATAAGTATGGAATTGTTTTCCAATATGAAGTGATATTTAGAATTTATCTTTTTGAAGATAAATTGAAAATGGATAATTGAAAACGTATATCAATAGATATTGTGAAATATAAATTCACTATTGAATTTATAAAGGAAAGGAGAATTTGTTTAAAAATAAATATTGATTTATTTTTGAAGTGTGAAATAATATATCTTGTAAAGATATTTTGGAAAATAAATAATTTGGAAAATTATTTGGAAACTGGTGATGTTGTGCATATCAATTGATAGTTCAATAGCCGACTATCAATATTTCCCTTTGAATGGGTAGTTGATGTGATTTGTTTGAATGTGAATGCTACACTTATTTTTGAATAAGCGCTCACTATTCGGGTTAACCGGGAAAGGACCATGGGGTCGTATAACCCATTCCGAATATGTGATACGTCGTTATAATTGCATTGAAGATCGGTGTTGAAGACCCGGTATTTGCGAGAGCGATAGGATGACCTGTCGATTGTCTCTGCACTGAGTTGCAGCGGTATAGAGACTCCCTAAGTGATGGGAAATCCGATCAGGATTGTGAATATCCGGATTGCAAGGACTTCTTTGTAAGTGCCTTCGGTTTTGTTCGATCCCGGAACAGACTTGTATGGATTGTGTGTCTGACATTACAAGTTGAGATATAAAGCCGATTTCATTCAAATATATTTCTGTTGGTGGCGGAGAATTTATTCTTTTAGCTTAACACCCTTCTCTGAGACGTACGAGCTCAGAGGTTATATAGTTGAAGTTATCAGCGATATATTCCCAATTTGGTAATGTGACATGCTGAGTGTTGCTGAAATGATCATTGTGTTGATTATTGTGATAGGATCGTTTATTTGATCGTCTATCTTGGTGATCATTGTGTTGATCATTTGTTGACCCAAAGCATGGCTTTTATATAAAGTATGTTTTTGTGGACATGACTTCGTCGAACCTCACACCCCGGAAATGGTCAAAACAGGAAAGATGCGGCAAGGTTATGAGGGGTAGCTCCCTTTAGGGTATGTACATTTCCTTCTGGATAGAGATGGTATCATGGTATGGAGCCCAGATATTTAACCTATGTGGTTACTACGAATTTATTACTTTGTGGTTGTTGGTTTTCGGGATCCCGTGAGAAAGGTCGTTTACGATCGGGGAATGGCGTGCTCGTGTCAGTAGTTACCCAGTTAGGGGTAACTCGGCCTTGTGTTGGCAGAGTTCCGGTTTGGTTCTCGGGGATGTCTTTCCAGAGGCATTCTTATGTGGCAATGGGAAGTTCCTTGGCCTGACCATTTGTTGGAAATCCAAAGAAACAATACGAAACTTGTACGGTTTTAGTTGTAGAACCTGCCATCTAATATGGTAGCTATTAGTAGGCATAATATAATGGTACCTATGCTGGCTAAGATTTATATTCTACTTTCGAAATGAATTTTTCCTACACTATGCACTAATAATAATATGAAATGTTCTTTTAAATGCGTATCAAGCATCTTTGGCTATCATAAGGAGAAATCTTCTCCAAGTCTGCGTTTGCATTGTGTGTGTGGCAGGAGGTCTTATGGTAGTCTCATTTTTAAAAGCATTGCGAATTGATTAAAAAAAAATATTCCTCTATTTTGTTTTTAAAGATAAATAAACTGTTTTGAGTTCTCACACCAGTCACATGACTGACTCGGAGTTTATTGTTTTCCTTCCTAAACTCTGGGTGCCCACCAATTTCCATACGGGCAGTCAAGAGTTAAGGTTTATCAGGATATTCTGGATATTCAGGAATTGCTGGAGGCAAGCTGGATGGCATGGCGTATTACTAGCTATATAGTATTTCTTTTTCCGCTGCACTGTTTGTTGTTGTTGTTGTATACTCTGATGATATGATGAAATGAAATGTGATGTAATGTAATAACTGATATAGTTCTTTGTTTAAAGAATATTCATTTATTATTATATGTTGTTCCGCTGCGAATTGTGAGATTCTGATTTTGTTCTGTTGTGTTCTGTTCCGTCCTATTCTCTTTTTCTTTCTATTTTAAAATGTTCTATTTTCTACTCTATTCTCCTATTTTCTTTCCTCTCCATCTTTTTCTCTTCTTTTCTTTCCTTTTCTTTTCTTAAATTCTTTTTTTAAAAACCCTAACTATTCGGTTTTTCGGCAACGAAAAATCGTCATGTTACATTTGGTATCGGAGCTTATGGTTAAGCGACAACCATGGTTCTGTTGGGTATTGTTCATTAGAGATAGAGTCAGTAGTACTCTAGAATGAGTTGAGTGTAATAATAGCTATGAGAGCGTATTTGTTAGTGAATATATGAAATTGTTTTATATTGTGATGATTGGTTTATTGAGTGGCATATGAACTTTCATCAGCGTGGTCCGCAAGACAATGCCGAAGGGGTTTCTAAACACTTGAATAGAACAATTCGACACAGTATTGTTTTAAATTGGGTAAATGAAATAATTTTACCTAAGTATATTTTGTATATGAAGGAATAATTTTTCAAAATTATTAAAGTGTATATAAGTTGATTGTTTAGTTATTTGAATAATCTAAATAAAAGGATAATTGTATAAGTAAAGAATTATAAGAATTGAATTATAATTAAAGTGATTTACAATTGTGAAATAAACTTATATATATGAGAAATGAAACTATATGAATATATTTATGAATATGAGTTGTAAGAAAAATGAATTTAAAGTAAAATGAAATGTAACTTAAGTGATATGGAATGAAGTTGATATTAGTATCAAAGAAAATTAATAAAACCAAGTGATAGATGTGAACTTGAGTTATGTAAATGAAATTCAACTGTAGAAATTGAATTGAATTAAATGATTGAATATTAATCAATTAAATGTGAATTTAGCTGTTATGAAATAATGAATATAAGTGTAATTCATTAAAATCTAATGTTATTAGAAGTTGAATGATTGAAAGAAAAATCAATTTAATTAAACCAATTGATAATCAAAGGATTTTGGTTGTAATTATATAAACATTGATTGTTATATGATTGTTAGTTGAGTGATTGTATATAATTCATTAAGTGTTAATGAAATTGAATTAATGAAATTGAAAGCTAAAGTAATTGAAATTCAATTAGAAGTTAAATGAATCTTAAATGGAATTGAATTTGAATTGGAAGTGAACCAACTTGAATATGAATTAGTGAATATAAACTAATTGAGAATGAATGTTAGTAAAAACATCCACTATATATGAATCAAATGTGATTAAATTGAAAAACCAATTCATTGAATATTAATGAGAATATAAATGAATATTTATTGGTTATGGATGTTAGTTGAATGATAGTTGGTTGATGTTTGCATTTGTTGCTTTTGTTTCATTTGCTATGTTGGCATATATAGTAATTATGTTGCTATATGTTGTATATTGATACTATTGTCATATATGCATGATTCTCATGTTGTTTGTTGAGTGATTAGTAGGTGCGGATCGCGTTTGCTTTGCATTTGGAGCTCGCTTTCGCGCTATATTAGCCGTATATGCTTGCTAATAAAATATAAGGTACATATCTCGGATTACATATCGTACTTTTACACTTTTTTCCCTGCGGGATACCTCATTACTTGATGAGATGTATATTTGTGATATATATACTGTCATTTTTTTTTTGGATCGAGCCGCGCAAAGGAGACTATGGCGAATTTTTCCGAAAATTTAAGGCGTTAGAAAAAATTTGAGAAAGTTGGAAATTTTTTGAAAACTTTAACTTTGATTTTGGGAGTTGAAAGTTAAACAATAGTTGTTGTTTTTGAAAAGATAACTAAGTATGATTTGGAAAACTTAGTAAGTATTGTAAGAAGTTTAACTACGAATTTTGGGAAAATTAATAGGTTCTGTAACTTTTCTTACTTAATAATTTCGAGGACGAAATTCTTTTAAGTGGGGAAGATTGTAACGACCCAGAATTTTTGATAATTAAAATTTGAATATTTAATTAATTTTAAATATTAATGAGTGAATTTATAAGTCGAATAAATTTTTATTTGGATTATTGGATTTAATTGAATAATTTAATCGATAATTTAATACGTTAAATTATGGAAATAATTGAAAATTGGGTTAAATATGATTGTAAATGATCTGTAAAATTTTATTTTATCATATTGAAGTTAGAATGATATTTTAGAACTTTTAAAATCGAATTAAAAGTTAATTTGTGAAAATTGAATATTTTAATATTTAAATCGACTAGTGAAAATAGTCAATTTTTGAACAGTCTCAGCATTGAACGAAACAAGTTCCATTCGATCCGTAATAGTCAGTTATTACCAGATTTCAAATTTCGTGTCAATCGGAGCTATCGTTTGAGCGTGGCAGCTCGAAACGCATCGATTTATTTTTAATTTTAATTTGACGAGTGAAAATAGCCATTTTTCAAAAAGTCTCGGATTTTGACGAAACCAGTTTCATCGGATCCGTAATGTGATATTATTGTAAGGTTTCAAATTTCAAGTCAATTGGATTTACCGTTTGTCCGGTACAAATTAAAACGCCTAGAAAATCGTTTAAATCGGTTTAATTTAAATTGAGCGTTTGTAGCCATAACTCGCACAGATGTCCGAATTAGCTTTCGAAACCTGTTCCATTGTGTCCGGAACGCGGGGTAAACCCTAGAAACGCTGGTTACGGCGCGTAAATCGGAGTTCGGAATTTACGGATGAATAGTGTTCGAATTTTTCCTATAAATACACCCACCCTCTTCATAATTTAGAAAAAAATAAAATAAAACAAAACCTAATTTCTAACCCTAGCCGCCACCCACATGACCAATGGCCAGAAATGCTCAACGTTCATCCCTCGATTTCTCCAAACATGTCGACAATTAGCCTTAGGTTTCAACTAGAGAATTGTAGAGCACAACACGATCTTTAATATCAACGGTCAAGATCGCGAATAGCTTCACGAATCAACGGGAAAATGACCATGAAGTGGCCGGCCTGCGCACGCAAAACAAGGAGGAGGAGGGGGCCGAGCTTCAAGTGGTGGATGGTGGAGGTAGCTCTCGCGAAGGGCTTCGACATGGCAGTGGTTTGATGAGGTTTAGTCGAGTGATGTGGATGCAAATTGAAACCCTAGTTCTAAGGGGATGGGTTCTTGTGCGTGTTTTGTATCTGGAAAGGAGTTGCGTGAGGGAGAGGGAGAGAAGGGGTGCGGCCTGGATTGCAGGAGTTTGGAATCGATGGCTTAGATTGAAAGTTAGGTTATAATATAAAGGTTATGCTGTAATTAGTTGATTTAAATTCGTATAAACTTCATAATATCATAACTTTTTCATACGAGGTCGAAAACGCGCGAAACCAGTTGCGTTGGAATCGTATGGACGAGCACTACGCGATGAAATTGGATTGGAGTCGTTTGGAGTTAGTGAGAATTTTGGGTAAAATTAAACGCACGTTTAATTTTATTCGAAATAAATCACTAAAACGGAAATAAAATCAAGGTGAGAACTTCTCACTCAATCGAATCAATTTCGATTTTATTTTAAATAGTTAGATTTAAAATATTTGAATGCATGTTTAAATGATGATTGTTATCTATTGATTGTTAAAATAGACATTATACGCCGTTAGTAAGCGGATGTTATTTATTAAAAACATATGCCGCGAATATTTCATAAACAGTGAAATTGGTATTATATATAATATCAATATATATATATATATTGGCATATGTATATATTGGAGTTATTGATTTCCCGCATTTATTTGTTTAGCGGATGAGACCCTATTGCGCCGTTATTAAGCGGATAATATTTTAAATCCCATATACCACGATAATTTCGTACTGGAGCGAAATTGGTATTGTGCTAATGTTTGTGGATGTAGGAAAACAGGTTGGAGGGATCCAACAGGATTCCTCAACAGTATTTATTTGATTTCAGATATTTTGATATTTGATGGATTTTCATATTGATATATGATATCGTTGTTGTCGTGATTGACTATTTGGTGTGTAGCATCATTGGACCAAATTTTGGAATTTTAAAATGATTTTAAAGTGATTTTTTGAAAAGTATACGTTTTATAAAATAATTTTGGAATTGATCCATTTTAAATAAATAAACGTTATAATTTTTGAAGTTATAAAAATTATGATTCTTGAGAAATATAGTTGAAAAACTGATTTTTGAGAATATGATGCTAATGATTTTATAAAATAGTTTAATCGAGATATTTTAGAATTATTGTGAAAAGTTTAAATATAGGATTTATAAAATTTAATTATTTTATGAATCAAAATGGTGAAATAATAAAGAAGATTAAAGAAGTTTTAAAAGAATAATATAAATTGATTTATATAAGAGATTTATAAATGGATATTTATAAATTGAGATATTGAAATTATAAAACGAGTTTTTATAAGTGTTTGAATGAAGTGAAAATGAATTTCATTAAAGAATGAAATTTATAGAATTTAAATGGTGAAGTTATAAGAATGAAATTTATAGAATTTAAATGGTGAAGTTATAAGAATGAAATTTATAGAATTTAAATGGTGAAGTTATAAGAATGAAATTTATAGAATTATAAACGGTGAAGTTATAAATGAAATTTATAAATAGTAAGAATTATAAATTCGTAAAGTTATTTGAAGAATAGATTTGGTTAAATAAATGAATCTTATAAGTTATAAGATTTATGGTTTGGAAAGTCTTTAAAAGAACGATTTTGTAAAATAATCGTTTTATAAGCATTTGACTTATAATATGAACTTTTAGTTTATAATTGAGTTATAAACTGGAATAGGTTAATAAAGGAATTTATAAAAAGAAGTTTTTATAAGATAAATAGAAATGGAATTCATAAACGTTGTTTATAAATTCGCAAACAACTTATTTTGATAAGTTAATTGTTGAAACCTATAAATGGAGTTATATTCACATTTTTGAATAGTGAATAATCCTTTGAATTAAAATGAATAAAAGGATGAAATTGTTAACGTAATATATTCACGTTTTTGAATGGTGAACAATATGTTAAAGAAATTGTTTTGAATGTGATGTTTGAAATAGAATTAAAACGATCTAACGAAGTTTTAATTGTGTTGAGATTCGAAACCATAGATTTCAACATTTATTGTTGAAATAGACTTTTTCGAGAAATAGAAGGAGATGATGGACTATAACACTGTTGTTATAGTAAATGATTTCCGAAAGGAAATGTTTTGTATAGTATTGGGATTTATATATCTATTTTAATTTCGAATCCCTATACTAGTGAATTTGGGTTGTCGTAACGATGTTTATACAACATTCGTTTTGGCCTAAATAAATATGTTTAAGAGAATGATTTCCTTAAAGAACGAAATATATACTTATTTTTGATTTAAGTATATTGAATATTTTCCAAGTGTTGAAAATAAATAAAATTTGTGAATTACTTATTAAATAAGTATGGAATTGTTTTCCAATATGAAGTGATATTTAGAATTTATCTTTTTGAAGATAAATTGAAAATGGATAATTGAAAACGTATATCAATAGATATTGTGAAATATAAATTCACTATTGAATTTATAAAGGAAAGGAGAATTTGTTTAAAAATAAATATTGATTTATTTTTGAAGTGTGAAATAATATATCTTGTAAAGATATTTTGGAAAATAAATAATTTGGAAAATTATTTGGAAACTGGTGATGTTGTGCATATCAATTGATAGTTCAATAGCCGACTATCAATATTTCCCTTTGAATGGGTAGTTGATGTGATTTGTTTGAATGTGAATGCTACACTTATTTTTGAATAAGCGCTCACTATTCGGGTTAACCGGGAAAGGACCATGGGGTCGTATAACCCATTCCGAATATGTGATACGTCGTTATAATTGCATTGAAGATCGGTGTTGAAGACCCGGTATTTGCGAGAGCGATAGGATGACCTGTCGATTGTCTCTGCACTGAGTTGCAGCGGTATAGAGACTCCCTAAGTGATGGGAAATCCGATCAGGATTGTGAATATCCGGATTGCAAGGACTTCTTTGTAAGTGCCTTCGGTTTTGTTCGATCCCGGAACAGACTTGTATGGATTGTGTGTCTGACATTACAAGTTGAGATATAAAGCCGATTTCATTCAAATATATTTCTGTTGGTGGCGGAGAATTTATTCTTTTAGCTTAACACCCTTCTCTGAGACGTACGAGCTCAGAGGTTATATAGTTGAAGTTATCAGCGATATATTCCCAATTTGGTAATGTGACATGCTGAGTGTTGCTGAAATGATCATTGTGTTGATTATTGTGATAGGATCGTTTATTTGATCGTCTATCTTGGTGATCATTGTGTTGATCATTTGTTGACCCAAAGCATGGCTTTTGTATAAAGTATGTTTTTGTGGACGTGACTTCGTCGAACCTCACACCCCGAAAATGGTCAAAACAGGAAAGATGCGGCAAGGTTATGAGGGGTAGCTCCCTTTAGGGTATGTACATTTCCTTCTGGATAGAGGTGGTATCATGGTATGGAGCCCAGATATTTAACCTATGTGGTTACTACGAATTTATTACTTTGTGGTTGTTGGTTTTCGGGATCCCGTGAGAAAGGTCGTTTACGATCGGGGAATGGCGTGCTCGTGTCAGTAGTTACCCAGTTAGGGGTAACCCGGCCTTGTGTTGGCAGAGTTCCGGTTTGGTTCTCGGGGATGTCTTTCCAGAGGCATTCTCATGTGGCAATGGGAAGTTCCTTGGCCTGACCATTTGTTGGAAATCCAAAGAAACAATACGAAACTTGTACGGTTTTAGTTGTAGAACCTGCCATCTAATATGGTAGCTATTAGTAGGCATAATATAATGGTACCTATGCTGGCTAAGATTTATATTCTACTTTCGAAATGAATTTTTCCTACACTATGCACTAATAATAATATGAAATGTTCTTTTAAATGCGTATCAAGCATCTTTGGCTATCATAAGGAGAAATCTTCTCCAAGTCTGCGTTTGCATTGTGTGTGTGGCAGGAGGTCTTATGGTAGTCTCATTTTTAAAAGCATTGCGAATTGATTAAAAAAAAATATTCCTCTATTTTGTTTTTAAAGAAAATAAACTGTTTTGAGTTCTCACACCAGTCACATGACTGACTCGGAGTTTATTGTTTTCCTTCCTAAACTCTGGGTGCCCACCAATTTCCACACGGGCAGTCAAGAGTTAAGGTTTATCAGGATATTCTGGATATTCAGGAATTGCTGGAGGCAAGCTGGATGGCATGGCGTATTACTAGCTATATAGTATTTCTTTTTCCGCTGCACTATTTGTTGTTGTTGTTGTATACTCTGATGATATGATGAAATGAAATGTGATGTAATGTAATAACTGATATAGTTCTTTGTTTAAAGATTATTCATTTATTATTATATGTTGTTCCGCTGCGAATTGTGAGATTCTGATGTTGTTCTGTTGTGTTCTGTTCCGTCCTATTCTCTTTTTCTTTCTATTTTAAAATGTTCTATTTTCTACTCTATTCTCCTATTTTCTTTCCTCTCCATCTTCTATCTTCTTTCTTCTCTTTTCTTAAATTCTTTTTTTAAAAACCCTAACTATTCGGTTTTTCAGCAACGAAAAATCGAAGCGTTACATATAATGCAACTCATAATATTTTCTTTTATTTAAAATTTCCATGCCATAGATCCACATCAGTTGTGAGTATTCTTCCCTTGATTTTAAGGTTTTGTGCCTTAACTTTTCTGAGTATAATAAAACAGTGGGTTGCACATCCATAACAACATCATATCAGATGAAAAATCCATCCAAAGAACATCCATAATAAAAGATTATATCAGATCAAAAACCATTCAAAGAATATTCATAAGACTGTGTTTAACAAAACCGGAAAGATACAAATAACAACGTAAAAGTCTGGCTGCCTCATATTAGGTTTTAATGCCATGGATCTTGTGAGATTACGCACCTAAGTTTTCCTTCCTATCTGATCCAGAAAACCCTTGAATGTTTCTCCTTCCTTTTTAAATATTTTCCTCCTTTCTTATATTTTTTTTTTCTTTTTTTAAGTAACTCGGGTAAAATGATTTTCTAGCCATACCTCTTATTTATATGCATATACTCACTAGGGTTTTATCAAGACAAAATTCCATTTTTGTCCTGACTAACATCATGCATTTTGCATTTTATATTTTTCACATTTCCATGCTTAATTACCCCGGCTGCATTAGCTAGTTATGGGCAGTACTTCCCTCCTTTTGCTTTTTAGAAAATGGTTGTTTTTAAATATCTCTCACTTATTCAAGTCATGATGAAGTGTGATTACTATATTTTATACTTTTACTTATTCCTGAAAAACCTCTTTACTATTTTTACCTATACATACATACTTACTTATATTGCATCTCATGTCATTTTCATGTTTTTTTCTTGCTTGGTTCTAACATATTTCTACTAAGGAAAATATACATGTATATAGTTATATATGTATTTTATTTAATTCTTCCTTGCTTCACTGCAAAAATATTCATACACACATGTTTCATATTTTTAATTTCGGTATACAAATATATTTTTAAATCTTTTCTTGTGCCATTTCCGGTGTGCATATGCACACATACCCTTGCACATCATAAAATTCAGAAATTCTATCAATGTTTAACCCAAATATTTTTAAACTGAATTATTTTATTAAAATAATTTTCCATAAAATTTTCGGGCATTACAGGAAGATAGGATTTAAGATCAATATAAGAATTATTTTCTTAAGAATGTATAAATAGTTATAAAAGGGAATATAAATAGAAAATAATATAAAGATATTTGAATTTAATTTTATGAAATGGATTTTTAAAAAGTTGTTTGAAGTTGAACCTTTATTCTAAAGACTTATATACATATATAATCTATATATGTGTTTATTATTAAAATACAACTAAACTCTGAAATCAATTTCTTTAAAAGTTATGATTTGTACAATGACTTGAATTTAAAATTTAAAACAAGAATGAATATAAAATATTCACCTTTTGAAATTTGATAAATGTATTGTAAATAAAATTGATTTAATGAATAAGTTCACAAAAGCTTTATAAACTAAGAAATGTATGTATGTATGATTTATTTGTTAAGTGTACAAATTGTTTTAATCCATTTCTCTTTAAAAGTTGTAAAAGTAAAATAAATACAAGTGTATGTAAATAATTTGTAAATAAATTAATAAAAAGGTTTAAAAGCATAAAGCATGTTTTCATAAATTAAAATAAATTAAGAATTAAAACAAAGTTACAAATAAATTATAAACAAGGGCGTAAACATAACTTGTAAAATAAAATAGAGAAGAGGGATTTAAACACAATTTTAACAATAATGGACACTTCTAAAATAAGTAACCATGTGTATTAACACTGGTGAATTTTGTATGGCTTATGATTACAAGTGTAAAACATGCATGAGAAATTAAACAAGTGGCAAGATAACAAGTTTTCTTTCAATTTAAAATGTATAAAATATACATAATAAAACAAAACTAGGCTGTTCATGTTCCCTGTACAAAATTCCTTCCTTCAATTCTACAAAATCAAAGCCTAGTAACTCAAAGCCAGTAAAAAGAAATAAAAAACTATCTTCAATCAAAAACCTGATAATTTAAAACCAGAGTGAAAAAATCAAAGCGGAAGCAAAGAATTATCTCAAACAAGTTCTAAATTGCAATCTGAAGTATTTCAGAGAAAATCAGAAAGCATGCAAGTTAATAATCAAACTCAAGAAGCAGTTCAAGGTTTCAACTTTAGATTGTAAACTGAAAACTAAAGCAAGCTGTAGATCAACTCAGGTAAATTCAAGCAAACCCATAAGTAAATTAGAATTTAAAATCTGAAGAAATTAAAAACCATTATCTCATCATCTCAAGTACTTGAAATCGGATTATCTCCAGATTAAGACTGCAACCAACAATCAAGCTTTAGATTAAAATCTAGATCATCTCAAATTTTCAGATCAAAGACTTAAAATTGTCCTCTGTTCTTCAGTGTCAGGTGAGCAAACTATCCCAAATAAAGTTTAAATTTGTGTTATACTTTGATATATGTGTTAATTCTGGGGTGAAATTGTTTGCATGGATGATAGATATTTGGAATAGTATGAATTATTGTGTAATTCATGTGTATGCAAGTGTACATTATGTTATATATCTCTGATATATATATATATATATATATATACAGGTTCAAAAACATGAGAAAGAAAATCCAATGACTCCTTATACAATCTGTTTTAGACTTTAATTCCTAAATGGAAAATGATCATATGAATGTAACATCATTTTTAAAAATAAATTCAAGTGGATTTATCTAGTGACTATTTCAAAAACCAGGATGTACAGTGATGATCAAATATAAGTTGAAAATTCAGTCAATTTAATTCCAAGTTTCGAATTCATAACTTCACTCGTAATTGAAAATAATGATTTTTGATAAAGGTTTCATGATTTTTATGTTTGAAAATCGAACGAAATTGCAAGATGAACGGAAACTGTACTTCATTTAATTTTCGGTGAACCACGTCGAGCTGGGTGTTGAAATCCATGGTGAAGAAAGCTTATGCGTCGGTGAGTATATGAAAAATGTTTGTTAATTTTTTTAGCAATCAAGGATGTCGTTGAAGTTGTAGTAGGGTTTAAAAGCATTTTTAGATAGACGTTGTTCTCAAGCCAATTTCGTCGACATGGAGTGACTGGAGGGGATCAGAAACCCCATATATAAAACTTCTCCTTTTAAGATCCGTAAAACTCAAAAATTCTTTATAAATCTCCAAAGCCATTTTTAAAACTGTTTCCATATTTAGACTGACTTATTTAATAACTCTTTGAGTCAGTAAGGTTCCTTTGATAAACCAGAAATTATTTAAGATAACTTTAAACAACAAGTTATTATTTAAACATCCTTCAACTTCTTTTTAATTAAATCTCACTTAAAATAATAACTTTAGAATCTCACTAGTAATATATTAAATTAATTTTAGCACAATTATTGTATTAATAAGTTAACTTCAACACAATATTAATATAATAATTAATTAACTTTAAAACGTTATTAATACATTAATCAATTAACTTTTATTGAGAAAAAATCCTTTTCACTGCTGCATATATATCTCCATCTCTTCATATCAACCATTCATTCATCCGTGCTTAATCTGGCCCGTTCATTCATTCAAACGGTTACAAAGTGGGTTCATAGGCTCAAAAGCCGATCAGGAAAGCTGCTATTTATTTTACAGAGAATCTTGTACATCTCTTTATATATACGCACTATCATTTGCTATGTATGATATCAATTAATCATTTAATAAAAGAATCATTGTTCTTTTCATCATTTTCTACATTTTCACATTTCTATGAAATTCTTATATGGTATTAGAGCCATAAAGAAACCGCTTAAAAGAAAAAAAGGAAGAAGGAGTAATAAAACCCATCATCTGAGTTTCATCCCTTATCAGAGATTCGAATCTCATCACTTAAGGGATTGATCCAGTATTTGAATCCTGTGCCTTAACAATTTGTTGTTTCTGACTACAACAAGATTCAACATTAAATCTTGAATGAAAGCAATCAAAAATCTTAGAGAATCAGAGAAAGAAACCAGAAAAACATCACAACACATAGGAAATTGCCATCCAGAAAGAAAATACATCAGAAAGTTCATCATCCAAATTTTTCTTTGGTTACAACTTACCAGTTCTGCTTTAATTTCCAGATTCTTGAAACTTTATTCTTGATCAAGACAACTTCATACGTTCCTTTTTTGACTGCTACCCACTGTTATGTTTTAAACCAGATTCATCATGGTTGAAGAAGACAATTCACCCAAATCATCCAACCCAAATACTTCTCAACTTTCTAACACGACATAAAACTTGATCTAGACTATGATAAGCCCACAGAGCCAACTGGTATCGGTACACTTGAATGAAGATAACTATCTTCTATTGAAATTTCAAGTTGAAACAACGATTCAGAGATATGGGCTTGAGAGCTATATTCTTGGAACCGTACAAATTCAACCAATTTGCATCAATGGCAACGAAAACAAAGTTATCAACAATGAGCATTATGTGAGATATCATAGACAAGATAGACTCATATGCTCATGGTTGTTAATATTTATAAGTGTGAATATTCTATCACATGTGATAGTGTGTAAAACTGCTCATGAAATCTGAACTACTATTAATAAGGTATTGAATCCTCAATATGCTGCTAAAGTGATGTTCTAGAAAAGATAGTTACACAACATCAAGAAAGACAGCCTCAACATGAGAGAATGCCTCTCAAAAATCAAGACAACCTATGACTTGCTGGAAGCTGTAAGTTACGGTATCTTTGATTCTGGGCAGATAATGACAATATTAAATGGATTAAGTGACGAATATGAAGCAGTGGTGGCAGTTATATCATCTCACAAAATTCCACCATCAATAGATGATGTTCATTCTGTAATGCTTGCATATGAGGCAAGAATTGATAACAAGAAAGTTCATGAATCAAATTTCTCTGTGAATTTTGTTGCTAACTACAAATGCAAAGGAAAACCAGCAATAAACCAGAACAGACAATGCAAAGGGGTGGATATTCCAATAAATCTAGAGGAAGAGGTAAATGGAACGGTAATAACAGGCCTAGGTGTCAGACTTGTGAAAAATTGGATTACACTGCAGCAAAGTGCTACTTCTGGCTTAACTTGAATTATGTTCCAGGAAAACACAACAACAATCAAAGAAATCAAAATTTCAGTGCAAATATGGCACAAGTTCAACATGATTCAAGTAATTTATCTGAAACTAGAAACCAGCAAACTGAGATTGCAAAACCAGAACATATTCCAGATGAGGATTGGTATCCAGATTCAGGAGCCACAAATCACTTCACCAACAATTTAGGCAATATAAATCTTGGAAACAAGAAATACAATGGTATGAGTTCTATACACATGGGTAATGGAAAATCAATTGCAATCACGCACACTGGCAGTTCATACATTATGGGAAAAAGGAAACTATATTTAAATAATTTACTTAGGATGCCACTAATTAGAATAAATTTGATGAGTGTGTCACAGTTTGCAAAAGACAACAAAGTTTACTCTGAATTTTATCCACATCACTGCTTAGTTAGGGATACCCTAACTAGAGACATTCTCTTGCAGAGAAAGAATATAAAGGTATATACAAGCTCAGTGTGACTAATCCAAGAAAATCGGAATTCAAAAGAATTTGGTGTAATAGTTCTGATATCAAAAAGAAGAAAATTGTAAGAACTTTGATATGTGGCATTGTAAATTGGGACATCCAAATACTATAATTGTAAAGCATATTTTGAATAATAGCAATATTTTTTAATTATACTTCAATGCTATATATGTGCACATATTTTCAAATGGAAAAAAGTCATAAATTGCCATTCTTAAATTCTAAAACACTTTACAGCGAGCCACTTGAACAAATTGCCACTGATTTATAGGGCCAACACCACTACACAGTGATTATGGCTACAGATACTATATATCCTTTGTTGATGCTTATTCTAGATATGTTTGGATATATTTCTTAAGGTCAAAAGATGAAACTTACAATGTTGTATTGCAGTTTATATCTCAGGAAGAAAGACAAACCAACAGTCAAGTTAAAGTAATACATCTGATGGTGGAACAGTGTACATGCCTCCAAAGCAGTACTTTCAAGAGAGTGGGATTGTTCATAGAACAACTTGCCCTTACACTTCTGAACAAAATAGGCTTGTTGAAAGATGACATTGACAAATTGTTGAAACCGATCTCACTTTGCTAGCGAGGCATCCATGCCATTAAAATTTTGGCCAGATGCCTTTGCTACAACAATTTTCTTAATTAATAGACTACTATCAAAGAATCTAAAATTTAAAAGTCTAATAGAAATTCTGTTTAATATCAAAACAGACTATCAAAATTCAATAATTTTTGGTTGTCTATGTTTTCCTTATCTCGGACCATACAATACCCATAAGTTGAATTTCAAGTCATCTCCTTGTACTTTTTTGGGTTATACTACTAACCAAAAGGAATATAAGTGTATAGACAGTAATGGCAGGATTTTTATTTCAAGGCATGTAGTGTTCAATGAAAAGGTTTTTCCCTTTAAGGAATCAGAAATTAAAACATCAAAGAAAGTATATAATCCAAAAGATTTTCTGCCTCCCATACCTGCCTTACCAGAAGAAGTGATGCAAGTTCCCAAAGCATCAACAGAAGGTGATAATAGGTTTCACACGAGTGAATCAGACTCACAACACACCATGTCCAATTAAGGGCCAGATCATGAGCAAGTTGAATCATCGAACACACCTGCAGATGCACCTCAAAAAAGAGTGAATTTGCATTTTACCCCTCATTAAACTTCAGAAGAAACACAGACTTACAATGATCATCGGCAAAAATAAGAAAGCATTTATCGTCAACAAGATACTAGAGCAGGTCATCATATGATAACAAGGTCAAAAAGTGGGATATTCAAGCCAAAGATCTACACCGCAACTTTAGACACTGAAGAGCCATGCACTCATTATCAAGCAATGGAGAATGAGAATTGGAAATCAACAATTTTAGAAGAATACAATGCTCTTACGGCAAACAGGACATGGCATCTTGTTCCTTTACCTATAAACAAAAACATAGTAGGGTGTAAATGGACCCTTAAATTAAAGAAAAATGCTGATGATATAATGTCAAAGTACAAGGCAAGGCTAGTAGCTAAGGAATATTCACAACTGAGTGATTTTGACTTCAATGAAACTTTCTCACCTATTATGAAACCCACTACTATAAGAACTGTTATTATTATTGCCTTGTATAGAAGTTGGAACGTCAAACAAATTGATGTGAATAATGCCTTCTTGAATGGTGTCTTACGGGAAGAAGTGTATGTGGAGCAGCCGCATGGATTCATCAAAGAGGAAAAGAAAATTTACTTTGTAGATTAAACAAAGTTATTTATGGGCTGAAATAGGCCTCAAGGGTGTGGTTTGAAAAGCTTAAAGAGACTCTCACTGGACTGGGCTACAATGCTACAAAATCTGACGACTCTTTGTTTACAAAATTTAGTAATAAAATAATTTTTTATGTACTTATATATGTTGTTGATTTTATCATTACAGGAAATAATGAAGAAGAGATCAACAGCCTGATAAACTACTTAAATCAGAAATTTTCTGTTAAAGATCTGGGTGACTTCAACTACTTTCTTGGAATTGAGGTTAAAAGACATTCAAATTCATCTATTCAGCTAAGTCAGAGAAAGTACATTGCTGAAATTTTAAATAAAGAAAAAATGAATCAAGCAAATTCTATTTCTACTCCTATGGTCAGCAATTTACATGTTTCCAAATACAAAAGTGAAGCAATAACCAATGATAAACAATACAGAAGCATTGTTGGAGCACTACAGTATGCAACTATTACAAGACCTAAAATTGCCTACAGTGTTAATAAAGTCAGTCAATTCAGGCAACCACAAACAGATGAACACTGGAAAATGATGAAAAGGATTTTAAGATATCTTAAAGGAACGACTGACTCTGGTTTAACACTAGAAACAAGCAAATATATCAATATAACAGGATATGCAGATGCTGATTGGGCCTCTGATCCTGATGACATGAGATCTACAACAGGATATTGCATATTTTTAGGCAATAATACTATATCATGGTGTTCAAAAAAATAGATTACTGTATCAAGATCTAGTACTGGGGCTGAATATAGAAGTATAGCCAATGCAACAGCGGCAATAATGTGGATTCAGTCCTTACTTGGTGAATTACACATAAAACTTAATGGCAAATCAGTTATATGGTGTGATAATCTCAGCACAGTTCATCTTACTGCCAATCTAATATTACACTCAAGAACAAAATACATGGAATTAGATCTGTATTTCGTGCGCAAAAAAGTAGCAAAAGGAGAATTGGAAATAAACCACATACCTTTTACTTACTAGGTAGCAGACATATTGACCAAGCCTCTATCTAAGATAAACTTCATTCGACTAAGAGAAAAACTGAAAGTGAATAACTCACAAGGCAGCAAGAAGTCTACTGATGAAAGAGTCACCCCTGAGGATACTACCGGATAGCAGTTGAAGGAACGTCCAGCTTGTAGCTCTCAATCGAACTAATTGATGAGAAGGTCGACTTCAAAAAATCGAGTTGTAAATGAAATCGGTAACTTTAAGCCTAATCGCAACTAAATGAAGAATCTTTAGTTGATCTCAAAACAAATCTCTTGCCAATCTTATTTTTTTGGAATCGCACTTAAGAGAGGATTTAAAAAAATTCATCAAACCCTAGCTACCAAAGGGTTTGCGGGGGAGTATTGAGAAAAAACCCTTTTCACTGTTCCATTTATATCACCACCTTTTCATACCAGCCATTCATTCATATGTGCTTAATCTGGCCCGTTCATTCATTCAAACGGTTACAAAGTGAGTTCCATGGCTCAAAAGCCCATTACGGAAGCTGCTGTTTATTTTACAGAGAATCTTGCACATCTCTTTATATATAAGCAGCGTCATTTGCTGTGTATGATATCAATTAATAATTCAATAAAATAATCATTCTTCTTTTCATCATTTTCCGCAATTTCACATTTCACTCAAATTCTTATAACTTTTAACTAATATTAATATGATAATTAATTAAACCTATAATATAGTTAAATAACATTGATTAAAAACTAAAGTATAGTTAAATCAATTTAAATAAATAATTAAATTAAAACTTTTAAAATAATAATTGAATAACTTTTAAAATAATTAATAAATGTTCTTAAATAACTTTTAGGAGTTATATTAATAAAATAATTAACTTTAAATCATTATTAAACACAATTAATAATTATTTTTATAACATTATTAATAAATAGTTTTTGCCTTTTAGATCTTCTTCCTAAATCATAATTATCATTAAAACCTTATAATAGATAATAATTATTCTTAAAATAACTTTCAAATCAATAATTAATTTTCAAATTTGAGAGAGCTTAACGATCCCCATAATACTTAAGCAGGGTACCATATTATTCCGCTAGACGGGTATCCAAATTATCCCATTCAATTTAATTTAACAATACAGTGTTTATTTGGCCAAATAGGTAACACCGTCTATGTAAAATTAATTAAACTACATTATTATCCAATTTAACGTAATAATTATCATGCGGCATTAATTTATCACTAGATTATGTACACCAAAAAGAACAACAACTTATGCCATTGCGTTGTGCTTGTCGATACGAACTCAATGCAAAAATCCGCATGTTAAACTTATTTCAAATGGGTAAGCAATACATTTTCTATGTTAATATACTTAACTAATGTAAATAAAAACAATTTAAAAAAAATGTTCTTCACCAACCAAGGACCCAAAGCCAAAATGGATGCATGCAACTGCTAAATTTATGTGATTCAAATATTTTTTAAAGAAGACAAGAAAATAATTTATTGATTCATTCAATCAATTAATTAGGCTATATATGGAAAGATATAGAAGAAGGATATTTGTGATTTCTTTTGGAAAAGGAAACTAATTAATTAGCCAATCAATTAATCAATCGATGCATTTGTTATACGAAGAAATAAATGAATTGGTGTAGAGAATCAATCAATCAAAGGAAAGATATAGAAACCAAGATCACGCCGTCTATTTGTACTAAAATCAAAACATGCAATTTGAAAAGATATTTGGGTAATCAAAAAATTGATTTTCTTAATCTCCAAGCAACCCTTCATTATCAAGACTATCCAAATGAAGGAATTTCATCTTCATATGTGTGAGAGTGTGAGAGAGCATCCACCATTATCCTCTTCTTCAGTAATTTTCTGGAGTCAATCAATTAGGGGTTTTGAGCGTAAACAAGTCTTTGGATAAATTGAATATTCAATTTGTAATTATAGGTTAGTCTCTCCACTTTTCTACCTATAATTTTGTAGTCTCCCTCTCTTTTGTACTCTCTTTCTTCAGTGAAATAAAGAATAGTTGTTGGATCCCTACATGTAGGCAATGTAGCCGAACCACGTTAAATCTTTGTGTTCTCCGCTCTTATATTTCTCTTTGTTTGATGATTATTTTTCATTGAATTTGTGGTCGATAAACAGTAGACAAGCTAGATCCTTCTCTGGATTGATTCTGCGCTTTAGCATTTCGTTGCAGTTTTGGAATTTAGTGCAAATTAATTGAATTTCCACACAGCAGATTGGTATCGGAGCTAGTTGTCTTGTTATAGATTAGTTATCAATGGAAAATTCTTTTATTAGTAGTATGAAAAATTATGGCATTGGCAAATTTGTTAGAAAAGGAGTTTTTGGGACATAGAAGGTGAAGACTAATGACGATGTTCTTCGGAAACAATTTTATTTATTTAGAGGAAGAGATAAAAGCCAGAAGCACCTTGAAGGTAGAAAAGATATGCATTAGTCTCATTTCATGGGTCTTAGAAGACATGCTTGCTATTATTTTAAGAAGAAGGGACATTTCATGCAGGAATGTCCAACTTTTAGAAATAAGAGAGAGAAGACGGAGAAAGCTTCAGTTTTTCCAATAGTTAGATCAGATGCAGATAGAAGTGATAGTAATACATCATTGTTTTCAATAGTATTTCACCTTTGGAGCATAATAGTTGGGTGACTGATTATGGAGCCTCTTGCCATATAACGCCAGATAGGAGTTGTTTTGTAAGTTACAAGAAGATTGATGGTGGAGCAGTTCATATGGAAAATGACACATCTTTTCATGTTGTGGGCGCTGGAAGTGTGAGGTTTAGGATTCATGATGGTGTTGTTAGGACTATCACGGATGTTAGACATGTTTCGATGTTGCGTGGAAGTTTGTTATCAGTTGGAGCTTTGAGTAGACTTGGTATGGGCATAATAGTAGACGGAGAGAATTTGAAAGTGGCGAAGGGTTCCTTGGTACTGATGAAAGGGGTGCGAGTTAATGATATTTATGTGCTTCATGGAGAGACAGTCTTAGAAGAGTCGGTAGTTTCTACCGATTCTAGTATTTCAGATTCTACTCGGTTATGGCATCTTCGTTTAGGTCATGTTGATGAGGTGAGTCTTAAAGTACTAAAGAAGCATGGATAGATTGATGGTGTTTGTCAATCGAAGCGTAGCTCTTGTGGAGATTATTCTTTTGGAAAGAAGAAGCATGTCACATTTATGTTGGAAGACCTAAAGCTATAGAGTTTCTAGAATATGTTCATTCTTATTTGCGAGGATCCAACCTAGTTTCATCTTTGGCTGGAACCAGTTACTTCGTTTTTTTGTGAATGATTTCTCACGTAAGGTCTGGGTCTATTTATTAAAGGCCAAAGACGAATATTTGCACAATTTTCTAAATGGAAGACCTTGGTAGGGAAGCAACCGAGGAAGTGTTTGAAGGTTCTCAAAGTTGAAAACAGTAGTGAAATTATGTCACAAGAATTTACTAACTATTACGTGTCCGAGCATGTAATTAGAGATTTTTTCTACTTCTGTTGAGTCACATTGTTATGCAGTGGCGGACAACATACGTCGGGTATTGTGGGAGAGAGCTATGAGCTTGCAAACAACTGCTGGTCTAGAAGAGAGATTTTGGCCAGGAGCGATATCTATGGCAGTATTTCTCATCAGCCACACACCTTCGATTGCCATAAATACGAAGATCCCAAAAGTGATATGGAAAAGAGAGCATGTTGATTATTCATTCCTTAAAGTGTTTGGTTGTTCAGCTTATTTAGGAGATCAGTGACACGATAAGTTGAAGCCTAGAGAAAGTAAGCACATTTTGTTAGGCTATAGAGAAGGAGTGAAGATGTATCAGTTGTGGTGTAAAACAAATAGGAGAATTGTGACTCGCAAGCATGTGATATTTGATGAGAGGTCTTTGTTGAAGATGGAGCCTCCATCAAGTGATGACATTGAAAGGACAGAAAATTGCCAAACACATTTGGAGTCATCAGATTGTTTCCATATTCGGAAAGATATCGGTATTTATGATGATACCATTGTTGATGAGAAGATTATAGAGGTTTAGACTCTAGGTGGAGCTCACTTGTTGAAAAGGCCTTTTGGTTCAATTGGCCTTATTTGTAAGCATATTTGTAGCGATGATTCATCATCTTATGCTTTCAATGATGGGGAGATTGTTGGCGAGTCTGCGAATGTTGAGTTAGGAAAGTCAAGCAAAATTCTTGTGGAGGAGATTGGAGTAGATAATGTTGAGTATGTCCTCACTCAATTTGGAATGGAGAAGATGAAGCATGCCATTAAATTCCCATTGGTCTCTCGAAGCTTAGTATCTACATGTTCGTCTCCAGCATCGGATTTGTTGAAGAATTTTGGTATTTCCTCGTATGCATTATTTTTGTTGATGTACATACTATCTTTCTTGTGCTTGGGAAAATTTGGAAGCTCTGTTTGGGCCATATTGCCCAAACTATTTCACATTGAGCTTGTTGACTAGACCCAATGATTTTTCGAGATGTGGTGATGCAGAGAGATTGTTATATTTGAATCAAGGTGGAATGTTGAATTTATGTGATTCAAATATTTTCCAAAAAGACAAGAAAATAATTAATTGATTCATTCAATCAATTAATCAGGCTATATATGGAAAGATAAAGAGGAAGGATACGTGTGATATCTTTTAGAGAAGGAAACTAATTAATTAGCCAATCAATTACTTAGTCAATGCATCTATTATATGAAGAAATAAATGATTAGGCATGGAGAATCAATCAATCAAAGGAAAGATATGGAAACCAAGATTACGCCATCTATTTATACTAAAATCAAATCATGCAATTTGGAAAGATATTTGGGTAACAGAAAATTGATTTTGAAAGTCTTCATTATCAAGTGTATTTAAATGAAGAAATTTCATCTTCATATGTATGCGAGTGTGAGAGAGCATCCACCATTATCCTCTTCTTCAGTAAAGTCTAATTTATGCAGTCAATCAATTAAGGGTTTTGAGCGTAAACAAGTCTTTGGATAAATTGGTTATTCAATTTGTAATTATGGGTTAGTCTCTCCACTTTACTACCTATAATTTTATAATCTCTCTCTTTTGTACTCTCTTTCTTTAGTGAAATAAAGAATAGTTGTTGGGTCCATGGACATAGGCAATCTAGCCGAGCCATGTTAAATCTTTATGTTCTCTGCTCTTCTATTTCTCTTTGTTTGGTGATTATTTTTCATTGAATTTGTGGTCGATAATTAGTCGACAAGGTATATCCTTCTCTTGATTGTTTTTGCGCTTTAGCATTCTGCTGTAGTTTTGGAATTAGTGCAAATTAATTGAAATTTCCGCACAACCGCAACAACATCTCACATTCACGTTTTCACAACTTTGAAAGCTTCCTCATCAATTTCAAACCAGGGTCCAAGTTTCCAAGACCAACCAAAACACAGCCTTGCACATAAATCTTATCCTCCCTCTATATGCGATTGCACACATTAACTACCGCCTTCAGCTGCCATAGCCTACCCCTTGCCCCATGCCTGCTACTCCGTGTATCATGCCTACTACTCCATGTCTCACTCCTGCACCTTTCTCCTAAACACGACCAACCCAAGCCAACAGCAGCCTCCTCCTCTACTTTAAAATGCACACCTGCACTTAATATTTCCCATGCAACTACTTGCAAAGCCCGTCACCAAACATGCATGCTATAGAAGCTTATCCATCACATGAATGTGTAAGTGCACAATTATATATGTCTAAATGTTCTTCCATTGCTTCACGTCAGCACTTACAGCCACCACAACCTCTACAAGCCACCATTTTGAGTGCAACTAAAATGGAAAGTGTCGATCTCCTCACCCCCTACAACTTTCATGTTGATGACATTTGCTAATTCTTGATGTATAGAAAGTTACTGGGATTATTAATAAAAGTGGACAATAGTATTTGAAATGACAGAGAATGAAAATGTATTTGAAACGTGCATGTGAATTGGTCCATGTTATCTTTTATTAAGAAATTCCAACAAACAAAATTATTATGTCTGCCCAAACATGTCAAAAGTTGGCCAGAAGTACATTTGCAGAGAATTTGTGTGCGTGTGTTTTTAAAAGTTTAGATAATACAAAGTTTTGGGGTACTTTGCTGCACCATATCTCACTCACGTACGAGCCGCAAAGGATAGGAATAAAATTACGGTCGTTCACAACAATGCGATACGATCACAAAATAACAATAAAATAGACAAGTTATCTCATTTTATGAAGTGTCAAAAATGCCCACGTTTTTCGTGAAATACGGCCGCGTAAGCATTGCTACTAAAAAATTTCTAGTTTTTAGAATTCGTGTAAATTAAAAAAGGTAACTGTTGCCTTTTTTACGTATCAAGCCATTTTTTTGTTAATTGCATCATACAAACCTACTATCATTCAGGTAAACATGCACATTTATGGACACAGATTGTTGGTGCAAGGAGGTATCAATATGGTTGTTGTGGAAAAAATAAAGTTGATGGTAGATAGTGGGTTTAACGAGATTTCCAATCATGTATTAGTCGGAGCATATGCATTAGGTATGAATTATATGGGCGAGAAACTGTGAATTCGACAGTTGGATATCATGACCAAACTCTTTTTTACGAAGTTTAATCTTGACGCTACAATGCCATGTTAATTTTCTTAATTATAGTGCAATGATGAAGAATATGTATATAAAATCATAAACGTAGCAAGTGGAATGTAATTGACATGAATTTGTAATGCTTTCTTTCACCAAAACCAGAAACCAAGATAGTATATGCTAGGCGTGGCTCGCACTGTATTAGAGTGGGTGCGTCGATTGGATTATAATCAGTGTCATATGGTAAAATATCCTAAAGGGGAGAAGCATAAATATGAGACTGGTAGCATATAACAATAAGATATTACTTTCGTTACAATAAACGTTACCATGAAGTGCTGAAAATTTCATTAGTACATGCATTATAACAGTTCACATTGATATAGTAAAACGAGGACAGAGTAGAGCATTTCAGTTGTTGATTATATGATTTTCCTTCCTTTCTTAACCCTTACTGTGTGTGCTTCTAGATTCAGCTCCGCTTGAAATCTGTATATTTTGTACTTTATAGGAGTTGTTGAGTTTATGGCGAAGGTAACAACCTATATATATGTGAAGTAGGTGGGAAACTCGTCTAATTGCAGACGATGTAAAAGGAAATAAAGCGCTATTGTTTTACATGATAGTTTGTTAGCAATTTCAGTTGTACCTAAGTAAGGGTTGTATCAGTTGATTTTGAGGGGCCCAATTTAGCCCATGTAGCAATCTTCTTTGCAGCAAGCTTTCACTATCCACTCCCTGCAATGAATTTCGGTAAGCTTAGCAAGGATTGTGAATCCACCGTTGTCACGGCCAACAACGGGGTTGCTACCGAACACTTTCCTTCAGAATTGAATGAGTTATCGTCGCATTTCCATACCTACAAGGGGATCGCTGCCACTTCTCCTGTGATCGTTCAGCCATCGAAGGAATGCAATGGCAAAGGCTTCGGAGTTGTTGTGCACGAACAAACCCCCAATGCAGGTAACTTTCTAATCTTTGCTTGAAGATTTTCAATTCACGCATAACGAAATTGCTGAGATAACCACCCTTTATTCTGATATTGTAGATCAAACTCCTCTTCTTGCTGAATTACCTTCTCATCACGACGTTGGGTCTGCTGTTATTTAAACTACATCAATTGTTGTCCCTGCTTCTGGCTCACAGCCATGTCCGCACTCTAATAAAATTAAGGCTCTGCATGGCTTGGATGACCCCTTTGTTTCTCAAGAGGAGATCTTGGCAGCTACTGGTGCATAAGAGCAAGTAGACTATGGAAACCAACCAGAGAAAGCAAAAATGAAGCAACCAAAGACCGAGGAACAGATGATTGCGATGAAAAAGGAGAAGGTTGGAGCATAGATGAAGTCATCAAAGGGCTCTTATCGATCCCACAGGCATAAGGGGAAAGAAGGTTACTCCAGTTGTTATCCTATAGAGAGTGAGGGTGCCACGGGTTTAAGACCATAGTGCGGGTGGAATTTCAGCAACCTAATTCCCTTTATCTATAGATAGCCTCTTTTTTAAGTGGACTTTATGATCTTTTTTACTACTTCCACTTGCCATCTTCTTTCGGATGAGCGACCGTGGAAAATCTCTTCTTGATTCGGAAGCGTTTGCAAAATTCTTTGAACTAGATGCTTTTGAATTGAGTCTCGTTGTAAGTGATGATTTTATGTGGCATGCCAAACCTATAACTAATGTTTTTAGTAATGATGTTAATGACTTTATTTATGGTAACAGTGGCTTGCGGTTCTGCTTCAGCCCATTTATTGAAAAAGTCAACGACAACTATAGCATATTTAACCTCTCCTTTAGTTATCGACAATACACCAATCAGATCAATTCTCCATTTTGTGAATGACCATAGGCTGACCATCTAATCTCTATTAAGGGAGTTCTTTTGATCTTTTTGAATGTCTGGTGTAACCTACTACATCGCGATTTACAGTTGGCCAGAAATACTCGTTTTGGAGGATTTTCTTTGCAAGGGTTTGCCGCCGTATGGTCTCCACAGTCACCTTCGTGAATATCCCTCAATATCTTTTGAGCTCGTCACCAGTCACACATCTAAGCAAAGGGGTAGGGAACCTCCTTCGGTAGAGTATCCCATCCGGTATTATGGATCACAGTGCCTTCCAAAGAATCTTTTTCCATTGGTTTCAATCTACGTGAAGATTTCTTGGAAGCAAGTAGTCTTTGGTTGGCATCATCCATGTGTTTTGGTTCAATGGTGGTCTCAAAAATCCAATGGACATTAATTTCGATTATGCTTGTAGCGGTCAAGGTATCAACCGGGACCAGTCCTAATGATTGAGCTTCTCCGGAACTGGCCAATTTAGCTATGTAGTCAGCCTTCATGTTATGCTCTCTTGGGATGTGAGTTATGGTGTAATGTTTGATGTCATTTGGCAACTCTTGCACTTTAGATAGATAAGAAGAAAGGTTCTCCTCTCGAGCCTGGTATTGGCCTTTCACTTGACAAATGACTAACTGAAAGTCGTTATAGATGTGTATGGATTTTATCTCTAGCTCTTTCACAATTTTAGCCCAGCTATCAGTGCCTCATATTCTGCTTCGCTATTTGTCGTTGGTAATTCTAATTGTAATGCATAGCAAATGGCTTATCCTTTGGGAGTCTTAAGCAATACCTCTACCCTCGAGCAGAAGTTATTAGATGTGTCATCGACAAAGAGCTTCCATCATGTTTCCACTTCCGGAGTAATTTCTTCTTCATCATCCCGTGTAGTAAATTTGGCGATGAAAATTTCCCAATGCTTGCCTGTTGGTTGCCCTTCTAGGATGGTAAGTGATTACATATTGACTCAATTCAATGTTCCATTTAATAAGCTATTCAGAAGTCTCATGGCGGTACAATAGTTGCTTTAAGGATTGACCAGTCAATACTTTGATCGGATGTGCCTTAAAATACGGTCGTAACTTCTTGGATGCGATCAAGAGATAATACATCAGCTTTTCCAATTTTGGATAATTTTTCTAGGCTTCAGTGAACCGTTTGCTAATGTAGTATACAGGTCACTGGATCCTAGCTCCTACGTACAAGAGCAGCCTTAATGCGTGCGATGAGCCTACAAAGTAGATGAACAAGTACTCTCTATCTACTTGCTTTGATAGGATTGGCGGGGTTTCCATATGTCGCAGCAACTCTTTAAACGTGGTTTGACAAGCCTCATTCCATTCGAAATTCTTCTTTCCTTTCTTTAGTGCATTAAAGAATGGTATACATTTGTCGGTAGCTTTTGAGATGAACTGGCTTAGCACTGTGACTTCCCTATTCAGGCTTTGTAACTCCTTGTTCTTTGGGCAGTAATTTGCTCACAATTTAGTTCGATGCCTCTGAGGCTCACTATGAATCCCAAGAACTTTCCGAAGGCTACTCCAAAGTGAGATTTAAGTGGATTGAGATACATCCCATATTTTTGGAGTATTTCACATATTTCGGCGAGATTATCCAATTGGTTAGCGGCTATTCAAGATATAACCAACATGTCATCCACATAGACTTCCATGGTTTTTTCGATCTAACACTTGAACATGGTGTTTTCTAATCATTGAAAAATTGGTCCAACATTCTTTCAACCGAACGGCATTACCCTATAGCCCTAGATCGGCGATGAAGTTAGAGTTTTCCTAATCACGCTCATGCATCAGGATCTAGTTGTATCCTTCATATGCATCCATAAATGATGGTAATTCATGTCCAGCAGTCCCAACTACAAGCCAGTCAATTTTGGGCCGAGGAAAGCCATTTTTCGGGTAGGCTTTTTTTAAATCCGATTAATCGATACAAGTTCACTATTTCTCATTGGACTTATTGACCAAAAACGAGTTAGACACCCATTTTGGGTAGGGCTCATCATGGATAAAACCGTTGGCCATTAGCTTGTCAACTTCTCTCAACACCTTGGATCGTTTGGGGCCTAGACTATGCCTCTTCTGCTTTACTGGTGTATGCTTCGGGTCAATGTTGAGCGCATGGAACGCAATTTTTGGTGATACCCCACACATGATAGAATGTGTCTAAGTGAACACATATAAGTTGGCATGAAGAAATTTAGTGAGTTTCATTCGCATCTTGTTTCCAAGGCGCGGTCCAATTTTCAAGACCTACGGTGGGTCATCCATGTCGCTTGAGGCAGACACCATCAATTCTAATTGTGCTGCCCGATCCTCTACTGAACTCTTCTTTCTAGGGTCTAAAGCCTTTTCAAATCTGCTATGTCCCCAAGACAGGGGCGGCTCTATAGTTGCTATTCAGGAAGTTGTGAATGTGTAGGTTGTGAATGTTAGTTCTTCGATATAACACACCCTGGTGGCATTTTGGCCTCCTTTGATCACTCCAACTCTATTCCCTATTGGGAATTTCATGGTAAGGCACCACTAGGCTAAAGCAATTCTGAAATCTGCTACTGTGGGTCGTCCTAAGAAGGCATTGTATGCGAAAGCTTCATCTACGATCATGAAAGTTTGGATGAGGGAGACTCTTTAGTCGCCTTCCCCAATTCTATAGACAAGTTAATTGTTTCGATGGGCTGTTTGGATTCACTAATGAATCCTTGAATTTTTAATTAGGAAGAAGATACGTCTTTCATGCTGATCTTCATCTGACTAAAGGTATGTTTGAAAAGGATGTTCACAGAACTGCCACAGTCTACCAGTACTTGTTGGATCATAGAGGGTCTGATTCCTACTGTCACGACCATAGGATAGAGAGTTGGAGCTTTCCATCAGCGTCTTGTTTTTTGAATACTATGTCATCGTTTAGGGTTTCTACTGCTTAGCGGGGATTCCATCTTCGATTGCAAAGCAAGTTTCTTTGGGAGCGTGCCTCAATGAGCTCACATACCACTCTATTTCTCCCTAACTCTTCTGTGTGGGATGGGGTCCTCCAGAAAATGTTCCTATGATGAGTCCCTTATCAGTTCGCTAGATCCCTCTTCGCTGATTCCAGCTTGGTTCCCTTAATCTTTAGGAGCTTGGTTAGCTGTGGGTTGGTCAGGATTTTGCGATTTGCTCATGTATTGCTGAAGCTTGTTTTCCCATATCAACTCTTCAATCAAGTTCTTCAGGCGATGACACTCATTCTTGTTGTGGCCTTCATTCCATGGAAGCGACAATACTTTTTGGAATGCTTTTGTTGTTCATCTGCTTCCTTTCTAGGGGATTCTTGTACTCCTCTTCGCTTTTGTTGTGGGATAGATATTTTCCATAGTGTCATTGAGCTAGGTGTAATCTTCGGTCCCGAAGCCTTTAAGCCGGTTATTGTTACCAATTCATTCATTGGAATTCTGATTTTTCCTTTTTCGATTTCAATCTTTTCTCGCATTGCCTTCAGTGATCATGGAGGTATTTATCTCCTAGTTCATTTCTATACCACTCTACCAAATATCATCAGCTGTAAGCTAGTAATTTCCTTTCTAATTCTTGCACCTTTTTCAATCTCAAGTATTAACTCACCTTTCGGTTGAAGTCATTCCTAGTGGTAGGTTATTTCAGTTTAATCCATTTTCTGAATTCAGTTTCGAGGTGCATGGCGCAAAATAAGGCCATAAAAACCATATCCTTGTTTGGATTGCTTACTTCTATCACTACAATGTTGAACTGACTCATGAAAAACTTCATAGATTCATTTCGTCTCTGGAATAGACCAAAGAAGGACATCACATTTTTAGGCTGCACCGCATGAAGTCTGAATTGATCGTGGAATCTTGTTGCTAGTTGATCAAAAGTGGAGATGGATCTTGGTGGAAGCCTAGTGGACCACATGGAAGCAATTACCTCCAGAAAAATAGGGAAACATCTACATCGAACGGCATACAAAGCATTCTCTCCATCCATGTACCAACCATTCTTATATAAATGGAATTTCGGGTCTCTAGTTCCGTTATAGGATGAAATAGTTGGCATAATGAACTTTTTTAGGTACCGCTCATTTAGAATCTCATCAGTAAAAGGAGTTTGACTTGGAGCGGACCCCCATTCATCATCCCTTCTATCCTTACTTTCATCCATTAGTAACTTGACAATATCCGCGATATACATCTTAGATGTCCGGTAATCCGGAGGTCGGCCGTCAATAACTACACCGATTGTTTGGCTTTCCAAATGATCTCGGTTAGTGAGTTGATGTCTAGGCTCTCCTGTCTTTGGGAGAGCTACTTCCTCGGGGTCCCATTGGCTTGCAGTTAGCCTGGCTTTGGTAGTTTGGATCTCACTAGCTTTATCGAATGCATTGGCATTTCCTTCCAACTTGTCGTCGTTAAGTTGCTCTCCATATTCTAAATCTGAAAGGTCGGTAGCTATATCCTTCTGTCAGGTCTTCGCTCCAAGATTTAAGTTCATTGTTGGTTGCCTCACGGTGGGTGGAGTGCTTGTGTTTCCTTCTATGTTGATTCCCACGATTCCAGCTATCACTCCAACTACGAGTGCTTCCCATTCCTTCTGTTAAGGCCAGAAATGGAAGAATTTTCTTGTTTTATGATAGCTGTGGGTTCTGCCATGGTTCTTGGAGAAGGAAGTGATTGTATGGTCAAGAGGGCATTAGGATTGTCCATATGTGTTCTTAGACTTCTTTCCATATTCTCATTAATCTCATCGACCATCTTATTCAATTCATCTCCAGTAACAGCTTCGCATTGATTAGAGGATCCTGGCACCTGATCTTCTACGTTGGCGCCATTGACTCTGATTTGTTGATGACTCATCTCTTCTCCAGTAATCACCAACCCTACGGATCTTCTAGAAATAGTTCTCTTTATTCCTGGAGCTATTAATTCTTAGCAGTAGATCTTTCGAACGTAGATAATGGATCTAACTTCTGAACCTATCTAATCAAAAGTTGATAGCTAGATCTTAGCATGAGTTGGGTTCTCAATGAATGCACCAAAACGTTAAACCAAAAAATGGATCAACACCCTGTACTGAGTATAAAAGCACCATCCTTGTTTATTAAGGCAAATAAAATAGTAAAAGCAATAGTAAATCACAGAAAAAGTATATAAACAGAAGATTTTTATAGTGGTTCAACTATTAAAGAAGACAATGTCCACTTTATAACTTTTGTTATAGAACTGATTGTTGATCACAAGTACCAATTGGTTGCAATTCCAACAATTGAATAAAGAGAGTTCAGACCACCATTGATGGAGACAAAAGGAAGGATCTCAATTATCTCATGGCGGCCATTGTGAGGGAGAAGAAGGTTGAGGAATCTTCGTAACATAATTTCTTTGGTGATTAGAACAGCCAGCTCCTTTTCTGTTGAAGGTAGGATAGTACTTATAAGGGTCATATAGCACATGGATCTAGAGCATTGGAGGCTAATAATCGTCGATAGGAGGCGGCACATGAATTTTGGGAGTAAAGCGAGCTAATTGTTTGGATTAGTATCGATCCAACTGGATCAAATTGGTACTGATCCAATTGGATCAGATCAGTACCGATTTATATCTTTACTTTCGAAATGTCTATGCTGGCAAAGATTTATATCTTTACTTTCGAAATGTTTTCTACACTATGCACTAGTAATAATATCAAATGTTTCTTTTTAATGCGTATCAAGCATCTTTGACTATCATAAGGAGAAATCTCCTCTGATTCTGCGTTTGCATTGTGTGTGTGTGTGCGTGAGGCCTTATGGTAGTTTCATTTTCTAAAAAGCATTGCGAATCTATTTTAAAAATATCCCTTTGTTTGTTTTAAAAAGATAAACTATTTTAAGTTCTCACACCAGTCCCATGACTGACCTGGAGTTTATTGTTTCCTTCCTAAACTCTGGGTGCCCACCAATTTCCAAATGGACAGTCTAGAGTTAGGTTATCAGGATATTTTGGAATTCAGGAGTTGCTGGAGACAAGCTGGATGGCATGGCGTATTCACTAGTATATAGTATTTCTTTTCCGCTGTTTGTTGCTATTTGTTGTTGTACACTCTGATGATGTAATGCAATGTAATATGATGTAATGTAATAACTGATATAGTTCTTTGTTTAAAGATTATTCATTTATCTATTATATGTTGTTCCGCTACGATTGTAAGATTCTGATATTGTTCTGTTGTTTCTTTCCGTTCTGTTCTATCTTCTTCTTTCTTTTTCTTCTTCTTTAACCATAACGGTACGGTTTTTCGGCATTCGATTGCTCGACAGTTGATACAGTTGACGTATTGATGTCGGTTTTCGAGCGTCGAAAAATCGCAAACGTTACACAGAGAGTGTTATATCATACTCACTTCTGCAAATCCCAACAAGGCTGCACACTGGTAAATCTCCTCCATGGATTTACTTTCTACTATAATATCTTTATCAACAATCCTATACGGTCACTTTCACCCATTGCTTCCAACTAGTTGTGAGTGCACTTCACACGATCACTTAGTTGCAACTGCCCTTCTAGCATCTGAAAGCATAATATATCTTGGTCGTGCTATAGACTATTCGAAATTCCCATCCAGTAGCATTTTTTACTTTTCATTTTCACTATCCTTTGAAATTACTCAGTTTCTTCAGAATGTCCATGCAGTGGATCTTTTGGACACAGTGACATTGAACAAGTTCATCACAATTTTGGTTATGACCCTTGCATCGATCCATTAGGATGGATACTAGCATCTAGCAGTCATAACCTCGTACCATTTTCATTAGATGTTAAAATTATTATTTTTAAAATATTTGACCTTCCACATGGCATTTATTCCTAAAATGTCATTATATCTCATTGCATAACCCATATGATTGTCGTGTTCATGCATCATTTTACTATAGCATCAACTTATTCATAATAAAACAATTATAAAGCATGACAAAGAAATTTTTATCGAATATTGAAATTTAGGGCAATATAAGATTAATAATTTGTAATCGTTAATGAAATTTAATATAAATAAATTTGCAATGCATCATAAACACATTAACATTTCATCACAAATCATATCATTTAAACGTATATCATTTAAATTATTTTAAATAGGATTTAACAATTTTTTTCAATTTAAATCCCAGTATACACTTAAATACTCAAATTTATAGTTTGAAAATACAATATTATCTTAAAATAATCCAGATATATTTTATGGAATTTTCAAATAAATATATAGAGCTCTCATCTGTATTCTCCGTAAATAAAAAATATTTAAATCTTTAAAAAAAATCTCCTTTTCTAGTTTAATCCATATCATTTAAATTTCTTTGAGATTTTCAAATTATAAATTTCTAACATATTTCAAAGTTATTTTTATAGTTCCAACAAAAGTCCAAAAACCTAGAGTTAAAAAATTAAAAATATATAACTTTTAGTTTATTTCCTGGGACTAAACAAACGCAATGCATTGGAAACTTTAAACCTTTCAAAAATCATTCAAATACTTCATAAACCATAACTCCAGATATTTTAACTCATTTTTGCTAAGCAGACATAGCTTAACATCATCAAGTGCTCAAAACAAGCCAAAGGAAGAAGAAAAATTAAAAAAACACATAGAATGGCTAAAGTACTAGGCTTATTGCCCATAATTCGACCTGACCAGTCAATCGCTCATGCCTAGGGCCCTCGACCGGTTGTGACGATCGTTGCACAGTATTGCCCAAATCTTCACTAGTTTCGGTTGCTGTTCTTTAGCATTTGATGGTCGACTTCAATGTGACTTTGAGGATAATACCGACCGAACTTCAACCACATATACTACTTTCAATCAATCGCTTGTAGATTAACAGAGATGAAACATTGAAGTAATGAAGATACAACTAGCATAGTATACACACTGTTAATGGATAAAGCCATGTTATATTCACTATAAAATAATATTAAAGATTACACTAATTTCTTTCTTTTGTTAGCTGAAGAAAAGAAAAAAACCAACCCAACTCTCAATTTAACTTCCTTCTTTGAAGTCGAACGAGTAATGGAAAAAACAAGTCAGCTTTTGGAAATTTGAAGATGACATTGTCAAACTCAATAAGTCATTGAAAATAAATCCAAACTTTTTTTTGTTAATGATCGATTGCAAGTTAATGATGGAAAAAGAAGCATATAGCAAAAAAGTGATTGTTATCAGTTAACTTTATCTATGTAATGATGTTATTTATATGTTCTATTTACTAATGTAATGTTATATATTCTGTTATTTACTAGATTTGTTCTTATATATTAAGAGAACATATGACATTTTGTATACTCTTTACACAATTCTGCTCATCCTTCGTACTGGCACTTCAACAATTTGAGAGATTATTTACATTTACACCTTTATATTTCATTTTCCTAAATCTTATCATTAATTTAAGGTCCTTTCAATCATCAATTTCATTCACATTTTTCCATTCTAAATAAGTTAATTGAAAATAATTTTAGACACGCTATGAAATAATTTTATTTAAGTCTTAATTTGGTGTTGAATATTTTATTTTTATTTAAATCGTTGTAGGTTTTAGGCTAAACCAATGGAATCAATCATTCAAAGACCTGAAGTATTGGTTTCTAGGTAATTTTCCAATTTTTTGTTAACTTAACTCTATTTATTATTACCAGATATTATATTCTAATATTAGAAATTCAAATAATTATTTTTAATTTCTTTACTATATAATGATTTCATTATTTTTATTCAAGTTATTATATGGTTTAGATTGAGTTTATGTAATTAGGAAAACTAAAGGACTAAAAGGGAATTTTCAGTCCATGGAAGTGGAAGTATATTGTTTTGGAAAGTGTAGGAACTATCCAATGTAGAAAGAGCAATTTTGTTCATATTTGTGTTAAAATTACACCGATATTGGTATTGGTGGAATTCAAGAGGTCTTATGCAATGAAACCATGGGACCCCTTGAATTTCACCAATCACTACCTGTGTCATGTTACGCAGGTGCAAAAAAAGTTTGCATTGTAATGAAGGAATGCACAATTCAAACTTTACAAACGAGTACTATTTAGAATTTAGTATGCTAATAATTATAGTACTTAAATATTATTAAATGTGGATTTCAATATAAGTACATTAACATTTACACCCTTGTAATTTCATTTTCGAACATCTCAAATATTAATGATATCACTAATGTAAGTATCATACCATTAATTTCATGTAACCTCCTTCCATTTATTTATTTCATTTTGATTTAAGTTTCCCAGTCTAAAATATTACTTTCAGTGATTTTTAAATTTTGCATTAATTTGTAGCTATTCTTTATTTAATAGATATTATACTACAATTTTAACAAAACTCAAATAACTTTTGATTCATTCTTAACTGGGTAGTGACTTTACCATTTGTATTTAAATTGTTTTAGGGTTCAAATTGAGTTTATGTAATCGATAATTCTAAGAATTAATAGATCAATTTCAAGTAATATTTAAGTTTGTGGTAACTTATCTCTACTTTTTATAGGAATATACCATATTACAGTTTATACGTATTTCTATTTGTTTGTGGGAAATGAGAAGTATTTAGAATTTATCACTCTACTAATTATGGTATACTTATTTATTTTTATTAGTTAAATGCAGATTTTCAGTATCAGTGTATTATTCCGAAGGTAAAGTTAATTTATTAGGTTTGATTAAAATCAATCAATTCAAATTGGATATATTTTACTCAAACCTATTCTACGTATCATATTAAATAGGAATAGAATATTAGGAAACTTAAGGAAAAAAATACACTTTACCCTCTAAAAATAAATATGATAATTCATAACAAATTTCCACTATAAGATAACTATCTCTTATTATATTATTTTCATTTACACAATTCTTAGTTCTTATTGTTACTCTTACATTATTATCTGACAGGGCTTCTCTTTCTCATCTCAACGCTCACTACAAGAGAGAGAAAAAAATCTTATTTCTCCATGTTATTCTATCTTTACTTTATTCCCTCTCCTCTCACAATTTATCTCTTTTCTATCTTTATTTTCATCTAAAAATATTCAATTCTCAATCGGAAATAAATAAGAGAAACTTTTGAAATAATTTATTCATTGATCTCATGATAAACATAGTAATAATTTGATTTGATTCATCAATATCTATTCACTTTTGTATATACCTTTCTTTTTTTAGTCTTGTTATACATGGCTGTTTCCCTATGTGTTGCTTTTAGCATTAGGATTCTTAAGGGAAAATTATTTAAAAGTTGCCAAAAATGTTTGATTGTTGGATTGGAACCTCGATTTAAAGATCAGATCTTAATTTTATTATGCGCTTTTCTCTTAATTCGAGGTTTGATTTTTTTTCCTTCCTAAATTTTTGATTTCATATATTTGATTTGAGTTTTGTGTCCAAATTTTTGTTTTCCTATTATTTTCGATAAAATCACATATCATTCTCCTTGTAAAATTCTTATCTTCAGGGACCTACTATGGGCACTTATTATTCTTGTATATAACCTAACCAAAGTTCTCTTTCTCTTCTCAACAACTTCAATACTTGAAAAGGAATCATATTTCTTTACTTTTTCCATCTTCATTGTCTCCTATCTCCTCTAATAATTTTGTCTATCTTATGGAAACCAATTAGAGATTCTATCCAAATAATTTATTTGTTGATCTTATAACTTTTGCTTAACATGATAATAATTTGATTGAATTTATTGATAGTTCCACCACATTATATTAGTCTAAATATTTTTAATCATGTTATACGATGTTTTTTTAGTCTTTTGATTTTAATGTTAGAAAACATATGGAAAAATTATCTATAAGCTACAGAAAAACTTGAGCTCGACTTAAAGGTTAGACCTTGTTTTGTTATACCTCTTTTCTTTTAATTTGGGGTTTAATTTTTTATTTTTCCTAATATATGGTTTAATATATTCGATTTGAATTTTTTTCAGTCTAGATTTATTTTTTTCTTCTAATATTTGTCTTGATTTCTTCATTTATTTTGTAGAAATTTATTTAATTCATTAATATACAAGCGTTGATGAATCTTTTGTTATCCCTTAAAACCTATTATAGGTAAATTCAAAATACTTTTTATTTCTCATCTTTTATATCAAATCTATTGTATTATATATATATATATATATATATATATATTAAGAGAGTATACTAGACATGTTATATTCTTATCTACCATTCACTTCCATTTAAAATACTCTTTTCTCATCAATTTAAGAGGAGAAATTCATTTAACACATAAAATTAAATTTGTTAATTCAGGACCAAATCTCTTTCCTTGGTTTAAGAAACAATTTTACCTTTAGCTCGTGCATAATTTTCACTATCTCACAAATCAACAAGATTAACTTGGCATTTAATGGTACATCTATCAAATAAGTAGTAGATAAATTGGTCATATTTTATCTTTGTACATGTTTTATTTATTTTGATAAATTGGTCATATTTTATGTTTTGGAACACTAAATGTTCGTTCCTCCCTAGTTTCTTACCTTTTCTCTTAAATCAATAGTGCACTTTTTTTTTCAATTGGAATGACTTGGAAAGGCAGTCCAACATGTACCTTTTCCTCATCAATTAAAACAATTGCATTATATCTTTCTCTAATTCTAATTCCGATGAATACATATTATTCATACCTAAATTAGGATGGTGTTTAATCCCCATAGTTAATTTAGTAGTATTCCAAAGGTGTGAGGTTATGCCATTTTAAAGAATAGTTTACATAATATGTAATAGATGTAATCTCAATAATTCTTCTATTCGTTTCATTATTATTTTTCCATAAGAAATTATGTTTGCTCTCTCTCTCTCTCTCTCTCTCTCTCTTATAATGAATACTCTTTTATGTCAATTTACAGGGAACAATTTATTCAGTCCCATAAAATAAAATATGCTTATTCAGACAGAAATCTTCTTTATTTAAGAAACATTTTTACTTTTACCCCTGTGGAAAATCATCATTGTCTCAAAAATTGTAACAATATTAACTTGGCAATTAAGAGTTCCTCATATCAAATCTGTAATATGTGGAACATGAAAATATTCTCAACGACAAATTTAAAGGCTTTTTTATAATCTAGGACAGCCCACTAATATGTTTCCCTAGAGATAACAACGTTTATATTTGCGTTCAAGCATTAACCACTTCACATTCTTTCTTCTTCTTCTTTGAACTCGTTCTTCTTGTTTTTCTTCAAATTTGCATGTTGAAAATTTAATTCTCCTCTTCATCCTTCTCTTTTCTCGTGCGTGAATTTGTTCCTTTTGTATATTTCAACACTTGTTTCTAACTTTGGCTTTATTATTTCTTATTTAGGTATGATTCTATGACTTTATTATTACACTTTCTTCTATCGGAGTTTAATTTAGGTAATTTCATTTTTTGTGTTTAAACATGAAATTCAACTTTGTTGTCGTGTTTAGTTCTTTGACATCCTATGGAAAATTTAGGAAGTAGCAATGGGTATCTTTATATTTCTTCTTTTTTATGTAGCACTGTTTTCTTATGCGTTTTAAAATTATCGTTGTTTATTTTTGTTCAGTTATGTATATCTCACATTCAACTTAGTCTCAAAGAAAATATATTGTTATTGAGTTGTAGTACCTCTATGTGTTGAATTTTATTAATGTCAGTATCATTTTAGGTTTTATTAGTATCATTTTTCATAATAATGCAATCTAGAATTGTTTAAATATTTTGTCTATTTGCGTATATAAAAAAAATGAAGTTGTTACAATGTAAATATGATGATATGCATCAAATGTTTGGTGAATTAGTAGTGAAGTCTATTTGAGTATCTGTTTCACAATCATTTTGAGGATCAGTTTTTAGCTATCGGTTTTAGTGTTAATAGATATCATTTTGAATATTATTTTTGATTTATTTGTTTCTACTTTTTGTATAAATAAAACTACTGTGCTAGAATAAAATTGACATTCTGATGTGAACTTTCTTATTGATGTTTTTTTGTAGTGGTGACAATAACCTTCTTGTTGTGTTTGTATTTGATTATAATACTTTTAGCTCGCACTTGTCCATTGATTGTTCTTTTTATGATTTGAAGAATGAAATTTGTCGTTATTGGTCTCTACTTACTTCTTTGTTCATTGAGATTTCTTACGTTCCTGGGAATAAAGTTATCGTGGTTGATACCGATTCCGATCTTCAAAGTATAATTTATTTTCAATAGTATAAGAAGAGCTCATTCTTTCCTTTTACTCTTAAGGTTAAGAGTTATTCATTGGAAAATGATGGTGTAGTTTTGTTTGATTTCATTTAATCTTCCTAATTATTCACATTCTAGTAGTTCTTTGAGTTATGATGTTATTGTTCATAATAAAAGTTATTTGAATGATATTTTGAAGCGAGGTTCGAAATTATCAATTTCTAATATTGTTGGTTTTTTTAGAGAAGATGATGATTTTATTGAACTATTGATGGCATACTAAACTCAAAAGGGATACAAATTTGTGTTTTTGAAGAAGTGTTCTATGTTGCTGTTTGCTCTTCGTCTAAGGATGATTGCATTTTTAAAGTGCATGGTTCTTATTATTCTAAACAGATTAATATTTTTTATTAGACATTTGGTTAGTGATCATTCTATAGGGCAGGTCTTAGAAATGTGAATAATCCATATCTTTCTAGTACATTTGTTAAATCGTTGATCATGATGAGATTCGAGGTTGTCTAAGTAAAAAACCTAAATATACAATAGATTATTTTAGAAGATAATACAGTCTTCATTTTTCTTCATTTGTCATACTCTTTTACTTATTCGAAAAACGACTTGCTTTGGTGGAATTCCATGGTAATGATGTTAGGTCATACAATTATTTGAGTTGGTATTTAGAAGCATTGAAGAAGTATAATCCTAGTAATTATGTCGATATGAATGTCAATTCTTGCGGTAATCTATTAGAGAGGGTGTTTATTGGTTTTGGTGCTTGTTTACTTGGTTTCAACCATTAGGAGCAATGATATTTTTAGATGCTACCCATTTAAGGTACGTCCAAGTGTTTTGCTAGGTGCTACTGGAAAAAATGGTAATCAATGTATGTTTTTATTTTAATGTATTTTTATTGTTTTTGGTTTCTTAATAACTATACAAAAGGTTTAGTTTTAGACTTTTGCTACTTTTTAGTATTAGAATGCTGCAGAAAGTACTAGAATATTAGAAAGAATTAAAATTATATATTAGGATTTGAAAAATGTGATATTTCGTATTATCATAATGTTGACACTGCTGTGTATTAGATTACTACATAATATCAGTTTTAAGGTATCAAAATTTAAAAATATTATACTACGTAGTATTAGAATTTAGTTATCAGTTTTTATGTATCGTTTGTCAAGTTAACATTTCAATAAATTTTGTTATAACATTTTTTTTGTTCATGGATTTTTTTTCCTTTAGCTATGTGTATAGTTTCTTTAGAAAATGTGGATAATTGAAAATCATTTACGAATCATTTAAATCATTTGCCTTAAGAAGATCGTGATTTGGGTTTTATGTTGAATCTCTGTCAACGTTTGACTTTATTGTTCGTAAAGTTCTTCCTTTAGCCTTGCATAGTTATTATTATCTTCGTATGGAACAAAATCTTCTTTCGGTAGTAAAAGGAAAAAAATACAAATTTACCTATTGATGATTCATTCAAAATGTGTTCTAAGCTTCTAATATATGTGATTTTGAAGAATCTTGTTTTAAATTTTGTGGAATTAGTGGTATTGCTGCATGAATTTTTTGAATAAGCCTTATGATAAGTGAATTGATTTTTTTTAGCAAATGTTACGTGAATTCAGTCAAAATGTTACTAAAAATTTTAATATTTATTTTTTGGATGAACAAGCCATTCCTATGCCTACATGTTTAGATGGAATTTATGTTTAAGTTATGGAACACATGGCTGGAGGGAGAGAGGAGTGAAATTTGTTAAATACTACTCTTTTTCCTTATATTGAGTTTTGTTTAAGTGAAGTGATTGAAGAAGGATCTGGATGCGATGTATTAAAGTGTTCAAGGTCTGTTTTTGAAGTGAAATTGCCAAACTCTCATTGTGTTAATCATGAAGAATTGATATGTAGTTGCAATCGATGGAAATTTACATGATTTCCTTGTGCTAATGCTGTTAAGTGCGTGAACAAGTCAAAACTTTCAATTTATGATTTTATTGGGTATCATTTCACCGTTATTGCTTATCGTTTTTATGCTAATGCTATAAATCCAATTCCTAATTTTGATAACCTGCTGTTGATGCTAGTGTTGGTAATGTTATTAAGCCACCTAAGAAGAAATCTGGTGCTTGTAGACCTATCAAATGTAAATGCGGATTTGCATACTTTCAAAATAAGCAAAATAGATGTGTATGCAAGCAGTTTGGACATAATAAGCATAATTGTCAAGCTTTTAAGAAGATATGATTTGTTTTTCATGTTATTATGAATCAGTTGAGATTTATACTTCACTGTATGACTTTTTTTTGGCTTTTCTTGCAATTGAACTTGGTTATAAAAGTATATTGGTTTTAGTATATTTTAATTTGACATTGATTTGACCTTTGTAATTGAACTTGATTATATAGTATCAACTGTAGTTTCAATTTCAGTTTTGTAGTTTATGTAGTATCAGTTTTAATATTTATTTGTTTATAGGTTATATAGTTGCATTTGTAGTTTCAGTTTCAGCATTAGTTTTTTAGTATAACCAGTATCAGTTTTATTATTTATTAGTTTGTAGGTTATAGTATCATTTGCAGTTTTAATATCAATGTAGTGGTGACCAGTATTAGTCTTATTATTTATCTGTTTGTAGGTTTAGTAGTGTCAGTTGTACTTTCAATATCAGTTTTGTATTATAACTAGCATCAGTTTTATTCTTTATTTATTTTCATGATTAATTTAGTGTTAGTTTTTTTTGTAATATGACTATCATATTGTACCATCATTTTGTAGTGTATCTAGTTAGTTTTTGCGTCCATGTATACCTAATTATGTTGTAGTATCATTTGATTATTTTGTATTATTTTTTAGATGTGAAGTTGTGCTTTTAGGTAGCTTTTGCATCGATGCGCATCCGATTAGGTTTGGCATTCATTTAGCTTTTGTATCCATACATACCTAATTAGGTTTGGCATTCGGTTAGGTTCTGCATCAATACATACCTGATTAGGATTGGCATCCAGTTAGCTTTTACATTTGATGATATACATGTTAAACAACATATCTCTAGTATAGATTGGTTTCCATCTATACCTGATTAGGTATAGCATCCTGTTAGATTTTGCATCAATTCGTACCCCCGTTAGATGTGGTATCCAGTTGGATTTTGCATCCACACATACCTGATTAGATTGGCATCCGGTTAGTTTTTGCATCCATATGTGCTTGACTAGATTTGCATTCAATTAGCTTTTACATCTATATATACTCTAGATATATCGTTTAACCGAGAATACTATCAATTGCAAAAGCTAACCGAATGCAAACCTAGTCGAATGTGTATGGATGCAAAAACTAACTGGATGCCAACCTAATCAAGTATGTATGGATGTAAAAGCTAACCGATTTCCAAACATAATTTGGTATGTATTGATGCAATAGAAAACCGGATGCCATACCTATCGAGTACATATAGAAACCAATTTATACTCGAGATATATTGTTTGATCGAGCACACTATCAAATGCAAATGCTAACCAGATACTAAACCTAATCGAGTATGTATCGATTCAGAAGCTTACTTAATGCCAAAAATAGGTATGCATGAATGCATAGCTAAATGGATAACAAACATAATAGAGTACATATTGATGCAAAAGCTACTTGGAAGCACGGTTTCACATCGAAAACATACTAGAAAATAATCTAATGGTACTACAGCGTAATTAGATACATATGGGTGAAAAATCTAATTTGACACACTATAAAATAACTATACAAAATGATAAAATCATATCACTAAAATCTAATACCCAACTTAATCAAGAAAACAATTAAATAATAAAACCAATAGTAGTTATACTACAAACTGATATAGAAAGTACAACTGATACTATATAAGCTACAAACAAATAAATAATACAACTAACTACAAAACTCATATGAAATAACAAATGATATTATATAACCTACTAAAAAATAAATAATAAAACTGGTATTGGTTATACCTACAAAACTGATTCTAAAACTACAAATGAAACTATATAACCTATAAATAAATAAATATTAAAACCAACGCTGCTTAAACTACAAAACTGATATTGAAACTACAAATAGTACTATATTACCAAGTTCAATTACAAAGATCAAATCAATGTCAAGTTAAAATATGCTAAAACCCATATACTTCTATAACCAGGTTCAATCACAAAAAGTTGCCAAAAAAAGTCACACAATAAAGTATAAATATCAACAGATTCATAACAATATGAAAAGAAATCATATCTTCCTAGAACCTTGACAATTACGCTTATTATGGCCAAACTGCTTGCATACACTACATTTATTTTGCTTATTTTGAAAGATTGTAAATTCGCCTTTACATTTGATGGAAGGTCTACCAGCACCATGTTTCTTCTTAAGTGGCTTAACAACATTTCTAGCATTAGCATCAAAAATAGGCTTATCAAAATTAGAAATTGGATTTATAGTATTAGCATAAGAAAAACAATTGGCATCATGGTGAAATAATACTCCATAAAACCATAAATGGAAAATTTTGACTTGTTCAAGCACTTAATTGCATTTGCACAAAGAAATCCAATAACTTTCCATTTATTGAACTACAAACCCATTCTTTAAGATCAACAAAATTAGAGTTTGGTGATTTACTTAAAAAATAAACTCTAAAGACTTGAATACATCCCATCCAAATCTTTCTTTGATTATTTCACTTAAACAAAGCTTAATAGGACAAAGAGTAGTATTCCACAAACGACATTCCTTTCTCCTTCTAGCCGTGTGCTCCATAATTTTAACATGAATTTCATCTAAATATCAGTAATAGGAAAGGCTCGTTCATCCAAAATCGAACTATTAACGTTCAGCAACATTTGAATTATATTCTCCGCAACATTTTCCTGAATAAAAATAAATCAACCTACTTATCATAAGGCTTGTCTTTAAAAAAGTTCGTAACAGTAATACCATTTATTTCACCAAGTTAAAATGTGCTTCTTCAAATTCATATGTATGAGAAACTCTAGAACGCATTTTGAACAATCAGTGATAGAGAAATTCGCATTTTTTCCCTTAGTTGTGGAAAGAAGATTTTGTTCCATATGAATATAGCAGTAACTATGCAAGGCCGAAGGAAAATTTCATGAATACCTAAAATCAACCTTGATGGCGATCAAGCATATAAACCAAATCATGATCTTTTTAGAAACATTTGTTTTAAATGATTCGAAACCATTTCTAATTATTCGCATTTTCTAAAGAATCTATACTCATAGCTAAAGGAAAAAACCTATAAATAAATAAAAGAAATTAAAAAACAACTAATCGAATGTTAACTTTAAAAATGACACCTAATAACTGATATCTAAAAACTAATAATTAAATTCAGTATATACAGTATAACATTTTTAAATTCTAATACCAAAAAACTGACATTATGCAGTAATCTAATATACAGCAATGCCAAAACTATGATAATACAGAATATCACTTTTTCAAAACCCGATATCAAATTCTAATACTTTTTAATACAACACAATGTAACAGTTCTCATATTATGATACTTTCTACAAAATTATGATATTAAAATGTAACAAAAATCTTGAACTAATCTTTTGTGCTGTTAATAAAAAACAAAACAAAAAATACAGCTATGTTAAAATAAAATAAAAACATATGTTGATTACCCTTTTTTGTAGTAGCACCCATTAAAATACTTGGATGTCCTCTTAAATGAGTAGCATTTAAAAATATCATAGCTCGACAACACTTGAAACCAAAAAATAAGCACCAGAACTAATAAACACCCTCTCAAATTGATCAGCTATATCGATATAACTACTTAGATTATACTTTTTAGTGCCTCTAAATACCAACTCAAATCATTATAGGACATAGCATGATTACCATGCAATTCCATCGGAGCAAGTTGTTTTTCGGAATAAGCAAAGGAGTAAGACAACGAAGATTGTATTCTCTTCTAAAATCATCTATTATATCTTTAGGCTTTTACGAGGAAAATCACAAATCTTGTCAATGATCAACGATTTAATGAAAACACTAGAAAGACGTGGATTATTCATATTTCTAAGACTCACCCTACAAGAATGATCATGTAATGATCTACCTTTCTTACACGTAAAGACGACACTTAATACGTCCCCTGTATTCATTTTCTGATCATTTAAGTGTCTAAAAGACGGGTCATTTGGAGTGAAGAAAGAAAAGATTGGATAGAATCTCACAAAACATGACGAGCAACATATAATATGAACAAGTCTTTACAAAAAGAAATCATCTTTATTATATAAAACATCAGAGTACATTAACCTATTATCAGTCTGGACAATTATAACAGCCTGTCCTTATAATTCTGATAAATACAAACAAGAATAAACAAACATAATAGTGAAAGAATATAAGGTATGTGGATACATCTTGGAGAATCCATCTCATCTCCTAAAATTAAAGAATCTGGCTAATTCTGGAAAACATGGTTGGGCTGACTCGAGCATTATAAAAAAAATAATGTCTGGATAAGTTTGGTAAAACCAACGTGAGAAACTCGAATCATAATGGAATTTTATTTATTATAACTTGTAAAACCCTTTAAAATCAAAGGTATCTTGCAAGACAATGCTGCATATGAATATGGGCGAGTTTTTACCTTATGATAACCAAAATATTTTCTGTAGAAAATCCAGTGATATTATAATAATGTCAAGGATACAAATACATATTAATCACGGTCAAAAATGTTACATTATTAAATTCCAACATAATAGGTATACAATCAAGTCTGAAGGCATATATTGAAGAATGGATTCTGTGACGACCCAGAAATAAGCATCATCATTAAGAAAGAAAGGGATAGAAAAGAGAAGATAGGAAAGAAAGAACTAAACAATATCATAATCTCACAGTGGAATGAATAAAATATATTAATCACATAGTTATTGCATAATATACAACATCTATCAGAGTTACACGACTTTACATCACAACACATTAGACAGTCATGAATACCTGTCTATCATACAACTCAAGATACAACAAGATCTCAACACAGTGGAAACACATATATCTATATACGTTGAAGCCTCCTGCTCCGAATCTCCTCCAGAATTCGTCAAAGCTACCCTGAATCTCTTGGCTACTCGTAAAAATTTGAGTACCAAGAGTATAAGAAAAACAGAAAATAAACTCTAGGTCAAACATGGGTCTGGTGTGAGTAAACGGGTGAAAGTTATTTAACTTTGAAAATCATTTGAAAAACAAAAGTATCTCGTAAGACCACGCCACAAATAAACATGTCGAGTTTTTACCTTACGATAACCAAAACATTTGATAGGATATCCAGTGATATTATAATAGTGTGTAGGGTTTTCAAGTAAAATAGAAAATAGCTAGAATGCTTACATCTTACGTTCCAACATAGTTGGGAACAATCAAAACGTACGACACTTATCAGAGATTGGATTTCATACAATGGAAGGGCCACTGAGGTAACGCCCGTCACAGTACCTGGTCTAGATCAGAGTATCGAGGATCCACTCTGATCCCTTGCAACACTAGGCCGAAACCATCCCTTAGTGGATAATCTCGAATAAGACAACCCCGCAGTTGGCACGACCAACTGCCCACTAAGCTGAATAAAAAAGGGACCTCTAGACAGGGGAAAGTCTTATCCTACTTAGGTGCTGCCCAACTAGCCTTGCTGCACCTCTCCTATTTTTGCCATTCCCGGTTGATGAGGCTTGAGGCTACGATTACCTTTTTAAAACACATATCTTGGAATGCTCATCGTCCTCCAATGATGATGTTCTGAAAGCATTCGATCCATACAAGTTTGTTCCGAGTTCGAACAAAACCGAAGGCACTATCTCGCTACATTCATTTTGGAATCATCATCAGAATTAATGACAATAGCCCTTGCACTCTAAATCTTTATCTCGAAACTGAAAGCACTTTTTCTATTACACTCGTTTTGGAATCACCCTCAGAGTTAACGAAAAATAGCCCTTACACTTTGATTTTTCATCTTGATCTTCACTTGAGATTCACGACCTATTATTTAATTTGGATCGATGTGTTTTTCGGATATCCAATTTGGAAATTCGATTTCGATCTTATCGAAATTCCAACGTCGTTTTAAAGTCTAAGTTGTTTAAGTTAAAACAATTTCATTTATATTTAGAGTAACATATGCACATAGAAAGAATAATTCACATTATCATAGATAGATAACCCATTCTATCACAATTCAACCAAAGTATCTCTTATCACAGAGCAACACATATCACATAACAGATAATCCAAGGCATTCAATATCATTCAATCATCCATAAGCAAGATTAGTTAGTCACACCAGTTCTAATTAATTTAAGGTAGTTAAATTAATTACTCCATTCACTTTTAAATCTTGCTTACTTAACATTAACTAATTACAAACCAATTAATTAATCATGCATTAATCATTATCTTAACTAATCATCCTTAATTAATTATTCATCAATTATGTAATTAGCCTTTAATTAATTACATAATTTAATTATCCTTTAACCATTCACATTAATTAAACTTTAATTACTTTCATTCTCAAATTAACTAATTAATTACATTGATCCTTAATTAATTACAATACTTAATTATTCTATAATCACTTACATTGATTAATTATCTTTTACTTAATCACATTCATTGATTAACTAACCCTTTAATTAATTACCTTAGTTAATCCTTTAATTAAGTACACTAAGTAATTAATCCGTAATTACCTCCATTAAGTAATTGTCCTTTAATTACTTTCACTTTGTAATTTCACTTTTATTAATTACATTCAGTAATTATCCATTAATTACTTACACTAAGTAATTACACTTTATTAATTACATTAATTAATTATACTTAATCAATTTCATTAAGTGATTATCCTTAATTAATCAAATTAATTAATTATCTTAAATTGATTACATTAATTAATTATCTCTTAATCTCTAGTTAATGATCCTTAAATTAATTGCATTAGTTAACTATCCATTAATTACATTCATTAAGTAGTAATCCATTGATTATTAATATTAATTAATTAATCCTTATTAATTTCATTAAGTGATTAACCATTAATTAATTTCACTAATTAAGTATCTTTAATTAATCACAACCTTAATTAATTAAAGATAAATTCTTTATCTTAATAAATTACTTAATTACATGATTAACTTTTATTTTGAAAATCATTGGGAATTATTTACATAATTGACCTAATATAATTACTTTTAAACATAACAAATTTAGATCATTTAACTTTTACATTTAAACTTGAAACTTGTTTTAAAATCTTGTTTAATAACTTTTACTTTGGAACTTGGTTTATAATCTTTTGAAAAGCTTATTCATTTTAAAACTTGATTTAATAAATTTCTTAAAAACTTAATCGTTTTTAATAACTTAAAACTTGGAAAATACTTATCTTTGAAAAAAAAATTATTTCCATTTGGCTTTGAAACTTTGTTTAATATTGACATTGCTTAAAAACATGTTAATACATTTTGAAAACTTGATTAATTTAAGTTACTTTTGCTTTTTTTTTTTAAAACCCGTACACGATTTTCTTTAAAATTTTAAAACCAGGTTATACAAATATAATAACCCCAACCAACTTCGATTCCCCCATTGAGTAAACCCTCGAGTCCACTCGCATCTCCACTTCCTCGAGACAAACACAAGAAAACTTCGAGATCATCCCGTGCCTATCCCTTCTTCCCCAAATCCAACCAACTCAGTCATATGAAAGTGCACACGTGCATGTGCACGACGAATCCACACCTCTCCGACCAACTTCCAGACCCTTGACAAGTCATTGACATCCTCGCTGTCCCACTCGATCACTCAGATTGCCGTATTCGCCAAAGAAACCAAATCGAGCTATCGAACACATAGGGCCCCAAAAAATCAATCAACAAAAACTCTCACTGACGACGATCCCCATCACCAGTATCCACGCCTCCTTGTCCAGAGCAACGTCACGACATCCAGCTTCGTTTCCCCCTGGACTGATCAACTCCGGTGCACTATCGACCACGCAATCACCATGAATACATCGACGACAAAAACAACAGCACTAAACCCAGTTCATCGTCGCCTGACCACCACACCCTCCTAAAAATCCAACGATCATTTTTTTAGTGATCACTAGGCTGCCTGCTACCTCCAATAACGTTCACGTCGGCCATCCCTCCACCGTTCGTCGGAATTCGTTGACAAACCCAAATCCGATCAACTTAGAATAACTTGACAAATACACATGTAAAAATCTTGAAATTTAAATCAAAATTCATTATATTTTCCACGACGAATCTGGTGGTAAAATCCAAACTCGAATTTATGATCATCAATTTTTGACTTGAATTTGATTTTTACTGTAAAATCCTACTTTCCATTATATTAATTATATAATTCTACTTTCAACTATTTATCGAAATGAATTTACATTGTTATAATCGGTTTCCTTTTAATGATTATGGTTTAACAGTGATTCTTTGGGAAGATAGGAATTTTTGAAGGTTGTTCTCGAGCCTGGGAAAACAACAGTGAAAAGCATACATACACACAGACATGTATACAAATATACAGTATAATTCAAACTAAAATCTAGTTAAATTCATCCATGCAAACCAAATTCACAACTTTAATACACAGGTAAATTACATGCATCAAGCAATATAAAGATTTTAGCTTTAAAAATGATAAGTTTACTCACTGGAAACAAAAACAGAGAGACAAGCTTCCTTTTCTTCTTACTTCAGGAATTCTGTTTTTATTCTGTACTTGATGTTGAATCTATGTTGAATTGAATCTTTTGCTTGAAGCTTGCTGTTGAGTTGCAACTTGAAAAAGGTTGTAGTTTAGTTTTGATTTTATTTTGATTTTTGGTTTTGGTTTATAGTTTCTTTTAATTTTAGATTGAAGATGAAAGAAGATGAGAGAAGTTTTTGAACAGAAAAATCAATAGCTTGGTTATTTTCTAAATACCCTTTGAAAAATATTATATTGAATTTAAAACATAACTTATAAATCACAATATGTATTCTTATATATTGAAAATTGAAAACATATCTTTAATAATTTGAAAAGATAAATTTTTGCCAAATTAAATATTAATGGCTTTGAAAAGATAAATTTGCCAATTTGAAATAATTATCAAATAAAAATTATCAAATAAATATTGTCAAATTAAATAATTATTAATGAAGATTATCGAATTGTTATTGCCAAAATTCCAGGTCATCACATTCCTCCCCCCTTAAAAGAATTTTGATCCCGAAATTTAAAAGCAAAGATAATTTAATAATTCAGCAAAACTTTTATCCAAATAGCAAAGCATATATCAACCATACACTAACAACCATAGCAACCAATTTATTCAAACAAACAAATCTAACTATCCTGACACAATTCAGGATAGGACTTCCTAATACTATCTAGAGCTTCCCAGGTACAATCACCACTATACTCCTAAGCTCCTTCACAACACGATCAATAAACTGAACAGGATGTCTGACCAAAAACAAGTCTTGCTCAACTTCCAAATCCTTCTGAACTTCTGGCTCTACAACTAGAGATGCACGCACTTCCTTAGATGAGGTATGTGAAATACATTGTGAATCCTAGCATCCGAACTGGCAATTCAATCCTATAGGCCAAAGAGCTTATCCTTTTGAGAACATGGAAAGAAATCTAATATACCTCGGTGCTAGCCTTTTAGTCTTATCAAATCTTATTACTCCTTTGATTGCAGAAAACCTTAACAAAACCAAATCTCCAACTTCAAATTCCAAATTCCTTTGTCTCTTATCCACATAACTCTTCTGTCGATCCTGGGCTGCCTCCATCCTTCCTGATCAACTCAACCTTCGCAGATGTCACTCGGAACGAATCTGGACCAAGAATAAGATGATGTCTGGATTCTACTTAACCAGATGGTTCTCTCAAGATCCATCGAAATCTAGAACACAAGCTTCACTCCACAAGCATCAGTAGACTTTGAACTTACTTCTCCAATCCATAGTATCCAGAATAGGTGCACTCGACAACCTAGCCTTTAGATCCCGACTGAACTTGTTATAGAAACCCTATAATCCAAAAAAATGCGAATTTCCGTAGGAGAATGCGGTTGCTTCCACACTTGCACAGTTGCTACCTCGCTTTAGCTGTGCAACTCTGATCTAAAGTAGATGAGAATGTCGTCGATGAACACGAGCACAAACTAGATCAGCACATTATGGAAAACACCGTTCATCATATCCACAAAACAAGTTGGAGCGTTGTTTAACCCAAAAGACATAATCAACCACTCAAAGAAACAGTTGAGTCCTCTAAATGCAGTCAAGGTTACTACCTTCTGCTATCCTTAGCTGGTGGAATCTCGAAACTAGATCTAACTAAGAAAACACAGAAGCACCAAGAAGTCGATCAAAAAGATCACCAATATGAGGCAATAGATACTTATTTCCTAATGGTTACCTTATCCAACTCTCGACGTGGGGCAAACCTTTGACTTCCTCGAAAACATAAAAATATCTGACAACTTCGATAGTTCCTACTTCCTCAAAAGATGCCACAATCCCAAGCAAAAGACTATCCAAGCAAAACTCCTGAACTATCAAAAGTTACTTTTGCAATCCTACTCAGTTCAGTTTCCAAAAACACTATTCTCTCTTCGCAAATCAGAACAACTTATGCTTGTCTCTCCAATCCATCGAAATTCTAAAACAAGGTCAAACCCTTCAAGAACAACTTTGCCTTTCCTATCAAAAGAAACTGATGGCCCACTCTACTGCTTTTGAATTCCACCTCTAGGACATTTCTTAGCCAGATGACCTTCCTACTGGCACACAAAACACCTTTGAGCTGCACTGCTGCCAAAGATTTCTTATCCAAAAACTCTTCAAACCTCAAGGCCATATCAACCAATCCCACAAATGAACCTTAAGATGGGAATACATCTTCTCAAGAAACTCGGGTCTCAAACCAAGTACAAACATCTCGTTGTACTTAGTCTCATCTCCGATAAAGAAAAATTCCCTAGCTTGAGATCTAGAAAATTCCTATACATCCTAGTCTTCCCTACGGTGGGTAAAAACTTCTCCTCAAAAACTTACTTAAACTTGCTCCAAAAGAAAACACCTCCTGGAACATCCATGGTCATAACGTATGACCATGCAGATGCTCCTTCCTGAAGTTGCCAAGATGCCGTCACTCGCTTCTGCACACCCGATGGATCCAAACTCTTGAAAATCCGCTCACACTAGCGCAACCAAGCTTACACTTCAATGATGGACTCTGAACCTTTTTAAAAGGCTTCCTTCGAGATTGGTGATATCCTTACACCATGCTACAAAGCTTACTCAAAGCGATATTGGGTCTAGAGCCTCAGTAGATACTCTTCCACCTTCAACACTACCTCTTCCTTTATAGGTAGTCGTGCTACTCACACCACTACCCCTCATACCTCTAGATATCAAGCTACCAGCCTAACTCATGTGGGTAACTCGGACAGGTAACCCAACAAATTAGGTAGATATATAGATAATAAAAATACAAGTATGCTCTATTAAGAAAGATACTACTCCAAACCCTAGGTATTCTCTCAACCTAGAGCTCTAATACCTACTGTGATGACCCGCCTTTCATCCCATAGAAAGACGCATCATCATTAAGAAAAAAAGGGATAGGAAAGAGAAAAGATAGGAAAGAAAGAACTAAACAATATCAGAACCTCATAACAGAACGATTAAAATGTATTAATCACATAGTTATTACATAATATACAACATCTATCAGAGTTACACAACTTTACATCACAACACATTGATAGTCATGAAGACCTGTCTATCATACAACTCAAGCTACAACACAACTCTCAACACAGTGGAAACACATATATCTATATACGCTAAAGCCTCATACTCCAAATCTCTTCTAGAATTCATCAAAGCTAGCCTGAATCTCTTGGCCACTCATAAAATTTGAGTACCCAAGTGTTTAAGAAAATAGAAAATAAACTCTGGGTCAGACATGGGTCTGGTGTGAGTAAACGTGTTAAAGTTGTTTAACTTTGAAAATCATTCGAAAACAAAGGTATCTCATTAGACCACTATACAAATAAACATGTCCGGTTTTTACCTTACGATAACCAAAACATTTGATAGGAAATCTAGTGATATTATAATAGCGTCTTGGGTTTTCAAGTAAAATTGAAAATAGCTAGAAATTTACACTCACGTTCCAACATAGTTGGCGCAATCAAAACTACGACACTTATTTAAGATTGGATTCTACACAATGGCAGGGCTACTAGGGTACTGCCCGTCACAATACCTGGTCTAGATAAGAGTATCGAGGATCCACCCTAATCCCCTGCAACACAAGGCCGGATCCATCCCTTACTGAATAATCCCGAATAAGACAACCCAGTAGTTGGCGCGACAAGCCGCCCACTAAGCTGAATAAAAAAGGGTCCTCTAGATAGGGGAAAATCTTATTCTACTTAGGTGCTACCCATTTAGACTTGCTGCACCTTCCCTATTTTAGCCATTCCCGGTTGATGAGGCTTGAGGCTACGGTTACCTTTTTAGAACACATATCTTGGAATGCTCATCGTCCTCCAATGACGATGTTCTGAAAGCATTCGATCCATACAAGTTCGTTCTACGTTCGAACGAAATCGAAGGCACTATCTCGCTACATTCATTTTGGAATCATCATCAGAATTAATGACAATAGCCCTTGCACTCTGAATCTTTATCCCGAAACTGAATGCACTATCTCCGTTACACATGTTTTGGAATCAACCTCAGAGTTAACGACTAATAGCCCTTACACTTCGGGTCTTCATCTTGATCTTCACTTGAGATTTCACGACCTATCATTTAATTTGGATCGATGTGGTTTTCGGATATCCAATTTGGAAATCCGATCCCACTCTTATCAAGATCCAAATGTCGTTTTAAAGTCCTGGTTGTTTAAGTTAAAACAATTTAATTTATATTTAGGGTAACATATGCACATAGATAAAATAATTCACATTATCAAAGATAGATTATCCATTTTATCAAAATTCAACCAAGGTATCTCATATCACAGAGCAGCACATATCACATATCAGATAATCCAAGGCATTCAATATCATTAAATCATCCATAAGAAAGATTAATTAGTCACACCATTTCTAATTAATTTAAATTAATTAAATTAACTACTTCAATCACTTCTGCTTACTTAACATTAATTAATTACAAACCAATTAATTAATCATCCTTTAATCATTATCTTAATTAATCATCAATAATTAATTGCTCTTCAATTGCATTAAGTAATTAGCCTTTAATTAATTACACGAATTAATTATCCTTTGACCATTCATATTAATTAACCTTTCATTACTTTGATTAATTAGTTAACTATAATTAATTACATTGATCCTTAATTAATTACATTAATTGATTATTCTATAATAACTTACATTGATTAATTATCTTTTAATTAATCACATTCATTGATTAACTAACCCTTTAATTAATTACCTTAATTAATCCTTTAATTAATTACACTAAGTAATTAATCCTTAATTGCCTCCATTAAGTAATTATCCTTTAATTACTTTCACTTAGCAGTTTCCCTTTTATTAATTCCATTCAGTAATTATCCATTAGTTACTTACACTAAGTAATTACACATTATTAATTACATTAAATAATTATACTTAATCAATTTCATTAAGTGATTATCCTTAATTAATTAAATTAATTAATCATCTTAAATCTAACGATCCTGACTCGACCTTCGAAAATTGGCATCGAATACGACACTCGTATTCAAATGCCGCAGATCCAAACGTCGAATCTAGTTCGCCAGAGCTTATAACACATTAAGTACAACACAGCGGAAGAAATGAATAATACATTAGATATACAACATTGATACAATATCTGATACAACTGAATGATACAATGAGTATCAATATACATCAGAGATATGATACAAGACAATAGCAACGGAAAGAAAAGATAACACCAGCAGCGGAACAATATCTCCAATATGGTCTTCAAGAGAGAAAAAGAAATAGAATCCAGAACTGCAACTCCATCTCCAAAGCACCAATCTAGAAGTAGCTCGAACTCCCAATCAAGATGAAGAGAAGCAACTCGATACAAATGCGATTGCCAAGTCATAAGGATGAAAGTTATCAAATCTACACCTACTATTCGATTATCTAAAAAACCCAACTCTAGGCTGCCCGTGTGAAAAAATTATGGGCACCTAGAGTTTAGGAAGGGAACAATAAACTATAGGTCAGTCATGGGACTGGTATGAGCAAACAAAACAGTTTTTATCTTTTAAAACAAATAACAAAAGAGTTTAAAATAAATCCGCAATGCTTTTTAGAAAATAAAACTACGATAAGGCCTCCCGCCACACACACAATGCAAACACAGAATTGGAGGAGATTTCTCCTTATGATAGTCAAACATGCTTGATATGAGAAAATTTCTTCGATATTATTACTAATGCATAGTGTAGAAAACCATTTCGAAAGTATAATATTAATCTTGGCCAACATAGGCATTTCGCACTTATGCCTTCTATAGCTACCATGTTCAATAGCAGGTTACCGTCACATTCCAAGATAGGTTATACAACTAAAACCGTACAAATGGTCAGGCTAAGGAACTTCCTATGCCACATGGGTACGCCTCTGGAGGGACATCCTAAGAGCTCAACCAGCTCTCTGCCAACACAAGGCCGGGTTACCTCTGTAACTAGGTAACTACTACACGAGCATGCCATCCCCCGGTCCTTTGGGACCTTTATCCGAGGTACCTCTAATCCAACAACCACAAAGCAATCACAAAGTAATAGATTTGCAGTGTCAACATGAGTTATGATCTGGGCTCCATACCATGATAACACCCTTTTCCAGAAGGGAATGGCACACCCTAAAAGGAGCGACCCTTATAACCTTGTCGCATCTTTCCTATTTCGACCATTTCCGAGGTGTGAGGTCTTGATGCAGTCTCATCCACAAAGCTACGCTTTATACAAAAGCCATGCTTTGATCAACAAATGATACGCAGCAGCACTCAGCATGCCATACTACCAAATTTGGGAGCATATCACTGATAACTATCAAATACATAACCTCTGAGCTCGTACGTCTCAGTGAATGGTGATAAGATGAGAATAAATTCCCCACTGCCAAGCAGAAATGTATTTGATAGAGACCAGTTTAATATCTCAAAGTGTAGTGTCAGACATACAACCATACAAGTCTATTCCGGGTTCGAACAGAACCGAAGGCACTTCCGAAGAAGCCCTAACAATCCGGGCATCCACAATTCCGATCGGACTCCCCATCACATATGGAGAACTCTATACCGGAGCAACTTAATGTAGAGTCAATCAACAGGTTATCCCATCGTTCTCGTAAATACCCGGTCTTTAACACCGGTCTTCAAATTAGGGTTAAACCCCAAAATGACTCAAATCTTCAACAACGATGAAATATAAAATCAACTCATATTTTTCTCGAATTCTACAATCATTTCAGCATCTCTGAAAACAAATCCCAAGCTTTAATTCATTCGCAAACACCGATGATTTACAAATTACCCAAATCTGTTCAACTATGAGTATCTCGATGGATACTTCTTTTAAAATCATGATTTCTCCGTCAAAATTCGTCATTTCCAGATATAAATCTGGCCATATAGTTAAAACTAAAAATTAAAGTATTTTATTTTTCTGACTTTAATTTACTTTTAACTGTAGTTCTTATTTTTTGATAAAATTCATTAATATAAACACTTGAGTTTATTTTTAAAAAACAGTATTACAGTCTTGCCTTCATTTTTTATTCGTAAATCAAAGTCTGAAATTGATTGAATGAAGAGCATTTCAAATTTTTCTTAGTAAAACCTAAGTTTGAGCTTCAACAGAACAATCACATGTATGTGTATACATACATTCAGTCATGCAAACAAATAAACAGTATGCCATTTGCACAGCAACACCAAGCAATCATCACAACACCAATTCATAGATCTAAGGTTCTGATTTAAAGGGTTGCTCACCTGGATATGGATAAGGCAGAAAAGCAGAGACAAAGAATAGAAGCATCTTATTTTTGAGAACTGGAAACTGTTGTTGTAACAACCCGAATTTTGGAGATTACCATTAATATTAAATTATAATGCAAATAATAATTTAATATTGTGATTATAAATGAATTGAAGGAATGAAATTTGAGTTAATATTGTTTATTTTATATAAACAATGTTTTAATGAATAAAACTTGGGTTTTTAATTTATGTGAGTTAATTTATCTCATAAGATGTTATTTCAACATATTGATGGTTGGAATAAATATAAATAAGTGAAAATAAGCATAGAATATTTTATTTGTGAAAGTGGGTTGAAAATAAATGATGTTAGTTATTTATTGAGTCAAAATGGGAAGTACTTGAATTTTATTCCAATAATAGCCTTTTTTTAGTGAATAAAAAGGGCAAATGAGAAGAAAATGTATTTTTCGAAGCGTATTAATGATTGAAAATAGTGTTGTAATATTTTAAAAAGTATTAAAACTTTTAATACACTTATTTGAGTTAAGAAATAATTTTTATTTGACTCAGATTGTTTAAAATTGTTTTTTTGGTCTAAAAATAACAATATCGTCAAATATTGTGTAAATTAAAAGTTTAATGGGAAAATAATATTTTTAAGTGCCAAAAAAAATATTGTGTTAATCATGTTCACGTTGTTAAAATATGAAGAATGCATTTTGTCTCATGTAAAAAGAAGTTAATATGAGAAAGTAATGCTAAAAATGGTATAAAACCTATGTATATTAGCCTAAGTAATTTTCTAAGTATGAGAATGGACTAATTGGGTATAGTAAACATCCAATAACCCAAATTCTAGAGTTTTCTAATAAAGAATGTACCTTTTCTTCCAAAACTCATTACAGTAAAACCTAAATCAGAAAAGAAAAAGCTTCAAAGTACAAAACAATGGCTACCCTCTTCAAAATTTAATCTTCAAAGCTCAATCTTTGCAAATTTAAAAGCCTAATTCAAGTTAAAATTATAAAAGAAGGTAATCTCCAACCTATTCTATCTTAGAATCCATCTAAAATCCTAGAATTGTTTAGTAAATTTTTTTTTGATCAATTTCTTCTTTGCATGTATTGTTTTTTTCTATTTTCAGATGTTTAGGGCTCCAATCTTATGCTAAAGGTTCAATCTTGCTTGCAAATCCTTACGTATTCACTGAAAATCAATTGGTAAGTGTAAAAGCTTACAAATGCTAGCCAAAAATAAGGTTTTGAGTTGAATTTTCGTATTAATAAGATTGCGTTTCGTCTTTGTTATTTACTGTTTTCTGTTGCCACATTGTTTTGGCCATAACTTTTTCATCTTTTATCCAAATTTCATAATTTTTGATGTTATGGAAAGCGCAGACAAAGTGCTAAAAGTTTCATGTTTTAAGATTTTTAAAATTTTGAAGTTTGCTTAACCAAAATCGTGCTTGTTTGTTGCTGTCCCGAGGGCAAATGACAGCAACAACAATCATAAAATATGAGGATTTATTTTGACCATAACTCATTCATTTCTTATCCAAATTTCATAATTTTGGATGTTCCGGAAAGCCCAGACAAAGAGCTGCAAGTTTTACATTTGGTTTTTCTAAAATTTTGAGGTTTAATGGACCAAAATCATGCTTGTTTGTTTCCATCCCGAGAGCAAATGACAGCAACAACAATCACAAGTCTGAGAAATTATTTTGGCCATAACTCATTTGTTTCTTAACCGATTTTGATAAATTTGGATGTTTAGAAAAGCCTAAATCATGTACTAAAACTTTCACGTATTGAGTTTTCTGTAATTTTAAGGTTAGCTATGTCAAAATTGAATTTTTATACTGTTATCCCGAGAGCAAAACCAATAATTGCTCTGCACTTGAGGCTGAAACGAAGTTGGCCATAACTTCTTCATTTCTTAACCGATTTTGTTAATTTTAGATGTTCCGAAAAGCTTAGGTCGTCTGTTATAGGTTTCATTCATTGTGTTTTCTGGAATTTTGAAGTTCATTTGGTTGAAATTATGGTTGTATGTTGTTGTCCTGAGAGCAAAATGACAGCAACAACAATCGTTGACCTTGATATTGTATTAGCTCGTTTTGCTTTCATTCTCTTCGGTTTTAATGATGTTTTTGAGATATTTTCAGAGCTATGATGCCTATCAATAGGCTAGATATATTTGGAGAATTTTAAATTCAAATTTTAAATGGAATTTGAATTGATTTTGGGTTAAAATTGAATTGAATTCGTATTGAATTCAAGTTATCGGTTTTGAGATATCCCTCTTAATTTTCATTGTTTTCGAGTACGGTTTTCATCGAAACCAATTTGAAGTGTTATTTTGAATTGATTTAGAAGTTACCAAATTTTGGTGAAGATTATTGGTTTGAGAATTGCTGTTTGAGTACATTCGACGACGAACCAATCTAGTGCATTTTGTGATGGCCGTTGAAATGAGGAAATATTGATGTTAAGTTTTAATTTGCAACTATGGTTAGAAATAACCATCACGATGTTCTTTTACTTGCCCAAGAGATGAGGCAAGTTGTTATGATGGACTGATGATGATTTCGATATTTGTGATGAATTTTTACTTGTCGATGAAATGAGACAAGTCTCGATGTCACTTAAAATTCGTCCAAGTATGAGATAAGACGAGTTAGGTATCTTACACTCGCCGATGAGATGAGGCAGTGTTTATTTGATGATGTTTTATGATGGTTTTCGAATGTGGCATCGACTAACGATTAGTAAACAAATAGGTACAAACGTATGGTATGGGACGTACGTTGACGCCTATTGGATTCCTATTCGAGAAGTTGAGACACATTCACGATGTTACTAGTGCTACAGACCGAGTACTCGATTGGAGTCATCACGATGTTCATGAAGTTATTACTCGACTCCAATCATCATGATGTTATTACTCGGGCTTTTGTGACTGGGTGTCATCAAGATGTTTCCGACTATAGTCAATTAAGATGATCACGATGTTATGATGTTATGTGACCCCAAGTCATCACGATGAATTGTACCAAATAATGGTAGTACTAGTCAAGATGTAAATGCACGTGCTATTTTCCATGAAGTTTAGATGTTTCGTTTTCACTGTTTTGATGATGATGCTTTAGTATAGCCTTATGTAAGAAAAAGGCTTACTGACATACATGGTTTTATTTGTGATTTCGAATATGATGTTTCGGATTCTTTCCTGGCTCTATCAAGATAAATTATGGTAATGCTTTTATGATGAGTTTTGATAATAGATTTAAGATATATTTATATTTATACCATTATTTGCATTATGGATTGATGATTTGAAGATTTTATTGACTACTTGATGTTACGATGGCGTTGAGATGTATTTATAAATTTATACCAATGAGATGAGGTATAAATGATTATGAAGAATCTTTTATGATGAGTTTTAGTGATGGATTTGAGATGTATCTATATTCATACCGATGAGATAAGGTATGAATAAGTATAATGCTTCTTTTATGATGGGGTTTTATATTTCCTTGAATGATCACTGAGATAAGCCTATAAGATGAGGCACATCCATATGCGTTTTATTCTACGTATGAAGGATATGTACCTTTGATGTATTGTTATATTGACGAGCACTTCTAAGAAGATAATTTATTCATTTGAAGTCATTATCCATATATTTTTTATACCGCTGATGATATGAGGCGAAAGCGATGTTTATTGAATCTTATCTTTAAAATTTTGTTCGGCGATGTTCCATTTGCTTAAGTATCTGTTTGCCGCTTAAGTATGACTTTATCGTCATTATCTCCCTTACTTGCCAAGAAGAGATGTTGTCCTTTCTTATGATGTTGAAACCCTGTTTAGGGAATTGAATCCTTTATGAAAAAGGATACCGTAGCCTTCACCTAATTATCCTCATCGATTATTCTGTTCAACTGATGATTTTAGCTATCCTGACCCGTGTGTTTTCACTCGGGTCAGACCGAGTTGTTTCAGGTATCATCTATTGGCCTTAGCTTGAAGTTGATGTTAGATAATAGCTCTTCTTTTGCTTGAGTAGTTTATTTCTTCCACATACTCTGATGCTTTTACATTTGATTCGATGTATACGGTGTGGTCGTGCACTGCCTTTATTGTATTCATATTGTATTGTACCGAACGTGTATCAGTGTATATGTATATATATGATGTTGGTTACTGTTCTGTGGTGTGATTTACATTCAGTTATTGTATTTTGTTCTGATAGATCCGTTAGCCACCTATAGTTTTGGATTAAGCATTTACTGGGTATGTCGATCCACTTGAGTTGAAAAACTATAATGCATTTATCGACGTATTCAATGGACGTTTAAGACAAAATTATAGATGGTCGCCCTTAATCAGCCCTATTCTCCGCTTTAGTAGACGGAATTACTTGTTAATTCTCTTTGCTAAGGTGAGTACATTCGACGACGAACCTATCTAGTGCATTTTGTGATGGCCGATGAAATGAGGCAATATTGATGTTAAGTTTTAATTTGCAACTATGGTTAGAAATAACCATCACGATGTTCTTTTACTTGCCCAGGAGATGAGGCAAGTTGTTATGACGGACTGATGATGATTTCGATATTTATGATGAATTTTTACTTGTCGATGAAATGAGACAAGTCTCGATGTCACTTAAAATTCGTCCAAGTATGAGATAAGACGAGTTAGGTATCTTACACTCGCCGATGAGATGAGGCAATGTTTATTTGATGATGTTTTATGATGGTTTTCTAATGTGGCATCGACTAATGATTAGTAAACCAATAGGTACAAATGTATGGTATGGGACGTACGTTGACGCCTATTGGATTCCTATTCGAGAAGTTGAGACACATTCACGATGTTACTAGTGCTACAGACCGAGTACTCGATTGGAGTCATCACGATGTTCATGAAGTTATTACTCGACTCCAATCATCACGATGTTATTGCTCGAGTTTTTGTGACTGGTTGTCATCAACATGTTTCCGACTATAGTCAATCAAGATGATCACGATGTTATGTGACCCCAAGTCATCATAATGAATGGTACCAAATAATGGTAGTACTAGTCAAGATGTAAATGCACGTGCTGTTTTCCATGAAGTTTAGATGTTTCGTTTTCACTGTTTTGATGATGATGCTTTAGTATAGCCTTATGTAAGAAAAAGGCTTATTGACATACATGGTTTTATTTGTGATTTCGAATATGATGTTTTGGATTCTTTCCTGGCTCTATCAAGATAAATTATGGTAATGCTTTTATGATGAGTTTTGATAATAGATTTAAGATATATTTATATTTATACCATTATTTGCATTATGGATCGATGATTTGACGATTTTATTGACTACTTGATGTTACGATGGAGTTGAGATGTATTTATAAATTTATACCAATGAGATGAGGTATAAATGATTATGAAGAATCTTTTATGATGAGTTTTAGTGATGGATTTGAGATGTATCTATATTCATACCGATGTGATGAGGTATGAATAAGTATAATGCTTCTTTTATGATTGGGTTTTATATTTCCTTGAATGATCAATGAGATAAGCCTATAAGATGAGGCACATCCATATGCGTTTTATTCTACGTATGAAGGATATGTACCTTTGATGTATTGTTATATTGACGAGCACTTCTAAGAAGATAATTTATTCATTTGAAGTCATTATCCATATATTTTTTATACCGCTGATGATATGAGGCGAAAGCGATGTTTATTGAATCTTATCTTTAAAATTTTGTTCGGCGATGTTCCATTTGCTTAAGTATCTATTATGCCGCTTAAGTATGACTTTATCGTCATTATCTCCCTTACTTGCCAAGAAGAGATGTTGTCCTTTCTTATGATGTTGAAACCCTGTTTAGGGCATGGCATCCTTTATGAAAAAGGATACCGTAGCTTTCACCTAATTATCCTCATCGATTATTCTGTTCAACTGATGATTTTAGCTAGCCTGACCTGTGTGTTTTCACTCGGGATTAGACCGAGTTGTTTCAGGTATCATCTATTGGCCTTAGCTTGAAGTTGATGTTAGATAATAGCTCTTCTTTTGCTTGAGTAGTTTATTTCTTCCGCATACTCTGATGCTTTTACATTTGATTCGATGTATACGGTGTGGTCGTGCACCACCTTTATTGTATTCATATTGTATTGTACCGAACGTGTATCAGTGTATATGTATATATATGATGTTGGTTACTGTTCTGTGGTGTGATTTACATTCAGTTATTGTATTTTGTTCTGATAGATCCGTTAGCCACCTATAGTTTTGGATTAAGCATTTACTGGGTATGTCGATCCACTTGAGTTGAAAAATTATAATGCATTTATCGACGTATTCAATGGATGTTTAAGACAAAATTATAGATGGTCGCCCTTAATCAGCCCTATTCTCCGCTTTAGTAGACGGAATTACTTCTTTAATTCTCTTTGCTAAGGTGGGTCTCGGGGTGGGGCGTTACAGTTGTTGTCTTTAAACTTTGATTTTTGTTTAGTTTGCCCGAAGCTTTGAATTTGGAACTCGTAAATAAAATCTTTGCTTAATCACTATTGTATTTGTTTATTCATTTCATCAATAACAACAATTTTAATTTTTACTTACAGTTTGAATCCTTTTACATATAATAGAGAACTCTTTTTCTTTCCCTGCAACTTGAAGTCCAGAAACAGGTTAAATCTTTAAAATTGATTTCCTCCTGCAACTGGTTAATAAAGTTGTTTAAATTCTTTCTTCATTACTAATTAACCATTCCAAATTCAAATCTTTTTAAAAGAAATTTACTTGCCTTAAATCATTTTCATAAATCTTGCACTGTCTCTGGCCAAAAAAACTGCAGTAGTGTTTTTTTTATAAATCTGCAATTGAATTTGTTTGTGTTAAAGATCTGATTTTGAAACCAAAAATTTATTAAACTGTAAAGTTAAAAACTTATCTGAGAGATGTAAACATACACTACATCTAATACTTTAGAAAGATCTTCGAATTCTTTTTTTCTTCTTTTCAATTGAAGTATTGATTTTGTTTTCTTTCCAGATTTTTTCTATTTTTTTCTTTGGTGTTGGAGTTTGAAATGCTCAATCCTTTTTACTGTATTTTCAGATTTTCTGAGACAAAATAAATTTGAATATGGGGAGATGGAAAGTTTTCTATAATTTTAAATTCTATTATTTTATTCAAGCAATCATAGTGAATGCCATTTGTAAAAAAGTAATCATGAGATCTCAATACATGTCAACTTCTTTACTCCATCCCTTTTGTATATGTTTAACATTTATAATTTTTTTTAAACCCTATTAAATTGAGTACTTATGTCTATATGTACATTTATGTTTATATCCTTATATGTTCAATGTATATACAAATCATATTTTATAAAAAGATAAGTGGTTTAAACCTTTTATTAATTTTAAGCAAATTGTACTTAGTTCATATATAATTTCAAAAGAAAGAACATTATTCCTTTATTAATATTTTATTCAAATCTTATTAATTTTCAAGAGATATGTGTATTTTAAACTTTTACTTCTTACATTAAATTTTGCATTCACGCATTATATTTTATACTCTTATAAATTTTTAAATAATCTTAAGAAATAAAATTTAAAATCAAATTATATACTTATATAAAGTTTAACTTTCAAATAATTATATATATTGAAATTTAACTTAGGCTAACCTTAAAAAAAATTAGTTACAAATTATAACTTCCAAATATTAATATAATTAAAATTTTTGAAAACAACTATCATTAACTTTTTATTAATCTCAAAGCTTTTAATTTCTATTTTATTTCTAATATGTTTTATTTTTCCTAAATTCAATATTTATTTGTAAGATACTTATGCTTAAATTTCAAATCAAATTTCTATTTATAATTCACTTACACAAACATATATATTATTTAAATTTGGAGAATTCAAATATACCAAAGATTCTATTTACAATATATTTTATTTTTCTAGAATTTCCAGCTTAAAATTCAATTAAATTTTATTTTTATACTTAAAGTCCAAATAAATTCCCAATTAATTCACAATCAAATCCAAAATTTAATTTAATTATCAATTAAATTAGACTCAAAAATCGAGATCGTTGCAGTTTCCCCCCTTAAGAAAATTTCGTCCTCGAAATTTGTAAGGGAGACGAGAAAGAATATATGATAGATAAAGAAATGATTGATCAGATCTGATCGAAATATTTATTTTGCATTCGGTTTACCAAACCGGAATATCAACAATATGAGAACAAACTCATACAATATTACAGAAGATATTTGGGTCCACTGGTCTAGAATATGCAAGGGCATTGATTAGTTCGAAGTGATAACTAATCGTTTGTAGAATATGTCGGTCCTCAGAGAATAGATAGATGGATTTAATCTTCCATAATTCTCAAACACTAGATATGGATTCTAAACTCAGGTTGGAATACTCTAAGGTATTTACCAACTTGTCCCTCTTCGGACTTCGATCTACACAAGAAATTAAATAGAATTTCAAATTTGGTTTTAACCGATATCATTTTATTGATAAAATTAAAAATTTTCCTTATATTTGTTAACCAATTTAACTCAATTTAAAATTTCTAATTTATTTAATTCAAATTTTCAAATTCATTAGAGTTTAAAACATAAAGCTGATAAGAAACCGACGAAGGTACGAAGTAAGGATTTTCTTCAACGATTCGTAGGACCACCATCACACCGAAGCTTCTTCTTGTAGCTGCTACGAAGCATCAAAGAATTTGAAATCGAATCAAAGGAGATTGATAGAGAAAGATATTTCCGTTGTTGCAGGGCATTGACCATTTGTAGTGTTACTTCCCTGTCCCTTATCTCGTTCTCCTCTTGCACTCATACTCACTATCAGTGGATAGTAAGAGAATTTACTGAGGCATTCGAGCAGATATCTTAGGGATATACTCATTCTAGGGTGCACTTCACCCTATCTCTAATGAGTTACTTAATGTGTTATACTCCTGAGATAAAGTTTTAACCTTCAGCTCTGATACCAATTTTAACGACCCTGACTCGACCTTCGAAAATTGGCACCGAATGCGACACTCGTATTCTAATGCCGCAGATCCAAACATCGAATCTGGTTCGCCAGAGCTTATAACACATTAAGTACAACACAACAGAAGAAATGAATAATACATTAGATATACAACATTGATACATTATCTGATACAACTGAATAATACAATGAATATCAATATACATCAGAGATATGATACAAGACAATAGCAGCGGAAAGAAAAGATAACACTAGCAGCGGAACAATATCTCCAGCATGGTCTTCAAGAGAGAAAAAGAAATAGAATCCAGAACTGTAACTCCATCTCCAAAGCACCAATCCAGAAGTAGCTCAAACTCCCAATCAAGATGAAGAGAAGCAACTCGATCCAAATGCGATTGCCAAATCCTAAGGCTGAAAGCTATCGAATCTACACCTACTATTCGATTATTTGAATAACCTAACTCTAGACTGCCCATGTGGAAAAATTGTGGGCACCCAGAGTTTAGGAAGTGAACAATAAACTCCAGGTCAATCATGGGATTGGTATAAGCCAACAAAACAATTTTTATCTTTTAAAACAAACAACTAAAGAGTTTAAAATAAATCTGCATTGCTTTTTAGAAAATGAAACAACCATAAGGCCTCCCGCCACACACACAATGCAAACGCAGAATTGGAGGAGATTTCTCCTTATGATAGTCAAACATGCTTGAGACGAGAAAATTTCTTTGATATTATTACTAGTGCATTGTGTAGAAAACCATTTCGAAAGTATAATATTAATCTTAGCCAGCATAGGCATTCGCACTTATGCCTACTATAGCTACCATGTTCAATAGCAGGTTACCGCCACATTTCATGGCAAGTTATACAACTAAAACCGTACAGGGCGCGTACTGTTTTGTTTGGATTTCTAAAAAATGGTCAGGCTAAGGAACTTCCTATGCCACATGGGTACGCCTCTGGAGGGACGTCCCGGGAGCTTAACCCACTCTCTGCCAACACAAGGCCGGGTTACCTTTGTAACTAGGTAACTACTACACGAGCATGCCATCCCCCGGTCCTTTGGGACCTTTATCCGAGGTACCTCTAATCCAACGACCACAAAGCAATCGCAAAGTAATAGATTTGCAGTGTCCACATGAGTTAAGTATCTGGGCTCCATACCATGATACCACCCTTTTTCCAGAAGGGAATGACACATCCTAAAGGGAGAGACCCTCATAACCTTGCCGTATCTTTCCTGTTTCGACCATTTCGGCGGTGTGAGGTCCTGATGCAGTCTCGTCCACAAAGCTACACTTTATACAAAAGTCATGCTTTGATCAACAAATGATACACAACAGCACTCAGCATGCCGCACTACCAAATTTGGGAGTATATCACTGATAACTATCAACTACATAACCTCTGAGCTCGTACATCTCAGAGAAGGGTGTTAAGCTAAGAGAATAAATACTCCGCCACCAAGCAGAAATGTATTTGATAGAGACCAGTTTAATATCTCAATGACTAGTGTCAGACATACAACCATACAAGTCTGTTCCGGGTTCGAACAGAACCGAAGGCACTTTCGAAGAAGCCCTTGCAATCCGGGTATCCACAATTCCGATCGGACTCCCCATCACATATGGAGAACTCTATATCGGAGCAACTGAGTGCAGAGTCAATCGACAGGCTATCCTATCGTTCTCGCAAATATCCGGTCTTCAACACGGGTCTTCAAATGCAATCCATAACGTCGTATCACTATTCAGAATGGGTTATATGACACAAGGTCCTCTTCCGGCTAAACCGAATAATGAGCGCAATATTTAAAAACATATGGATATGGGATTTCAGTTAAGTTACAACTTTTAAAATCCAAAGCTTTTCTTCAATTGGTTTAAACAAATTACCATTTCAAATCGTTAAACAAAAAGATCTATTTCACAAAGTTCACCTAGTTTCACAAAGATCCATTCATAGATTTTCAAAACGGTTTCCATTTCAATTAGGATTAACTCATCCAATCTTTAAATTAAAGATTTAACTTATAGCTTTCAAACCGTTTCCAAAGATTTATTCATAACTTGAAAGACTATTTTCATTATAGACTTGAAATCCCTTTAAACACAAATGGGAAGTTTATTTCTTATGTGAAAGCTTTTATTATTTGAAAACAAATAGTTTCGTTTCGGAAAAACCTGATTTTTTTTATACAAGTTAAAATCTTTGGGCTAAATTCGAAGTCCCAAAACGATACTTTAAAAATGGTTTAAAACCCATGTAAACTTGTATGACCTTTTTAAATCATAAATAGAATCGAATTTCAAATTTTTAATTCAAATTTTAAATCACATTATTTAAACTTCAAAACTTAATCAAGTTATTCAAAAATAAATTTTATCTTTGAAATTCCCTTTCAAAACTTTTTACTTCAATCCCAATCCATTTCCAAAACCATTTGGATTCAAAAATTCAATTTTTAAATTATTTCAAAAATCTGTGACGTAACCCATTTCCATGTGCAATCCATATTGTGTGTGTATAAGTGTGGTCCAGGGATTTTACACAATAGTGCAACAATATCAATCATCACAAATACAATCATAGCAATATCGATAAACGGTATATCCTATAACGCTTATCCATGTACATAGAATCACGGACGGATAATATAAATGCATTATAAATAAACTACATTCATCACAGCTTGAATTAAAATAATTCATATCACAAAGCATCGCACAGCAGAGGTGACAAAACAATTCACAGCATTCAATAGAAGACGATCATTCATAATAAGGTTAATTGATCATTTGATTAATTAAAACCAGATTAATCACTAATTCTGGTTGATTAACATTAATTAATTACAAACCATCTTAATTAATTATCCCTTAATCATTTATTAATAAATAAATTAAACTTTAATTATGTAATTATCTTTTAATTAATTATCCTTAATTAATTGTATTAATTAAATTAACCTTAAGTTCATTACATTAATTTATTAACCCCTGATTAATTTCCATTTAATTAATGAGGTTAAAATAAATTATCCCTAACCACTTGCATCAATTAATAACCTTTCATAAATTTATTAACTCCAAATTAATTACCATATTAATTTATTGTCTTTTAGTTAACCATTCGATTAATCAACTTAAATCATTAATTAACTACTTTAAATTAAGTAGTTGTCTTCAAGTAATTAATTGTTCTCAATTTATTTATCATTTATTAACTTTTAATAACCAATTAATAAATCAGCTTTTAATTACCTTAATAAATGATCCCTTAATTACTCAAGCCCTTAATTAACCTAAGATAAGCCACTTATTTTGATCACTTATTTTAATCATCTCATCAAATTCTATTTGAAATACTTAGGAATATTTTAAATATAATTACTCAAAATCCCAAAACAATTTTTTGTTTTGACATACCTAAATTTTAAAATCAAATCTTTGGAAAACTTGTTTTTGAAACTTGATGATCATTTATGCTTTGAAAACTTATCACTAGCTTTGAAAAACTTTGTTACCAAATGTTTATTTTCTATTATATTATTTTTTTATTACTTCAAAACTCTGGTTTCCTTTATTTTTAAAATCCTGGAACAAAACTTTTCTTTTTTCATTCTTCTGAAAATTTCAAAACCTGGAAGAATATATTTTTCCTTTTTCAATTTTCTTTTTCCCCGGTTCTTGGAATAATGAACCCGAGCCCCAGCACTAGTTCACCCGAGCTCCACTTCGAGTTACACTATATATATATTTTTTCTTCTTTTAGAACTTTGTTTGAAACTGTTATATCCGATTTAATACATACGAGTACGAATTCGAGCAATTACCTAGATCCCCGAGAGAAAACTCGAGCTCTTCCTTCTTCTTCCCCAGTGCTTCAAAAATTTCTTGAAACTCGAGAGTGCACCGTGCACGTGCACGACCACTCCGGTCATTGGTGATCATGGCCGAGGCCACTCGCAAGTCAACGTCGACAACCCCGACCCATACATCAACCCAAAAACATGGATCACACTCGAGAATGAAATCGAGTCACTCAACCAAAAACTGGAACGGAACCTTCTGACGAAAACGCCTCGCCAACGACAACCCGTCCACGATCATTAACACAATCTTGACCAAAACTTCGCCAACCATTCCTACTTCGATTCCCCAAGGTATCGTTCAACTCGACACTATGGAGACGACGCGGTGATCTAGTTACTAGGCTCGATTCAAATTAGGGTTAAACCCCAAATCGACTCAAATCATCAACAATGATGAAATATAAAATCAATTCGTATTTTTCTCGAATTCTACAATCATTCCAGCATCTTTGAAAACAAACCCTAAGCCTTAATTCATTTGCAAACGCCAATGATTTACAAATTACCCAAATCTGTTCAACTATGAGTATCTCGATGGATACTTCTTTTAAAATCATGATTTCTTTGTCAAAATTCATCATTTCCAGATATAAATCTGGCCATACAATTAAGACTAAAAATTAAAATATTTTATTTTTCTGACTTTAATTTACTCTTAACTGTAATTCTTATTTTTTTGATAAAATTCCTTAATATAAACACTTGAGTTTATTTTTAAAAAACAGTATTATAGTCTTGCCTTCATTTTTTATTTGTAAATCAAAGTCTAAAATTGATCGAATGAAAAGCAGTTCAAATTTTTCTTAGAAAACCTATTTTGAGCTTCAACAGAACAATCACATGTATGTGTATACATACATTCAGTCATGCAAACAAATAAACAGTAAGCAATTTGCACAGCAACACCAAGCAATCATCACAACATCAATTCATAGATCTAAGGTTCTGATTTAAAGGGTTGCTCATCTGGATATGGATAAGGCAGAAAAGCAGAGACAAAGAATAGAAGCATCTTATTTTTGAGAACTGGAAACTATTGTTGTCTTTAAACTTTGACTTTTGTTTAGTTTGCCCGAGCTTTGAATCTGGAACTCGTAAATAAAATCTTTGCTTAATCACTATTGTTTACATATGACAGAGAACTCTTTTTCTTTCCCTGCAACTTGAAGTCCAGAAACAGGTTAAATCTTTAAACTTGATTTCCTCCTGCAACTGGTTAAGAAAGTTGTTTCGATTCTTTCTTCATCACTAATTAAACATTCCAAATTCAAATCTTTTTAAAAGAAATTTACTTGCCTTAAATTATTTTCAGAAATCTTGCATTGTCTCTGGCCAAAAAAAACTGTAGCTGTGTTTTTTTTATAAATCTGCAATTGAATTTGTTTGTATTAAAGATCTTATTTTGAAACCATAAATTTATTAAACTGTAAAGTTAAAAACTTACCTGAGAGATGTAAACATACACTATAGCTGATGCTTTAAGAAAGATCTTCAGATTCTTTTCTTCTTCTTTTGAATTGTAGTATTGATTTTGTTTTCTTTCCAGATTTTTTCTATTTTTTTCTTTGGTGTTGGAGTTTGAAATGCTCAATCCTTTTTACTGTATTTTCAGATTTGCCGAGACTAAATAAATTTGAATATAGAGAGATGGAAAGTTTCCTATAATTTTAAATTCTATTATTTTATTCAAGCAATCATAGTGAATTCCATTTGTAAAAAAGTAGTCATGAGATCTCAATACATGTTGATTTCTTTATTCCATCCCTTTTGTATATGTTTATCATTTATAATTTCATTTTAAACCCTATTAAATTGAGTACTTATGTCTACATATATGTTTATGTTTATATCCTTATATGTTCAATGTATATACAAATCATATTTTATAAAAAGATAAGTGTTTTAAACCTTTTATTAATTTTAAGCAAATTGTACCTGGTTCATATATAATTTCAAAAGAAAGAACATTATTCCTTTATTAATATTTTATTCAAATCTTATTAATTTTCAAGAGATATGTTTATTTTAAACTTTTACTTATTACATTAAATTTTGCATTCATACATTATATTTTATACTCTTATAAATTTTTAAATAATCTTAAGAAATAAAATTTGAAATCAAATTATATACTTATATCTAAGTTTAACTTTCAAATAATTATATATAAAAATTTAACTTAGGCTAACCTTAAAAAAATTAGTTTCAAATTATAACTTCCAAATATTAATATAATTAAAAAATTTGAAAACAAATATCATTAAATTTTTTATTAATCTCAAAGCTTTTAATTTCTATTTTATTTTTAATACATTTTATTTTTCCTAAATCCAATATTTATTTGTAAGATACTTATGCTTAAATTTCATATCAAATTTCTATTTATAATTCATTTACACAAACATATATCTTATTTAAATTTGGAGAATTCAAATATACCCAAAATTCTATTTACAATATATTTTATTTTTCTAGAATTTCCAGCTTAAAATTCAATTAAAATTTATTTTTATACTTCAAATCCAAATAAATTGCCAATTAATTCACAATTAAATCCAAAATTTAATTTAATTATCAATTAAATTTGACTCAAAAATCGGGATCTTTACATTAACTTGATTACATTAATTAATTATCTCTTAATCACTCTTTAATGATCCTTAAATTAATTACATTCATTAATTATCCATTAATTACCTTCATTTACTAGTAATCCATTGATTATTAACATTAGTTAATTAATCCTTATTAATTTCATTAAGTGATTAACCTTTAATTAATTTCACTAATTAATTATCTTTAATTAATCACAACCTTAATTAATTAAAGATAAATTCTTTATCTTAATAAATTACTTAATTACATCAATAAATTACTTAATTACATCATTAACTTTTATTTTGAAAATCATTGGGAATTAATTACATAATTGACCTAATATAATTACTTTTAAGCAAAACAAATTTAAATCATTTAACTTTTACATTTAAACTTGAAACTTGTTTGAAAATCTTGTTTAGTAATTTTTACTTTGGAACATGGTTTATAATCTTTTAAAAAACTTATTCATTTTAAAATTTGATTTAATAAATTGCTTAAAAACTTAATCATTTTTAATAACTTAAAACATGGAAAATACTTATCTTTGAAAATTTATTTATTTCCATTTGGCTTTGAAACATTGTTTAATATTGACTTTGCTTAGAAACTTAGTTAATACAGTTTGAAAACTTGATTAATTCAAGTTACTTTTGCTTTTTTTTTAAACCTGTACATGATTTTCCTTTAAAATTTTAAAACTAGGTTATACAAATACAACAACCCGAGCCAACTTCGATTCCCCCCCTCCCGAGAAAACCCCCGCGTCCACTCGCATCTCCACTTCCTCGAGACAAACACAAGAAAACTTCGAGATCATCCCGTGCCCATCCCTTCTTCCCCAAATCCAACCAACCCAGTCAGATGAAAGTGCACACGTGCACGTGCACGACGACTGCATGCGTCTTCGACCAACTTTCCGACCTTCGACAAGTCGTTGACATCCTCACCGTCCCACTCGACCACCCAGATAGCTGTATTCACCAGAGAAACCAAATCGAGCTATCGAACACAGGGCCCCAAAAACCCGATCAACAAAAACTCCACTGACGACGATCCCCATCACAAGAATCCACGCCACCTCGTCCAAAGCAACGTCACCACACCCAGCTTCGTTTTCCCAGGATCGATCAACTCTGGTGCACTGTCTACTGTTAGTCCTTGAGATGATGGTTTTGATGATAACAACCTTAGAATAGGATTATAACATATAAATACTAACATTATAGTTTAGATATATGTGTATGTGCAGGATTTAACCATGCAGGTACCAAGAATGAAGACCGTACAGTATAGAGATTCAAGATATCAAAATTGAAGACTCATGAGTATCAAGAATATCAAGATTACCAAGAGTTCAAGATTTCAAGAATAAGTAATTTAATTAGGAGTTTTGTTAAAACTCCTAGAAAAGCACTGGCATCTTAAAATCCAATTTATTCGTGCAGTGGAATCCACTTCGAGCCTGTAAAAGGGATGGAAACCCAAGTAGGATGGAACCTACGAAAAATCTAGTGGAATATTGTTTTGTATCGGCTAACCTTTTATTCAAATGTTTTTACGAAATTATATCATGTTTTCAAAATGATTTCAAAACCTTATTTTTAAAAGAATCAAAAACATCTATCCTGATTTTAAATATTTTAGTATCAAAATAATCTTTAATTTCAAAATCAAATTATCTTTGGTTTTAAACTATCTTTAATAATAATATATTTAACTTTTAATATTTATACTTAGATTTAAATGTAAAATTATAAGTAAAATTTTACACTAAAAGAAAACCATTTATAGTTGCAAAAATTGGTGGCATTTCTTTCTAAATGCAACCAAAAAGTATTTTCCTAAAAATTATAAATGCGGCTAAAAAGATTTCACATTCCCGCTTTGCACCCGCGTAAAGTAAAAAATATTTCACGAATTTTTTTTATTTACTGTCACGTTTCCCTCCTTTTCATTATTTAGAAACTTTTCTCCTCATGGTTTCCTTTTTGCTCCAGCAAAATCTACCTCACCCTCCAACAAAATCCACCTTGCTTCGTCATCATTGTTGCGGTAGACGACCTTCATTCTACTTCTCTCCACATCGTCGCAGTAGCCCTTCACAGATCTGTCCTCGCGGATTAGGTATGAAATTTTATAAACCGATTTTATGAGTCTACTGGATTTTATATGATTATGTATGGATACTCTATACGAATTTCTGCGTAAACTCTAATTGTAATAGTCGACTATGCATGGATGGATTTGATTACCATTCAATTTTAGGGCAATGTTGCGAACTTCCAATTGGGTTCGTGCAATTGCCGATTGGGGTTGCTGGTCCTTTGATTTTGGATGGTGTTTCTTACTACGTGCCTATGGCAACAACTGAAGGATGTCTAGTGGCGAGTACTAACAAGGGTTGTAAGGCGATTGTAGAAAGTGGAGGTGCGAATAGTGTTGTGCTGAGAGATGGAATGTCCCGGGCGCCCTTTGTTAGGTTTCGTACTGCGGCTAGGGCAGCGAAATTGAACTTCTTCCTAGAAGATCCGGCTAATATTGATACACTTGCACTCGTGTTTAATAAGGACATCTTCCTTTTATTATCATATACAAAAAAGGACTATCCGGATGCTTGCAGAGCCCTATTGGCAATAACTTACTTTAAATTTTCATTTTAAATACCAACTTCTGAGTAGTAGTTCGAATTTAAGATTTTATGTTAAAATGAGTAGTACATCTTAGTGGTCTTTTTTTTCTTTTTCTTTGGTCTGTAGAACTAGCAGATTTGCAAGGCTTCAAAAAATACAATGCACACTTGCAGGTAGAAATTTGTACATGAGATTTAACTGCAGAACCGGAGATGCCATGGGAATGAACATGATATCAAAAGGTGTATAGAAATGTATTGGTGTATCTCCCAAGCTATTTTCCTAACATGGATGTTATCAGCATTTCTGGTAACTTTTTAATATAGCTTTTGATTGACAATTAAAAGTTCAGGTATCTCTTAAAATAACATACAATAAAATATTAGCAAAGAATTCTTGTTATTTTTGACCCACGACATTAGGATATGTCTTTACTAGCTTGTAATGTCATTCCATAATTTTGATTAGTCATGTTAGTTTCATGGATATTCGATTGCACTATTCTCCCATGTGCTTATCTCATTGCAGCATTGATATTTAAGAAAACTTTAGCTGGACATCAAAGGATCGTATTCATTTCCCATTTGTCTTACCACCATTTGTATCTTGCCAGGCAACTTCTGTTCAGATAGAAAGGCAGCTGCAGTAAATTGGATTGAAGGATGAGGAAAATCAGTTGTATGTGAAGAAATTATTAAAGAGGAGATAGTGAAGAAAGTGCTCAAAACAAATGTACAAGCCTTAGTTGATCTTAATGTTACTAAAAATTTAGTGGGATCTGTAATGGCTGGAGCACTTGGTGGGTTCAATGCTCATGCAAGTAATATTGTGGTAGCTGTCTTCATTGCTACCGGACAAGACCCTACACAAAATGTTGAGAGCTCTTATTGTATCACTATGATGGAAGCTGTGAATGATGGCAAGGATCTTTATATATCAGTTATAATGCCATCTATTGAGGTAAGTTATATTAACCATTTACATTCTGGAAATTTCATATTTACTTATAGTTATACTGCCCATTTGCTCACAATTCCTATATGAATTAAAACTATATCTAAGCACACCATCAACTCTAGGTTAAATATTTAGCTACTACATAAGTAAACGGGACGAAGGTCGAATACAGTGTTAAGAAGGTAATTTGTGTTTGTTGGATGATGATTACTAAATTGACGTTTTCTTCATTTGATTCAGGTTGACTGACAGTTGTTAGCTGTTTTTCAGTAATAATATCCAATCTACAGATATCAAGCAATTTCTAGTTTCTTCTTACTTGTGGTGGTTGTTCTTTACCTCATTGTCTGTTTTAGCTGATAATTATACATTAGTCGTGTCAATATTCTTTGTGCCAATAGGATTTGCATATAGTTGCTTTAAAAAGGTGCATGACTGGACTGGGAGTAGTTCATTTTAGTTCTAGCTATGTCAAGCAACATATTATTTTAGTGGGAGTCATTTACTCAATAGCTGTACTAAAAACATTTTTTTGATAACATTGTAGCCGTTCTAAAAACATAAAGGGTCATTTGAATTAGGTAAAGCAGTGGGTAAACATAATGTTTATTTTTTTTACATGCACCTGAAAATGTTTTATAGTTTTTTTTTTCTTTTTTCTGTCTTTTTCTTCTAACCCAATAAGACACCATGTTTGCTTTCCTGTTTGTAATATATGTGTACAATGACCTGTTATTTGTTATATTTGCAATTTTGTATCACATGGACGTGACGAAAAGCATGATATAACTGAAACCTGGGAAGCCTGCAATGTTGGCGTATTATTGTCCATTTTTACTAGCATAAATCAGGTTTCTAGGATTTAAAAAATAAAAATAAATTGTTGCGTCACAAGATATTATAATGCGCAATTTTGTGCTGTCTTTAAATTGTTGTTGGTTTATATTTATTATAATTATTAATACACATGAAATATCACTATTCCTCATGTTATAATTGTTGTTGCGTCACAAGATATTATAATTATGCAATTTTGTGTTGTCTATGTTTCTCTTAGTTTAAGTAAATATTTCCTCCCCTTTTTCTTTTTCTTTACATAATCATTAGCATATTTTTTCTAGTCTAATAGCGATTCAAGCTAATGTTTGTTTGATAATCTTCCCTTGACATATGTGATCCATAATTGGAAGTTGGGCATATTTTGTTGTTTTTTGATAGATTTAGTATGTAACTACAACAGTGTATTCATATTGCTTTATATGATATCAAATTATGATTTGGGCATGTCCTCTCCCAGACTCAGATCATAAGGCACTGTAAAACTGTTTATGTAATAAAAAATTTCAACTTTGGAATATTTTCATTTACATAAGGTGCATATTAATACTATCTTTTTTTACACAACATTTATCTACTATATAAAACAAATACATGAGCATGGTATTGCTTAAAGTACAAAGTATTTGCTCCATATTAACAGATAAATAATATTAAAGAATCGGAACTCAGAAGACAGTGAGTGATAACCAGAGGATAGTGACTGATAAGGTAAGTGGGTAGTTAGTCTACATATGTGTTTGTGTGTACTGTGTTTGTGAGGGTTGTCTGACTGTCTGTAGGGTGAGTTGGGTTTGTGAATATGTTGTGTACTGTGTGCTTGTGTGAGTTGTGTGTGAGTTAGCATTGCTATGTTTTGTGTTTGTGAGAGGCTGCAAATTTTGTTGAGTGTGTTGTGCTTTTTTTTATTAGATGTTAGGTGCCTTCATTTGTAAATGCAAGCATAGAAAACATATTAATATACATTTACAGAAATTATTTGTTTTGCTATACCTTCTGGTTTCTTCTTTTCTTTATTTTCTTTGGGTAAAGCGATTGGTTCTTTCGGTTATGAGACTTTACTACATGAATCATTGGCTTCACTATGGATATGATCATCAGCTTCCTGCGCAACCAAATTCCACTCGGAGGTTTCAGCTTTTGCTTCAAGTTGCACAGAATAAATAGAATATAGCTTCAGCTGCAACATTAACTTGGAACTTCATCTTTATTATTTATATGTTTTGATAACTGCATAATGTGTACTCATGTATACCACATAAATTGTAACAGCATTTAATTTTCTTCCATCTTCTTTTCAGGCCAGAGAGGCTGCTAAATTGCAAAAAAAGTGGTTAGTGGTAAATTTGCAGTCCAGAGATGAGTTCAGCTCTTTTATGGTATATTGACTGTACATGTTGCATTTTAGGCCTTAATTATGTATACCCTAACTTCTAATTATGTAATTTTGATTTATTTATAAAGCTTAATAGGGATACATGGAGTGATCAATCTGTACAAGATGCAATAAGCGCTGGATTCATTTTTTGGCAGGTCAGTTGTTATTGACTTCCTACCTGTTAATGTTATATGATTTTTCCTCTATATATATTTTATTTGGATACACTTGTTATAGTCTACACTCTTCTTATCTGTATAATTATGGATGAGTATGTTAAAAGAAAACTATTTGATGACATTGTTTAAAAATGGCCTACGTTGTTTTAAGGCAACCTGTTGCTTCATTGAATTTAACCATTTTTGTATCAGATATAGTTTTTCTACACTACTATAATTTTGCTTATTATGTCATCTATGCTTTAGGGTGATGTTATTAATAATTCAAAATATTACTTAGGCTAGATTTGATGATGATTTGGGTTGGATTGAGATTTGCAGTGCTAGATTTTTTTTTGATGACTTGAGATTTAGATGATTTTGTTTGTTTTTCCTCTGAGATTTTGATGATTATTTGGTGGAAAATTTGGTGTTCCAGACAACGCAAACTTTAGACCCTTAGTTTGTTCTAGTTTTATATTTAGGATTCGATTGGAAGATCATTCAACATGAATAAAGAGTTGTTACTATTTTTAGACCTAGCATGCGGAAAAATCACTTACATTCTCAAAGTTAAATATAACAATTGGTTTGTAAAAGTCTTTGAGCAGATATTTTCATGTTATAATAATATTTTGGTTTTATGTTTTACTTTGGGTGGCTGAACCTTAAATGAGTACATGTTGAATTTTCAAATATTAGACTAAGTATAACTCTCTATGGCAGGTTAAATTTGCATTTTGATGCATAAACAAATTATGTTGGTCATATTTTGTCCTGTAGAATTTCGTTTGCTTTCATTATGCATTCATTTAGTTTTAAAGAGCATTCCATTCTAGCAGATCAAGTAAATTCATTCATTATGAAATTAGGTGAATGAGTTTAATGTCAAAAAAATTAATCTTTGAATTTTTTTTTGCATTTTACTATGCATGATTCAAAATGCATTTAGCAGATAATATTACCAAGTAACTTTAAAAAAAACATGCTTCCTATTTAAACATTCAAGTATCTTTCTTCCCGGTTTGGAAGACCGTTTTTTGATTTGAATGATTGGTTAGTGTTTGATATTCCTTATAGGTTATTTGCCCATGCTACTGAAAACTTAAAGTAACAGTTCATTCTAAAGGTTGCTAAAAAGAACTATACAGAACAGTGGTTGCATATGATATACAATACGTTCGATACTGGCTTTATTAACTGTCTTTGCATAATCCAGTTGTTGCATATGTCCTATGACTACATTTTACCCTTTGCTGAATTCAGTTATTCATTTGAATAAAGGTGAATGCATTGGAAAGTTAACTACCGTTTTGCAAAAATAATGTGAATTGTAATGGTTTATAGATTCACCACTAATAATGAACTTAATTATGTAGATCCAAATTTAAAATCTTTAAGCAATTTCACGTATATATGTAAGCAAATTTTTTTTGTATCTTATCTACTGCAAGGTATCGCCAAATTGTAATAGGAGATTTACCGGTCAACGAAATATTTCTTGATTTTGAAATTAATTATACATAGCTATAATAAGACAGTAACTTTCTTAGTAAAGTATTGATATATACTGATTTTTTTTCCTTTTCAACTAATTAAGCTTAGGAAGTAATATGAACTCTTCTCCGTGCCATTCATTCTTTTTTATATCAATGAATCAGGGCATATTAAAGAAGATTCAGAAGACTATGGAGGAGACAGTACTATGGATGAATTAGCTCAAGCGGCAATTGAGTTGATTACTGTAAGTAGTAGGAACTTAAAACAAATTATGTAATTGCTTATGCATCAAAATGTTTACTTATGTACTTATGTAATTGCTCAAGCGGCAATTGAGTTGATTACTGTAAGTAGTAGGAACCATACAAATTATGTAATTGCTTATGCATCAAATTGAGTTGATTACTGTAAGTAGCAGGTCAGTTGTTTATGGTAGTTTGGTTGTGTAAACGTATGGTTAACCTTTTGTCTTGACACTAATGTTATGATATAGTGGTGATTATGTAATTACTTTTGTTTGTATTATTGTGTTTCATTGAATGTGTTATTTTTGAATGTGTATGTGTTTATATATTACGTTACTGTATAAGTTTTGAAGTACTTGAATTGGAGGCGAAATTAGATGTAGTCGTGGAACAGCAGGCAATAAAATCGAAACATATGGTGGCGGAGAAAAATCGCCACCAAAAATGTAACAACCCGCATATTTATCGATTTTATATTTAAATATTTTATTTAATATTTTATCGTTTGTCGGATTTTGGTCCGAAAAGCTACTTTTTGCAAACAGTCGAATTGGGACTCGAGACCACCCCCATTGAGTTCAAAATGACGTTTGCGACCTTTTTGAGTATAAACTTCGATATGTTTGGAGATAGTGAAATTTTTCCACTTTTTCACTTAGGGCTTTGGTTTGGGCTGAACCCATTAATCACTTACTAACTCAGTCCCAACCCACTCCAACTCTTCATTACTTCATTTCATACACTTCAAGCTAAAGTAAAAATCGTGGAAGAGAGTGGAAATTAGAAATTTCAAGCCCTAGTTTCATTGCAAATCCATGATCTAGCTCCAAATTCAAAGAGAACCCATTAGTAAGCATCCTCTTCTTCTTCTCTAACTCTATCTCCATTCAATTTCAGAAATTTCCTAAACCTAATTTAGGAAATGTTTCTCTTTTAAGCTTAGATTGAAGCTTCTTGAGTTGTTATTGAAGAGGAATTGATCTTAGCTTGTTTTTAAAGCTTCTTCTTCATTTGTTTGGGTTCAAAGGTGAGATTTTTATCTCACATCTTAGTCTATATTTATCTTCGATTGTTAGGTATGAATTCCTAACACATTCATGTGCATTTGATTTTGATTTGGATTGCTTTTGTGAATATTCCAATTTTTGGTGTTTTGGGTTCAATTCTTCAAAAATCATAACTTTGATGTTTTGATCATGTTTTTGGTGATGAACCAAATAGCTTCTATGGTCGGGTAGTCGATTGGCGTAAACCCTTAGTGCCGTTGCTCGACGGTTTGCAAATTGAGGGAGTTTGTACCTCTTTTGAAATAGGGTAGGAATTGCAAGTATACAGGTTCGGCTGACCGAGCTTAGGGTCCGGTCGACCGACCAGCTACCCAGGCACTTCCTGCCTCTGTTTAGGAAGTGCTGATTACAGGCTTCGGCCGACCGAGCCCCTGGACCGGTCGACCGACCTGGTGCCCGAGCACTTCCAACCTCTGGTTCGGTCAACCGACTCAGGGAGTCCGGTTGACCGACCTGCTCCTATCTGCCAACTATGCTTTTTTTGCCTAGTTGTCTGAATTTCCAACTTTAATCGATTCGTGTTGTTTCCCTTTTGTTGTTATCATTTATTATCGACTTTGATGACTTCTTTTCTTCGGGAATTCTTGGAATATCCATTTCGATGGATTCGGTATCGATTTCTTTGGATTCTATTCACATCTTCGAATATGAATTTTAGTGATTGATTGTTCCTACAATCTTCTTCGTGATTTGTCACTTTAAAAATATAAAGGTTTTCTATACTAGTAGTAAATATCAAAACTCTTTCTTCAAATGATTTCAAAACTATTTTATTACAAAGCTCATTTTCTTAAACCATTTTCCAATCTATTAGTATATACAAACCTTTACCTCACTCGGATGAGAAATCTAATTAAACGACTTAGTAAAACAAGTGGTATGAAACGCTTGCGTTTACTTCGTTGGTTAATTCTTGGACTTATTCGATTGAATCTCTTGTGACAATTTTCTAGTGGAGATCTACAGTTTGTTCATAAATATTTAAGTTAAGCAAGTGGTTATGGGACATGAAGCTAAACTCATATGTTTACTAGCTTAGTGTAATTGACACTTCTCTTTGATCACGACGATCATTTTATGGTTTAGACTAGCAATGTGCGATGTCTCTTTGTCTATGTGGAGGACTGTTTCTCATTTTATTGAGCTTCGTCTCATTTCTTTCATGGGTCATACCTATCTAGGTGCGTCGATGTTTGTTCACACATGGCTCGTATCTTTCTAGGTGCGTCGATGTTTATTTATGCATGGGGTGTACCTTTCTAGGTGCATCGATGTTTATTTACTTCGTGGAGCAATCGGCTCAATAAGTCGGTACATGGGACGTATCTTTCTAGGTGCGTCGATGTTCGTCTATGCATGGGGCGTGTCTTTCTAGGTGCGTCGATGTTCGACTTTGCATGGGGTGTATCTTTCTAGGTGCATCGATGTTAGACATTACATAGGGTGTATCTTTCTAGATGCATCGATGTTTATTTATGCATGGGATGTATCTTTCTAGGCGCATCGATGTTTATTTATGCATGGGGCGTATCTTTCTAGGTGCGTTGATGTTAGAGCATGGGGCGTATCTTTCTAGGTGCGTTGATGCTAGAGCATGGGGCGTATCTTTCTAGGTGCGTCGATGTTCGACTGTGCATGGGGCGTGTCTTTCTAGGTGCGTCGATGTCCAGTTTATGGGATTGGCCATCCTTTTATTGTGATTTCTGGATTTCTATTTGATGATTTCTGGAATTTATGGTTCACCAACTTTTACGATTGGCATTGATATATATGTCATTTATTGTGGCTTGGTGAATGAAATTAGGAGTATGACATTCCTTTTTATCTTTGAGAAGATCTTTGCGATATTGATTAATCTCTTATTGATTTTTCAATTATTTATTTATCACAGCTTGGCATTGTGATTATTATACGTTTAGTCATATCTCTTATTCTATATCATTTCTTCTAATATTTATAGCTAGACTGATCCGTTTATTATTTTCTTCTTAAATAATACTCGGGTCAGACCGAGATGTTACAGGTGCTTCTGCTTGACTTCTCTTCTGGGGTTATCATATGATCTTTTAGCTAACTACTTAGATTAGTAGTTTATTTTGTTGTATACATTTGAGATATGGACTCATAGATGTATTCTTTGGTATAGCACGTGTTGCTATTCTTTTGTATTATGGTGGTTCTTTTTGACCACTACTCTGATATACACTTTCATGTGTTAGTTATATATTCATATCTTCTTCCGCCTTTGTGATATGAATTATCTGTGACTGATTTGTGTTATGCTTATTTCTATATTTGTTTCCGAAGATTATTATAGCCACTGTGTAGTAGCTTTGTGTTTGTATCGGTATGTTGGATTTCCTCTTGAAATAAAATGCATGTTATACTATCTCACATATCGGTGCTCGCACAAAGCAATTATATATATGGTCGCTCCTCAACAGCCTTATTCTCCATGCTAGTCGACGGCATTACTCCGTAGTGTCCTTGGCTAGCGTGGGTATAGAGGTGGGGCGTCACAGCTTGGTATCAGAGCCAAACTTCAGAACTATATGGAATATTATAACAAGGATCATCGTCCTAAGTCCATCTTAGGAGTCGTGCTTTAGGATTTAATTCGAGTCTTCGTACCGATTCATCCTATTTTCCTTATGATTCCTTGTTTTATCTGTCAAGATTGCTTGATATTGATTTTGAGAATAACTTTTTCCTCTTCTTTCTTTCTTTCTTTCTTTCTTAAAGAAGAGAAATGGTTAGACCAGGCCATCCCAGCGCCGGTCAATCTAGTGCTACTCCCCAGGATGGAGTATTTATGTCGGCCCAGCAGCTTCTTGATCTAGTAAAGAACGCTCAAGCAGCCGGTCCCAATCCAGAGCCTACTCATCCTAGATCTGGTTTTGCACGCTTGTGCAGAGACTATACCGATTTGGGTGGAAGGTCATTCAAAGGATCCGAGAGTGTTATAGAAATTCAGTCTTGGCTCAAATCATGTGATCGCATCTTTTCTCGCATGAACCTTGGCGCAGCGGATTAATCAAACAAAACTTCAATCGGTGAAATGTAACAATCGGTGAGTTGAAGATACCAAAATGCCCAAGTTCGTTGATCCAAAGATACCGAACTCTAGCTATCTCAAACACGTTGATAGCGCACTATACCATGTTTAAAGATCTACGATTCTTCGCACGTTGATCTAGCGCACTAGATTCCGTGAATCGGCTTCTACGATCGTTGAATCGAGCGCACTCGATTAACCGAAAGAGGAGATAGGAGATTACACTCAACTACCAATTGGTATGAAAGCACAAAGCTAACAAAAGGAATTTTATTCAAAAATCAACAACCTAAAAATGTACAACGCACGCGTATTTATAGGAGTTACAACCCATAGGTCGGCACCGACTCAACGCAAGAGATTCAAACACGACCGACTCATCATAAGTCGTTGCCGACTTAACTACACAACACGGTTTACACGACTCAAACATAGTAACCACCTGACTGACTCAAAAGTATACGACTCAACTGGCCCAGCCTTATGACCACACCTCCGACTCAAGAAAACAAATAACGACTCATCTTGCCAAGCGACTCACGACTCAACTTCATACCGACTTAACAAAATACGACTCAACATACAATGCGACTCATGACTCAACCGACTCATCAACTGACCGACTCAACACTCATACGACTCAGCTTCCCAGTTCCTTGCGGCCTGTCTCTTCGAACGATTCAGTTAGGTCGTCCCCCCTTCCTCCGACTCAAGGCTTTCCCAAGATGGAGCTTCCCCTTGCTTCATGATGAGACGCTGGCGACTTATGGTAATGTTGTTAGGCGGTTCAATCCCTTCTCGTTGAGTCGTGGACGACTCATTTCCCCCCAACACCGAACGACTCATAGTTTGGCTTGGCCGTCCCTTCTCTAACTCGTTCCCCTTTGTTTTAATAAGTCGCAAACGACTTGGAGTCTTCGCCTTAGGTCGTGAACTGTGTTCCGTAAGTCGGTAACGACTTAAAATCTCCGAGCTACCCAACTCCAAAGCTTCCTCCTCACGACTTAGAATCATTTTAACACGTGACCGACTTAACTCTTGAGGAATTGTAGATCGTGCTGCATCATCCTCCCCTGGTTGAGAAAAATTTGTCCTCGAATTTGTAAATTCTTCCCTCTCAGATTGTCCATCTCCATAATATGGCACAAGATGCTTAACATTGAATACGTCAGAAGTGTAGACATCCTCTGGTAGCTTCAACTTATAAGCATTCTCATTGATCCGTTTCACAACTTCTACAGGTCCAATTTTTCTGGCTTTCAACTTATTATATGCGCCCACTGGAAAACGATCTTTGGTCAATACAGCATAAACCAAATCACCTTCGTTAAATTCAACATTTCGTCGCTTTAAATCTGCAAACTTCTTATACTTCTCATTCGATTTCTCCAATCGTTCCTGAACGATTTTATGACATTCAGTCAGCTCATCAACAAAATCAACAGCTCGTTTAATTGTTCCTTTCGCCTGTGGTACTACCGCCAAATCCAACGGTCCCCTGGGTAAATTTGAATAAACAATCTGAAATGGACAGAATCCCGTACTACGATTCACTGCATGATTATGTGCAAACTCAGCTTGGCATAACTTCATGTCCCAACTTCTCAAATTATCCTGTACAAGGCATCGCAACAAATTTCCCAACGACCTGTTAACAACTTCTGTCTGTCCATCAGTTTGTGGATGGTAAGCGCTACTAAAATTCAGCTTCGTTCCGACCATCTTCCACAAACTCAACCAAAAATGACTCAGAAAACGAGTATCTCTATCCGACACAATAGTCTCTGGCAATCCATGAAGTCGATAGATCTCCTTGAAAAACAACTGAGCAACATGAACAGCATCCGCCGTTTTTTTGCAAGCAACAAAATGTGCCATCTTCGAAAACCTGTCCACTACAAAAAATATCGAATCATTTCCCCTTTGAGTTCTCGGCAAACCCAAAACGAAATCCATGCTAATATCAACCCATGGCTTAGATGGTACTGGTAATGGCATATACAACCCTGCATTCGTCGCTGTTCCTTTTGAAACCTGGCAAATATGGCATCTTTCCACGAATCTTTCAACCTCTTTTCTCATCGACGGCCAAAAGTAAGATTGTGAAATCAATCGTAAAGTGCGATCACGGCCCACATGCCCTTCCTCGTGTAACTCTTTGACAATTTTCAACCTCAAGCTACAGTCTGGAATACATAACTGATTTCCCTTAAACAGAAATCCATCAACCAACATAAATTCATCGGTACTCCCATCCTTCACTTTCTCAACATATTTCACAAAGTAAGGATCTTCATTAATCATCTCTGGCAACATTTCAAACCCCGTCACTTCAACCTTCATTGTCGTTAATAAATGACTCCTCCTACTCAAAGCATCAGCTACTCGATTTGTCACCCCTGATTTGTGCTTAACGACAAAAGTAAAGTGCTGTAAATATGCAATCCATGATGCATGTCTCGCTGAAATTTTATCCTGCCCCTGTAAGTGCTTCAATGCCTCATGATCAGTGTACAGAACAAATTCTTTCTGAAATAGATAATGTCTCCAATGTTTAATCGTTTGCACCACAGCATAGAATTCAACGTCATATGTGTTGTATCTCATCTTCGCCCCTGATAACTTTTCACTGAAATAAGCAACTGGCTTCCCATTCTGACTCAGAACTCCTCCAATACCAACCTTCGAAGCATCAGTATGCAATTCAAACAATAACTGAAAATTCGGTAAAACAAGAATTGGTGCAGACGTCAACAATTCCTTGATCTTCTCAAAAGCAACCCCCGCTTCTTCTGACCATACAAATTGTTTCCCTTTCATGCAATCGGTAACTGGTGCCATCACACTACTGAAATGTGGAATGAACCTTCGGTAGAATGATGCCAATCCATGAAAACTTCTAACTTCAGTGATAGTTCTCGGCTGTGGCCAATTTCTAATAGCTTCAACTTTACTCTGGTCCACTTGGATTCCCTTCTCAGACACAACATATCCCAAAAATAACACACTTCTCGTCATGAACACACATTTCTTTGCGGCTGCATAAAATTGTTCCTCACGAAGAATAATCAACACTTCCCTCAAATGTAGAACATGCTCCTCCATACTTCTGCTGTAAATCAGAATATCATCGAAATAAACCACGACGAACTTCCCAATGAATGGTCTAAAGATTTGATTCATCACCCGCATGGATGTACTAGGTGCATTTGACAAACCAAATGGCATAACCAACCATTCGTATAACCCCTCTCTCGTCTTGAAAGCTGTCTTCCATTCATCTCCAGGTCTGATTCGAATTTGATGATAACCACTCTTCAAATCAATCTTTGAAAATATAGTTGCCCCACTCAATTGATCTAACAAATCATCCAACCTCGGCATAGGAAATCTATATCGAACAGTGATCTTATTCAAAGCTCTACTATCTGTGCACATCCTCCATGTTCCGTCCTTCTTTGGTACTAATAATGCTGGCACGGCACAAGGACTCAAGCTTTCCTGAACACGTCCCTGTTCCAACAACTCTTCCACCTGCCTTCGTAACTCCTCATGTTCCTTCGGACTCATTCGGTAATGTGGTCGATGTGGTAAAACTGCTCTTGGAACAAGATCAATCTGATGTTGAATGTCTCTAAGTGGTGGTAACTCCTTAGGTAACTCCTCTGGAAAGACATCTTCAAATTCTTTCAAAATTGGCTTTGCTTCTTCTGGAATTTCAACTTCTTCACTACTCTCTCTCCCAATCAACAAAAATACTTCAGTCTCTTCCTCAACTTCCTTGACAAACTCCTTCAAAGTCAACAGAGTTTTCAATTCCTCAATCTCCTCCAGCTTGCTCTCCTTCTGCTGTTGCTTCTTGGGAACCAAAGTGATTTTAGTACCCTCGAACATGAAACTGTAACTGTTGGCACGACCATTATGTTGTACTGCTCTATCAAACTGCCATGGTCTGCCCAACAACAGATGACACACATCCATGTCTACAACGTCACACCAAATTTCATCTTTGTACTTCTTCCCAATAGAAAAATTAACACAAGCTCTTCGACACACCTTCACTTCACCACCCTTCCTTAACCATGCTAGCTTGTACGGTTTAGGATGCTTCTCAGTCTTCAAGTTCAATTTCCTCACAGCCTCTGTAGAAATAATATTATCACAACTTCCCGCATCAATAACGAACTTGCAAACCTTTCCCAGAATAGTGCATGTCGACTGAAAAATATTGCTTCTCAACCAACTAGAATCCTCTTCTTGCTTTGGTGTCAAACAACTTCTCCTCATCATAAGATTACAACCTTCATCTCCAAACAATTCTTCTTCCTCCTCAACATAAGGTGTATTTGAACATTCTGCCTCCTCACCATCATCCTCCTCAACTTCTGCAACCATGGTTCTCTTCTTCGGCTTCGGACATTCATTGCTTTTGTGACCCAATCCTGACAATTATAACATTTGAAAACACTGCTAGCCTTTGCCTTCTCAACCTCCTTCACCACTGGCTTTGAAACAGGTTTAGGAACATTAGAACTTCCACCAACACCCCTTGCTTGATTATTGGAATTAGTAAACACACCACCTCCACGCCTTCCTTGTTTCTCCCAAGCCAACGCTTTCTGATGTGCCTCTGCAACTGATCTAGGATCAAACATATTAACCATATCCTGGATCTGCATTCTCAATCCCCCAATGAATCTAGCAGTTAGCTGTTCTTCCGTTTCCATAATATCATTCCTGGCAATGAGTTGGTAAAATTCATCAGCATAATCACTAACAGATTTTGTCCCTTGCCTCAGATTCTGCAACCTCTGGTACATAAGTGATTGGTAGTTGTAAGGTAAGAAAGTAGATCTCATCAACTTTTTCATCTTATCCCATGATTCTATCTTTGACTTCCCCATTCTCTCCCTGGTTAGTTTAGTTTGCTGCCACCACGCCAAAGCTCTCCCCCTCAACCTAGTAGCAACCAACTTCACCCTTCTATGCTCAGGAACCTCCTTGAAATCAAAGATCTCTTCAACATTTGAAACCCAATCTAAGAACTCCTCAGCAACCATCCCGCCTTTAAACTCCGGAATCTCCATTTTCATTCCCGATTCCCAACGTCGATCATCTTCAATATCCCAATAAGAATTTCGAACTTGATCCCGATCTCGATAATGAATACTAGCTCTATCACCTTCTTCAACAAAATCAAAAGTACGGCTACATCGATCTCGACCATTACCATCCCTTCGTTCATGCATACTTCTTTGACTATGTCTCTCTTCATCTCTATATGCTTCATTGTCAAATTCACGTTGACTTCTCCTCTCTTCATGTGCATAGTCATGATGATCTCTTCGTGATGAAATTGATGTTTCTCTTCTATCTCTACATGAATGTGGTGATACCCTCCTCGCTTCCGTAACCGATGGCGAAACTCGGTTTCCTCCATGGTTCGAGTTTGGTGATCTCCTCCTTTGATTCAAATCATTCATCAATTTCTCCAATTTACCAATGCCTTCATCAAACTTCTCATTAATACGTTGTTCCATAAGCTCGGCTTCTTCTCTACGATACAAAGCTTCAACGTTTTGATGACGATTAGCTCTCCTTGGTGGCATGATTGAAAATTTCACAAAACTTCAACAATTCGAACAAAAACTCCAAAGCTTCAACAATGCAATAAGTCACGGCTCAACAATGACTCGGCTACAATTTGTTTCGGCCTCCACTTGTCTCGGTTTGCTTTGTACGACTCAAAGTAACTCGGTCCAACACTTCAAACCTTGGCGCGCAAAACCCAAGACCAAATTCAAACAATGTCCAACACTTCGATCCAAAATGAAATGGATCAAACACTCCAAATTTGATGCAACTTCAATATGAACACGATGAACAACTTCAAACTTCAAAAACTTCAAAAACTTGGCTCCAAGAATCAACTTAGCTATGATTGGCTAAGTATGGCTCTGATACCAATAATGGCGCAGCGGATTAATCAAACAAAACTTCAATCGGTGAAATGTAACAATCGGTGAGTTGAAGATACCAAAATGCCCAAGTTCGTTGATCCAAAGATACCGAACTCTAGCTATCTCAAACACGTTGATAGCGCACTATACCGTGTTTAAAGATCTACGATTCTTCGCACGTTGATCTAGCGCACTAGATTCCGTGAATCGGCTTCTACGATCGTTGAATCGAGCGCACTCGATTAACCGAAAGAGGAGATAGGAGATTACACTCAACTACCAATTGGTATGAAAGCACAAAGCTAACAAAAGGAATTTTATTCAAAAATCAACAACCTAAAAATGTACAACGCACGCGTATTTATAGGAGTTACAACCCATAGGTCGGCACCGACTCAACGCAAGAGATTCAAACACGACCGACTCATCATAAGTCGTTGCCGACTTAACTACACAACACGGTTTACACGACTCAAACATAGTAACCACCTGACCGACTCAAAAGTATACGACTCAACAGGCCCAGCCTTATGACCACACCTTCGACTCAAGAAAACAAATAACGACTCATCTTGCCAAGCGACTCACGACTCAACTTCATACCGACTTAACAAAATACGACTCAACATACAATGCGACTCATGACTCAACCGACTCATCAACTGACCGACTCAACACTCATACGACTCAGCTTCCCAGTTCCTTGCGGCCTGTCTCTTCGAACGATTCAGTTAGGTCGTCCCCCCTTCCTCCGACTCAAGGCTTTCCCAAGATGGAGCTTCCCCTTGCTTCATGATGAGTCGCTGGCGACTTATGGTAATGTTGTTAGGCGGTTCAATCCCTTCTCGTTGAGTCGTGGACGACTCATTTCCCCCCAACACCGAACGACTCATAGTTTGGCTTGGCCGTCCCTTCTCTAACTCGTTCCCCTTTGTTTTAATAAGTCGCAAACGACTTGGAGTCTTCGCCTTAGGTCGTGAACTGTGTTCCGTAAGTCGGTAACGACTTAAAATCTCCGAGCTACCCAACTCCAAAGCTTCCTCCTCACGACTTAGAATCATTTTAACACGTGACCGACTTAACTCTTGAGGAATTGTAGATCGTGCTGCATCAAACCTTATTAATCTACATCGATTCCAAGTGGCTTCTAGCATGCTCCAAGAAAGAGCATTAGATTGGTATGAGCTTTTAATTTCTGAAATCGTTGAAGCGGATCTCACTTGGGAGCAATTCCGGGAACGATTCGAACTAATGTTTGTGCCGGAGGCTGAAAAAGTAACTTTAGCACGGCGTTTTATTGAACTTGTTCAAGGTGAATCTTCTGTGACAGACTATGTCGCATCTTTCGAATCTCTGTCCAAATACGGGGTTGAGTACATTAATTCCCCATTGAAGAAAAATCAGAGATTTGTCTATGGCTTGAATAAGAACCTTAAGAAGCCATTACTTCTGAAACTTGAAGTTTCATTTGATCAGCTTATTGATATCGCTCTTCGTCTTGAAGAGGCCGATAAAGAGTGTGATGTTGAAGTTGTGGATGCCAAACAAAACTTCAACAACAACATGAAAAGGCCTATTAAATTCAAAGGCCCCATTCCCAACAAGAAAGGGAGGCAAGAAACCTCGGTAGCAAAAGTTCCTACCTCTAGTCGTGGGCAATGCTACAATTGTGGTTCTACGGACCACTATGCAAGGGAGTGTCCGAAACCTCTTTATTGTCGCTATTGCAAAAATTCGGGTCACCAATAACTGCATGTCCCATACTTCAAAGTAGGAAGGAGGGAAAGCTCAATGTAGTGCAAGCTCCTGGTAACACTTCTTGTGGTCAAGGTATTTCTCATTTAATCCTTGATTACATTTATTTTGTGATCTTCTTATTTGAGTTCTTTTTTATATGGGTTCCATCTCACTATTTTATATCGAAAGAACTTGTTGATTCTTTCTCTTTAAACATTTTGGGCTTGATGACTTCTTTGAGAATTGCGAATCCGGTTGGTGGATCCGCAACACTCAATTTGCTTTCTATTGTAAGGATTGTCTCAATCGTTGTGAAGCCCATATCCTATTTTCCGTGTGGACTATTCATCTCCGACATTTTCTATCTGTTAAGCAGATTTCTATTTTTTCTTGTGATTCCGATTTCAAATTTTTGAAGGCGTCATTTTATTCTTTAAGCCCTCAAGATGAGAAAAGTGTTATTTCTCTTATCTAAATAATTTGTGAAACTTTTCCGGTATTTTTGAGTTTGTCTTAGGACTGTCACCTAAGCAATCTTTTGAGTAGTGTTAAGGTCTTTTTAGTTCGACCTTGCCATCGATTTTCATTTGCTACGAGTTGCGGGAGTTAGCATTCCACTTACCGCATTCCGCACTCGTTATGGTTCTATGAATGAATTATTATGTCATTTAGTTTGCCCATCTTGTTTCATCCATATTATAAATCGAGTATTCTACGAATATCTCGATGACTCCATCTTTGTATTTATTGATTTTGGATGAAAATTGAAATTTAAAATTTTGCAAATCTTTTTCATAAGATTTATTTATAAGTACAATTTGATTTGCTCTTAAACAAGCAAAGAATATTCTTAAAGGTTTTTAAGAAACATGTTTACTATATAGAAGATGATTTTGTGATTGCATTGCCCATTTAGTGTGTTAAGAATACTGGTCGATGCGCTTGATCAACGTTATCGATAAGAATCTCCTAAACGCTTTGATGAGACAATCAGACACGATATATTGACTTGTAAAATGTAAATTTTTCTAGAAATATTTTTACATTGAGATAATTGTGATTTTGAAAGTTCTAGCTTTTCGGAAAAAAAATTATTTAAAAGAAGTTCTTTCTTTTCGATACTCTTATTCTTGTGATTCCCGCGGGGAACCAAGACTTTATCTTTTGTACCAATGCTAATCGTATTGGTTTGGATGCCGCTCTCTTGCAAATGAGAACGCGCTATCACTTGTGCTTCTAAATCGTTATAGCTTATCGAGACTAGATATGCCGCTCATGATCTAGTGCTCGCGGCTATTGTTTTTACTTTTAGAGTTTGACATCATCATTTTTGGGGAAGAAATTTGTTCTCCACCTCGATCATAAATCTTTGGAATATTTATTTTCTCACAAGGAACTTCATGTTGACTCGAGTTCCTGACATCTTGTGATCTTGATATTCTTTTTATTCCCAGAAGGGAAATCGTGTTGCCAATGCGCTTTTTCGTAAGCAACAAGTGGTTGATTCTTTGATGATGTCTGAATGGAATTGTCTTTTTATTAATTTCATCGGACGTTTTGATATACTTCGTTTTATTGAGCTTTATCTCATTCCTTTTATGGACTAGTGTCCGATGTTCTTTTATGGTGTTCGGTTCATTGGACGTATCGTTTTTGTACTACGCCATTGCACTGCCTCTATTTCCTGCTATTCTTGACGTTTTCTGCGTCTTTTAACAATGGAAATGCTTTTAGGTTTCCTATTTTTATTCTTGAGCCCGGTGTTATTGAAGAAAGTGAAGTCTCACTAGTTTTGACTTATGAGCAATATTCCATTCGCATCATTACTTCGGAGGTTGAGCGCCTTCGAAATGAAGATGTTCTTCTTGTGATAGTTCAATGGTTCTCAAATCCTAAGGATTTCTCTTGGGAATCCAGAGAATTCATCGAGCGATCCCGTTCAGGCTTACTCTTTCATGCTCCTTATGGTGAACTTCCTATTTCAAATTTTCTTTTGTGTTGATATGCTTCTATGGTTGTTACTTCTTATTTTCTTCTTAAGTATTGCGAGGACGCAATTTCTTTAAGGAGGGGAGTCTGTAACAACCCGCATATTTATCGATTTTATATTTAAATATTTTATCGTTCGTCGGATTTTGGTCCGAAAAGCTACTTTTTGCAAACAGTCGAATTGGGACTCGAGACCACCCCCATTGAGTTCAAAATGACATTTGCGACCTTTTTGAGTACAAACTTCGATATTTTTGGAGATAGTGAAATTTTTCCACTTTTTCACTTAGGGCTTTGGTTTGGGCTGAACCCATTAATCACTTACTAACTCAGTCCCAACCCACTCCAACTCTTCATTACTTCATTTCATATTCCTAACACTTCAAGCTAAAGTAAAAATCGTGGAAGAGAGTGGAAATTAGAAATTTCAAGCCCTAGTTTCATTGCAAATCCAAGATCTAGCTCCAAATTCAAAGAGAACCCATTAGTAAGCATCCTCTTCTTCTTCTCTAACTCTATCTCCATTCAATTTCAGAAATTTCCTAAACCTAATTTAGGAAATGTTTCTTTTTTAAGCTTAGATTGAAGCTTCTTGAGTTGTTATTGAAGAGGAATTGATCTTAGCTTGTTTTTAAAGCTTCTTCTTCATTTGTTTGGGTTCAAAGGTGAGATTTTTATCTCACATCTTAGTCTATATTTATCTTCGATTTTTAGGTATGAATTCCTAACACTTATTCATGTGCATTTGATTTTGATTTGGATTGCTTTTGTGAATATTCCAATTTTTGGTGTTTTGGGTTCAATTCTTTAAAAATCATAACTTTGATGTTTTGATCATGTTTTTGGTGATGAACCAAAGGGCTTCTATGGCCGGGTAGTCGATTGGCGTAAACCCTTAGTGCCGTTGCTCGACGGGTTAGAAATTAAGGGAGTTTGTACCTCTTTTAAAATAGGGTGGGAAGTGCAAGTATACAGGTTCGGTCGACCGAGCTCAGGGTCCGGTCGACCGACCTGCTACCCAGGCACTTCCTGCCTCTGTTTAGGAAGTGCTGGTTACAGGCTTCGGCCGACCGAGCCCCTGGGCCGGTCGACCGACCTGGTGCCCGAGCACTGCCAAATTCTGGTTTAGTCAACCGACTCAGGGAGTCCGGTTGACCGAGCTGCTCCTATCTGCCAACTATGCTTTTTTTGCCTAGTTGTCTGAATTTCCAACTTTAATCGATTCGTGTTGTTTCCCTTTTGTTGTTATCATTTATTATCGACTTTGATGACTTATTTTCTTCGGGAATTCTTGGAATATCCATTTCGATGGATTCGGTATCGATTTCTTTGGATTCTATTCACGTCTTCGAATATGAATTTTAGTGATTGATTGTTCCTACAATCTTCTTTGTGATTTGTCACTTTAAAAATATAAAGGTTTTCTATTCTAGTAGTAAATATCAAAACTCTTTCTTCAAATGATTTCAACACTATTTTATTACAAAGCTCGTTTTCTTAAACCATTTTCCAATCTATTAGTATATACAAACCATTACCTCACTCGGATGAGAAATCTAATTAAACGACTTAGTAAAACAAGTGGTATGAAACGCTTGCGTTTACTTCGTTGGTTAATTCTTGGAATTATTCGATTGAATCTCTTGTGACAATTTTCTAGTGGAGATCTACAGTTTGTTCGTAAATATTTAAGTTAAGCATGTGGTTATGGGACATGAAGCTAAACTCATATATTTACTAGCTTAGTGTAATTGACACTTCTCTTTGATCATGACGATCTTTTATGGTTTAGACTAGCAATGTGTGATGTCTCTTTGTCTATGTGGAGGACCGTTTCTCATTTTATTGAGCTTCGTCTCATTTCTTTCATGGGTCGTACCTATCTAGGTGCATCGATGTTTGTTTACACATGGGTCGTATCTTTCTAGGTGCGTCGATGTTTATTTATGCATGGGGTGTACCTTTCTAGCATCGATGTTTATTTACTTCGTGGAGTAATCGGCTCAATAAGTCGGGACATGGGGCATATCTTTCTAGGTGCGTCGATGTCCGTCTATGCATGGGGTGTGTCCTTCTAGGTGCGTCGATGTTCGACTTTGCATGGGGTGTATCTTTCTAGGTGCATCGATGTTAGACATTACATGGGGTGTATCTTTCTAGATGCATCGATGTTTATTTATGCATGGGATGTATATTTCTAGGTGCATCGATGTTTATTTATACATGGGGCGTATCTTTCTAGGTGCGTTGATGCTAGAGCATGGGGTGTATCTTTCTAGGTGCGTCGATGTTCGATTGTGCATGGGGCGTGTCTTTCTAGGTTCGTCGATGTCCAGTTTATGGGATTGGCCATCCTTTTATTTTGATTTCTGGATTTCTATTAGATGATTTCTGGAATTTATGTTTCACCAACTTTTACGATTGGCATTGATATATATGTCATTTATTGTGGCTTGGTGAATGAAATTAGGAGTATGACATTCCTTTTTATCTTTGAGAAGATCTTTGCGATATTGATTAATCTCTTATTGATTTTTCAATTATTTATTTATCACAGCTTGGCATTGTGATTATTATACGTTTAGTCATATCTCTTATTCTATATCATTTCTTCTGATATTTATAGCTAGAGTGATCCGTTTATTATTTTCTTCTTAAATAATACTCGGGTCAGACCGAGATGTTACAGGTGCTTCTGCTTGACTTCTCTTCTGGGGTTATCATATGATCTTTTGGCTAACTACTTAGATTAGTAGTTTATTTTGTTGTATACACTTGAGATATGGACTCATAGATGTATTCTTTTGTATAGCACGTGTTGCTATTCTTTTGTATTATGGTGGATCTTTTTGACCACTACTCTGATATACACTTTCATATGTTAGTTATATATTCATATCTTCTTCCGCCTTTGTGATATGAATTATCTGTGACTGATTTGTGTTATGCTTATTTCTATATTTGTTTCCGAAGATTATTATAGCCACTGTATAGTAGCTTTGTGTTTGTATCGGTATGTCGGATTTCCTCTTGAAATAAAATGCATGTTATACTATCTGAAATATCGGTGCTCGCACAAAGCAATTATACAGATGGTCTCTCCTCAACAGCCTTATTTTCCATGCTAGTCGACAGCATTACTCCGTAGTGTCCTTGGCTAGCGTGGGTATAGAGGTGGGGCGTCACAAAAAATATTTTTTTGTAGCGTTTAAAAAGTGCTATAGAATCAGAAATTATAGTAACTTAGATAATCTCCGTGGCGTTCAAAAAACACTGCAAAAAATAATAATAAGTGCAACAAAAAAATAAGATAGTAAACGACACCTTTTCGGTGGCGTTTCTTAAACGCTGTAAAAAAGATCTTTAGTAACGTTTAAAAAACGCTGCCAAAAATTCATTTATAGTGGCGTTAAAATAAATGCAACAAAAAATCATGGATTTTTAGTCGCGTGTTTTCTAGCGGCATTTATCAAAACGCCACCAAACTTTTTGTAGCGTTTTTTGAGCGCCACTAAAAATCCAAAATATTATTCTCTATATTCATTTATGTATTTTAACTATAGTTAAGTATATTTATAAAAGTTTAAAATAGTTTTAATATAAGATTAAAGTTATTTTCAAAGGAAAACAAAACACCAAAATTTCCCTTGGGATGTCAACATACCCAAGTTAACCATGTTGACATAGTGTCAATTGATTTCAAAATTTTGAATTTCAAAAGAAGTGTCTATACGTTATATCCCTTCACGAATGGACATGCTGTTGTTCTTCTATAAATAGGAGCTGTTTTCAACGAATTTAAAATCATATTTTTCTGGTTTTCACTCCTCTTCTTCTTCCACATTTCTTTATACATATTCTTACCATTACTCCGACGAAATCAACATTGAATCTAACCAGATCATTTCTAGTTTGATTCTCTATCACTATCTCAACAAGATCCTCAGTGCTGTTTAGAATTATAGGCTTCTTTGTAATCATTTCTGCGTAAAAGGTGTGATTGTAGCCTTGAAAATCAATCAAGTGTAAATGGTGTGATTGTAGCCTAGGAAATAAATTGGTTGAACTTGTTGCCTGTGAAATCAAGTATCTCTACCCAGAGGATTGTGAATCTGGAGGGTGTACCTCGTAGCCTAGAAATCGAGGGTGTAATTGTAAAGACTGCTTTTGAAAGGAAATCCGTACTTGTGTGTGGGACTGGATGTAGGGTAACTCCGAACCAGTATAAAATCCGGTGTGTTTTTTTCTTTATTGCTTCTACTTTATTTCTCCATTTGTGTTTGTTTCTGTGATCATATCTGTGTCTGAATATTGCATATATTTGTGTTTAAATTAATAAAAACTCTAAAAGATTTAGTAATTGCTTAAAACACTATTCACCACCCTCTAGTGTTTATCCTAGCCTTAAGATCCATAATCTGCATTTCTAACATTTGGTATCAGAGCAAGGTTTTCAAAGTTTCATAAACTGATTTTTGAAAAAGTTTTTAAAATAGCTACATTTGTTAATACTAGTTTAGAAATATTCAGATCATCATTGTCTCTTGAGTCTACATATAATCAATATTCAAATACAAGTTGTTTACTAAGATTGTTTGATCTGCAGGAAATATGCTTTATGGGGGTTGAAGAATCTAACCACAATGGACAAATTGTGCAAATCAAAAAGAATAAATGGATACTCGATAGTGGATGCTCTAAACACATGACTGGCAATCCAGATATGCTGAATGATATAATATACAAAGATGAAGGACTAGTTAACTTTAGAGACAATTCACAAGGATATGTGATTGGCATCGGCAAAGTCGGTAACTCGAAAACTCCTATTATTACTAATGTTTTGCTAGTTAAGAATATGAAACATAATCTGCTAAGTATAAGTCAACTTTACGATAAAGGATATAAAATTTGTAACAACCAGATATTTTCAACCATTTGCATCCATACATGTCGGACTTGAATTGCTTAAAATACCGTATTGTGAATAAAATTTGGCAAATCTCAGAATATACAGTAAATAAAAAAATCACAGATCACAGACACAGAGTAATAGTAATGCAGCGGAAGTAAAAGAGATAGTCGTTCATGAAGCTACTATATAAATATATAATTGTTATATAAGGTACAACAGAAGAAATAAAGTACAAAAGAAGTCTCAATACATAGAAGTCTACTAATACAAGAGCTGAAAAGGACCAACAGACTGAAAGATAAAACTAGACAAGCAGATAATCTCCAGCGATTCCAATTCCCAGAAGGTGGAAATCCAAATCTGTGAATACTCAGGCTGACCCAAGCGTAAATAAAAATACAAACAGTCGAGTCAGGACATACATACTTATACAATGTAAACCAACCCAAGTGAACTGTAGTAAAGGTACAAGTAACTTAAAGGATGCTTGGGACCGCCCATCCTCTAAGGATCCGTTAAACTATTTACTATGTAGTAATATTGCGCTATTATAATAATGTTTAACAGTAAAATAAACTTACTTTAAAATAGCGTTAAGGAGTGACCCAATATTCCCCTTAACACAAATAATGCCAATAGTCTATACCGTACATGCATATCTCCTAATCGGGAGACTATGAGAAGATACTGCATAGGTACGACACAAATAGAAACTCGTAGTAAAGGCTCGATATGGTAGGTGACACGGCACACAAGGCAATGTCAGGGTAGATACACCAATTACGCACACGGGCTTGTGGTAACGCAGTAGCCACATACGCCCACCTCGGAACACATTCTCAAAATCGGAGGGGTGCCCAAACAATCACAAAAGCAATAGAATGGTATCGAAGAAATGTGTCCGACCAGAGGAGCTACCCCTTTTGGCCCGAGATCGCTCCTGTTTTAGCCACCTTATGTCAACTCACGGGAGTTGTGTCCACGTAATATACCTCAAGAACGTCGCCACCATCTTACTTAATTCTGGAATCTCCACCGCGTACACGGTTGTCATAGTGGTTTTCGGTATCGACAGAGAGTATTCCCATATCCGATGTCGGTCTCTTTGCCAACCAATCGTTATTATAATCCATGATTATAACTTTAAAATAATATTTTATACTTAAAATATAGATATCATTTCAATCCAAATCTTTATCAAAATAAAGATTAAATCATTTCCAAACCATTTCAATATATCAACATACCATATCTTTCAAATTCAAATATTTATCAAAATAAATATCAAGTCATTTCTAACTATTCAATATATTAAATTATCATATCCTTTCAAAACTTCCTTTCAAATCATTTTAATACATTAAAATATCATATCCTTCAGAACTTCATTTCCAAATCCTTTTAATATCAAAATATCATATCTTTCAAAACTTCATTTCAAACATTTTAATATCAAAATATCATATCCTTCAGAACTTTATTTCAAATCATTTTAATATCAAAATATCATATCTTTCAAAAGCTTTATTTCAAAACATTTTTAATATCAAACTATCGTACCCTTCAAAACTTTATTTCAAATCATTTTAATATTTATCATATCTTTCAAACTTCATTTCAAAATATTTAATATATATCACAATATCATATCTTTCCAAAGCTTCAATTTCAAATCATTATATAAGTTCAAATCCAAATATTCAACTTTAAATACCTTTTAAATTCAAAGATATCATTCATTTATTATCGTTCCAAATCACCTTTTATATAGCTTATATTTTAATCAAAATAATTCATTTAAACCATTTAAAATTTTAGTTTATATACTTTCAAATCAAATATTCAATTTCCAAAGTTTTAAACCATTATGAGTTCATTTACTAAGTTAAAACCATAAACATTGAAAATTTTAACCTTTCACAACAGTCAAAAAAAGCTGTTGAAAGTTATACTTGAAAACATTTCAATTTAAACCATTTAAACATTATAAAATTATATTTTAACATTCAAATATGTTCATTAAAATGCTCTTTTAATTAATGATTTTTATAAAGCAACATTTTCTAATTAAATCAAATTTCACAAATCAACTTAATAAATTCGAGTGTAAACTTTTCCATTTTTACATTTAACACTTTATTAATATTTACATTTTCAAATTATCATTTCACAAATTAAACTAAATTTCCAATTCATTTAATTAACTTAAACCCTTAATTAAAACTAAATTCACATTTCCAGGTCAAGTTCATTTTAAATTTACACTTTTAAGCATTTATTCATTCAACCATTTTAATACATAGAAAAAATCAATAATACTTTATTAATTTTTAAACTCAAATTTAATCAAATCATCATATTTACCATTTTCCAAATATAATTAAATTTCCGTTTTATTTATATAACTTAAAATTCCCTTTTTAAACCAAAACCCAAATTTCCAGACTTTAAGTTATATTTCACTAATTCAACTTAACCATTTATTTATTTAACAATTTCCACTTATACAAAAATCATAAATCCTTTATTTAAAACACTTTAAAATCTAATTAAATCAAATTATCATAAATTTACATTTAAACCACTTAAATTTTTATTTATACAATTTAAATGTCATTTTAAAAGCCAAAGTCCAAATTTCCAAATTTAAGTTACATTTCAAAAATTCACTTTTACTATTCATTTGAATTACATTTTAACTTCTAGAAAAATCTAAAATTTCTTTATTTGAACATTAAAAATCCAATTTAATCAAATTTCATAAATTTTCACTTTTAAAAATATTTAAAATATTCAAAATACTTTATGAAATATAACCACGGGCCTGTATATAGTTTTCTAACCTAGGTCAGGTGATACGGATATATATCATTTCAATCCGCAGTTTAAAAAGAAAAATTCGGGTTCTATCATTTCAAACCCGCAATCCCAAGTTAAAATAAAATAAATAAAAAACCGTTCAGACCTATCATTTCAGCCCATAACGATTTTTCCCTATAGATCTTTCAAACATAAATTAAGGATCTAACTTCTGAACCTATCTGATCCAAAGTAGATAGTTAGATCTTAGCCTAAGTTGTGTTCTCGATGAAAGCACAAAAACGTTAACCTAAAAAATGGATCAACACCCTGTATTGAGTATAAAATCACCAGCCTTGTATCAAGGCAAATAAAATAGTAAAAGCAATAGTAAATCACAGAAAAATAGATGAATAGAATATTTTTATAGTGGTTCGACTGCGAAAGAAGCCTACGTCCACTTTATAACTTTTGTTATAGAACCGACTGTTGATCACAAGTACCAATTGATTGCAATTCTAACAGTTGAATAAAGAGAGATCAGACCACCATTGATGGAGACAAAAGGAAGGATCTCAATTATCTCGTGGCAGCCATTGTTAGGGAGAAGAAAGTTGAAGAATCTTCGTAACATAATTGCTTTAGTGCCAGCCCCTTTTTCGTTGAAGGTAGGATAGTATTTATAGGGGTCATATAGCACTAGGATCGAAACTAGAGCACCAGAGGCTTATAATCGTCGATAGGAGGCGGTATATGAACTTTGGGAGTAAACTAAGCTAATTGTTTGGATCGATACCGATCCAATTGGATCGAATTGGTATTGATCCAATTGGATCAGATCGGTACCGATCCAAATAGTTGTACAATTTTTATGTAACTTCCATCCCATAAGCTTCCTCATCTGCTAGCAAGGCTTTCCTTGCAATATCACGAATTATTGCCTTGTTTTGACAATGAATCACTGTTGGTTAGATCGAACTGCAACTAGCATAGGATAAGTCCTGACTTCTTCAACTAGATGCTCAGAATGTCATCAAACTTAGTAGGTAAGCTTAGTGGTGTTTTAGGAGCATAAGGCATGTGGCTTGGACATCCACAACCAAGTAATTTGGATTGGTATATATCCAACTAGATCGGATTGGTGCGGATCTAAATACTAGGCATATTTTTGGTTCAAACAATTGAGGCTCCTTTGTCATATACTTCTAGGTCTTCCGGTCAAGTTCCAAGTCATTTCGGCTTAGCTTGAATGTTCTAACTCCTTTCGATTTTCGCTGGGTTAAAAATCCGGTTAACAGAGAGTGTTATATCATCCTCACTTCTGTAAATCCCAATAAGATTGCACACCGGTAAATCCCTTCCATGGATTTACCTTCTACTAGAATATATGTATCAACAAGCCATACAGTCACTTTCACCCATTGCTTCCTACTATTTGTGAGTGCACTTCACACGATCACTTAGTTGCAGCTGCCCTTCTAGCAATTGAAAGCATAATATATCTTAATCGTTCTATAGACTATTCCAAATTTCCATCCAGTAGCTTTTTTACTTTTCATTTGCACTACTCCTTTGAAATTACTCAGTTTCTTCAAAATGTCCATGCAGCGGATCTTTTGGAGACGGTGACATTAAACAATTTCATCACAATTTTGATAATGACCCTTGCATCGATCCATTAGGATGGATACTAGCATCTAGCACTCATAACCTCGTGCCATTCTCATCAGATGTTAAATTTATTATTTTTAAAATATTTGACCTTCCACATGGCATTTATTCCTAAAATGTCGTTACGTCTCACTGCATAACCCATATGTTTCTCGTGTTCACGCATCATTTTACTATAGCATCAACTTATTCATAATAAAACTGTCACGATTCGAAATCCAATGTTCGAAAATTGACATCAAATACCTCACTTGTATTTGACTGTCGAAGATTCAAACATCGAACTCCAGTCGGATGGAGCTTATAACAACATTACATGAATATAAAACAATGGAAACAAAATGAATATCATTGATCACAGATACAACATTATCATAATATCCATTACAACATTTAACATCACTATTAGAGTGCTACATATTGATACAACAACAACATAATGATAACTTCACAATGGCACAACAATAAAGTCTTCAAAAAGGATCCAACATACATCTACTATGATAAGGTCTTCAAAAACTCCAACACTTCAAGAGATTTCCAAAGCCAAAACTTCAAAAATCCGATAGCTTCCAAACAAAAAGACTTCAAAATCCAACTAGCACCAAAACACGAAAACCTGTTACTAGGATGCCCATGTGGAAATTATGGGCACCCAGAGTTTAGGGAAGGAACAATAAACTCTGGGTCAGTCATGAGACTAGTATAAGTAAAAAAAATAGTTGCTTTGAATAAAACAAACTTATAAAAGAAAATCTGGTATGCTTTTTGGAAAATGAAACTACCATAAGACCTTCCACCACACACACAATGCAATCGCAGAATTGGAGGAGATTTCTTCTTATGATAGTCAAATATGTTTGATACGAGAAAGTTTCTTTTGATATTATTATTAGCGCATAGTGTAGAAAATCCTCTTGAAAGTATAATATTAATCTTAGCCAGCATGCAACCATTATTGTTTGCCTACTATAGCTACCATCTAAACAGTGGTGACCACCATAAGTAAATGGACGGTTATACAACTAAAACCGTACAGGGTTTATATTGGGAATTGGATTTCCAACAAATGGTCAGGCTAAGGAACTTCCTACTGCCACATGGGTATGCCTCTGGAGGGATGTCCCGAGAACTTAACCAGTTCTCTGCCAACACAAGGCAGGGTAACCTCTATAACTAGGCAAGTGCTACACGACTATGCTATTCCCCGGTCGTTTGCGACCTTTATCCAAGGGCCCTCAACCAAAAAGCAACAACCACATAGTAATGAGATTGCAGCAACAACATAGGATAAGTATCTGGGCTCCATACCATGATACCACCTTTTTCCAGAAGGAAATGACATACTCTAAAGGGCGCAACCCTCATAACCTTGCTGCATATTTCCTGTTTCGACCATTTCCGGGGTGTGAGATCCGATGAGGTCTCGTCCACAAAGCTATGCTTTACACGAAATCTATGCTTTGATCAACCAATGATCAACAAATGATCATCAACACACAGCAGCACTTAGCATGCCACACTACTAAATTGGGAGTATATCACTGATAACCTTCAACTACATAACCTCTAAGCTCATACATCTCAGAGAAGGGTGTTAAGCTAAGAGAATAAATTCTCCGCCACCAACAGATATGTAATTGAAATAAATCTTCTTTATATCTCAAAGTGTAGTGTCAGACATACAACCATACAAGTCTGTTCCGGGTTCGAACAGAACCGAAGGCACTTCGTCCAATGAAGGAAGAAGCCCTTGCAATCCTGTATCCACAATCCCGATCGGACTCCCCATCACATGTGGAGATCTCTATACCGGAGCAACCCAGTGCAAATACATTCAATATGCTATCCTATTGTTTTCGAAGACACCCGGTCTTCATCACCGTCTTCAAATGCTATTCATTTTCCTCGTTTCACTATTCAGAATGGGTTATATGACACAAAGTCCTCTCCCAACTAAACCAAATAGTGAGTGCTCAATTTAAAAATACGTGGATGTATCAATCATAAAAATTCACATTCAGGGTTCGATGTGGGTTTCGGATAACCAACAGGAATCCGACTCCCTGTCGCATCGAAATTAAATTGTCGTTTTATGGCAAAAAGGGTTTTCACATTCACACAGATGCAAATTATAAATCACAGTTCAGCACAAAGCAATTTCACATAACACAGTATCACAATCACAAATAGGGATATCAAATAGCTCAAAGCATTTCAATAATAATCAATCATCTAACAATTAGATGAATTAACAATGTGATTATAATCAATTTACCACATAATTATTTTTTATTAATGATCTTTAATTAATGATTAATTATCCTTAATTTTAAATTAATTAATTCTTAATTATAAATTAATTAAATCTTAATTACTTGTTAATTAAATCCTTAATTATTAATTAATTAAAACTTATTTACTTTCATTAATTAGTTATTTCTTAATTAATTACCCTAATTAATAAATTAATTAACCTTTGATTAATCATGAATCAATTGTTAAGTAATTATAAATCCCTAATTGTTAATCATCATTCACAATATTAATTAACTTTTAAATTAAGTTAATAAGGTAAAACATTAAACTATCTCCTTAATTACTTTGTTAAATTTTATTTAAAATAAACCTTTTGAAAATATAATTTAAAATATTCTTAACTTAAATGATTTAAAAATATTTTATTTAAAAACCTTAAAATACAATTTACAACTTAACAATGATTATTCATTTGAAAAACGAATAAGATTGGAAAACAGTTTGACTTAAAAAATTTAAAGTTAAAGCCAAAAAACGTTATCACCCTAGAGCTGCTTCGAGTGACACCCGAGGATCCCCTATACTTGCTTCGAGTTAAACCAAGAATCAACCCGATAGCTTTAAAAAAATTTAAAATTTATTGAAGTTGAAAAAAATACAACCCAGTGCATAACCAGAATTACCCGACCCTAGCTTCGAGTAATCTTTCCTGAACCCCGAGTTGTACTTCGAGTCGAACACCTCCTTCTACAAAACATGTAAATGACACACGCCTTAGTGCCATGCACAAGGACGACGACGCCGACGAACTTCGACCGACGCCACCACCTTCCACAACTCGGCAATAGCTCGTATGGGCCATACGAACACCCAAAAACACATGACCTCGACGAATTCCCGAACGAGTTTGCTAACCCAGATTGCATCAAAAAACGACCACCAGAAAACTGTCTCGTTCACCTACCTCTGGCCACCGAAGGCCATGAAAACTTAACCGAAGCTTCGCCTTGATCACACGCTGCTAACCCCACCGGAGTGATCAACTTCGATCGTCTAAAGAAACCACGGTAAACTTATTTTTGCTACGATCAAAATGTGGATTGAAACCCTAGATGATCGTCGCACGGTAACCACGGTCAAATAAAAAATCATTAAGCATTTTTCCTAGAACCCCCAACGCCTCATCCATCTTCACCCACAACTTCGACCATCTTCATTGCGCCGATGACCAGAATTAGGCAAGAACCCCAAATTTGGTCAACCCCAAATTAATCAGTAAATATGTGATTAAAAAATATGTGTTTGCCTTTAAAATTCATTATTTTCAAAGACGATTCGATTGATATGCCTAAAAACAGAGATTGCGATATTTGAATTTCAAGCATTTTTAAGCTTGCCTGTTCCAAAGAAAAATTAAGTTAAATCTACTTAAATATATTTTTGAACCTCAAAACATAGCTAAACAAACAAAGTTTGTTTAGATTCTAAAGCCAAATAAGGATCAAAGGAAGAGAAATTGAAATTTGTACAGATTTTAGAAACCTGGGTACAAACAGAGGCAAATGTGCCAGTAACTCAAACATGCACATTCTTCTCTGCATATAAACATCTACATATTTGCATGCATGTTAATGTTTTAAATTTATTTCCAAACATCATCCCAAACAACCCATAATGCTTCAGATTTTGTAAGTGTTTACTCGCCTAACAAATTTTGAACAGAAAGCTTCCTGTCTGGTTTAAAATTGGAAAGCCTGGATATTTGTTTTTTTCAACTTTGAATCTTGAAATTTTTATCTGCAACTTAATTGTTATAAGTTTTTCTTAGTTTTCTGATGGATTCACATGATTAGTTTCACAACAAAAAACTAAAATTTAATCTTACTTACAATTTTGTTTTTAATGCAATAGAGAAAACTTTGGTCTGCAGCTTGAAATCCTGAGACTGGTCTAGTATTTGGAAACTTGATTTTTTTTCTCTGCAGCTAATTGATATAAACTTGCTTAGTTTCTTGCTTGATTCCTGATCAAAAAATCCAAACTTAAATTTTAAAAAGAATTTACTTGCCTTAATTTAATTCAGAGGAACCCTGCTCTGCTTCTTGAAGAAAACATGAGCTTCATTTCTTTGATCTGCAGTTTGAAAATTTAATGTCAAATCTTGATTTTTGATTACTAATTCAATTGATTCTGAAGGTTTAAACTTGCATGAGGTATGGAATTAAAATTCCTACTTTGATTTTGAGATAACTCTCAGGCTTTAAGTTTTGAACTCAACAAGATGTTTGAATTCCAGTTTTTTCTTTTCTTTGGTGTTGAGATTCTCTGGTTTGTAATGTTTACAGATTTTTTTCTTTTCTTTCAAAATTTTGAGAAGCCAAAGAATGAGATAGAGGAGCTGAAAGGTTTTTATGAATTTAAGTTTTATTTATTTTATTAATTACCTAGATTGAATGACACTTGTTAATTTTGATGATGAGATCACTATACTTGTTAATCCTCTTGTAACATGTTTAACACTTGTACATTTTCTCATGAGAAATATATTTATATTATTTCTTCTTAACTTTACATATTAATCAATTTACTTATATTATGATCTCTTTATACTTATATGTATTTTTGATAAAATTTCATACCTTTATTAAATACTTTACTTTTGTTAAATATTTGTGCAAGTTAAAAGAAATTGTTCTAAAACAAATTTATACACTAATAAAAATCATACATATATTACTTTCAAATCCAATTATTTTTCAAGACTCTTATATTTGAATCTTACATTCAAATTTTTATATACAATTTCCGCATAAATATAAATACATAACAAGCACCATTTTTTAATTTGATTTGGAAAATTCCAAATTATTTTATTAAGACATTTTTTTAATAATTAAATTCAAATTCAAATCTATTCATATATACATTATATATATATAATTTAAATTCAGATGCTTTTAAAAACATTTGTTATTTCAAATTTTAAACTCAAATGAATCGAAATTTTATTCATATAAATTATCACTTATTTTTTTTGTTTTGAACTTTTCCTCAGATTAATTTCAATTTAGATTTCAAAAATACAGATTACTAATTTTAAACTGATAAAATTTAGGATGTTACAGATCTTCCCCCTTAAGGAAATTTCGTCCTTAAAATTTGAAAGAGAGAGAAAAGCAAACAAGGGATATAAGAATATAGAAAAAAATAGAGTAGCGCTTACCAGTTTAAGCCGAAATATCCACTCTGCAATTGGGATAAGATTTCTACATGCTATCTTCAGTTTCCCAAGGGCAATCCTTTGAATCACCGCTCCACCGCACTTTAGCCTTTTTTACAATTTTGTTCCTTAACTGCTTTTCATCTTTATCCACAATCTTTATTAGTTCTCTTTTAACTATTAAATTGGGAGTGATTTCGAGATCTTGCTGAGCAGCTTCTTCAATAATACTACCTGGATCGTGCACATACTTTCGGAGGTTAGAAACGTAAAGCACATCATGCACGCTAGACAACCAGCTGGGTAGCTGCACTCGATAGGCTAAAGGACCGATCCATTCCAGAATAGGAAAAGGACCAATATACTGTGGTGCCAGGGTCTTCCCAAACCTTAACACACCACGCATTGGAGATACTTTTAGAAAGTCAGAGTCTCCAATCTGGAATTCCAAATCCCTTCTTCTGCGATCATAATAACTCTTTTGACGACTTTGAGCCGTTTTCAATTTCTTCCGTATAAAATCAACTTTCTTTATGGCTACCTTAATCATATCTGGTCCAAGGATGAGTCTATCACCTGACTCTATCTAGCATGCAGGTGATCGAGATGGAAGACCATATAAAGCTTCAAAAGGAGCCATCTCGATACTGGCCTGATAGGTATTATTATATGAGAATTCGACCATATGTAAATGGTCCTCCCAAGAACCACAAAAATCAAGTATACAAGCACGCATACTAATATTCGATTTATCCTTTCAGTCTGCCCATCTGGCTGTGGGTGATAAAAAGTGCTGAAATTCAGTATTGTTCCCAATGCGTCTTGAAATGCCTCATAAAATCTACTAGTGAAGATCGAGTCACGATCACTCACTACGCTGCTAGGTATATCGTGGAGACGGACAATTTCTTTCACATATAACTCGGCTAAACTTGCTGCCATGCGGGAAGATTTCACTAGCAAAAAGTGGGATGTCTTAGTCAAACGGTCCACAATAACCCAAATTGCTTCATTGCCTTTTCGAGTACAAGGCAACCCGTCGATGAAATCCATCGATACTTGGTCCCATTTCCACTTGGGTACCTCCAAAGGCTGAAGCAAACCCGCCATTTTCTTTTGATCGCTTTTAATTTGTTAGCAAGTAGCATAACGACTCACATATATAGATATGTCCCTTTTCATTGTCTTCTACCAGAAAGTTCTTTTGATATCTCTATACATCTTGTTAACTCCTGGATGGATACTGAGTTTAGATTTGTGACATTCATCTAAAACTTCACGTTTTAATTCTGGAATATCAGGGACACAGATCTTGTTCTCTAGCCTTATAATTCCTTTACCATCAATTCCAAAAATGGAATTCGCACCTCGACATATTCTTCTATGAATTTCCCGAAGAAACTTGTCTTCTGTTTGTTTTCTTGCGATCTTTTTAAGAAGAGTAGGAGGGACAATAAGATGAGCAAGAATAGCAAGCTTTCTACTCAAAGCATCGGCAACTGCATTGGCTTTTCCGGGTGTATACAGAATATCTAGGTCATAGGATGCTAGAAATTCTAACCATCGTTGTTGCCGTAGATTTAAATCTTTCTGGGTGAAGAGATATTTCAAAGATTTGTGGTCGATGAATAATTCAAATTTTTTAGCTATAGAAAAAAAGTTCATTAAGTATATTTATTAAGTTAAGTTAAATTCTTAAATAATTAGGAAAGCTGAAAGAGGTTCTTACCCAGAAGATAGTGTCGCCATATTTTCAGAGCGACAATAACAGATAGAAGTTCCAAATAAAGGGTTGGGTAGTTTCTTTCATGTGGACGTAATTGTCTACTCGCGTAGGCAATTACCTTCCCATTCTGCATTAGTACCGCACCCAAACCATCACCACAAACGTCAATATAGACAGACAAACCCGGTTTCCGTTAACGATAACGAGAACAAGAGTGGTGGTTAATCTCTTATTCAACTCCTGAAAAGCTTCGTCACATTTCGGAGTCCAATTGAATTTTGCATTCTTCATTGTTAGCTTAGTCTACGGACTAGCTATCATAGAAAATTTCTGAACAAACTTCCGGTAATAACCCGCTAAACCCAGAAAACTTCAAACTTCTTTTGGTGTAGTGGGTTTTCTCCAATCAAGAATAGCGGAAATTTTGCTAGGATCAACAGAAATTCCTTCTTCATTTACAATGTGTCCGAGAAATTTAACTTCTTTGACCTAAAAATGGCATTTGAAAAATTTTGCGAACAGAATATTTCTCCTCAAATCTCCAAAACGATTTTAAGATGCTCGGCATGCTCCTCTTCGGTCTTGGAATAGACCAAAATATCGTCAATAAACACAAGCACAAATTTATTCACTACTTCCCAGAGCACACAAGTCATAAGATCTGCTGGAGCTTTGGTTAGCCCGAAAGGCATGACTAACCATTCGTAGAACATGTTAGGACCCCTGAAGGAGGTCAAATGAACACAATCTTTAGTGATTCGTAGCTGATGGAATCACTGGGACAGATCCATCTTCGAAAAGAAATAAGTTACATGTAGTTGATCAAACAGATCATCAATTCTAGGTAGAGGAAATTTGTACTTAAGAGTCAGCGTATTGAGATCGCGGTAATCTACACATAATCTCAAAGATCCATTAGATTTAGCAACAAACACTACTGCTGAACCCCATTCAGAAACACTAGGATGAATTAATCCTTTATTTAGAAAATCTCGAGTTTGATTGACTAATTCAATTCTTTCCTTGGGTTCCATCCTACGACTTGCGTGAACGACAGGACGAGCATTAGGTACTAAGTCAATTCTAAATTCGGTCTCTCTATGTGGTGGTAAGGACATTACTTCTTTGAACACGTCTGGAAAATCTCGGACAATGGGTATAGACTCCAGACTGGGTTCGGGATAACCCAAGTTATACATCAACCCATCTCTTTTAGGACTTGGATTCTCACAAGAAATCTCATTGAAATCTCCAAATTCGGTTTTTGATTGAAATCAATCGATTGTTACAATCCAAATTGGCTTCGTATTTGGTTAGCCAATCCCTTTCGAGTAAGATTTCAAACTCATTAAAATCAAGGATAAAGAGACCGATAGGGAATTGGTAATAAGAATATGAGAAACGAACGTCTCTACATCAAAGACAAAGGTTCGCGGGGCCTCCAACTGGATTCTGTACGCAGATGGGTTCGTTGACAAAATCGGGTTCAGCATTTAATTCATTTACAGCTTGCTGAGAGATATAACTATGCATAGCGCCCGTGTCAAACCGAACTCTAACAATTCTATCATAAATAGTAAGGTTACCTTCCAGAACTCCTTTCCCCTTTTTTGCTTTGGAGGATGCAGGTTTGCCTTTGACTGTGTACACCTTTGCAGTCTGAGCTTGCTTCATTGTTGGGCAGTCTTTGACCTCTTGTCCCAATTTCTGACAGTAATAGCATTTCCTGGGTTTTGCTTGCACATTTTAATTTACTTATCTCTTAGGCTTTGTACATCTGCTGGAATAATGGCCCTTTTCTAAGAAATTAAAGAAAGTAACATTCCCTACCAGGTTTTCCTGATTTCTCTTCTTCTTCTCTTTACCCTACCGTGGTTTCTTGCCTCCAAATTTCCTTTTCTTCTAACCTTTTGATTGCTCGAATTTCCTCTCTCCATCGAGGCTTCTTGCATATCCAGTGTAGCATATCTGTACCCTATATCAATCAGATCTGAAAAGGATTCTTTGACGTGGCCAGTCATCCTTTCGTGGAGCTTCTTATTCATCCCACGAATGAACCTTTCATTTTTCTTTAGAGGTGTATTTACCAATTCTAGACCAAAATGAGACAATTCATTGAATTTGTTTAGATACTCCTCAAATGACAAACTCCCTTATTTTAAGTCCATAAATTCCTGGTACATTCGAGAAATACCAGCCGATGGCATATAGCGCTTCTCATATACTTCTTTAAATCTCTCCCAAGTAAACTCGTCTTCTTGCTCATCTACAGTGACTGTCTCCCACCATGCTAGGGCTTCTTCTTGAAGCTGCCAAGAAGCTATGAGTCGCATCTGATCGCCTTGCAGCGTTAGCCCTTTTAAGACTCTTTCACATGATATGATCCATGCTTGGGCCTCGACAATCGACTCCTTGACGGTGAATGGATTACCACCAAGTCTCGAGAAACTCTTATATAAATCAGCCAGATTCGGCTGATGCTGAGTAAATAAAGCTGCTTCTGCTATTGGGGGAACTTGACCGGCTGTTGTGGCATTTCCTCGGCCTCCAGCTCTTCCTCTTCGTCCGCTCATTCTTACTATCTGTAATTAGCAAGAAAATTTGATTTAGATATACAGACGAGATATCTTACGGAATATCAGGAGTTTAAAAGAAATAGACCAAGAAATTTAGGGTTTCGGTCTCGTGTTATACTCATTCTACGGTATACTTCACCCTATCTCTAATGAGCCATCTATTGTGTTATACTCCGTAGCTAAAGTTCTTACTCAACCTTTAGCTCTGATACCACTTGTCACGGTCTAGGCTTTTCAACCATCAAAAGAGGCCACTCTCGACTGGTAGGCTTTTCAACCATCCTAGCCCCACCGTGGTAGACAACGGTACCCTGACCTTGCTTTTACGGCCAGCCTTTCGACACTCAACCTAACCGGTTAGCCAACCCCTCCCCGAAGACATGTAGGGGTAAGAGTCTCCCGTTCGCCATCAAACGCAAAGCGAGAACCCCCTATCATGTTGTACTAAACAAGGTCAGTCATGGGACTGGTATGAGTAAACAAAAACAGTTGCTTTTGAATAAAAACAAATTTATAAAAGAAAATCCGGTATGCTTTTTGGAAAATGAAACTACCATATAACCTCCCTCCACTCACACAATGCAATCGCAGAATTGGAGGAGATTTCTTCTTATGATAGTCAATTATGCTTGATATGAGAAAGTTTCTTTTGATATTATTATTAGTGCATAGTGTAGAAAATCCTTTCGAAAGTATAATATTAATCTTAGCCAGCACACAACCATTATTGTATGCCTACTATAGCTACCATCTAAACAGTGGTGACCACCATGAGTAAATGGTAGGTTATACAACTAAAACCGTATTGGGTTCGTATTGGGAATTGGATTTCCAATAAATGGTCAGGCTAAGGAACTTCCTACTGCCACATGGGTACGCCTCTGGAGTGACGTATCGAGTACTTAACCAATTCTCTGCCAATACAAGGCCGAGTTACCTCTGTAACTAGGTAACTACTACACGACTATGCCATTCCCTGGTCGTTTGCGAGCTTTATCCGAAGGCCCTCAACCACAAAGCAACAACCATACAGTAGTGAGATTGCAGCAACAACATAGGTTAAGTATCTAGGCTCCATACCATGATACCACCTTTTTCTAGAAGGAAATGACGTACCCTAAAGGGCGCGACCCTCATAACCTTGTCGCATCTTTCCTGTTTTGACCATTTCTGGGGTGTGAGGTTCGATAAGGTCTCGTCTACAAAGCTACGCTTTACACGAAAGCCATGCTTTGATCAACCAATGATCAACAAATGATCGTCAACACACAGTAGCACTTAGGATGCCACACTACCAAATTGGGAGTATATCACTAATAACCTTCAACGACAAAACCTCTGAGCTCGTACGTCTCAGAGAAGGGTGTTAAGCTAAGAGAATAGATTCTCTGCCACCAACAGATATGTATTTGAAAGAAATATGCTTTATATCTCAAAGTGTAGTGTCAGACATACAACCATGCAAGTCTGTTCCGAGTTCGAACGGAACCGAAGGCAATTCGTCCAATGAAGGAAGAAGCCCTTGCAATCTGGGTATCTGCGATCCCGATCGGACTCCCTATCACATGTGGAGATCTCTATACCAGAGCAACACAGTGCAGAGACATTCGATAGGTTATCCTGACGTTTTTGAAGAAACCCGGTCTTCATCACCGTCTTCAAATGCTATTCATTTTCGTCAATGGGTTATAAGACATAAAGTCCTCTCCCGGCTAAACCGAATAGTGAGCGCTCAACTTAAAAACACGTGGATGTATCAATCAAAAAAATTCACATTCAAGGTTTGATGTGGGTTTCGGATAACCAACAGGAATTCGCCTCCCTATCACATCGAAATTCAATTACCATTTTACGGCAAAAAGGGTTTTCACATTCACACAGATGCAAATTATAAATCACAGTTTAGCACAAAGCAATTTCACTCACACAGTATCACAATCACACAAATAGGGATATCAAACAGCTCAAAGCATTTCAATAATAATCAATCATCTAACAATTAGATGAATTAACAGTGTGATATAATCAATTTACCACATAATTATTTTTTTATTAGTTTTCTTTAATTAATGATTAATTATCCTTAATTTTAAATTAATTAATCCTTAATTATAAATTAATTAAATCTTAATTACTTGTTAATTAAATCCTTAATTATTAATTAATTGAAACTTAATTACCTTCGTTAATTAATTATTTCTTAATTAATTAACCTAATTAATAAATTAATTATCCTTTAATTAATTATGAATTAATTGTTAAGTAATTATAAATCCGTAATTGTTAATCATCATTCACAATATTAATTAACTTTTAAATTAAGTTAATATGGTAAAACATTAAACTATCTCCTTAATTACTTTGTTAAATTTTATTTAAAATAAACCTTTTGAAAATATAATTTAAAACATTCTTAACTTAAGTGATTTAAAAATATTTCATTTAAAAACCTTAAAATACAATTTACAGCTTAACAATGATTATTCATTTGAAAAAGAATAAGATTGGAAAACAGTCTGACTTAAAAAATTTAAAATTAAAATCGAAAAACATTATCACCCTAGTGCTGCTTCGAGTGACACCCGAGGATCCTCCATACTTGCTTCGAGTTAAACCAGGAATCAACCCAATAGCTCCAATATTTTTTAAAATTTTCCTAAGTTAAAAAAATACAACCCAGTGCATAACCAGAATTACCCAACCCTAGCTTCGAGTCACCTTTCCAGAACCCCGAGTGGTACTTCGAGTCGAATACCTCCTTCCACAAAACAAGTAACTAACAGATGCCTTGGTGTCGTGCACATGCACGACGACGCCGACGAACTACGATCGAATCCACCACCTTCTACAACTCAGCAATAGCTCGTATGCACCATAAGAGCACCCAGATACACATGACCTCGATGAATTCACGAACGAGTTTGCTAACCCAGACTGCATCAAAAACGACCACCAGAAAACTGTCTCGTCCTCCTACGTCTGGCCACTGGAGGCCATGAAAACTTAACCGAAGCTTCGCCTTGATCACACGCTGCTAATCCCGTCGGAGCGATCAACTCCGGTCATCTGAAGAAACCGCAGTGAACTTATTTTTGCTACGATCAAAATGTGGGTTAAAACCCTAGATGATCGTCGCACGGCAACCACAGTCAAATTAAAAATCTTTAAGCATTTTTCCTAGAACCCCTAACGTCTCAGCCATCTTCACCCACAACTTCGGCCATCTACACCGCGCCGATGACAAAAATTCGGCAAGAAACCCAAATTTGATCAACCCCAAATTAATCAGTAAATATGTGATTAAAAAAATAAACAAGTTTTTGCTTTTAAAATTCATTATTATCAAAGACGATTCGATTAATATGCCTAAAAACAGAGATTGTGATATTTGAAATTCAAGCATTTTGATGCTTGCCTGAATTTTTAAGTTTCCAAAGAAAAATTAAGTTAAATCTACTTAAATTTATTTTTTAACCTCAAAAATAGCTAAACGAACAAAGTGTTTAGATCCTAAAGCCAAATAAGGATCAAAGGAAGATAAGTTGAAATTTGTACAAGTTTTAGAAACCTGGGTACAAACAGAGGCAAATGTGCTTGTAACTCAAACATGCACATTCTTCTCTGCATATAAACATCTATATATTTGCATGCATGTTAATGCTTTACAATTTATTTTCAAACATCATCCCAAACAACTCATAATGCTTCAGATTTTATAAGTGTTTGCTCACCTGACAAATTTTGAATAGAAAGCTTCCTGTCTGGTTTAAAAATTGAAAGCCTGGATATTTGTTTTTTCTACTTTGAATCTTGAAATTTTTATCTACAACTTAATTGATATAAGTTTTGCTTAGTTTTCTGATGGATTCACATGATTAATTTAACAACAACAAATTAAAATTTAAACTTACTTACAGTTTTGTTTTTAATGCAACAGAGAAAACTTTGGCCTGCTACTTGAAATCCTGAGACTGATCTAGTATTTGGAAACTTGATTTTTTTCTCTGCAACTAATTTATATAAACTTGCTTAGTTTCTTTCTTGATTCCTGATCAATAAATCCAAACTTAAATTTTAAAAAGAATTTACTTGCCTTAATTTAATTCAGAGGACCCCTACTCTACTTCTTGAAGAAAACTGGAGCTTCATTTCTTTGATCTGCAGTTTGAAAATTTAATGTCAAAACTTGATTTTTGAATACTAATTCAATTGATTCTGAAGGTTTAAACTTGCCTGAGGTATGGAATTAAAATTCCTACTTTGATGTTTGAGATAACTCTCATGCTTTAAGTTTTGAACTCAACCAAATGTTTGGATTCCAGTTTTTTTCTTTTCTTTGGTGTTGAGATTCTCCGGTTTGTAAAGCTTACAAATTTTTTTCTTTTCTTTCAAAATTTTGAGAAGCCAATAAATGAGATAGAGGAGCTGAAAGGTTTTCATGAATTAAAGTTTAATTTTTTTTATTAATTACCTAGATTGAATGACACTTGTTAATTTCGATGATGAGATCACTACACTTGTTAATCCTCTTGTTACATGTTTAACACTTGTATATTTTCTCATGAGAAATATATTAATATTATTTCTTCTTAACTTTACATATTAGTCTATTTACTTATATTATGATCTCTTTATACTTATATGTATTTTTTATAAAATTTCATATATCAAATACATTACCTTTGTTAAATATTTGTACAAGTTAAAAGAAAATGTTCTAAAACAAATTTATACACTAATAAAAATCATACAAATATTACTTTCAAATCCAATTATTTTTCAAGACACTTATATTTGAATCTTATATTCAAATTTTTATATACAATTTCCTCATAAATATAAATACATAACAAGCACCATTTTTTAATTTGATTTGGAAAATTCCAAATTATTTTATTAAGACATTTTTTAATAGTTAAATTTAAATTCAAATCTATTCATACATACATTATATATATAATTTAAATTCAAATTATTTTGAAAACATTGGTTATTTCAAATTTTACAAATGAATCGAAATTTTATTCATATAAATAATCACTTATTTTGTTTGTTTTAAACTTTTTCTCAAATTAGTTTCAATTTATATTTCAAAAATTCAAATTACTAATTTTAAACTGATAAAATTTGGGATGTTACAAAAACAATCATAAAGCATGACATAGAAAAATTTATCGAATATTGAAATTTAGGGCAATTTAAAATTAATAACTTGTGATTGTTGATGAAATTTAATATAAATAAATTTGCATTACATCATAAACACAATAACATTTCATCACAAATCATATCATTTAAAACGTATATCATTTAAATTATTTAAATCGGATTTAACAATTTTTTTCAATTTAAATCCCAGTATACACTTAAATACTCAAATTTGTATTTTAAAAATATAATATTTATCTTAAAATAATCTTGATATATTTTGTGGAATTTTCAAATCAATATATAGAGCTCTTATCAGTATTCTCCATAAATAAAAAACTATATAATCTTCCAAAAATTATCCTTTTCTAATTTAAACCCATATCACTTAAATTTCTTTGATATTTTCAAATTATAAATTTCTAACATATTTCAAAGTTATTTTAAAGTTTTAAAAATTCAAAAGTCCAAAAACCTAGAGTTAAAAAACTAAAAATATATAAACTTCAATTTATTTCCTAGGACTAAACAAACGCAGTGCATTTGAAACTTTAAACCTTTCAAAAATCATTCAAATACTTTATAAACCACAATTCTAGATAATTTAACTCTGTTAGCACCAAAATTGGTCGCTAACACCCTTGAGTAGAGTTATGTAGAGAGATTAATGAAGAGAGTAAATGCGGACTGAAAAATAGTGTAATTCAATGAAAAAGAATAACAAAAACGAGAACACCAGATTTATAGTGGTTCGGCGTAACTGCCTACATCCACTTTGAGTTTAGTCTTTATTGCTTTCTCAATTACTTGAATACAGATACAATCCGTAAATCGATCACTTGGATACAAGTTTGAATTAAAAAGAGGAGAGTATAAGAAATGGCAGAGTCTCCCCAGTATTCCCGGAAAAAAGGTCCCTTTTCATTGTGCCCCTGCCCTTCTATTTATAGACGAAGATGGGTTGGACTTCCCTGGTGGGCCTGGTGGCTGAATATCTCGGTCCAAATGGAATAAGCCCTATGTGCCGACCCAAATAGGTCGAACGACCAAATGCCGAACCTTCATCTTTATGCCGAATGAAGTGATGCCGGACGCTGGCATTCTTACATGGCAAAGGCGTATCCTTCCACTCGGCATCCCAACATCGTTTGGCCCGCTTCCTCCATTCAACAGAGAGACCCATCGACCTAGAAAGGAAGGCATGGCATGCCGACCGTTCGGCCTGTTTCGTTCGGCACGCAGAGCGTCCGGCCTCACTTCGTTCGGCACGTAGAGCGTCCGGCCTCACTTCATTCGGCATAAAGATGAAGGTTCGGCATTTGGTCGTTCGCCTATTTGGGTCGGCACATAGAGCTTATTCCATTTGGACCGAGATATTCAGCCACCAGGCCCACCAGGGAAGTCCAACCCATCTTCGTCTATAAATAGAAGGGCAGGGGCACACTGAAAAGGGACCTTTTTTCCGGGAATACTGGGGAGACTCTGCCATTTCTTATACTCTCCTCTTTTTAATTCAAACTTGTATCCAAGTGATCGATTTACGGATTGTATCTGTATTCAAGTAATTGAGAAAGCAATAAAGTCTAAACTCAAAGTGGATGTAGGCAGTTACGTCGAACCACTATAAATCTGGTGTTCTCGTTTTCGTTATTCTTTTTCATTGAATTACACTATTTTTCAGTCCTCATTTACTCTATTCATTAATCTCTCTACATAACTCTACTCAAGGGTGTTAGCGACCAATTTTGGTGCTAATAAACTCATTTTTCTAAATAGGCATAGCTTAACATTATGAAGTGCTCAAAACAAGCCAAAGGAAGAAGAAAAAATAAAAACACAAAGAATGGCTAAAGTACTGGTTATTACCCATAATTCGACCTGACCAGTCAATCGCTCATGCCTAAGGACCTCGACCGGTTGTGACGATCTTTGTGCAGTAATGCCTAAATCTTCAGCAGTTTTGGTTGTTATCCTTTAGCATTTGGTGGTCGACTTCAACGTGACTTTGAGGATAATTCCGGTTGAACTTCAACCATACGTACTACTTTCAATCAATCACTTGTAGATTAACAGAGATGAAACATTGAACAAATGAAGATACAGCTAGCATAGTATACAAACTGTTAATAGATAAAGCCATGTTATATTAACTATAAAATAATATTAAAGATTATACTAATTTCTTGCTTTTGTTCGCTGAAGAAAAGAAAACAACCAACCCAACTCTTAATTTAACTTCCTTCTTTGAAGTCGAACGAGTAATGGAAAAAACAAGTCAGCTCCTGCAAATTTGAAGATGACCATTGTCAAACTCAACAAGTCATTGAAAATAAATCCAAACTTATTTGTTAACGATCGACCGTTGCAAGTTAATGATGGAAAAAGAAGCATATAGCAAAATAGTGATTATTATCAGTTAATTTTATCTATGTAAGAAGTTATTTATATGTTCTATTTACTTATGTAACGTTATATATTCTATTATTTACTACATCTATTCTTATATATTAAGGTGAGTATATAACCTTTTGCACACTCTTTACACAATTCTACTTATCTTTCATACTGATACTTCAACAATTTGAGAGGCTATTTACATTTAAACCTTTATATTTTATTTTCCTAAATCTTACCATTAATTTAAGGTCCTTCCAATTTTCAATTTCATTCATATTTTTCCATTCTAAATAAATTAATTGAAAATGATTTTGGACTGACTAAGAAATAATTTTATTTAAGTCTTAATTTGGTGTTGAATATTTTATTTGTATTTAAATCGTTGTAGGTTTTAGGCTAAACTAATGGAATCAATCATTCAAAGACCTGAAGTATTGGTTTCTGGGTAATTTTCCAATTTTCTGTTAGCTTATATCTATTTATTATTACCAGATATTATATTGTAATATTAGAAATTCAAATATTTTTTGTTAATTTCTTTATTATATAATGATTTAATTATTTTTATTCAAGTTGTTATATGGTTTAGATTGAGTTTATGTAATTAAGAAAACTAAAGGACTAAGAGGGAATTTTCAATCCATGGAAGTGGAAGTATATTGTTTTGGAAAGTGTAGGAACTATCCAATGTAGGATGTGCAATTTTGTTCATATCAGTGTTAAAATTACATCGATATTGGTTGGTGGAATTCAAGAGGTCTTATGCAATGAAACCATGGGACCCCTTGAATTTCACCAATCACTACCTGTGTTATGTTACACAGGTGCAAAAAAAGTTTGCATAGTAATGAAGAAAAGCACAATTTGAACTTTTCAAATGAGTAGTATTTAGAATTTAGTATGTTACTAATTATAGTACTTAAGTTTTATTAAATGTGGATTTCAATAGAAGTATATTAACCATTTACACCCTTATAATTTCATTTTCGAACATCTCAAATATTAATGATATCACTAATGTAAGTATCATACCATTAATTTCATGTAACCCCCTTCCATTTATTTAGTTCATTTTGATTTAAGTTTTCCATTCTAAAAATATTAGCGTTCAGTGATTTTTAAATTTTGCGTTAATTTATCACTATTTTTTATTTAATAGATCTTATACTACAATTTAAAAAAAATTCAAATAACTTTTGATTCATTCTTAACTAGGTAGTGACTTTACCATTTGTATTTAAATTGTTTTAGGGTTTAGATTAAGTTTATGTAATCGATAATTCTAAGAATTAATAGATTAATTTTCAAGCAATATTTCAGTTTGTTATAACCTATCTCTATTTTTGTTATAGGAATATACCATATTCTAGTTTATATGTATTTCTGTTTGTTTGTGGGAAATGAGTAGTATCTAGAATTTAATACTCTACTAAATGTGGTATACTAATTTATTTTTATTTAGTTAAATGCAGATTTTCAGTGTCAGTATATTATTTCGAAGGTAAAGTTAATGTATTAGGTTTGATTAAAATGAATCAATTCAAATTATACCATTTTGACTGTGTTCTAAATTGGATATATTTTACTCAAACCTATTCTACTATCATATTATATAGAAATAGAATATTAGGAAATTTAAGGAAAAAAATACACTTAACCCTATAAAAATAAATATGATGATTCATAATAAATTTCCACTATAAGATAACTGTCTCTTGTTGTATTATTTTCATTTACACACTTTTTAGTTCTTACTGTTATTCCTACATTATTATCTAACTGGGCTTCTCTTTCTCATCTCAACGCTCACTACAAGAGAGAGAGAAACTTGTTTCTCCAGGTCATTCTATCTTTACTTTATTCCCTCTCCTTTCACAATTTTCTCTCTTCCATCTTTATTTTCATCTAAAAATATTCAATTCCCAATCAAAAATAAGTTAAAGAATCTTTCTAAATAAATTATTCATTGATCTCATGATAAACATAGTAATAATTTGATTTGATTCATCAATAGCTATTCACTTTTGTATATACCTTTCTTTGTGACAACTCAGAATTTGGGCAATATCAATTTAATAATCTTTATTAATAATTAAATTGAATTGATAATTTTCCTTTATAATTTTAATTTCAAGGGGTAATTTAATCTTTTAAAGGTTAATAGATATTTAATCTGGTAATATTGATTTATATCTTTTCTAACAATAAAAAAAATGGGTAAGATTTATTTTCCCAAAGCTAATAAAAATAGATTCTATTTATAATATATATATATATATATATATATATATTGTTATATATATTATGAATAAGAAAATCTTTTAAATAAAAGATGTATTTTCAAATTATAATATATATGTATGTATATGTTATGATTTGAAGTTGTTTTGAAATTTGATATAATAATTCTCAAATTAAGGTTAAAAATATTTTCTATTTAAAATGTATATGTATATTTGTATATATTGAAGTTTTGGTTTGAATTTAATTAAAGTGTTTCAAATTTTAATATATATATATATGGTAATTTGGAGAACATAATTTAATATAGTACTTTTCAAAGAATATTTAGAATTTTAACTTATATTTCTTAAACAATCAAGATAATTATTTTGGATTTAAAAATATATGTGTAAGATTTTATTTAAATATAATGTGTTCTTTTAAAAGTAATTTATATGTATATATTAAGATAAGAATGTATTAATTAGAAAAGTTAATTTAAAAAGCTTTTAAACCATTTTTGAAATTTAATTAAAATATCTAATGACATGTGTAAATATATTAACACATGTTAGTAACATGTGTAGAACAATTAAGAGATATAAGTTACAAATGTAAAATTTATAAACAAGTGTCATCTCTTAATTTTTATTTTCCTTAATTTTTCATAATTTAGTTCATAAAAGCATACATGTGACGACCCGGAATTTTCGAGGATTTAAAATCGAAATATTTAATTGATTTTAAGTATTCAATAGAGTAATTTTAACTTGAATTACGAATATTACAATTTATTTGATAATTAAATTATTGAATTAAATAATTTGAAGTCGAGTAAAATGTTGAATCTAGAGTTTTAAGCCTGTTGAAGATAATTTAAAGGCTTGTAAAATTTATATTGATAACAGTGAAGATAATAAAAGTGTTAGAATTGAATTCGGAAGTATTTTGCTAAGTTTTGAAATTATATCATTTAAATCGATATTTAAAAATAGCCTTCCGAGGCACAGTCTCGGAATTCGAAGAAACCAGTTCCATTGGATACGTAATATTATATTATTATCGGATTTCAATTTTCGCAGTGTTCGGAGTTACCGTGTGGTCGTACAACCCGTAAATGCATAGAAAAATCTAATCTAATTTAATCAAGACAGTCAAGTCTTCTCTTATACGCCAACGTTTTCCCTTATCTTCTCGTGTACGCCTTTATTCTTCTAACAGGAATACAACCATCGTTTCTTTTCAATGAAAGCCCCTTTATCTTGTTAAACAAAAGAAAAGAAAACAATAGCCGAAAACAACGAAGTTTCAGATAAAAAATATATAATGGCGACTGCACTGTCTTCCTCCTTCATTTCCTTCTCCCCTATATTCAAATTCGAAATCGAATTCGACCCTTGAAAAAAAAGGGAACATGGAAACCTAAATCTAGAATCGGCCGAGCCTTTCTACCTTTGTCAATCAAATTTAAGACATCGATTCAAATCAGGGAATCAAGTGCAGCCTTCATCTTTTCCCCAATTCGAATCGAAATTCAAAGACGTTCTATAGATCACGACCCTAGTTGAAGCTGAGACCGAAGCCACGGCAAAGCGGTGAAGACACCGTACGTTCACGCGCACGGCCAAGAGTGAAATCGAGTTAGAGATTCGCGTGTTCGAGAAGTTGTAGGGCTCAACCTCATGGAAAGCGCATTGTTCGCGATAATTTTCAGCAGTGTGGGCTCGTTCGAGTTAGGGTTTGGGCGAGATGGAAGCTGCAGTCATGCGTGGATCGTGTGAAAGTTGTTCGTGTTCGAGGCTGATATGGGTAAGTCTGAGTTATTAGTTTATTTCATTATTTACAAATTAGAAAATATGTAAACTAGAAAGCAGGAGTTTTCTGATAAAAAAAGGGTAAGGGAAGAAAAAAAGAAAAAGGGAAATTTTTAGAATGCTGTAATGTTTATATATAAATCTAATTTTTTTTTAAATTCTACATGGATTATTTTTAAGATGTACATAGGTTATATTTGTAGAATATGGATTTTAAAAGAATAAGAAATATTACTTGTTATTGGGAAATTAGTCTAAAAATAATCTATTTAAGGAAATTAATTCAAACTAAAATTTATTAATTAAAATAGAATCATTGGTTAATTAAATTTATAAAATGTAAATAAATTGCTCAAGTTATTTCAAAGTGTTAATAAATCATATGATTGTTATTTGAGGCCAAAATCTGATAGAAGCAAGTTGGATTGGATCAGATTGCATACTAAAAATCAAAGGTGAGTTAATCTCACTCAGTTAAATTTAAATTTAAATGATTAAATTTAAAAAATTGGTTGAATGGATGAATTGATTGATGTGCTATAGTTTGGTATATTTTGGAAATGGTATTTTATATTGTGCTAACGTCTGTGGATGCAGGGAAAACAGGTTGGAGGGATCCAACTAGACCCCTCAACATTTATTTAAATTATTTAATATTCTCTGTTGTGAATATTGATATTCTATGATGAGTTATATTAGAATATTGAATGTTAGGGTTTGATTGGATATATTTGGGTAAAATGAATTGCAAAAATAATAATATAAATTGGATTGTTGGGAAGAAAATAAAAGGGAGTAAATTTGTAAGTGAAATAACTATAGAAAATGTGAATAAATTAAGAATGAATTGAAAAAAATGGAAGTGATATTAAAATACTAATAAATGAGTATGAAAAGATTTTGAATAAACAGAAATTAATATATTGTAAAATCAAGTGATATTATTTTAAAGGAAATTAGAATTTTTTTAAAATTCAAAGTTTAAATTTATTTAAAAGGATTAAGAAGTAATTTGAGAAGTCAAAAATTGGTATTCTCGGTTAAAAATATTTTAAATCATAATTAAGAAATAAAATCTGAAATTAATAGATTTTGAAGTAAAAGGGAGTAAATTGGAAATCAATTTGGAAATTGATTCAAGTGTTTGAAATTGAAAATTTAAAGAAGATTGTGAAGAGAAGTATATTACTCAGGATAGCCAAGTACGTTCAAAGTTAATTTTTAAATATAAGTAAAAGCTTTAATGCTGTTTTAAAAAGCATGTTTTAGAAATTTATTATTTCTATTCTTTTAACTCTAAAGTAAATATTTTTCAAATCTATTATCGTAGTAATTATTTAAAAGGTAACTTAGTGTTTTGTTTTAAAGAGTGAGAACCTAGTTTATATTTTGTAAAGTAACCTTATTTTTAACTATTCATATAGTATGTATTTTTAGCCAATTATTAAAGCGGTCTTAACTTAAATTTTTTAAAGTAAATTCCAAAGTAAATGTTTTGTTTAATCAATTATCGTAATAATTATTTAAAGAATGATTTGGTATTTTGTTTAAAGAAGAAAATCTAGTTATATTTATACCGTAAACTTATTTTAATTATTTCTAAAGTATTATTTTAAATTAAGTACTAAAGTAAAATTTTCTAAATTAAATGTTAAACTTATTTTACAGTAAAGTGTTTTGAAATTATTTTAAAAATCTAAAATCTTGTGCTTGGTGATTCCAGTGGAAACATAAAATACTTGGAATTTATTATGAGAAAGGAAGACAGTTTGAAAACTGTTTTCAAAAGGGGGTCTGAAAAGTGAAAATATATCTTGCAAAGCTATTTTGAGATAAATAAATAATTTGGGAAATTATTTATTGGTTGATGGTTGTTTGTGAATATAAATTTATAGTTAAATCACCGACTATCAATATTGGACAAATACGTTGATCGTTTCGAAGAGACCGGGATCGAGATTTATTTCTCGAAAACCACTCGATCTGATTTGTACGTTTTCGTGGAAAACGATTTTGGATTCGAAGATGGAGCAGTGAAGTGCAAGGGCTAGTCGCTACTAATCTTGAGGATATTTCCAAAATGGGTGAAGTAGGAATAGTGCCTTCTGTTCCATTCGAACCCGGGACGGACTTGTATGGATGAATGCTTTCGGAACATCGTCAGGTGGGCGATGGGCATTCTAAGAGATATGTTCTAAAAAGGTAACGCTTAGCCTCGAGCCTCATCAACCGGAAATGACTGAAAATCAGGGGTTATGCAGCAAGGCTAGGTGGGTAGCACCCAAACAGGGTGAGGTCATCCCTGTCTAGATGTCCCTTTTTATTCGGCTTAGTGGGCGGTTGCTGATCCCAACCGCGGGGTGATCTCACTCGGGATTATCCAGTAAGGGGTAGTCCAGGTCTTGTGTTGCAGGGGAGCGGGCTTACTCCTCGGTACTGTGATCTAGGCCACATACTGTGACAGGTGGTACCCCAGTGCCTAGTCATTAGTTGGAAATCCGTTCTCCCTACGAGCCATGTACGAGTTTTGTTTGTATTACCCACTCTGTGGCTAGTAGCTAGAATTTAACAGATGTAACAATTTCGGCTATTTTATAAGTATTTGTATATTGACCCTATTATAATATCAGAGGATTTCTATAAAATTTGTTTTAGCTATCGTAAGGTAAAAACTCGGTGTGTTTATTTGTGGCGTGGTCTTACGAGATGCTTTTGTTTTCAAAGGATTTTGAAACTTTAATAATCAATTGAGTGTGATTTTCTCAAGCTGGTATTCAAATCTATTATCGTAGTAATTATTTAAAAGGTAACTTAGTGTTTTGTTTTAAAGAGTGAGAACCTAGTTTATATTTTGTAAAGTAACCTTATTTTTAACTATTCATATAGTATGTATTTTTAGCCAATTATTAAAGCGGTCTTAACTTAAATTTTTTAAAGTAAATTCCAAAGTAAATGTTTTGTTTAATCAATTATCGTAATAATTATTTAAAGAATGATTTGGTATTTTGTTTAAAGAAGAAAATCTAGTTATATTTATACCGTAAACTTATTTTAATTATTTCTAAAGTATTATTTTAAATTAAGTACTAAAGTAAAATTTTCTAAATTAAATGTTAAACTTATTTTACAGTAAAGTGTTTTGAAATTATTTTAAAAATCTAAAATCTTGTGCTTGGTGATTCCAGTGGAAACATAAAATACTTGGAATTTATTATGAGAAAGGAAGACAGTTTGAAAACTGTTTTCAAAAGGGGGTCTGAAAAGTGAAAATATATCTTGCAAAGCTATTTTGAGATAAATAAATAATTTGGGAAATTATTTATTGGTTGATGGTTGTTTGTGAATATAAATTTATAGTTAAATCACCGACTATCAATATTGGACAAATACGTTGATCGTTTCGAAGAGACCGGGATCGAGATTTATTTCTCGAAAACCACTCGATCTGATTTGTACGTTTTCGTGGAAAACGATTTTGGATTCGAAGATGGAGCAGTGAAGTGCAAGGGCTAGTCGCTACTAATCTTGAGGATATTTCCAAAATGGGTGAAGTAGGAATAGTGCCTTCTGTTCCATTCGAACCCGGGACGGACTTGTATGGATGAATGCTTTCGGAACATCGTCAGGTGGGCGATGGGCATTCTAAGGGATATGTTCTAAAAAGGTAACGCTTAGCCTCGAGCCTCATCAACCGGAAATGACTGAAAATCAGGGGTTATGCAGCAAGGCTAGGTGGGTAGCACCCAAACAGGGTGAGGTCATCCCTGTCTAGATGTCCCTTTTTATTCGGCTTAGTGGGCGGTTGCTGATCCCAACCGCGGGGTGATCTCACTCGGGATTATCCAGTAAGGGGTAGTCCAGGTCTTGTGTTGCAGGGGAGCGGGCTTACTCCTCGGTACTGTGATCTAGGCCACATACTGTGACAGGTGGTACCCCAGTGCCTAGTCATTAGTTGGAAATCCGTTCTCCCTACGAGCCATGTACGAGTTTTGTTTGTATTACCCACTCTGTGGCTAGTAGCTAGAATTTAACAGATGTAACAATTTCGGCTATTTTATAAGTATTTGTATATTGACCCTATTATAATATCAGAGGATTTCTATAAAATTTGTTTTAGCTATCGTAAGGTAAAAACTCGGTGTGTTTATTTATGGCGTGGTCTTACGAGATGCTTTTGTTTTCAAAGGATTTTGAAACTTTAATAATCAATTGAGTGTGATTTTCTCAAGCTGGTATTCCAGACTGACTCGGGTGTTATTTAGCTGTAATGCTCGGGTCAGACAGAGTATTATAGGATTCAGGATATGATGCTGTGGAGCTCAGAAGTCGAGCTGGATGACGATACGTACTCCCGTACTTGCTTGTGTATATATATATATATATATATATATATATATTCCGCTGTGTTGTTTAGTTGTGTATCCAGTTGTATGTTATTGATGTCGAGCTATGATTGACGTACTCTGATAATGTATGTATAAAACAGATATATATTTGTTTTGTGTAAAGATCATTTATTATCTATTATATTTTATTCCACTGCGATGGTTAGATTCTGATATTCTTTTCTATTTCCTTCTTCTACCTCTTCTTCTTTAACCCAAATGGTTCGTATTTCTATGCAACTTGAGTTGATTTGGGTAGAATAGTGTTGACTCAAGGGTTACGGATTTGCGGACCATTACACTTGGTATCAGAGCTTAGGTTGGTGATAACCTTGGCTCTGGTGGGAATTACTCATAGAGTAGAGTTAGTAGTACTCTAGAATGAGTTTGAGAGTATTAATAGATATGAGCACGTATTTGTTAGTGAATATAAAATTGTTTTTATATTGCGTTGATTTATAGGTTGAGTGTTTATGGATTCTAGTCGATATGTGGGACGCCATGTTATCGATAGGGATATCTAAACTCTTGAACAAGATAAACCAACTCAGTATTGTTTTAAATAGGGTAAATGAAATAGTTTTACCCAAAATTATTTTGTATATCAAGGAAATAATTTTTCATAAATTATTATAGTTATACATGGAGGCTTGGTTGTTAGGAATAACAACATTAAATTATTATTATTAATGAGTAAAATTGAATAAGAAATTAGAATAATAACTAAAGATTAAGGAAGAAATTAATAATAAATGGAATTTGTAAATGTGATTCATAATTGATTAGGGAATTGAAACCATAAAAAAAACTAAGAAACAAATTCATAAACAAATGAGATTTGTAGATATAAACTAAATGTGAATTATAGTGTGATTAATTATTAAAATAAGATAAAATTTCAAAGCAATGTTGGATATAAATTTAAAGGATTTGAGATTTGGAATTTGGGAGTTTAAATTCCATTTGAATTGAAAATAATTCTCAAAAGGTTGGGAAGATAATATATATTGAGAAATATTTTTGAATCGGATGTGAAATCTAGAAAGATTTGGAATTTAAAAAAAATATTTGAAGGTTTTTAAAAGAGATAAAAGCATTGAACTCTTACGGTCGCTGGAAAATAACTTCGATGATGACTGCAGCATCATCGATATTCAGTTTAGAGTTTCCAAAAGGGGATTGCTACTTGGATGTTTTGGATTAATGTTAGTTTGTGAACTTGGGTTTGATTCTGAAGATGCAAGGAATTTTGGATATAGGTGATTTCAAAGGGAATTTTGAAAGGTTGAAAGATCGATCAAACTTTGGAATTTTAACTAAGAATGTTTATGGCATATAAAAAGTTTGATAACTTGTAAATTTGGAATTTGTTGAAATAAATTCAACTGTGTAAGTAAGTAAAGTGAAAACTGAATACTGGAATCTAAAAATTTAAAAGGAAATTGAAATTTAATGTTGAACTTAAGTTTGAAAAAAAAATTAGTTAAGATGGATTAAATAAACAAGTTTTAAGATTAAAATTTATAAGTAACTGATTAGTTACTATGATATGCAAATGAATTGAAAATTCAATATTGGATGGTGCTTGATTTAATTTGCAAAATAAGGTGAAGAATAAGTTCAACTGGACTAAAAATAATTAATGTTTGAAAATAAAATTTATTGGTCGAAAATGAATGTGTGAATGAATAAATGAATCAACTATTGAACTTCTAAAGTAAAGTTGACATTGATAAGTAGAAATTGAAAATTTTTATCCGGGAATTAAAATTTAACTTGAGATAAGTTGAATAAAATTGAAATTGAAAATTGAATTAAATTGGATATAAAGTTGCAAGGTAAAATGATTATAATTGTGAAATGAAAATTTATACCTTACGCTAGTAAGTGATATATATGAATTGGAATTTTGGTTATAAGATGAAATGACTCAACTGAGCAATATAAGCTTTTAAGTAAATAAATAAGTTTTGAACTCGTATGTTGAGAAATAAAATTGAATTAAATTTGGATTGAATTGAATCAAAAGTCAGTTGTGTTATGGATGTTATCAGATGGAATTAAATCTTTGCATAACAAAAATTCAAAGAATGATATGTAACTAGATTTAACTGAAGTTGAGTTGGAATAAAACTGAATTTAAATGAATTCAGTCGAACTTTAGATAATATTGATTGGAATAAATTTCTACTCAAACAAACAAATGTAAATTAAGCAAGTATTGAATTAGAATAAATAAGCTTCGGAAGCTTATAAAAGAAGTGAAAAGCATTGAAAAATATATATAATCCCTAGTTAAAGGTAAGATGAAAATGTGGTTGACTGTAAATGGACGATGAAGTTTGAATATTAAAAGTGAGTAGCTTATAAAATTTAAAAAGGGGGAATAAATAAGCCGGAATAAAAATATTGTATTCTGAGATAAAAATCCAAACTTGGATATAAAATAAGATTAAACTAAAGGAAATCAAATAAAATGATTTTCTAGATAAATGAAAAAGAAAATCAAGTATGGGATTATAATTGGAAGTGTTGTTGAATGAAAATTGAATTGGAATAAGATGGATGTGGTGTGGAATATAAACAAATCCAATTCAAGCATAAATTGAATGGCCTTATTATTAATAAATTCAACAATGAATTGTTAATGTAAATTAAAATTAAAATGGATAAAAAAAATAAACTAATCGAATAAATTAATGAAATGGTTGGGATTTGATCAAAGGAAAAATCAAACCAAAGATTGTGAATAAGTAATAGAGTTTGGAAATAAAAATAAATTGTATGGAATTGGATTAAAATAAAAAAGATTTTTGATGAAAACAATCCAATTTGAGTATGAATAAATTAAAACGAGAATGAACTTAAGGTATGAAATGGTGGTGAATTGAAGTAAATTAACTTAAGTTTAAAATTAATAAAAGCATGGGATGATGTCGAGTATAATCAAAATAGTTTGGAATCAAATATTTTTGGACATGAAAGAAATGCAATGAAAGTTTGTGAATAAATTAAAATGGGATGGGATTAAGTGTAAATTGAGTTGGAATCAATTTAAATGGCTTCAAGCTTAAGTAATTATTTATTCACATTAATATTGTTGAATTGCATTAGAAAATTAGTCGTTCGACGTAAACGGAAGTAATTATATGAATCAATAGCAATTCGATAAATTGATTTTTTGCATCAATTGGAATGAATATGAGTTTGCTTTGCTTAGAATGAATTAAATAAAAGCAAGTAAGTTGTAAATCACTTCAACTGAATGGAATGGTTTGAGAAACTGATTATAAGTAATTGTAATAAGTGTCGGAACCCTATATATGCTTATGGAAATTATATAACATGCATTATATGTGAAATTTATGTGTTTATGCCAGTATATCACATGCATTGTTACAGGATTGATGTTTTAGCTATTTAAATTTAAGTGAAATGCAATAAACTTCCTATATATAATACTTATATGTTTAAATTGAGTAAGTACAGGTACAGGGAAGCCGTTGGGTTGGATTGGATCGCGCTAAATGTTAAATTAATAAGCCGCTTGCTTATAAATGCTAAATAAGGTACGCCTATGCAATAAAAATAGGAAATATGAACTGTTTTTGGTTTTTCCAACCGTGTGGGTCGATGTATATATATTTATATCTTTTTTCATATTGCAAAAGCTCCTCCGTACAAAGGAGATTCTGCCAAAAAAATTCAGAAATTTCGGGAGTCGGAAAAATTTTTGAAAATTTTTGGGAAAAAATTTTAGTTAGTGAAAAAACGATTTCAAAATTGGAAATTAAAATAAAGTGGTGAATGAAACTAATTTAAAATAATGATATGAATCAGTTATAAATGGAAGATAAAATTAAGTGTTCAGAGTTGAAAATAAATTAAATTCAAATGGAAAGAGAATCAATTTGAATAGAAATAGATATAAACTAAAAGTGGTGAATTGAAAAATAAATAAAGAAACATATAAATGCTTATACTAAACTTAAGAAGGGAATGGTGAATTCTTAAATTGGAAATTGATATTACAAATATATTCCAAGAAATATTTGGATGAATAGATATTGACATTGGTAAGGAAGTTAATAATATGTGTTGAAAGTTGTGATTGGATATTAGTACTAAGCAGGATATGTCAGTATTATGAAGGAAAATAAAAATGGGTTTTTATTTCAGAAGATAAATTAGAATTGCTCGACAAAAAGGTATGTGTTTAAATTTCTGTATGAAACTTGATTGGGTTTTTGGATCTAGCCACTTGGCTTTTTATTTTCTTTTGGAATTTGGGAGCCCGTAGAGGCCTTTTGTAGTTGTACCGAGCTAGCCGCGCAAAGGTGACGTTGGCGAAATTTTTCGAAAATTTAGGGTGTTAGAATTTTTTCGAGAAAAGTTGAAAACTTAAAACCTAGTTTTGAACTATAATTCGAGTGATTGAATAAATAATGTTGTTGGGAACTATGGAAGGTTTTCGAAAGTGGGTTGAAGAAATAGTGGGTCTTTAATAAAAAGATATGTTATGGTAAGTTAATAAAACTGTTTGGTTTTGGGAAAAGTAAAACAGGTATTAGACCATCCCTCTTAACTAGAAATTTTGGGGACGAAATTCTTTTAAGGGGGGAGGAATGTGACGATCCGGAATTTTCGAGCATTTAAAATCGGAATATTTAATTGATTTTAAGTATTCAATAGAGTAATTTTAACTTGAATTACGAATATTACAATTTATTTGATAATTAAATTATTGAATTAAATAATTTGAAGTCGAGTAAATATTGAATTTGGAGTTTTAAGCCTGTTGAAGATAATTTGAAGGCTTGTAAAATTTGTATTGATAACACTGAAGGTAATAAAAGTGTTAAAATTGAATTCGGAATTATTTTGCAAAGTTTTGAAATTATATCATTTAAATCGATATTTGAAAATAGCCTTCCGAGGCACTGTCTCAGAATTCAAAGCAACCAGTTCCATTGGATCCGTAGTATTATATTATTATCGTATTTCAATTTTCGCGGTGTTCGGAGTTACCGTTTGGTCGTACAACCCGTAAATGCATAGAAAAATCTAATCTAATTTAATCAATATAGTCAAGTCTTCTCTTATACGCCAACGTTTTCCTTTATCTTCTCATATACGCCTTTGTTCTTCTAGCAGGAATCTAACCCTCGTTTCTTTTCAACGAAAGCCCCTTCTTCTTGTTAAAAAAAAGAAAAGAAAACAATAGCCGAAAACAATGAAGTTTCAGATAATATACATACATACATATATATATATATAGTGGCGACTGCACTGTCTTCCTCCTTCATTTCCTTCTCCCCTATATTCAAATTCGAAATCGAATTCGACCCTAAAAAAAAAGGGAACAAGGAAACCAAAATCTAGAATCGGCCGAGCCTTTCTTCCTTTTTCAATCGAATTTAAGACATTGATTCAAATCAGGGAATTAAGTGCAACCTTCATCTTTTCCCCAATTCGAATCGAAATTCAAAGCCGTTCTATAGATTGCGACCCTAGTTGAAGCTGAGACCAAAGCCATGGCAAAGCGGTGAAGACACTGTACGTTCGCGCGCACGGCCAAGAGTGAAATCGAGTTAGAGATTTGCATGTTCGAGCAATTGTAGGGCTCGACCTCGTGGCAAACGCATTGTTCGCAATAATTTTCAGCAGTGTGGGCTCGTTCGGTTAGGGTTTGGACGAGATGGAAGCTGCAGTCGTGCATGGATCGCGTGAAGGTTGTTCGTGGTTGAGGCTGATAGGGGTAATCTAAGTTATTAGTTTATTTAATTATTTACAAATTAGAAAATATGTAAAGTAGAAAGTAGGAGTTTTCTGATAAAAAAGGGGTAAGGGAAGAAAAAAAAGAAAAAGGGAAATTTTTAGAATGCTGTAACGTTTATATATAAATCTAATTTTTTTGAAATTCTACATAGATTATTTTTAAGACGTACATAGGTTATATTTGTAGAATATGGATTCTAAAAGAATAAGAAATATTACTTGTTATTGGGAAATTAGTCTAAAAATAATCTATTTAAGGAAATTAATTCAAACTAAAATTTATTAGTTAAAATAGAATTATTGGTTGATTAAATTTATAAAATGCAAATAAATTGTTCAAGTTATTTCAAAGTTTTAATAAATCGTATGATTGTTATTTAAGGTCAAAATCTGATAGAAGCAAACTGGGTTGGATCAGATTGCATATTAAAAATCAAAGGTGAGTTAATCTCACTCAGTTAAATTTAAATTTAAATGGTTAAATTTAAATAATTGGTTGAATGGATGAATTGATTGATGTGCTATAGTTTGGTATATTTTGAAAATGGTATTTTATATCGTGCTAACGTCTGTGGATGCAGAGAAAACAGGTTGGAGGGATCCAACTAGACCCCTCAACATTTATTTAAATTATTTAATATTCTCTATTGTGAATATAGATATTCTATGATGAGTTATATTGGAATATTGAATGTTATGGTCTGATTGGATATATTTGGGTATAATGAATTACAAAAAAATATATAAATTGGATTGTTGGGAAGAAAATAAAAGGAAGTAAATTCGTAAGCGAAATAACTATAGAAAATGTGAATAAATTAAGAACGAATCAAAAAAAATGGAAGTGATATTAAAATACTAATAAATGAGTATGAAAAGATTTTAAATAAACAGAAGTTAATAAATTGTAAAATCAAGTGATATTATTTTGAAGGAAATAAGAATTTTTTTTAAAATTCAAAGTTTAAATTTATTTAAAAGGATTAAGAAGTAATTTTAGAATTCAAAAATTGGTATTCTCAGTTAAAAATATTTTAAATCATAATTAAGAAATAAAATCTGAAATTAATAGATTTTGAAGTAAAAGGGAGTAAGTTGGAAATCAATTTGGAAATTGATTCAAGTGTTTGAAATTGAAAATTTAAAGAAGATTGTGAAGAGAAGTATATTTCTTTGGATAGCCAAGTACGTTCAAAGTTAACTTTAAATATAGTAAAAGCTTTAATGTTGTTTTAAAAAGCATGTTTTAGAAAATTTATTATTTCTAATATTTTAAACTCTAAAGTAAATATTTTTCAAATGTATTATCGTAGTAATTATTTAAAAGGTAACTTAGTGTTTTGTTTTAAAGAGTGAGAACCTAGTTTATATTTTATAAAGTAACCTTATTTTTAACTATTCATATAGTATGTATTTTTAGCCAATTATTGAAGTAGCCTTAACTTAAATGTTTTAAAGTAAATTCCAAAGTAAGTGTTTTGTTTAATCTATTATCTAATAATTATTTAAAGAATGATTTGGTATTTTATTTAAAGAAGAAAATCTAGTTATATTTATAAAGTAAACATATTTTAATTATTTATAAAGTATTATTTTAAATTAAGTACTAAAGTAAAATTTTCTAAATTAAATGTTAAACATATTTTACAATATAGTGTTTCGAAATTATTTTAAAAATCTAAAATCTTGTGCTTGGTGATTCCAGTGGAAATAGAAAATACTTGGAATTTATTCTGAGAAAGGAAGACAGTTTGAAAACTGTTTTCAAAAAGGGGTTTGAAAAGTGAAAATATATCTTGCAAAGCTATTTTGAGATAAAAAATAATTTGGGAAATTATTTATTGGTTGATGGTTGTTTGTGAATATAAATTGTTAGTTAAATCACCGACTATCAATATTGGACAAATACGTTGATCGTTTCGAAGAGACCGGGATCGAGATTTATTTCTCGAAAACCACATTGATCTGGTTTGTACGTTTTCGTGGAAAACGATTTTGGATTCGAAGATGGAGCAGTGAACTGCAAGGGCTAGTCCTACTAATCCTGAGGATATTTCCAAAATGGATGTAGCAGGAATAATGCCTTCGATTTCATTCGAACCCGAGACGGACTTGTATCGATGAATGCTTTCGGAACATCGTCAGGTGGGCGATGGGCATTGTAAGGGATATGTTCTAAAAAGGTAACGCTTAGCCTCGACCCTCATCAACCGAGAATGACTGAAAATCAGGGGTTATGCAGCAAGGCTATGTGGGTAGCACCCAAGCAGGTGAGGTCATCCCTGTCTAGATGTCCCTTTTTATTCGGCTTAGTAGGCGGTTGCTGATCCCAACCGTAGGGTGATCTCACTCAGGATTATCCAGTAAGGGGTTGTCCCGGTCTTGTGTTGCAGGGGAGCGGGCGTACTCCTCGGTACTGTGATCTAGGCCACGTACTGTGACAGGTGGTACCCCAGTGCCTAGTCATTAGTTGGAAATCCATTCTCCCTACGAGCCTTGAACGAGTTTTGTTTGTATTACCCACTCTATGGCTAGTAGCTAGAATTTAATAGATGTATCAATTTCGGCATGTTTATTTCGGCATGTTTATTTGTTTGTAAAAGGGAGTTTTGTTCGTAAGGTAAAAACCCAGCATGTTTATTTGTGGTGTGGTCTTACGAGATGCTTTTGTTTTCAAAGTATTTTGAAACTTTAATAATCAATTGAGTGTGATTTTCTCGCGCTGGTATTCCAGACTGACTCGGGTGTTATTTAACTGTAATGCTCGGGTCAGACCGAGATTATAGGATACAAGATATGATGTTGTGGAGCTCAGGAGTCGAGCTGGATGACGATACGTAATCCCGTACTTGCTTATATATATATATATATATATATATATATATATATATATATATATATATATATATATATATATATATATATATATTCCGCTGTGTTGTTTAGTTGTGTATCCAGTTGTATGTTATTGATGTTGAGCTATGATTGATGTACTCTGATAATGTATGTATAAAACAGATATATATTTGTTTTGTGTAAAGATCGTCTATTATCTATATATTTTATTCCACAGCGATGGTTAGATTCTGATATTCTTTTCTATTTCCTTCTTCTACCTCTTCTTCTTTAACCCAAATGGTTCGTATTTCTGTGCAAATTGAGTTGATTTGGGTAGAATAGTGTTGACTCAAGGGGCACGGATTTGCGGACCATTACAATACACATCTTCTTCAAATTCTTTTTCCTATTCTCAGCTGACACAAAAAGAATTTCAAACTAAAATCTTGTAAAAAACTTTTCACCAATTCAATTTCTAAAAAATCCTGATATTAAATCTGAAGCAAATTTTCCGAATCCTGTAAACAATTTTCAAATCTGGAAAACAACAATGCAACTAATTAAAGCTTCAACCTGAGAGATTTCAAGCCAAGTTGAATTTTAACAGCAAGTTTCAACACCCAAATCAACAATTAATAAGCATGCAAAGGATTTCAATGGCAATGAAATTCAAGAGCACTTTCCAGATCAAAATTTAAGCCTGGGAAATACCTTTGTTCTCTGCTAATTAATAGGTGAGTAAACATTTTAAAAATAGTTTAAAAAATCTGTGGTTAAATTTTGATGCATGTGATGAATTGTGCTGTGATGATGTATATATGTTTACGTGAATATTGTTTATGTATGCATGTTGGAAATGTGAAATGTCTGAGAATATAAGTGCCTGTATAAATTCATCTTCACTGTTTTACTTACAGAATTTGTTTTTCTTTAGAAAATTTAAAATCTCCCAATCTAAACCATATTAGACTTTGATATTTGAATGAAAGTTGTGAGTTAAGGTATGATGATAATTTTAAAAATAGTTTCTGGAATTTTGAATTAACAATAAATTTTAAAATAGGAATAACAGTAAAATACTGATACATGTTAAAAATCAACAACCTTAATTTCTGTTTTGGATTGCATGAATGAATTAGTGGTTAAAAATCATGATTTTTAATATACATCTCATGATTTTTAGTTTTATGATTCATGAGAATTTAGGGTTGTTCAAATTTGGTGTTTTGGGTGATTGCCGATAATCGACGATGATTGGAGGATTGATGTTGGGTCTGGAGAAGGTCTGAGGCATAGGGATCTCGGGAAAATTGGCGAGGCGAGTTAACGTTGGTCGTGGTGGTCGTGATTTGGCGAACTAGGGTTTAACACTCTGGAATTGTAGTCGACGTTTCAGAGGGTTTTGCGGCGACGAGGCGTGATTGGAGTCGATCGCGTGGCTTGTTGGAGGAGCTGGTGGTCGAGACGAAGGTGCGGTGTGGATGGCAAAGCTTCTCGAGGTCGGAGGCGTCGTAATGATGAAGTTTTCTGGCCATGGTGGTTTTTAGTTTGGGCTTGAATGCCTCGATTTTGATTCGCATGATTTTCGTTCGATCTGAGTGTTCGAGAGTGCTTGCGTGGGCAGGAGTGATCGGAGAGAGTCGCCGCGATGACCTACGGTGGTCGGAGTCGTTGGGGTACGTGCACCACGTGCATGATGTATCTGGGAACAATGGAGATTGGGGAAGATGATGATCGACTCGGAGTGGTGCTCGTGATTTTCTGATGTCGACTCGAAGCAAATGAATGTGGGTGAGTGACTCGAGGCGAGCACGGGTTCGTAGGAGATTGACTCGGGTTCATTAGTGATTAACTCGAGATTTCTTGTTGCAGTGTTAATCTGATTAAGTAAGTAAAACAAACTTTGAAAAGGAAATCAAGCTTAAGTAAAGGCAACTTTTATAAAAGAAATCAAGTTTTAAATTGTAAAACAAGTTTCTTTTCAAAATAAATGAAAAATCAAGATTTTGAGAATGTTTAAATTTAATATTTTTCAAGATTTGTAATGTTTAAAATAGTTGATTTTTTTTAAAGTAATTAACTAAATTAATTTGAATTGGATTCAAAGATGTTTCCAATTTAAAATATTAGAACAAAGTTTTAAGAGATTTAAACAAGTTTTAAAAAAGCATGTTTCAAGTAGTTGAGTTATATACAAAGTAATTAAACTATATTTCAAATTTATATTTTTAAATAGATGATTTTAAAGAATATGATAATCAAGATTTCAAAGATAAATATTTGTTTAATTTAATTAAGCTTGTTTGAAAAGGATTTTCAAAGATTTTAAGTCTATTAAAAATTAAGAGTTGGAATTGTTTTGTTAAAAGTAAAATTTTATTCAAAAATATAATTATTTCTATATGGTTTAAATGAAGTGTAATGATATAAATAAATATGTAATTTAAATGAAAAGTTTATCTTTTAAAAGTTGAGACTAATTAGAGATAATTAATTAATAAAATAAATTTAAGGTTAATTTCTTGTTTGTAATTAAGAATAATTACTCAACGAAGTAATTAGTGGATAGTTAATGAATTAATTGGAAATTAAGTGATGATTAATTAGTTGATTAATTAATGTAATTAATTTTAGGCTAATTAATAAGACTAATTAATTAAAGGTAATCACTTATGATTAATTAAGTGCAATTACTTAGTAAAGTAATTAATGTATAATTACTAAATGTAATTAAGAGGGGAAATTACTTATGGAAGTAATTGAGTGGAAGTGATTAAGGGACAGTCACTTGATGTTATTAATTAAAGGATTAATTAATAAATTGATTTGAAAGTTAATTAATGAAAGAGTAATTGATTAATTAAAGAATTAAGGTTAATTAATGATGGGATTAGTTACTTGTTAAGGTAATTAATTAAGAGAGTAATTAACTAATGAAAGTAATTAGAGGATAATTACTTATGGAAGTAATTAAGGGTTAATTACTTAGTTAATTTGGTTAATTAATTAATGTGATTAATTAATTAATGTGATTATTTAATTAATGAATGTAATTAAATTATGATTAATTACTAAATGTAATCAATTAAAAATATGATTAATTAATGAAGTAATTAATTAAGGATTTTTAATTAATGTAATTAATTAATGATTACGTAATAAAGTAATTAAAGATTAATTAACTAGTGTAATTAATCAAAGATTAATATAATTATTTAAAGAGTTAATTAATTAAGATAAGTAATTACTAGTTTGTTAATTTCTATTTATGATTAATTAAGACTAATTAATGAGATGGTTAATTACAAATTAATTATTTAATTAATTAAAGGGTTAATTAATTAATAAGGATCATTAATTAATATAACTAATGAAATTAATCAAGGTTGATTAATAAAAGTGATTAATTAAAGTATGATTAATTAATTGTAATTAATTGAGGATTAATGCAAATTAATCATAGTTAATTAATTAATGGAAGCAAATGGAGGATCATTAATTAATGTAATTAATGAAGTGATTAAAGGTTAATTACTGTATGTGGTTAAGGGTAATTAATTTGTGTAATTAATTAAAAGCTAATTACTTGAATGTAATTAAAGGATAATTAATCAAGGAAGATTAATTAAGGAAGATCATTAAGAGATGATTAATTAATTTGTAATTAATTAATGTTAAATAAGCAGGATTAAGGTAATCCAAGTGATTAAAGTTAGTAATTAATTTAATTAGAGGTTAATTAAATTGGTTAAGAGTGAATCAAACCTGCTTATAGATGATTGATTAATATTGGATGATTGATATTAGATGATTGAATGATATTGGATGATTTGGATGTGATATCTATGATATGTGATATATGCTGCTTGTGAGATGATTAGATAATTTGAATTATCTATTGTGGTAATGTGATTCATCTATCTGTTATGTTATTCTGAATATAAGTTTAATTGTTTAAACCTTTAAACAACTTGGACATTAAAATGGCGTTTGGATTTCGGTGAGACTGGGATCGGGTTTCCAAATTTGGATAGCCGAAAACCACATCGATCCAAATTAAACGTTAGGTCGTGAATCCAAAGAAGAGCTTAGTGAAGACTCGAAGTGTAAGAACAATTCGTCAGTATTACTCTGAGGGTGATTCCGAGATGAGTTTGACGAAGATAGTACTTTCAGATTCGAGATGGAGATTCAGAATGCAAGGGCTATGGTCGTTAACTCTGAAGGTGATTCCAAAATAAGTGTAACGAGATAGTGCCTTCGATTTCGTTCAAACCCAAAACGAACTTGTATTGATTGAATGCTTTCAGAACATCATCAGGTGGAGGATGAGCATTCTAAGATAGATGCGTTCTATAAAGGTAATCATAACCTCAAGCCTCATCAACCGGGAATGGCTAAAACAGGAAAGGTGCAGCAAGGTTAACTGGGTAGCACCCAAGTAGGACGAGATTTACCCCTGTCTAGAGGTCCCTTTCTATTTCGGCTTAGTGTGTGGTTGGTCACGCCAACCACGGGGTGGTCTTGTTCGGGACTATCCAGTAAGGGATGGTTCCGGTCTTGTGTTGCAGGGGATTTAGGATGGATCCTCGGTATGGTGATCTAGGCCCCATACTGTGACGGACGGTACCCAGTAGCCCTGCCATTGATGGAAACCCATTCTTCCTACGAGCCCTTACGATTTTGATTGCATTACCCACTTTTGTGGCTACTAGCTGGAATTTAATCACGTAACAATTTCAGCTATTTCTTATTTACTTGAAAACCCTAGACACTATTATAATATCACTGGATTTTCTATCGAATGTCTTGGTTAGCGTAAGGTAAAAACTTTTCAATGTTTATGTGTGGGAAGTCTTACGTGATAACTTTCTTTTCAAAGGTTTTCAAAGTTAAACAATTTTAAACCGTTTACTCACGCCAGACCCATGTATGACCCAAGTGTTTATTTTCTGTTTTATTAAACTCTTGGGTACTCATATTATGTACGAGTAGTCGAGGGATTCAGGTTAGCTTGACGAATTCTAGAGGAGATTTGGAGCAGGAGGCTTCTGCGTGTAGATATATAATGGTCCGCAATGTTTGTATTGTTCTATTTGAGTTGTATGGTTAGACAGATGTTTATAACTGTCTAATATGAAATGTATAAGTTGTGTACTCTGATGTATATAATACTATGTAATATTCTATGTGATATATTATATTTCATTCGTTCCACTGTGAGAAACTATTGTTGTTGAGTTTCTTCTTTCCCTATCTTTTCTAATTCTATCCCTTTCTTTCTTAATTCATGATGCGTCTTTCTGGGCTATGAAAGATGGGTCGTGACAGTTGGTATCAGAGCGCTAGGTTGAGCGAGTACCTAGGCTCTGCAGTGGTGTCTTTCTTGAGAGAGCGTACTTCTATTTACATATGTGTGTGTGTGTGTGCCTGATTTGTTAGGATACCTGTTTGGGTTTTTCCAATATGAGTTATAAAGGTAGCTAGGGTAGTGGTGTGTAACATTACTACCGATGGTTGGAGTTTGAATGTTTGTGGTTGGAAGAGTATTTGTCGAGACAGTAGACCCAATACTATCTCGAGTAAGATTTGTAGCTTGAAGTAAGGATTTCTCTTATCTCCAAAGGAAATCTTTTTAAAAAAGATTCGGAGCCCATCTTTGAAGTATAAGTTTGGATTGCGCTCAAGTGAGCGGATTTTCTAGGATTTGGATCTGTCAGATGAGCAGAAGCAAGTGATGGTAACTTGGCAACCATAGTAAGGAATTTTGTCTGTTTTGGTGTATGAGACTGAGGTCTATAAGTTGCTTTGCTACGGCATGGTCTCATTGTTTCCCCTTAAGAAGAGTAAGTTGTTTATGCTTGGTTTGAAGCCTGAGTTTCTTGAGAAGATGTCTGCCCAAATCGAGGAGTCATGTGTGCAGTTAGTTAAAGGCTTTTGGAGCTCGAGGAGCCTTTGGATTTGAAGTCTTTGGTTAGTTGTGGTAGCAGTGCAGCTTAGAGGTGTTCCGTGTGCCGAGAAGAAGGTCTTTTGGCTTAGCAGTATCCTAGAGATAGAGCTTGGAAGCAGCAGTGTGGACCCATTTCTCCGATGGTTCATAAATCTTTGTAGTTCTCTTTCAGTAGTCCGGGCAGATGTGAATGTTTTCTTAAAGGGTTAACCTTGTTTGGAAAAGCTTAAAGTTGTTCTAATTCGTAAAGAGTGAACAGTTTCTTTGGAATCCGAACTAGGTAGGATCGCAAAAATGATTTGTGATTAATTTGGGAAGTTCATCTTGGGCAACCTTCAGTTTAAGATTGATGCTTCTCATGAGAAAGTAAGGAGCTACTGAAGTAGCCAAAGATATTTCGGGATATCATCGAGGAAGTCAGAAGTTTGTCTACATTAGTAGTTTGAGCTCCATATCGATTTGGTTCCAGAAGCGATACCGGTGGTTAGCCTGGTAGTAGGATGGTTCTTAGAGAGAGAAGAGTTAGTGTAGTAGCTCGGAAATTTTTGGAGTTAGATTGGTCAGGTCTAGTTTTTTAGTTGGATTCTGCTGTAAGGTTGTGTGACCGAGTCAGATGGGTCACTAAGATTTTATGAATTTGATGAACAAAGTTTCCCGGATATATTGGATATGTTTGTACTCGTGTTCATCAACAGTATTCTCATGTATTTCAGAATCAGAGTTGTGCAGCAGAAGCGAGGTTGCAGTTGTGCGAGGAAGGAAGTAAATTCAGTCTTCTGATGTTTGTGGAGTAAAATTTGTGTTCTGGATTTCGACGGATCTTGGAAGACCATTTTGTTGAATGGGATCCATAAATTGGTTTGTTTTGGTCTAGTTGTTTCTGGAAGCATCAGCATAGATTGAGCTGATCAGGAAGAAGATTGGCAGCCCAGGATTGTCTGTTGAGTTATGCAGATATGAGATAAGGAGTTTGGAATTCGAAGTTGGAGACTTCATTGTTGTTAAGTCTTCTCGGGTTAAGAGAACAGTATGATTGGGTAAGATTGGATGGCTAGTTCTGAGGTATTTAGGATTTCTTATATATGTTCTTAAAAGGATGAGTTCTTTTGTCTATAGGATTGAATTGCCAGTTTAGATGGCTAGGATTCATTGTAGTTCACGTATCTCTGAGGGAGTACGTGTATGATTCATCGTTGGTTGTAGAATCAGCAGTTCAGTTGGATTTGGAAGTTGTGCTAGACTTGAGTATAGTCTGATGTTTTGTTCAGATTAGTGGATCTAGAGAAGAGGGGAGCTCTAGATCATGGTGGTATGGTTTGTTTAGATTCGATAGAGCGAGTCTCCCAGTAATTTATACTTGGGAAACTCTAGATAGTGTTAGTAAGATCGAGCTTGATTTGTGTCAGGATAATTAGTTAGGTTTGTTTATTTGATTAGTTGCTATGGTTGTTAGTAACTGGAGGATAGGTATGTTTTGATGTTGGAAATTAAAATCTTTGCCGCATCATTAAATTATCTTTGCTTTTGAATTTCGAGGACAAAATTCTTTTAAAGGGGGAAGGAATGTGACAACCCGGAATTTTGGACAATATCAATTTAATAATCTTTATTAATAATTATATTGAAATGATAATTTTCCTTTATAATTTTAATTTAAAGGGGTAATTTAATCTTTTAAAGGCTAATAGGTATTTAATCTGGCAATATAGATTTATATCTTTTCTAACAATAAAAAATGGGTAAGATTTATTTTCCCAAAGCTAATAAGAATAGATTATATTTATAATACATACATACATAGATATATATATATATATATGTATGTATATATTGGTATACATATTGTGAATAAGAAAATCTTTTAAATCAAAGATGTATTTTCAAATTACAATATATATGTATGTATATGTTATGATTTGAAGTTGTTTTGAAATTTAATATAATAATTCTCAAATTAAGGTTAAAAATATTTTCTATTTAAAATGTATATTTGTATATACTGAAGTTTTGGTTTGAATTTAATTAAAGTGTTTCAAATTTTAATATATATATATATATATGGTAATTTGGAGAATATAATTTAATATAGTACTTTTCAAAGAATATTTAGAATTTTAACTTATATTTCGTAAACAATCAAGATAATTATTTTGGATTTAAAAATATATGTATAAGATTTTATTTAAATATATTGTGTTCTTTTAAAAGTAATTTATACGTATATTTTAAGATAGGAATGTATTAATTAGAAAAGTTAATTTAAAAATCTTTTAAACCATTTTTAAAATTTAATTAAAATATCTAATGACATGTGTAAATATATTAACACATGTTAGTAACATGTGTAAGACAACTAAGAGGTATAAGTGACAAATTTAAAATTTATAAACAAGTGTCATCTCTTAATTTTTATTTTCTTTAATTTTTCATATTTTAGTTCATAAAAGCATACACTTCTTCTTCAAATTCTTTCTCCTATTCTCAGCTGAAACAAAAAGAATTTCAAACTAAAATCTTGTAAAAAACTTTTCACCAATTCAATTTCCAAAAAAAAACCTGAGATTAAATCTGAAGCAAATTTTCCAAATCCTGTAAACCATTTTCAAGTCTGGAAAACAACAATGCAACTAATTAAAGCTTCAACCTGAGAGATTTCAAGCCAAGTAGAAGTTTAACAGCAATTTCAACCCCTAAATCAACAATTAACAAGCATGCAAAGGATTTCAATAGCAAAGAAATTCAAGAGCACTTTGCAGATCAAAATTTAAGCCTGGGAAATACCTCTGTTCTCTGCTAATTAATAGGCGAGTAAACATTCTAAAAATAGTTTTTAAAAAAATCTATGGTTAAATTTTGATGCATGTGATGAATCGTGCTGTGATGATGCATATATGTTTATATAAATATTGTTTATGTATGCATGTTGGAAGTGTGAAATGTCTGAGAATATAAGTGCCTGTATAAATTCATCTTCTCTGTTTTACTTACAGAATTTGTTTTTCTTAAGAAAAATTAAAATCTCCCAATCTAAAGCATATTAGACTTTGATATTTGAATGAAAGTTGTGAGTTAAGGTATGATGATAATTTTAAAAATAGTTTCTGGAATTTTGAATTAATAAATAATTTTTAAAATAGTAATAATAGTAAAATACCGATACATGTTAAAAATCAACAACTTTAATTTCTATTTTGGATTGCATGAATGAATTAGTGGTTAAAAATCATGATTTTTAATATACATCTCATGATTTTTAGTTTGATGATTCATGAGAATTTTGGGGTTGTTCAAATTTGGTGTTTTGGGTGATTGCCGATAATCGACGATGATTGGAGGGTTGTTGTTGGGTCTGGAGAAGGTCTAAGGCATGGGGATCTTGGGAAAATTGGCGAGGCGCGTTAACATTGGCGGTGGATTTGGCAAACTAGGGTTTAACACTCCAGAATTTTAGTCGACGTTTCAGAGGATTTTGCGGCGACGAGGCGTGATCGGAGCCGATCGTGTGACTTGCTAGAGGAGCTGGTGGTCGAGACTAAGGTGCATTGTGGATGGCGAAGCTTCTCGAGGTTGAAGGTGTCGTAACGATGAAGTTTTTTGGCCATGGTGTCTTTTGTTTGGGCTTGAATGCCTTGATTTCGATTAACATGATTTTCGTTCGATCCGAGTGTTCGAGAATGCTTGCTTAGGTAGGAGTGATCGGTGAGAGTCGCCGCGATAACCTACGTTAGTCGGAGTCGTTGGGGTATGTGCACCACGTGCACGATGTACCTGGGAACAATGGAGCTTGGGGAAGATGATGATCGACTCGGAGTGGTGCTCGTGATTTTCTGATGTCGACTCGAAGCCGATGAATGTGGGTGAGTGACTCGAGGCGAGCACGGGTTTCATAGCAGATTGACTCAAGTTCATTTGTGATTAACTCTAGACTTCCTGTTGCAGTGTTAATCTGATTAAGTAAGTAAAACAAACTTTGAAAAGGAAATCAAGCTTAAGTAAAGGCAACTTTTATAAAAGAAATCAATTTTTAAATTGTAAAACAAGTTTCTTTTCAAAATAAATGAAAAATCAAGATTTGGAGAATGTTTAAATTTAATATGTTTCAAGATTTGTAATGTTTAAAATAGTTGATTTTTTTTAAAGTAATTAACTAAATTAATTTGAATTGAATTCAAAGATGTTTCCAATTTAAAACATTAGAACAAAGTTTTAAGAGATTTAAACAAGTTTTAAATAAGCATGTTTCAAGTAGTTGAGTTATATTCAAAGTAATGTTTAAACTATATTTCAAATTTATATTTTTAAATAGACAAGTATAAAGAATATGATAATTAAGATTTCAAAGGTAAATATTTGTTTAATTTAATTAAACTTGTTTGAAAAGGATTTTCAAAGATTTTAAGTATATTAAAAATTAAGAGTTGGAATGGTTTTGTTTAAAGTAAAATTTTATTCAAAAATATAATTATTTCTAAATGGTATAAATGATGTGTAATGATATAAATAAATATGTAATTTAAATGAAAAATTTATCTTTTAAAAGTTGAGACTAATTAGAGATAATTAATTAATAAAATAAATTTAAGGTTAATTTCTTATTTGTAATTAAGAATAATTACTTAATGAAGTAATTAGTGGATAGTTAATGAATTAATTAGAAATTAAGTGATAATTGATTAGTTAATTAATTAATGTAATTAATTTTAGGTTAATTAATAAGACTAATTAATTAAAGATAATCACTTATGATTAACTAAGTGTAATTACATAGTAAAGTAATTAATGTATAATTACTAAATGTAATTAAGAGGGCAAATTACATATGGAAGTAATTGAGTGGAAGTGATTAAGGGATAATCACTTGATGTTATTAATTAAAGGATTAATTAATATAAATTGATTTGAAAGTTAATTAATTAAAGAGTGGTTAATTATTTAAAGAATTAAGGTTAATTAATGATGGGATTAATTACTTGTTAAGGTAATTAATTAAGAGAGTAACTAATTAATTAAAGTAATTAGAGTATAATTACTTATGGAAGTAATTAAGGGTTAATTACTTTGTTAATTTGGTTAATTAATTAATGTGATTAATTAATTAATGGATGTGATTAAATTATGATTAATTACTAAATGTAATTAATTAAAAATGTGACTAATCGATAAAGTTATTAATTAAGTATTTTTAATTAATGTAATTAATTAATGATTACGTAATAAAGTAATTAAAGATTAATTAATTGGTGTAATTAATCAAAGATTAATATAATTAATTAAGGAGTTAATTAATTAAGATAAGTAATTACAAGTTTGTTAATTTCTGTTTGTCTCATTAATTAAGACTAATTAATGAGATGGTTAATTATAAATTGATTATTTAATTAGTTAAAGGGTTAATTAATAAAAAAGGATCATTAATTAATATAATTAATGAATTAATTAAGGTTGATTAATAAAAGTGATTAATTAAAGTATGATTAATTAATTGTAATTAATTGAGGATTAATGCAAATTAATCATAGTTAATTAATTAATGGTAGCAAATGGAGGATCATTAATTAATGTAATTAATGAAGTAATTAAAGGTTAATTACTGTATATGGTTAAGGATAATTAATTTGTGTAATTAATTAAAGGCTAATTACTTGAATTTAATTAATGGATAATTAATCAAGGGAGATTAATTAAGGAAGATCATTGAGAGATGATTAATTAATTTGTAATTAATTAATGTTAAATAAGAAGGATTAAGGTAATCCAAGTGATTAAGATTAGTAATTAATTTAATTAGAGGTTAAGTAAATTAATTAAGAGTGAATCAAACCTGCTTATAGATGATTGATTAATATTGGATGATTTGGATGTGATATCTCTAATATGTGATATATGTTGCTTGTGAGATGATTGGATAATTTGAATTATCTATTGTGATAATGTGATTCATCTATCTGTTATGTTATTCTAAATATAAGTTTAATTGTTTAAACCTTTAAACAACTTGGACATTAAAATGGCGTTTGGATTTCGGTGAGACCGGGATCGGGTTTCCATATTTGGATATCCGAAAACCACATCGATCCAATTAAACGTTAGGTCGTGAATCCAAGAGAAGAGCTTAGTGAGGACTCGAAGTGTAAGAACTTTCGTCAGTATAACTCTGAGGGTGATTCCGAGATGAGTTTGACGGAGATAGTACTTTCAGATCGAGATGGAGATTCAGAGTGCAAGTGCTATGGTCGTTAACTCTGAGGGTGATTCCAAAATGAGTGTAACGAGATAGTGCTTTCGGTTTCGTTCGAACCCGGAACGAACTTGTATGGATTGAATGCTTTCAGAACATCGTCAGGTGGACGATAAGCATTCTAAGATAGATGTGTTCTATAAAGGTAATCATAACCTCAAGCCTCATCAACCGGGAATGGCTAAAACAGGGGAGGTGTAGCAAGGTTAAGTGGGTAGTACCCAAGTAGGGCGAGATTTACCCATGTCTAGAGGCCCCATTTCTATTTCGGGTTATTGTGTGGTTGGTCGCGCCGACCACGGGGTGGTCTTCTTCGGGACTATCCAGTAAGGGATGGTTCCGGCCTTGTGTTGCGGAGGATTTAGGGTGGATCCTCAGTACGATGATCTAGGCCCCGTACTGCGACGGGCGGTACCCCAGTAGCCATGCCATTGATGGAAACCAATTCTTCCTACGAGCCCTTACGGTTTTGATTGCAATACCCACTTTTGTGGCTAGTAGCTGGAATTTAATCATGTAACAATTTCAGCTATTTCTTATTTGCTTGAAAACCCTAGACGCTATTATAATATCACTGAATTTCCTATTATTTGCTTTGGTTAGCGTAAGGTAAAAACTTTTCCATGTTTATGTGTGGGAAGTCTTACGTGATACCCTTCTTTCCAAAGGTTTTCAAAGTTAAACAATTTTAAACCTTTTACTCACACCAGACCCATGTCTAACCCAAGTGTTTATTTTTTGTTTTATTAAACTCTTGGGTACTCATATTATGTATGAGTAGTTGAGGGATTCAGGTTAGCTTGACGAATTCTGGAGGAGATTTGGAGTAGGAGGCTTCAGTGTGTAGATATATAATGGTTCCGCTGTGTTTGTATTGTTGTACTTGAGTTGTATGGTTAGACAGATGATTATAACTGTCTAATATGAAATGTATAAGTTGTGTACTCTGATGTATATGATACTATATAATATTTTATGTAATATATTGTATTTCATTCGTTCCGCTGTGAGAATCTATTGTTGTTGAATTTCTTCTTTCCCTATCTTTTCTTATTCTATCCCTTTCTTTCTTAATTCATGATGCGTCTTTCTGGGCTATGAAAGACGGGTCATGACATTCTTTTTTTAGTCTTGTTATATAAGGTTGTTTCTCTATATGTTGCTTTTAGCATTAGGGTTCTTAAGGAAAAGTTGTTTAAAAGTTGCCAAAAATGTTTGATTGTTGGATCGAAACCTCAATTTAAAGATCAGATTTTAATTTTATTACATGCTTTTCTCTTAATTCGAGGTTTGATTTTTTCCTTCCTAAATTTATGATTTCATATATTTGATTTGAGTTTTGTGTCCAAATTTTTATTTTCCTCCGAGTTTTGATAAAATCACTTATTATTCTCCATGCAAAATTCTTATCTCCCAGTGCCTACTATGTGCACTTATTATTCTTGTATATAATCTAACCAAAGTTCTCTTTCTCTTCTCAACAACTTCAATACTTGGAAAGGAACCATATTTCTTTAGTTTTTCCATCTTCAATGTCTCTTATTGTAACGATACGATTCTACGACGCTCGAAAATCGACATTAATACATCCACTGTATCAACTGCCGAGCAATCGAAGGCCAGAAAACCGAACCCTTAGGGTTCAAGAAGAGGTAGAAGATAGAAGAAGAAAGAAAGAAAGAAGAAGCAATAGAAACAATATCAGAATCTCACAATCGCAGCGGAACAACATATAATAGATAAATGAATAATCTTTAAAACAAAGAACTATATCAGTTATTACATTACATCACATTACATTAAATCATCAAAGTTTACAACAACAAACAGCGGAAAAGAAATACTATATACAAGTTGATACGCCATCCAGCTTGCATCCAGATCTCTACATCAACTCCTGAATTACAGAATGCCCTGATAACCTGACTCTAGACTGCCCGTGTGGAAATTGGTGGGCACCCAGAGTTTAGGAGGGAAACAATAAACTCCAAGTCAGTCATGTGACTGGTGTGAGAACTTAAAACAGTTTATCTTTAAAAACAAACAAATAAAGTAATATTTTAAATAGATCCGCAAGGCTTTTAGAAAATGTAGCTACCATAAGGCCTCCTGCCACACACACAATGCAAATGCAGAATTGGAGGAGATTTCTCCTTACGATAGTCAAACATGCTTGATACACAAATTTCTTTGATATTATTACTATAAGTGCAAAGTGCAGGAAGACATTTCCAAAGTACAATATTAATCTTAGCCAGCATAGGTACCATTATATTATGCCTGCTATAGCTAGATCCTGAGGAGGCAGGTTATACAATTTGCAATTGTAAAGGGTTCAAATTGTTTCTTTGGATTGCCAATAAATGGTTAGGCCAAGGAACATCCCATTTCCACATGGGTACGCCTCTGGAGAGATGCCCCGAGAACCTAACCGGATCTCTGCCAACACAAGGCCGGCTTACCTATGCAAAAGTAGGTAACTACTGACATGAGTATGCCATCACCTGGTTGTAAACAACCTTTATCCGAGGATCCTCAACCAACATCAATCACAAAGTCATATATATTTGCGACATCCACATAAGTAAGTATATGGACTCCATACAATGATACCACTTCTATCCAGAAGGAAATGCACATACCCTAAGGGACGCTACTCCCTAAAACCTTGCTGCATCTTTCCTGTTTTGACCATTACCGGGGTGTGAGGTCTGACTAAGTCTCGTCCACAAAGCTACGCTTTATACAAAAGCTATGCTTTGATCAACAAATGATCAGCAGCACTCCGTATGCCACATTACCAATTTGGGAATGTATCACTAGTAACCATCAACTACATAACCTCTGAGCTCGTACGTCTCAAAGAAGGATGTTAAGCTAAGAGAATAAATTCTCCGCCACAAACAGAAATGTATTTGATAGAAACCAGCTTTACATCTCAAATTGTAACGTCAGACACACATCCATACAAGTCTGCTCCAGGATCGAACGGAACCGAAGGCACTTCCAAAGAAGCCCTTGCAATCCGGATATTCACTAATCACGACCGGACTTCCCATCACAAAGGGTGATAAAATATCTATAACGGAGATCAGCCGATGCAGAGACATTCGACGGTAATCCTTCCGTTTTCGAAAATATCCGTTCTTCAACACCGGTCTTCAAATGCTATCCATTACGACGTATCACTATTCGGAATGGGATTCATGACCCAAAGGTCCTCTCTCGGCTAAACCGAATAACGAGCGCTTATTTTAAAATAAGCGTAGCATTCAAATTAAAAACATTTCATTGCATATTGGAAAACAATTCCATACTTATTTAATAATATGTAATTCACAAATCTATTTATTTTCAACATTTTGAAAATATTCAATATACTTAAATCACAATTAAGTACATAATTTATACTGCAAGGAAAACATTCTCTTAAACACATTTATTTGAGTCAAACGAATGTTGCGTAAAACATCGTTACAACAACCCAAAATCACTAGTATAGGGATTCGAAATCAAGATAGATATATAAATCCCAATACTATATAAAATATTTCCTTTCGAAAATCATTTACTATAACAACAGTGTTATAGTCCACCATTTCCTTATTTCTCGAAAACGTCTATTTCAACAATGAATGTTGAAATCTATAGTTTCGATACTTAATACATTTTAAAACATCTTTAAATCGTTTTAATTCTATTTAAAATATCACTTTCCCAAAACATTTCTTTAATATATTATTCACTGTCCAAAATCGTGAATATACTTCGTTAACAAAATTCAACATTTCTACATATTTTATTTAAAGGATTATCCGCTGTCCAAAATCGTGGATATATCTCCTTTAATAAGCTATAATAATTAACTTATCAAAATAAGTCGATTTCGGATTTATAAAATAATGTTTATAAATTCCATTTATATTTTATAGCAACTTCAACTTATAAAATTACTTTATTAACAAATTCTATCCATATCCCATTTACATGCCAAAATCCAATTTTTAAGTTATTTACTTATAAATCTTTTAGTTTACAAAATCTATTCATTTTATAACTTCACAATTTATAAATCTATAAATTTCACTCACTTATGAAATCCATTTATACTTTATTTTAACACTTATAAAAACTCGTTTCATAATCCCAATATTTTAATTTATAAACATCAATTTAATAAATCTTTTATATAAACCGTTTATAATAATTCAAAAATCCCAATTTAAACCATTTTACAAATTAATCAAGTACTTATTTCCAAAATCACATTTCGGCTATATTTCACAAAAATCATAATTTTTATAACACAAAAATTATAACGTTTATTTATTTAAAATGAATCAATTCCAAAATTCAATAAAATGTATACTTTCAAATATTTATTTATTTCCGGTATGTAACGATACCAAAATTATATTCAGCTAAATTTTAGCCTTCAACGATTTCAATCACAAAGGATAATCACACAGAGATTATAAATAATCCACACACAACATTGAAAGAAATTCAATTATTTGAGGAATCCAGTTGGATCCCTCCAACCTGTTTCCCTGCATCCACAGATGTTAGCACAATACCAATACCGTTTCAAGACGGAATATCGCGGTACATGGGTTTATATAAGTATCATCAGCAATTATGCGGCGCAATAGGGTCTCATCCGCTATATAATGCGGGAAATCAACTCCAAGTACATATATAATACCAATTCCACTTCAAGATGGAATATCGCGGTATATGTGTTTAATAAATAACATCCGCTTAATATACGGCGTATAGGGTCTACTTCAATTCAACAAATATCAATTTATCATTCAATCACACAATCAAGCAATTATAAATTTAACTATTTAAAATTTAAATCGAAACACAATTCGATTGAGTGAGAAGTTCTCATCTTACTTCCAATAACAGTTGCAGTGTTTTATTTCGAATAAAATTAAACGCGCGTTTAATTTTACTCGAAATTCAAACTATCTCCAATCAACTCCAATCAAGCTCCAACGCGTAGTATTCGTCAATGCGAACCCGATGCAATTCGTTTCGTGCGAAACGGACCTCGTATGAACAAGTTATGATGTTACAAAGATAACACGAATTTTAATATATTAATTTACAAATTTTTTATTATTTTTAACCTCACTGAATCACGGCCGCACGTTTCAAGCTTGATGAAATCAGGGCCGATCCTTCTTTCTTCTTCCTCCCTTAGTTTTCACGTACGCATGAATAAACCCAACAAGCCGCCCAAAACCCAAATGGTCGTGGCCACCACGATGAACTCGAACACGATAAAACACCGCCGAATCGAAGCCCCTTACGTAAGCTACCATCGGCCAGAAAATAGTGAAGCTCGGTCACTCCTATCCCTCGAAAAATGCGCACGAAGTCCGGCCGTTTAAACATCGACTGCCGCCAATCCGTAACTCCGTTTCCGATCACAACCGTTGGATATATGGTTCTCGTTGTTGTCTACAATATTGTAGTTGAGAGTTTCTTGTGATTGTTAACGGATTTGAAGAAATCGAAAGGAGAAGAAATGTAAATTTCGGCCATTGAAAATATAGAGGCGGCGGTTGTAATCCTAGCCAGGTTTTTGATGCAAATGAGAAAATAGGGGGCTTTTTATAGAAAATATTCACGCACTATTCGCCCGAAATTTTTCCGAACTCCAAACGAAGTGTGCCGCCCGGCATTTATAATGTTTTACCCCCATTCCGAACGCAATGGAATATATATCGGGAGTCAGTTCGAAAGTATTTGAAAGATAGGTTTTCAAATCCACTATTTAAATTTAAAATTCACTTAAACCGATTTCAGTGCATTTTAGCTTGCCCCGGACAAACCGTAAATCCGATTGACACGAAATTTGAAACCATACAATAATGTAATATTACGGATCCGATGAAACTTGATTCGTCGAAATCCGAGAATGTTTGAAAAATGACTACTTTTACTCGTCAATTAAATATTAAAATATTCAATTCCTCCAATTTAACTTTTAATTCAATTTTAAAAGTTCTATAACATCATTCTAACTCCAATATGATTTAATACAACTTTATAAATCATTTTTAATCATTTTAAACCCAATTTCCAATTATTTCTGTAATTTCAAATATTAAATTATCGATTTAATTATCCAATTAAATCCAGATATTCAAAATAAAATTTATTCGACTTATAAATTTTCACTTGTTAATATTTAAAATCAATTAAATATATGAATTTCGAATGACAGGAATTCTGGGTCGTTACAAACTTCTCCCTTAAAAGAATTTTGTCCTCGAAATTACCAGTAAAAAAAAGTTACAGAATCCATTAACTTTTCAAAACCATTTGTTCAAATTAAATTTCAAATTCATTTAAATTTTTTAACTTTTCCAAAATTCATAGTTAAATTTCTTTCAATAACTTTACTAAGTTTTCAAATCATACTTAGTTATCTTTTCAAAATTTTCCAATTTTCTCAAAAATATTCTAACACCTTAAATTTTTGAAAAATTTCATCAGCATCTCCTTTGCGCGGCTAGCTCGGTACAACTACAAAAATGGCACCACTACCCCCAGATTTCAAAAAAGAAAAGAAAACGCCAAGTGGCTGGACAAGAAAATCATCAAATTTCATACTGAAATTCAAATACATACCTTTTGTCGAGCAATTCAATTTTTTGTATCTTCGAAATCAAAATCCCAATTTCCTTTAATCCACCTGTATATCCTCCTAACCATAATATCCATTTTCATTCAATCTCACATTATCAATTTCATTTGAATTCAATTTACAATTTCAATTCTATTTGGATTCAATTTACCTTCTAAATATTGAATTTTATCAATTATTTTTCATTCACAACTGATTCATCTTGTTATTTTAAATTAGTTTCTTTTACTAATTCATTACAAGTTCTAACTCATTTCATCTCGCACAATTCAAATCGGTTTTCGATATTCGGTTTTTATTCTTTTGTTCGTTCCCAAACACAATTCAATTCTCTATTTCGGTTTATAATCACTTATATTTAAACTGGATTTGAAATTCCATATTAATTTAATTTACCCTTCATTTATAAGTGTTGAATTCAATTCATTTCAACCCATATTAAATTTGTCATTTCTTCACTTAGTTTCACATAATAAATTTATTTTAATACCTAGCTTCATTTGATCCAACTTGTACTTGCAATTTCAAGATGAATTTCAACATTTAGTATCCATAACTATTTTTATTAGATTCCAGAGTCCTTCCAACATTTCAAAACTATTTTTTTGAAACCAATTCAAATTATCCTTTGAATTTCAAAACCCAAACCCAAATTTTCCAAACAACTTCCATTTAAAACAACTTGGTAGCAAACCCTCTTTTGGAAACCCGAAAATGAACACCGATGATGCTGCAGTCATCACCGAAGTTATTTTCCAATGACCGAAAAGAGTTTAGAGCTTTTATCCCTCCTAAAAAACATTTTTTTCCAAACCCTTGAAAACCATTTTCAAACTCAAAAAGGAATTTAATCTTTTCTAAATTGCAAACCCTTTCAAAACATTTCCAAATATTCCTCTGAAATTTTACTTCAAATTACAAATCACATTTACATTTTATATTATCCAATTCTATTTGTATGTGAATTTACTTCTTAACTTTGGAGTTACGATTTCAATTTCTTTTTCAACTTTAATGATAATAATTTTATATCATCACTTTCTAGCAACCAAGCAATCATATATTACAATAATTCATAGAAAAAATTTCTCTTTTATATACGAAAATAATTTAGGTAAAATTATTTCATTTTTATCCTATTTCAAAACGATATCGTGTCAAATTTGTTCTGTACAAGTGTTTAGAGATTCCTATCAATAACGTTAATTACTCGTATCAACAAGAATCCATACACCACTCAACAAACCAACCATCACAATATAAAACAATTTTTATGTTCACTAACAAATACGCATTCATATCTATTATTACACTCACCTCATTCTAGAGTACTGCTGACTCTATCTCTAATGAGTAATACCCAACAGAACCAAGGTTGTCTCTTAACCAAATGCTCTGACGCCACACTGTAACGATACGATTCTCTGACGCTCAAAAATCGACATTAATACATCCACTATATCAACTGCCGAGCAATCGAAGGCCAGAAAACCGAACCCCTAGGGTTAAAGAAGAGGTAAAAGATAGAAGAAGAAAGAAAGAAAGAAGAAGCAACAGAAACAATATCAGAATCTCACAATCGCAGCGGAACAATATATAATAGATAAATGAATAATCTTTAAAACACAGAACTATATCAGTTATTACATTACATCACTTTACATAACATTATCAGAGTTTACAACAAAAAACAGCAGAAAAGAAATACTATATACAAGTTGATATGCCACGCCATCCAGGTTGCCTTCAGATCTCTACAGCAACTCCTGAATTCCAGAATGACCCGATAACCTGACTCTAGATTGCCCGTGTGGAAATTGTGGGCACCCAGAGTTTAGGAAGGAAACAATAAACTCTAGGTCAGTCATGTGACTGGTGTGAGAACTTAAAACAGTTTATCTTTAAAAACAAACAAATAAAGTAATATTTTAAATAGATCCGCAATGTTTTTAGAAAATGTAACTATCATAAGGCCACCTGCCACACACACAATGCAAATGCAGAATTGGAGGAGATTTCTCCTTGTGATAGTCCAACATGCTTGATATGCAAATTTATTTGATATTATTACTATAAGTGCAAAGTGCAAGAAAACATTTCGAAAGTACAATATTAATGTAACAACTCGCAGATTTATCGATTTTATATTTAAATATTTTATTTAAATATTTTATCGTTCGTCGGATTTTGGTCCGAAAAGCTACTTTTTGCAAACAGCCGAATTAGGACTCGAGACCACCCCCATTGAGTTCAAAATGCCGGTTGCGACCTTTTTGAGTATAAGCTTCGATATGTTTGGAGAAAGTTGAATTTTGCTACTTTTCATTTAGGGTTTTAGTTTGGGCTGAGCCCACTTATGTATTCAGTCCCAACCCCTTTCCTCTTCATTCACTTCTTTTCTATTTTCCTAACACTCAAACTCAAGCTCCAACTGAAAATGGTGGAAAGGAAAGGGAATTAGAAACTCCAAGCCCTAGTTCCTCTTGCTAGCTCAAATTCTTGCTCCAAAATCAAAGAGAACCCATTGGTAAGCTTTCTCTTCTTCTTCTCCAACTCATTCTCTCTTTGATTTCAGAAATTTCCTAAACCTAACTTAGGGAATGTTCTTCTTTTAAGCTTAGATTCAAGCTTCTTGAGTTGCTATTGAAGAGGAATTGATCTTAGCTTGTCTTAAAGCTTCTACTTCATTGATTTGGGTTCGAAGGTGAGATTTTTAATCTCACATCTAGGTCTATGAATTATCTTCGATTGTTAGGTATGAATTCCTAACACTTATTCATGTGCATTTGATTTTGATTTGGATTGCTTTTGTGAATATCCCAATTTTTAGTGTTTTGAGTTCAATTCGTTAAAAATCTTAACTTTGATGTTTGAACATGTTTTTGGTGAGGCATCGAGGAGCATATAGGGCCGGGTAGTCGATTGGCATAAACACTTAGCGCCGTTGCTCGTGCGATTGCAATTTGATCGAGATTTGCACCTCATTTGAAATAGGGCATGGGAGTGCCAGCAACAGGTTCGGCCGACCGAGCCCCTGGGCCGGTCGACCGACCTATAGAACGGGCACTTCCTGCCTCTGTTTGGAAGTGCAGGCAACAGGGCTCGGTCGACCGAGCTCAGGGTCCAGTCGACCGACCTGCTTCCCCGTGCACTTCTGTTTTTGGTTCGGTCAACCGACTCAGGGAGTCCGGTCGACCGACCTGCTCCTATTTGCAAGTTTTGCCTATTTGCTTGAGAATTCCAACTTCAATCGATTCGTGTTGATTCCCTTTTGTTATTATTACTTATTATCGACTTTGATGACATTTTCTTCGTGATTTATGGGAATATCCATTTTGATGGATTCGGTATCCATTTCTTTGGATTTTATTCACGTCTTTGAATGTGAATCTTTATGAGTTGATTGTTTCTACAATCACTTCTATGATTTGTCACACTTAAAAATATAAAGGTTTTCTATACTAGTAGTAAATATCAAAACTCTTTCCTCAAACGATTTCAACACTATTTTAATACCAAATTCGTTTATAAAACCGTTTTCCAATCTATTAGTATATACAAGCCTTTACCTAACTCGTATGAGAAATCTAATTAAACGACTTAGTAAAACAAGTGGTATGAAACGCTTGCGTTTACTTTGTTGGTTAATTCTTGGACTTGTTCGATTGAATCTCTTGTGACAATTTTCTAGTGGAGATCTACAATTCGTTCGTAAATATTTAAGTTAAGCTAGTGGTTATGGGACATGAAGCTAAGCTCATATATTCACTAGCTTACTGTAATCGACACTTCTCTTTGATCATGACGATCATTTTATGTTTTAAATTAGCATTGAGCAATGTCTTAGAGATTTTGGTTCATCGGATGTCTCGCTGTACGACGTCGTTGTTCCCTTTGATTGTGTTTTGGTTCATCGGATGTCTCGTTGTACGACGTCGTTGTTCCCTTTGATTGTGTTTTGGTTCATCGGATGTCTCGCTGTACGACGTCATTGTTCCCTTTGATTGTGTTTTGGTTCATCGGATGTCTCGCTGTACGACGTCGTTGTTCCCTTTGATTGTGTTTTGGTTCATCGGATGTCTCGCTGTACGACGTCGTTGTTCCCTTTGATTGTGTTTTGGTTCATCGGATGTCCTGCTGTACGACGTCGTTATTCCCTTTGATTGTGATTTGGTTCATCGGATGTCCCGCTGTACGACGTCGTTGTTCCTTTTTATTGTGATTTCTGGATTTCGTGTGTTGATTTCTGGAATTTATGTTTCACCAACTTTTACGATGGGCATTGATATATATGTCATTTATTGTGGCTTGGTGAATGAAATTAGGAGTATGACATTCCTTTTTATCTTGAGTAGATTATTGTGATATTGATTAATCTCTTGTTGATTTTCAATTACTTATATATCACAGCTTGGCGTTGTGATTATTATACGTTTAGTCATATCTCTTATTCTGTATCATTTCATCTGATATTTATAGCTAGACTGATCCGTTTATTATTTTCTTCTTAAATAATACTCGGGTCAGACTGAGATATTACAGGTGCTTCCTCATGGCTTCCTATCTGGAACAATCTTCTGACTTTTGGCTAACTACTTTAGTTTAGTAGTTTTTTTTGTATACATTTGAGATACAGACTCTATGATGTATACTTATTCTTTTGTCTTGCACTTGTATCTATTCTTTTTGATATTGTGGATCTTGTTTGACCACTACTCTGATGTACACTTTCATGTGTAATATTCATATCTATTTCCGCCTTTGTGATATGAATTATCTGTGACTGATTTATGTTATATTTATTTCTATATTTGTTTCTGAAGATATTATAGCCACTGTGTAGTAGCTTTGAGTTAGTGTCGGTGTGTCGGATTTCCCTCTTGATAAGAAATGCATGTTATACTATCTGACATATCGATTCTCGCGCAAAGCAATTACATGGATGATCGCTCCTCAACAGCCTTATTCTCCGTGCTAGTTGACAGCATTCACCGTAATGTTCTTGGTTAGCGTGGGTATAGAGGTGGGGCGTCACAGCTTGGTATCAGAGCCAAACTTCGGAACAATATAGAATAATTTAGCAAGGATCATGTCCTAAGTCTTTCTTAGGAGTTGTGCTTTAGGATTTAATTCGAGTCTTCGTACCGATTAATCCTATTTTCTTTATGATCCCTTGTTTTATCTATCAAGATTGCTTGATATTCATTTTGTGAATAACCTTCTTCTTCTTCCTTCTTTCTTTCTAAAGGAAGAGAAATGGTTAGACCAGGCCGTCCCAGCGCCGGTCAATCTAGTGCTACTCCTCAGGATGGAGTATTCATGTCTGCTCAGCGGCTTTTAGATCTCGTGAAGAACACTCAAGCTGCAGGACCCATTCCAGAGCCTACTCATCCTAGATCCGGTTTTGCACGCTTGTGCAAAGACTATACCGATTTGGGTGGAAGGCCATTCAGGGGATCCGAGAGTGTTATAGAAATTCGAGCTTGGCTCAAATCATGCGATCGTATCTTTTCTCGCATGAACCTTATTGATCTACATCGAGTCCAAGTGGCTTCTAGCATGCTCCAAGAAAGAGCATTAGATTGGTATGAGCTTTTAATTTCTGAAACCGTTGAGGCGGATCTCACTTGGGAGCAATTCCGAAAAAGGTTCGAATTGAAATTTGTGCCGGAGGCTGAAAAAGTAACTCTGGCCCGGCGTTTTATTGACCTTGTTCAAGGTGAATCTTCTGTGATAGATTATGTCGCCTCTTTCAAGTCTCTTTCTAAATACGGGGTCGAGTATATTAATACCCCGATGAAGAAAAATCAAAGATTTGTCTATGGCTTGAATAAGAATCTTAAGAAGCCATTGCTTTTGAAACTGGAGGTTTCATTTGACCAGCTTATTGATATCGCTCTTCGTCTTGAAGAGGCCGATAGAGAAAGCGATATTGAAGTTGTGCGTGCCAAACAGAACTTCAACAACAACATGAAGAGGCCTATTAAATTCGAAGGCCCCAATCCCATCAAGAAAGGGAAGCATCAAACTCCGGTAGCAAAGTCTCCTATCTCTAGTCATGGACGATGCTACAATTGTGGTTCCACGAACCACTATGCAAAGGAGTGCCCGAAAACTCTCTTTTGTCGTTATTGCAAAAGTTCGGGTCATCTTATATCTACATGTCCCATTCTTCAAAGCAGGAGAGAGGGAGAGCTGAATATTGTGCAAGCTCCTGGTAACACATCTCGTGGTCAAGGTATTTTTCACTCAATCCTTGATGGCATTGTTTTATTTCGTGATCTTCTTATTTGAGTTCTTTTTTATATGGGTTCCATCTCACTATTTTATATCAAAAGAACTTGTTTATTCTTTTTCTTTGAAAATATCTTGTGTTTGATGAGTTCTTCGAGAGTTGTGAATCCGGATGGTAGGTCCGCAACACTCAATTTGCTTTTTATTGATGTCAAAATTATTTTATGAGATTTTTCTTTCCGAGCCGATAATTTTACTTAGGCTTCGGAATTGAGTTTTTGTAAGGATTGGCTTAATCGTTGTGAAGCGCATATCCTATTTTCTCATGTGGACTATTCCTCTTTGACATTTTCAATCTGTTAAGCAGATTTCTATTTTTCCTTTATGATCTTGATTCCAATTTGATGGCATCATTTTATTCCTTAAGCCCACTTATAAGGAAAGTGTTGTTTCTATTATCTAAATAGTTTGAGAAATTTTCCGGTATTTTTGAGCTTGTCTTAGGATTTATCACCTAAGTAATCTTTATGTGGTGCTAAGGTCTTTTCAGTTTGACCTTACCACCGGTTTTCATTTGCTACGAGTTGCGGAAGTTAGCATTCCACTTACCGCATTCCGCACTCGTTATGATTCTTATGAATGACTTATTTTGTCATTCAGTTTGTCCAGCTTATTTCATCCATTTTATAAATCGAATATTCTATGAATATTTCGACGAGACCATTCTTTTATTTATTGATTTTTGGATGAAAATGGAAATTTAAAATTTTGCAAATCTTTTCCATAAGATTTATTTATAAGAAAAATTGGATTTTGTTCTTGAAATGAACGAAGAATGTTCAAAAAAGTTTTTAAGAAACATTTTTATTATCTAGAAGATGATTTTGTGATTGTATTGCCCATTTAGTGTTTTAAGAATTTTGGTCGATGCGCTTGATCAACGTTATCGATAGGAATTTCCTAAATGCTTTGATGAGACAATCAGACATGATATATTGACTTGTAAAATGTAAATTTTTCTAGAAATATTTTTACATTGAGATAATTGAGATTTGAAAGTTTTAACTTTTCGGGAAAGAAGATTATTTAAAAGAACTCTTTCTTTCGATACTCTTATTCTTGTGATTCCTGGAGGGGAACCAAGACTTTGCTATTTGTACCGATACTAGTCGTATTGGTTTGGATGCCATTCTCTTGCAAAGGAAAACATGCTATCACTTGTGCTTCTAAATCATTATAGCCTATCGAGACTAGATATACCACTCATGATCTAGTGCTCGCGGTTATTGTTTCTACTTTTAGAGTTTTGCATCATCATTTTTAGGCGAGGAATTTGTTCTCTACCTCGATCATAAATCTTTGGAATAATTATTTTCTCATATGGAACTCCATGTTGACTCGAGTTCCTGACATCTTATGATCTTGATATTCTTTTTATTCCTGGAAGGGAAATCGTGTTGCCAATGCGCTTTGTCGTAAGCAACAAGTGGTTGATTCTTTGATATTGTCTGAATGGAATCATCTTTTTGTCAAGTTCATCGGACGTTTTGGTACACTTCGTTTTATTTAGTTTTATCTCATTCCTTTTATGGACTAGTGTCCGGTGTTCTTTTATGGTGATCGGTTCATCGGATGTACTATTATTATACTACATCGATGTTCCCTCTTATCTGGATCAATGGATGTACCATTATACTACATCGTTGTTCCGGTTTATCGGTTCATTGGACGTACCGTTTTTGTACTACGTCGGTGTTCCAAATTATTCGGGTTTCTAGTTTCTCGGGCGTACCGTTTCTGAACTACGCCGTTGCACTGGCTCTATTTTCTGCTATTCTTGACGTTTTCTGCGTCTTTTAACTATGGAAATGCTTTTAGGTTTCCTATTTTTATTCTTGAGCCCGTTGTTATTGTGGAAATTGAAGTTTCACCAGATTTGATTTATGAGCAACATTCCATTCGCATCATTACTTCGGAGGTTGAGCGCCTTCGGAATAAAGATGTTCTTTTTGTGATAGTTCAATGATTCTCAAATCCTAAGGATTGCTCTTGGGAATCCAGAGAATTCATTGAGCGATCTAGTTCAGGCTTACTCTTTCCTGCTCCTTATGGTGAACTTCCTATTTCAAATTTTCTTTTGTGTTGATATGCTTCTATGGTTGTTACTTCTTATTTTCTTCTTAAGTATTGCGAGGACGCAATTTCTTTAAGGAGGGGAGTCTGTAACAACCCGCATATTTATCGATTTTATATTTAAATATTTTATCGTTCGTCGGATTTTGGTCCGAAAAGCTACTTTTTGCAAACAGCCGAATTAGGACTCGAGACCACCCCCATTGAGTTCAAAATGCCGGTTGCGACCTTTTTGAGTATAATCTTCGATATGTTTGGAGAAAGTTGAATTTTGCTACTTTTCATTTAGGGTTTTGGTTTGGGCTGAGCCCACTTATGTATTCAGTCCCAACCCCTCTCCTCTTCATTCACTTCTTTTCTATTTTCCTAACACTCAAACTCAAGCTCCAACTGAAAATGGTGGAAAGGAAAGGGAATTAGAAACTCCAAGCCCTAGTTCCTCTTGCTAGTTCAAATTCTTGCTCCAAAATCAAAGAGAACCCATTGGTAAGCTTTCTCTTCTTCTTCTCCAACTCATTCTCTCTTTGATTTCAGAAATTTCCTAAACCTAACTTAGGGAATGTTCTTCTTTTAAGCTTAGATTCAAGCTTCTTGAGTTGCTATTGAAGAGGAATTGATCTTAGCTTGTCTTAAAGCTTCTACTTCATTGATTTGGGTTCGAAGGTGAGATTTTTAATCTCACATCTAGGTCTATGAATTATCTTCGATTGTTAGGTATGAATTCCTAACACTTATTCATGTGCATTTGATTTTGATTTGGATTGCTTTTGTGAATATCCCAATTTTTAGTGTTTTGAGTTCAATTCGTTAAAAATCCTAACTTTGATGTTTGAACATGTTTTTGGTGATGCATCGAGGAGCATATAGGACCGGGTAGTCGATTGGCATAAACCCTTAGCGCTGTTGCTCGTGCGATTGCAATTTGATCGAGATTTGCACCTCATTTGAAATAGGGCATGGGAGTGCCAGCAACAGGTTCGGCCGACCGCCCCTGGGCCGGTCGACCGACCTGTAGAACGGGCACTTCCTGCCTCTGTTTGGAAGTGCAGGCAACAGGGCTCGGTCGACCGAGCTCAGGGTCCGGTCGACCGACCTGCTTCCCCGTGCACTTCTGTTTTTGGTTCGGTCAACCGACTCAGGGAGTCCGGTCGACCGACCTGCTCCTATTTGCAAGTTTTGCCTATTTGCTTGAGAATTCCAACTTCAATCGATTCGTGTTGATTCCCTTTTGTTATTATCACTTATTATCGACTTTGATGACATTTTCTTCGTGATTTATGGGAATATCCATTTTGATGGATTCAGTATCGATTTCTTTGGATTTTATTCACGTCTTTGAATGTGAATCTTTATGAGTTGATTTTTCTACAATCACTTCTATGATTTGTCACTTAAAAATATAAAGGTTTTCTATACTAGTAGTAAATATCAAAACTCTTTCCTCAAACGATTTCAATACTATTTTAACACCAAATTCGTTTATAAAACCGTTTTCCAATCTATTAGTATATACAAGCCTTTACCTAATTCGTATGAGAAATCTAATTAAACGACTTAGTAAAACAAGTGGTATGAAACGCTTGCGTTTACTTCGTCGGTTAATTCTTGAACTTGTTCGATTGACTCTCTTGTGACAATTTTCTAGTGGAGATCTACAATTTGTTCGTAAATATTTAAGTTAAGCTAGTGGTTATGGGACATGAAGCTAAGCTCATATATTTACTAGCTTACTGTAATCGACACTTCTCTTTGATCATGACGATCATTTTATGTTTTAAATTAGAATTGAGCAATGTCTTAGAGATTTTGGTTCATCGGATGTCTCGCTGTACGACGTCGTTGTTCCCTTTGATTGTGTTTTGGTTCATCGGATGTCTCGCTGTACGACGTCGTTGTTCCCTTTGATTGTGTTTTGGTTCATCGGATGTCTCGCTGTACGACGTCGTTGTTCCCTTTGATTGTGTTTTGGTTAATCGGATGTCTCGCTGTACGACGTCGTTGTTCCCTTTGATTGTGTTTTGGTTCATCGGATGTCTCGTTGTACGACGTCGTTGTTCCCTTTGATTGTGTTTTGGTTCATCGGATGTCCCGCTGTACGACGTCGTTGTTCCCTTTGATTGTGATTTGGTTCATCGGATGTCCCGCTGTACGACGTCGTTGTTCCTTTTTATTGTGATTTCTGGATTTCGTGTGTTGATTTCTGGAATTTATGTTTCACCAACTTTTACGATGGGCATTGATATATATATGTCATTTATTGTGGCTTGGTGAATGAAATTAGGAGTATGACATTCCTTTTTATCTTGAGTAGATTATTGTGATATTGATTAATCTCTTGTTGATTTTCAATTACTTATATATCACAGCTTGGCGTTGTGATTATTATACGTTTAGTCATATCTCTTATTCTGTATCATTTCATATGATATTTATAGCTAGACTGATCCGTTTATTATTTTCTTCTTAAATAATACTCGAGTCAGACTGAGATATTGCAGGTGCTTCCTCATGGCTTCCTATCTGGAACCATCTTCTGACTTTTGGCTAACTACTTTAGTTTAGTAGTTTTTGTTGTATACATTTGAGATACAGACTATATGATGTATACTTATTCTTTTGTCTTGCACTTGTATCTATTCTTTTTGATATTGTGGATCTTGTTTGACCACTAGTCTGATGTACACTTTCATGTGTAATATTCATATCTATTTCCGCCTTTGTGATATGAATTATCTGTGACTGATTTATGTTATGTTTATTTCTATATTTGTTTCTAAAGATATTATAGCCACTGTATAGTAGCTTTGAGTTAGTGTCGGTGTGTCGGATTTCCCTCTTGATAAGAAATGCATGTTATACTATCTGACATATCGATGCTCGCGCAAAGCAATTACATGGATGGTCACTCCTCAACAGCCTTATTCTCCGTGCTAGTTGACAGCATTCACTGTAATGTTCTTGGCTAGCGTGGGTATAGAGGTGGGGCGTCACAATTAATCTTAGCCAGCTTATGTACCATTATATTATGCCTGCTATAGCTACCTCCTGAGGAGGCAGGTTATACAATTTGCAATCGTAAAGGGTTCGTATTGTTTCTTTGGATTGTCAACAAATGGTCAGCCCAAGGAACTTCCCATTGCCACATGGGTACGCCTCTGGAGTGACGCCTCGAGAACCTAACCGGATCTCTGCCAACACAAGGCCGGGTTACCTCTTAAAAAGTAGGTAACTACTGACACGAGTATGCCACCCCCGGTTGTAAACAACCTTTATCCGAGGATCCTCAACCAACATCAATCTCAAAGTCATATATATTTGCGACAACCACATAAGTAGGTATCTGGGCTACATACCATGATACCACTTTTATCCAGAAGGAAATGCACATACCCTAAGGGGCGCTACTCCCTAAAACCTTGCTGCATCTTTTCTGTTTTTGACCATTACCGAGGTGTGAGGTCCGACGAAGTCTCGTCCACAAAGCTACGCTTTATACAAAAGCTATGCTTTGATCAACAAATGATCAGCAGCACTTCGTATGCCACATTACCAATTTGGGAATGTATCACTAGTAACCATCAACTACATAACCTCTGAGCTCGTACGTCTCAGAGAAGGGTGTTAAGCTAGGAGAATAAATTCTCCGCCACCAATAGAAATGTATTTGATAGAAATCAGCTTGACATCTCAAATTGTAACGTCAGACGCACATCCATACAAGTCCGCTCCAGGATCGAACAAAACCGAAGGCACTTCTAAAGAAGCCCTTGCAATCCGGATAGTCACTAATCACGACCGGACTTCCCATCACAAAGGGTGATAAAATCTCTATATCGGAGATCAGTCGATGTAGAGACATTCGACGGCAATCCTTCCGTTTTCGAAAATATCTGGCCTTCAACACCGGTCTTCAAATGATATCCATTACGACGTATCACTATTCGGAATGAGATTCATGACCCAAAGATCCTCTTCCGGCTAAACCGAATAACGAGCGTTTATTTTAAAATAAGTGTAGCATTGAAATTCAAGCAAATCACAACAAATACCCATTTAAAGGTAAATATTGATAGTCAGTTATTTAACTATCAATAGATATGCACAACATCACCAGATTCCAAATAATTTCCAAAATTATTTATTTTCCAAAAATATCTTTACAAGATATATATTTTTCACACTTCAACCATTTGAAATAAATTTCAAATCACATTTCACCTTTACAACATTTGAAATCAAATTTCAAATAATTTTTCTTACGCGAAAACACTTCCAAATATTTATTCATTTTCAATTTATCTTTAAAAGTTAAAAATCTCAATACATTTCATTTCATATTGGAAAACATTTCCACACTTATTTAATAATAAGTAATTCACAAATCTATTTATTTTCAACGTTTGGAAAATATTCAATATACATAAATCACAATTAAGTATATAATTTATTCTTTAAGGAAAACATTCTCTTAAACACGTTTATTTGAGTGAAACGAATGTTGCGTAAAACATCATTACGACAACCCAAAATCACTAGTATAGGGATTCGAAATTAAGATAGATACATAAAACCCAATACTATATTAAACATTTCCTTTCGAAAATCATTTACTATAACAACAGTGTTATAGTCCACCATTTCCTTATTTCTCGAAAACGTCTATTTCAACAATAAATGTTGAAATCTATAGTTTTGATACTTAATACATTTTAAAACATCTTTAAATCATTTTAATTCTATTTAAAATATCACTTTCCCAAAACATTTCTTTAATATATTATTCACTGTCCAAAATCGTGAATATACTTTGTTAACCAAATTCAACTTTCTATACATTTTATTTAAAGGATTATCCACTGTCCAAAATCGCGGATATATCTCCTTTAATAACCTATAATAATTAACTTATCAAAATAAGTCGATTCGGATTTATAAAATAATATTTATAAATTCCATTTATATTTTATAACAACTTCAACTTATAAAATTACTTTATTAACAAATTCTATCCATATCCCATTTACATGCCAAAATCCAATTTATAAGTTAATTACTTATAAACCTTTTATTTTACAAAATCTATTCATTTTATAACTTCACAATTTATAAATCTATAAATTTCATTCACTTATGAAATCCATTTATACTTTATTTTAACACTTATAAAAACTCGTTTCATAATCCCAATATTTTAATTTATAAATATCAATTTTATAAATCTTTTATATAAATATTTTATATAAACCGTTTATAATAATTCAAAAATCCCAATTTAAACCATTTTACAAATTAATCAACTACTTATTTCAAAAATCACATTTCGGTTATATTTCACAAAAATCATAATTTTTTTAACATAAAAATTATAACGTTTATTTATTTAAAATGAATCAATTTCAAAATTCAATAAAACTTATACTTTCAAATATTTATTTATTTCCGGTATCTAACGATACCAAAATTATATTCAGCTAAATTTTAGCCTTCAGCGATTTCAATCACAAAGGATAATCACACAAAGATTATAAAAAATCCACACACAACATTGAAACAAATTCAATTATTTGAGGAATCCAGTTGGATCCCTCCATCCTGTTTCCCTGCATCCACAGATGTTAGCACAATACCAATCCCGTTTCAAGACGGAATATCGCGGTACATGGGTTTATATATATATATATATATATATATATATATATATATATATATATATATATATATATATATATATATCATCCGCTATTATGCGGCGCAATAGGGTCTCATCCGCTATATAATGCGGGAAATCAACTCCAAGTACATATATAATACTAATTCCACTTCAAGATGGAATATCACGGTATATGTGTTTAATAAATAACATCCGCTTAATATACGGCGTATAGGGTCTATTTCAATTCAACAAATAGCAATTTATCATTCAATCACACAATCAAGCAATTTTAAATTTAACTATTTAAAATTCGAATCGAAACAGAATTCGATTGAGTGAGAAGTTCTCACCTTGCTTCCAATAACAGTTGCAGTGTTTTATTTCGAATAAAATTAAACGCTCGTTTAATTTTACTCAAAATTCAAACTATCTCCAATCAACTCCAATCCAGCTCCATCGCGTAGTATTCGTCAATACAAACCCGACGCAATTCGTTTTGTGCAAAATGGAACTCGTATAAACAAGTTATGATGTTACAAAGATTACACGAATTTTAATATATTAATTTACAATTCTTTTATTATTTTTAACCTCATTGAATCACGACCGCACGTTTCAAGCTTGATGAAATCAAGGCTGATCCTTCTTTCTTCTTCCTTCCTCAGTTTTCACGTACGCAAGAAGAAACCCAACGAGCCACCCAAAACCTTAATGGTCGTGGCCACCACGATGAACTGGAACACGATCAAACACCGCCGAGTCGAAGCCCCTTACGCAAGCTACCATCGGCCAGAAAATAGTGAAGCTCGGTCGCGCCTATCCCTCGAAAAAAGGGCATGAAGTCCGGCAGTTTAAACGTCGATTGCCGCCAATCCGTAACTCCGTTTCCGATCACAACCGTTGGATATGTGGTTCTCGTTGTTGTCTACAATATTGTAGTTGAGAGTTTCTTGTAATTGTTAACGGATTTAAAGAAATCGTGAGGAGAAGAAATGAAAATTTCGCCCATTGAAAATATAGAGGCGGCGGCTGTAACCCTAGCCAGGGTTTTGATGCAAATGAGAAAATATGGGGCCTTTTATAGAAAATATTCGTGCACTATTCACCCGAAATTTTTCCGAACTCCAAACAAAGCGTGCCGCCTAGCGTTTATAATGTTTTACCCCCATTCCGAATGCAATGGAATATATATCGGGAGCCAATTTGAAAGTATTTGAAAGATAGGTTTTCAAATCGACTATTTAAATTTAACCGATTTCAGTGCGTTTTAGGTTGCCTCGGACAAACCGTAAATCCGATTGACACGAAATTTGAAACCATACAATGATATAGCATTACGGATCCGATGAAACTCGTTTCGTCGAAATTCCAGACTGTTTGAAAAATGACTATTTTTACTCGTCAATTAAATATTAAAATATTCAATTCCTACAATTTAACTTTTAATTCAATTTTAAAAGTTCTATAACATCATTCTAACTCCAATATGGTTTAATACAACTTTATAAATCATTTTTAATCATTTCAAACCCAATTTCCAATTATTTCTGTAATTTCAAATATTAAATTATCGATTTAATTATCCAATTAAATCCAGATATTCAAAATAAAATTTATTCGACTTACAAATTTTCACTTGTTAATATTTAAAATCAATTAAATATACGAATTTGAAATGACAGTAATTCTGGGTCGTTACACCTATCTCCTCTCATAATTTGTTTATCTTATGGAAATGAATTAGAGATACTATTCAAATAATTTATTTGTTGATCTTATAACTTTTGTTTAACATGATAATAATTTGATTGAATTTGTTGATAGTTCCACAACATTATATTGATCTAATGTTTTTACTCATGTTAAGGGATGTTTTTTTTAGTTTTTTGATTATACTGTTAGAAAACATATGGAAAAACTATCTAAAAGCCACAGAAAAACTTGAGCTCGATTTAAAGGTTAGACCTTGTTTTGTTATACCTCTTTTCTTTTAATTTGAGGTTTAATTTGTTATTTTTCCTAATATATGGTTTAATATCTTCAAGTTGAATTTTTCGTCAGTCTAGATTTATTTTTTTCTTCTAATATTTGTCTTCATTTCTTCATTTATTTTGTAGGAATTTATTTAATTCATAAATGCACAAGCATTAATGAATATTTTGTTATCCCATAAAACCTATATAGTTAAATTCAAAATATTTTTTATTTCTCTTTCTTTATATCAAATCTATTTTATTATATACATATAAAGAGAGTATATTAGATATGTTATATTTTTATCTAGCATTCACTTCCATTTAAAATACTATTTTCTCATGAATTTAAGAGGAGAAATTCATTTAACACCTAAAATTAAATTTGTTAATTCAGGACCAAATCTATTTCCTTGATTGAAGAAACAATTTTACCTTTAGCTCGTGCATGGTCTTCAGTGTCTCACAAATCAAAAAGATTAACTTGGCAATTAATAGTATATCTATCAAATATGTAGTACATAAATTGGCCATATTTTATCTTTGTTCATGTTTTATTTATTTTGATAATTTGGTTATATTTTAACTTTAGAAATAAATGTTCGTTCCTCCCTAATTTCTTTCCTTTTCTCTTAAATCAGTATTGCATTTCTTTTTTTCAATTTGTATGATTTGGAAAGGCAGTCCAACATGTCTCTTTTCCTCATCAATTAAACCAATTGTACTATATCTTTGTTTAATTCTAATCCTAATGAATACATATTATTCATACCTAAATTAAGATGGTGTTTAATCCTCACAGTTAATTTAGTAGTATTCCAAAGATATGAGGTTATGCCATTTTAAAGAATAGTTTTAAATAATATTTAATAAATATAATCTCAATAGTTCTTCTATTCGTTTCATTTTTATTATTCCATAAGAAATTTATGTTTAGTCTCTCTCTCACTATGAATATTCTTTTGTGTAAGCTAGCAAATTTCCTTTCTAATTCTTGCAACTCTTTCAATCTTAAGTATTGACTCACCATTCGATTGAAGTCTTTCCTAGTGGTAGGTTATTTCAGTTTGATCCATTTTCTGAATTCAGTTTCATGGCGGATTGCGCGGACTAAGGCCATAAATACCATATCCTCGTTCAGATTGCTTACTTCTATCACCGCATGTTGAACTGACTCGCGAAAATCATCAGAGATTCATTTCATCCCAGGAATAGACCAAACAAGGACATAACATTTTTAGGATGCACCGCGTGAAGTTTGAATTGACCAAGGAATCTTGTTGCTAGTTGATCAAAAGTGGAGATGGATCTTGGTGGAAGCCTAGTAAACCATATGGAAGCAATTCCCTCCAGATAAATAAAGAAACATCTACATTGAACGGCGTACAAAGCTTTCTCTCCATCCATGTACCAACTATTCTTATATAAATGGAATTTTAGGTCTCTAGTTTTGTCATAGGATGAAATAGTTGGCATAATGAACTTTTTTGGGTACTGCTCATTTAGAATCTCGTCAGTGAAGGAGTTTGACTTGGAGTGGATCCGCATTCATCATCCTTTCTATCCTTACTTTCATCCATTAGTAACTTGACCATATCCAAGATATACACTTCAGATGTTCAGTAATCCGGAGGTCGGCTGTCAATAACTACACCGACTGTTTAGCTTTCCAAACGATCGCGGTGAGTGAGTTGAAGCCTAGGCTCTCCTGTCTTTGGGAGAGCCACTTCCTCGAGGTCCCGTTGGCTTATAGTTGGCTTGGTTTGGGGAGTTTGGATCTCACCGGCGTTATCTATTGCATTGGCATTTCCTTCCAATTTGTCATCGTTAAGTTGCTTTCCATCTTCTAAACCGGAAAGGTCCATAGCTATATCCTTCCGTGAGGTCTTCGCTCCTAAATTTAAGTTCATAGCCGGTTGCCTTACGGTTGGTGGAGTGCTTGTGTTTCCTTCTATGTTAATTCCCACAATTACAGTTATCACTCCAACTGCAACTGCTTTCCATTCCTTCTGTTGAGGCCAGAAACAGAAGAATTTTCTTGTTCTACGATAGCTATGGGTTCTGCCATGGTTCTTGGAGAAGGATGTGATTGTAAGGTCAAGAGCGCATTATGACTGTCCATAAGAGATCTTAGACTTCCATCTTCAAATTAATCTCATCAACCATCTTATTCAATTCATCTCTAATAACAACTTTGCATTGATTAGAGAATCCTAGCACCTGATCTTCTATGTTGGCACCATTGACTTTGATTTGTTGACGATTCATCTCTTCTCCAGCAATAATCGCCCCTACGGATCTCCCAGAAATAGTTCTCTTTATTCCTGGAGCCATTGATTCATAGCAGTAGATCTTTCAAACATAGATTAAGGATACTTCTGAACCTATCTGATACAAAGTAGATAGCTAGATCTTAGCTTGAGTTGGGTTCTCGATGAAAGACCAAAATGTTAACCCTAAAAATGGATCAACACCATGTATTGAGTATAAAAGCACCAGCCTTGTTTATCAAGGCAAATAAAATAGTAAAAGCAATAGTAAATCACAGAAAAAATAGATGAACAAAAGATTTTTACAGTGGTTCGACTGTTAAAGAAGCCTACGTCCACTTTATAACTTTTTCTATAGAATTGACTGTTGATCACAAGTACCGATTGATTGCAATTGTAAAAGTTGAATAAAAAGAGATTAGACCACCATTGATGGAGACAAAAGGAAGGTCTCAATTATCCCATGGCAGCCATTGTGAGGGAGAAGAAAGTTGAAGAATTTTCGTAACACAATTTCTTTAGTGATCAGAACAGCCAGCCTCTTTTCTGTTGAAGTTAGGATAGTATTTATAGGGGTCATATAGCACTTGGAACGAAACTAGAGAACCAGAGGCTTATAATCATTGATAGGAGGCGGCACATGAATTTTAGGATTAAACTGAGCTAATTGTTTTAGGATTAAAGATGAAATTTAGGCTTTCCTTGCAATTTCATGACTTGTTTCCTTGTTTTGACGATGAATCACTGGTAGGTTAGATTGAACTGCAACTAGCATAGGACAAGTCCAGACTTATTTAACCCGGATGCTCAGAATGTCGTCAAACTTAGTAGGTAAGCTTAGTGGTGTTTTAGGAGAACAAGGCATGTGGATTGGGACATCCATAACCAAGTAATTTGGATCGGTACCTATCCAACTGGATTGGATTGGTGTCGATCCAAAAACTTGTCGTATTTTTGGTTCAAACATGTGAGGCTCCTTTGTCATATACTTCTTGGTCTTCCGGTCAAGTTCCAAGTCATTTCGGCTTAGCTTGAATGTTCTAACTCCTTCTAATTTCCATTGGGTTAAAACCCGGTTAACGGAGAGTGTTATATCATACTCACTTTTGTAAATCCCAACAAGATTGCACACTGGTAAATCTCCTCCATGGATTTACCTTCTACTAGAATATCTGTATCAACAAGCCTTGGTCACTTTCACCCGTTGCTTCCAACTAGCTGTTTGTGCACTTCACACCATCACTTAGTTGCAGCTGCCCTTCTAGCATTTGAAAGCATAATATATCTTAATCGTGCTATAGACTATTCCATATTTCCATCCAGTAGCATTTTTACTTTTCATTTGCACTACTCCTTTGAAATTACTCAGTTTCTTCAAAATGTTCCTGCAGTGGATCTTTTGGAAACAGTGACATTGAACAAGTTCATCACAATTTTGGTTATGACCCTTGCATCGACCCATTAGGATCGATACTAGTATCTGGCAGTCAAAACCTCGTACCATTCTCATCTGTTAAATTTGTTATTTTTAAAATATTTGACGTTCCACATGGCACTTATTCCTATCGTTATATCTCATTTCATAACCCATATGATTTTCGTATTCATGCATCATTTAATAAAGCATCAACTTATTCATAATAAAAAAATTATAAAGCATGACATAGAATTTTTTTATCGAATATTGAAATTTAGGGCAATTTAAAATTAATAACTTGTAATCGTTGATTAAATTTAATTTATATTGCATTGCATCATAAACTTAATAACATTTCATCACAAATCATATCATTTAAACCGTACATCATTTAAATTATTTCAAACAGCGTTTAACAATTTTTTTCAATTTAAATCCCATTATACACTTAAATACTCAAATTTATATTTTAAAAATATAATATTTATGTCAAAATAATCCAGATATATTCTATGGAATTTTCAAATCAATATACAGAGCTCTCATCAGTATTCTCCATGAATAAAAAAATATTTAAATCTTAAAAAAAATCTCCTTTTCTAATTTAAATCCATATCATTTAAATTTCTTTGAGATTTTCAAATTATAAATTTTTCTAACATATTTCAAAGTTATTATTAAAGTTTCAAGAATTCAAAAGTCCAAAAACCTAGAGTTAAAAAATTAAAAATATATAAACTTTCAATATATTTCCTGGGACTAAACAAACGCAATCCATTAGAAACTTTAAACCTTTCAAAAATCATTCAAATACTTTATAAACCATAATTCCAGGTATTTTAACTCATTTTTGCTAAAAAAGACATAGCTTAACATCATTAAGTGCTCAAAACAAGCCAAAGGAAGAAGAAAGAATGAAAAACACATAGAATGGTTAAAGTACCGGGCTTATTGCCCATAATCCAACCTGACCGGTCAATCGCTCATGCCAAGGGCCCTCGAAAGGTTGTGACGATCTTGGCGCAGTAATGCTCAAGTCTTCACCAGTTTCGATCGTTGTTCATTAGCATTTGATGGTCGACTTCAACGTGACTTTGAGGATAATTCCAGCTAAACTTCAACCACATATACTACTTTCAATCAATCACTTGTAGATTAATAGAGATGAAACATTAAAGTAATGAAGATACAACTAACATAGTATACACACTATCAATAGATAAAGCCATGTTATATTCACTATAAAATAATATTAAAGATTATACTAATTTCTTGCTTTTTTTCGCTGAAGAAAAGAAAACAACCAACCCAACTCTCGATTTAACTTCCTTCTTTGAAGTTGAACGAGTAATGGGAAAAACAAGTTAGCTCCTGGAAATTTGAAGATGACCATTGTCAAACTCAACAAGTCATTAAAAATAAATCCAAACATTTTTTTGTTAATGATCTATCTTTGCTAATTAATGATGGAAAAAAAAGCATATAGCAAAAAAGTGATTATTATTGGTTAATTTATCAATGTAATGATGTTATTTATATGTTCTATTTACTTATGCTATGTTATATATTCTTTATTTACTAGATATATTCTTATATATTAAAGAGAGTATATGACCTTTTGTATACAGGAAATTATTGTCAAGGACAAAATTTCACAGCTTTTTAGTTTCAAGGACAGACCTTCGATATTTTATCCTTAAGGACAACTTTCTATAGGTATCAGTTTTTAGTTACTGATAGCAGTTTTTAGGTATCAGTTTGTACTTATCGGTAGCAGTTTTTAGGTATCAGTTTTTAGTTTGGTAGCAGTTTTGTTGTCCTTATGAATAATTTTGAAAAATGTTTGTCCTTATGAATAATTTTTAGAAAATGTTTGTCCTTATGGTAAAAATATTGATGTCGTGTCCTTAAGACAAAAAATATACAAATTTTTGTCCTTTAAATTAATTCCCCCTTTTGTATACTCCTTACACAATTCTGCTCATCCTTCATACTGACATTTCAACAATTTGAGAGATTATTTACATTTACACCTTTATATTTCATTTTCCTCAATCTAACCATTAATTTAAGGTCCTTCCAATTTTCAATTTCATTCACATTTTTATATTCTAAATAAATTAATTGAAAATGATTTTGTACTCACTATGAAATAATTTTATTTAACTTTTAATTTGGCATTGAATATTTTATTCATATTTAAATTGTTGGAGGCTTTAGGCTAATCTAATGGAATCAATCATTCAAAGACCTGATGTATCGGTTTCTAGGTAATTTTCTAATTTTCTGTTAACTTATTTGTATTTATTATTACCGGATATTATATTGTAATATTAGAAATTCAAATAATTTTTGTTAATTTCTTTACTGTATAATGATTTCATTATTTTTATTCAAGTTGTTATACGGTTTAGATTGAGTTTATGTAATTAAGAAAACTAAAGGACTAAAAGGGAATTTTCAATCCATGGAAGTGGAAGTATATTGTTTTGGAAAGTGTAAGAACTATCCAATGTAGGAAGTGTAATTTTGCTCATATCAGTGTTAAAATTACACTGATATTGATTGGTGGAATCCAAGAGGTCTTATGCAATGAAACCATGGGACCCTTTGAATTTCACAATCACTACCTATGTTATGTTACACAGGTGCAAAAAAAGTTTGCATTGTAATGATGGAAAGCATAATTCGAACTTTATGAACGAGTACTATATAGAATTTAGTATATTACTAATTATAGTACTTAAATTTTATTAAATGTGTATTTCAATAGAAGTATATTAACATTTACACCCTTATAATTTCATTTTCGAACATCTCAAATATTAATGATATCGCTAATGTAAGTATCATACCTTTAATTTCATGTAACCTCCTCCCATTTATTTATTTCACTTTGATTTAAGTTTTCCGTTCTAAAAATATTAGTCTTTAGTGATTTTTAAAGTTTGCATTAATTTATCGCTATTTTTTATTTAATAGATATTATATTACAATTTAACAAAATTCAATTAACTTTTGATTCATTCTTAACTGGGTAGTGAATTTACCATTCGTATTTAAATTGTTTTAGGGTTTAGATTGAGTTTATGTAATTGATTATTCTAAGAATTAATAGATTAAATTTCAAGTAATATTTCTATTTGTGGTAACTTATCTCTATTTTTTTATAGGAATATAACATATTACAGTTTATACGTATTTCTGTTTGTTTGTGGGAAATGAGTTGTATTTAGAATTTAATACTCTACTAATTATGGTATATTAATTTATTTTTATTTGGTGAAATGCAGAATTTAAGTGTCAGTATATTATTTCAACGGTAAAGTTTATGTACTAGGTTTGATTAAAATCAATCAATTCAAATTCTACCATTTTGACCGTGTTCTAAATTGGATATATTTTACTCAAACCTATTCTAAACATCATATTATATAGAAATAGAATATTAGGAAATTTAAGGAGAAAAATACACATAACCTTATAAAAATAAAAAGGATAATTCATAATAAATTTCCACTATAAGATAACTGTCTCTTATTGTAATATTTTCATTTACACACTTCTTAGTTCTTACTGTTATTCCTACATTATTATCTAACTAGGCTTCTCTTTTTCATCACAACGCTCCATACAAGAGAGAAAAAATCTTTTTTCTCCAGGTTGTTCTATCTTCACTTTATTCCCTCTCCTCTCACAATTTGTCTCTCTTCCATCTTTATTTTCATCTGAAAATATTCAATTCTCAATCGGAAATAAATTAGAGAATCTTTCCAAATAATTTATTCATTGATCTCATAATAAACGTATTCACTTTTGTTTATACCTTTCTTTTTATAGTCTTATTATACATAGTTGTTTCTCTATGTGTTGCTTTTAGCATTTGGATTATTAAGGAAAATTTATTTAAAAATTGCCAAAAAAGTTTGATTGTTGGATCAAAATCTCGATTTAAAGATCAGATCTTAATTTTATTACTCGCTTTTATCTTAATTCGAGGTTTGATTTTTTCCTTCCTAAATTTATGATTCATATATTTGATTTGAGTTTTGTGTCCAAATTTTTGTTTTCCTCTGAGTTTTGATAAAATCATATATTATTTTCCTTGCAAAATTCTTATCTCCAGGTACCTGCTATGTGCACGAATTATTCTTGTATATAATGTAACCAAAGTTCTCTTTCTCTTCTCAACAACTTCAATGCTTGAAAACGAATCATATTTCTTTAGTTTTTCCATCTTCAATGTCTCCTTTCTCCTCTCATAATTTTGTTTATCTTATGGAAACTAATTAAAGATGCTATCTGAATAATTTATTTGTTAATCTTATAAATTTTGTTTAACATGATAATAATTTGATTGAATTTGTTGATAGTTCCATAGCATTATATTAATCTAAATGTTTTTACGCATGTTATGCAATGTTTTATTTTTAGTTTTTTGATTTTGTTGTAAGGAAGCATATGGAAAAATTATCTAAAAGCCACGGAAAAACTTGAGCTCGATTTAAAGGTTAGACCTTGTTTTGTTATTCTTCTTTTCTTTTAATTTGAGGATTAATTTGTTATTTTTCCTAATATATGATTTAATATCTTCGATTTGAATTTTTTATCAGTCTAGATTTATTTTTCCTTCTAATATTTGTCTTGATTTCTTCATTTTTTGTGTAGAAATTTATTTAATTCATTAATGCACAAGCATTGATGAATCTTTTATTATCCTATAAAACCTATTATAGGTAAATTCGAAATATTTTTTATTTCTCATGTTTTACATCAAATCTAATGTATTATATATATATATATATATATATATATATATATATATTCTTATCTACCATCTTCCATTTAAAATACTCTTTTCTCATCAATTTAAGAGGGGATATTCATTGAACACATGAAATTAAATTTGTTAATTCAGGACCAAATCTACTTCCTTGATTTAAGAAACAATTTTACCTTTAGCTTGTGCATAGTCCACACTGTCTCACAAATCAACGAGATTAACTTGGCAATTAATGGTACATCTATCAAATATGTAGTAGATAAATTAGTCATATTTTATATTTGTACATGTTTTATTTATTTTGATAAATTGTTCGTATTTTATCTTTAGAAATAAAAGTTCATTCCTCCCTAGTTTCTTTCCTTTTCTCTTAAATCAGCGTTGCATTTTTTTTCAATTTGTATGATTTGGAAAGGCAGTCCAACATGTTTCTTTTCCTCATCAATTAGACCAATTGTACTATATCTTTCTCTAATTCTAATTCTGATAAATACATATTATTCATACCTAAATTACGATGATGTTTAATCCCCATAGTTAATTTAGTAGTATTCCAAAGGTATGAGGTTATGCCATTTTAAGGAATAGTTTTACATAATATGTAGTAGATGTAATCTCAATAGTTCTTCTATAGGTTTCATTATTATTTTTCCATAAGAAATTTATGTGTGCTTTCTCTCTCTCACTATGAATACTCTTTTATGTCAATTCACAGGGAACAATTTATTCAGTCCCATAAAATAAAATATGCTTATTCAGATATAAATCTTCTTTATTTAAGAAACATTTTTACTTTTATACCTATGGAAAATCATCTTTATCTCAAAAATTGTAACAATATTAACTTGGTAATTAAGAGTTTCTCATATCAAATATGTAATATGTGGAACATGAAAATATTCTGAATGAAAAATTTAAAGGCTTTATTAAAATTTAGGACAGCCCATTAATATGTTTCCCTAGAGATAACAACGTTTAAATTTGCATTCAAGCGTTAACCACCGCACAGTCTTTCTTCTTCTTCTTTGAACTCGTTCTTCTTGTTCTTCTTCAAATTTGCAAGTTGAAAATTTAATTCCCTTCTTCATCCTTCTCTATTCTCGTGCGTGAATTTGTTCCTCTTATTGATTTCAACACTCGTTTCTAACTTTGGCTTTATTATTTCAGATTTAGGTATGACTCTTTGACTTTATTTTTACACTTTCTTCTATCAGAATTCGATTTAGGTAATTTCGTTTTTTTTGTTTAAACATGAAATTCAACTTTGTTGTTGTGTTTAGTTCTTTGATATCCTATGGCAAATTTGGGAAGTAGCAGTGGGTATCTTCAGATTTCTTCTTTTTTATGCAGCACTGTTTTCTTGTGTGTTTTAAAATTATCATTGTTTATGTTTTGTTCAGTTATGTATATCTCACATTCAACTTAGTTTGAAAGAGAATATATTGTTATTGAACTGTAGTACCTCTATGTGTTGAATTTGTATTAGCGTCAGTATCATTTTAGGTTTTATTAGTATCATTTTTCATAATAATGTAGCTAGAATTGTTTAAATATTTTGTATATTTGCGTATATAACAAAAATGAAGTTGTTACAATGTAAATATGATGATATGCATCAAACATTCAATGAATTAGTAGTGAAGTCTATTTGAGTATATGTTTCATTATCTTTTTGAGGATCGAATTTTAGCTATCGATTTTAGTGTTAATAGATATCATTTTGAATATTTCTTTTTTATTTATTTGTTTCTATTTTTTGTATAAAGAAAACTATTGTGCTAGAATAAAATTGACATTCTGATGTAAACTTTCTTGTTGATGTTTTTTTTGCAGTGGTGATAATAACCTTCTTGTTGTGTTTGTATTTGATGATAATACTTTCAGCACTCGCTTGTCCGTTGATTGTTCTTTTTATGATTTGAAGAATGAAATTTTCATTATTGGTCTCAACTTACCCCTTTGTTCATTGAGATTTCTTATGTGATTGAGAATAAAGTTATCGTGGTTGATACCGAACCGATGTTCAAAGTATAATTTATTTTCAATTGTATATAAAGAGCGCATTCTTTCCTTTTACTCGTAAGGTTAAGAGTTCTTCATTGGAAAATGATGGTGTGGTTTTTGTTCCATTTCATTTAATCTTCTTATTTATTCATCTTCTAGTAGATCTTTGAGTTCTGATGTTGTTGTTCATAATAAAAGTTATTTGAAGGATATTTTGAAGCGAGATTCGAAATTATCAATTTTTAATTTTGTTGGTTTTTTAGAGGAGCTGATGATTTTAGAGAACTATTGAAGGCATACTAAATTCAAAAGGGATATAAATTTGTGTTTTTGAAGTTTTATGAGAATTATTGTTGTTTGCTCTTCGTCTAAGGATGATTGTCTTTTTAAAATGCATGGTTCCTTTTATTCTGAAGAGTTAATAGTTTTTAGTTAGGCGTTTGGTTAGTGATCATTCTATAGGTTGGTCTTAGAAATGTGAATGATCCATATCTTTCTAGTGCATTTGTTAAATCGTTGATCACGATGAGATTCGAGATTGTCTAAGTAAAAGACTAAATATATAATAGATTATTTTAGAAGAGAATACAATCTTCATTTTCCTTACTCTTTTACTTCCGAAAAACAACTTGCTTTAGTGGAATTCCATGGTAATGATGTTATGTCGTACAATTATTTGAGTTGGTATTTAGAATCGATGAAGAAGTATAATCCTAGTAGTTATGTCGATATGAATGTTAATTCTTGCAGTAATCGATTAGAGAGGGTGTTATTGGTTTTGGTGCTTTGTTTACTTGGTTTTAAGCATTGCGAGATATGATATTTTTAGATGATACCCATTAAGGTACGTTCAAGTGTTTTGCTAGGTACTTTTTAGTATTAGAATGTTGTAGAAAGTATTAGAATATGAGAAAACTACATTGTGTGGTATCAGAAAGAATCAAAATTAGATATTAGGTTTTGTAAAACGTGATAATTTGTATTATCATAATGTTGACATTGTTGTATATTAGATTTCCACATAATATCAGTTTTTAGGCATCAGAATTTAGAAATGTTATACTACGTAGTATTAAATTTTAGTTATTAGTTTTTGTGTATCACTTGTTAAGTTAACATTTCAATAAATTTTGTTTTAACATTTTTTTTATTTGTGGATTTTTTTCCTTTAGCTATGTGTATAGTTTCTTTAGAAAATGTGGATAATTGGAAATGTTTTATGAATCATTTAAACCAAATGCCTTAAGAAGACCGTGATTTGGTTTTTATGTCGAATCTCTATCAAGGTTTGATTTTAGGTATTCGTAAAGTTTTTCCTTCAGCCTTGCATAGTTACTATTATCTTCATAGAGAGCAAAATCTTCTTTCAACAGTAAAAGAAAAAAAATACAAATTTGTCTATTGATGATTCATTCAAAATGTGTTCTAAAGCTTTTAATATATTTGATTTTGAAGAAGCGTGTTTTAAATTTTATGAAATTAGTGATATTGACGAATGAATTTTTTAAAGGATAAGACTTATGATAAGTGAATTGATTTTTTTAGGAAATGTTATGTGAATTTTGTTCAAATGTTATTCAAAGTTTTAATAGTTGATTTTTGGATGAACAAGCCATTCGTATGCCTACATGTTTAGGTGGAATTTATGTTTAAGTTATGGAACACATGGCTAGAAGAAGAGAGGAGTGACATTTGTGAAATACTACTCTTTGTTCTTATATTGAGTTTTGTTTAAGTGAAGTGATTGAAGAAGGATTTGGATGGGATGTATTCAAGTCTTCATTGATGTCAAATTGCCAAACTCTTATTGTGTTGATCATAAAGAATGGATATGTAGTTGTAATCGATGGAAACTTACATGATTTCCTTGTGCTAATGCTGTTAAGTGTGTGAACAAGTCAAAACTGTCAATTTATGATTTTGTTTAGTATTATTTCACCGCTATTGCTTATCGTTCTTATGCTAAAGCTATAAATCCAATTCCTAATTTTGATAAGTCTGTTGCTGATGCTAGTGTTGAAAAATGTTATTAAGCACCCAAAGAAGAAATTTGGTGCTAGTAGACCTATCAAATGTAAATGCGGATTTGCATACTTTCAAAATAATAAAAATAGTTGTGGTGTATGCAAGCAGTTTGGTCATAATAAGCGTAATTGTCAAGATTTTAAGTAGATATGACTTGTTTTTCATGTTATTATGAATCAGTTGAGATTATACTTCATTGCATGATTGTTTTTCGCTTTTCTTGCAATTGAACTTGGTTATAAAGTATAGTGGTTTTATTATATTTTAATTTGATATTGATTTGATCTTTGTAATTGAACTTAGTAATATAGTATTAATTGTAGTTTCAATATCAGTTTTGTAGTTTATGTAGTATCAGTTTTAATATTTATTTTCTCGTAGGTTATATAGTTGCATTTGTAGTTTCTATTTCAACATAAATTTTTTAGTATAACCAGTATCAGTTTTATTATTTATTTGTTTCTAGGTTATAGTATCATTAGTAGTTTTAATATCAATTTAGTGGTAACCAGTATTAGTCTTATTATTTATCAGTTTGTAGGTTTGGTTATATCAGTTGTACTTTCAATATCAGTTTTGTAGTATAACTAGTATCATTTTATTCTTTATTTATTTTCATGACTAATTCAGTATTACTTTTTTCTAATTTGACTATCATTTTGTACTGTCATTTGTAGTGTATCTAGTTAGTTTTTGCATCTATGTATACCTAATTAGGTTGTAGTATCATTTGATTATTTGTATTATTGTTTAGATGTGAAGTTGTGCTTCTAGGTAGCTTTTGCGTCAATGCGTATACAATTAGATTTGACATTTAGTTAGCTTTTATATCCATACATACCTAACCAGGTTTAGCATTTGGTTAGCTTCTGCTTCAATACATACCTGATTAGGTTTGGCATCTGCTTAGCTTTTGCATTTGATGGTATACTTGGCTAAACAATATATCTCTAGTATAGATTAGTTTCCATCTATACCCGATTAGGTAAAGCATCCTGTTAGATTTTGCACCAATACGTACCCCCATTAGATTTGGCATCCAGTTGGCTTTTGCATCCACACGTACTCGATTAGATTGGCATCCAGTTAGTTTTTGTATCGGTATGTGCTTGATTAGATTTGCATTTAGTTAGCTTTTATATCTACATGTACTCGAGATATATTGTTTAACTGAGCATACTATCAATTGCAAAAGCTAACCAAATGTAAACCTAATCGAGTGTGTATGGATGCTAAAGCTAACTGGATGCCAACCTAATCAAGCACGTATGGATGTAAAAGCTAACCGGGTTCCAAACATAATCCGGTATGTATTGATGCAAAAGCTGACCGGATGCCATACCTATCAAGTACATATGGAAACCAATCTATACTCTAAATATATTGTTTGATCAAGCACACTATCAAATGAAAAAGCTAACTAGATACCAAACCTAATCGAGTATGTATCAATTCGAAAGCTGACTTAATGCCAAAACCTAAATAGGTATGCATGAATGAAAAGCTAAATGGATAACAAACATAATCGAGTATGTATTAATGCAAAAGCTACATGGAAGCACAACTTCGCATCGAAAACATACTACAAAATAATCTAATAATACTACATCATAATTAGGTACATGTGGATACAAAAGCTAATCCAATACACTATAAAATAACTACACAAAAATGATAAAATCATATCACAAAAATCTAATACCAAACTCAATCAAGAAAACAAATAAATATTAAAACCAATAGTAGTTATACTACAAAACTGGTATAGAAAGTACAACTGATACTATGTAAGCTACAAATAAATAAATATTACAACTAATACTGGTTACTACAAAACTCAAACTGAAACTACAAATGATATTGTATAACCTACAAAAAAATAAATAATAAAACTGGTATTGGTTATACTACAAAACTGATTCTAAAACTACAAATGAAACTATACAATCTACAAATACATAAATATAAATATTAAAACCAGCACATCTTAAACTACAAAACCGATACTGAAACTACAAATGATACTATATAACCATGTTCAATTAGAAAGATCGAATCAATGTCAAATTAAAAATATGCTAAAACCAATATACTTCTATAACCAGGTTCAATCGTCAAAAATTGCCAAAAAAAAAGTCATACATCAACAGATTCATAACAATATGAAAAACAAATCATATCTTCTTAGAACCTTGACAATCACGCTTATTATGACCAAACTGCTTGCATATACCACGTTTATTTTGCATATTTCCAAAGCATGCAAATATTCCTTTGCATTTGATGGAAGGTCTACCAGCACCATGTTTCTTCTTAAGTGGCTTAATAACATTTCCAAAACTAGCATCAACAATAGGCTTATCAAAATTAGAAATAGGATTTATAGCATTAGCATAAGAAAAAAGATAGGCATCATGGTGAACTAGTACTCAATAAAACCATAAATGGAAAATTTTGACTTGTTCAAGCACTTAATAGCATTTGCACAAAGAAATCCAATAACTTTCCATCAATTAAACTACAAAGCCATTCTTTAAGATCAACACAATGAGAGTTTGGTGATATTACTTCAAAAATAAACTTCGAAGACTTAAATACATCCTATCTAAATCTTTCTTTTATTATTTCACTTAAACAAAGCTCAATAGAAAGACAAAGAGTAGTATTCCACAAACGACATTCCTTTCTCCTTCTAGCTATATGTTCCATAATTTTAACATGAATTTCATCTAAACATCAGTAATAGGAAAGGCTCTTCATCCAAAATCCAACTATTAAAACTTTCAGCAACATTTGAACTATATTCTCCACAACATTTCCTTGGGAAAAAACAAATCAATCCACTTATCATAAGGCTTGTCCTTAAAATAATTCATAACATTAATACCATTTATTTCACCAAGTTAGAACATGCTTCTTCAAATTCATATATATTAGAAGCTCTACAATGCATTTTGAACAAATCAGTGATAGACAAATTCACATTTTCCCCTTAACTATGGAAATAAGTTTTGTTCCATATGAATATAGTAGTAACTATGCAAGGCCGAAGGAAAATCTTCACGAACACCTAAACTCAACCTTGATGGTGATCCAACATAAAAACCAAATCACGATCCTTTTGAAACATTTGTTTTAAATGATTCGAAACCATTTCCAACTATCCACATTTTCTAAAGAAACTATACTCATAGCTAAAGGGAAAAACCTATAAATAAATAAAAAAATTAAAAAAATTTAATCAAATGTTAACTTTAAAACTGACACCTAAAAACTGATATGTAAAAACTAAAAATTAAATTTAAATATATACAGTATAACATTTTTAAATTCTAATACCAAAAAATTGACACTATGCAGTAATCTAATATGCAGCAATGTCAAAACTGTGGTAATGCAGAATATCATGTTTTCAAATCTTAATATCAAATTCTAATATTTTTTAATACCATACAATGTAATTGTTCTCATATTATGATACTTTTTACAAATTCTGATATTAAAATGTTGCAAAAATATAGAACTAATCTTTTGTCCTGTTAATAAAAACCAAAAAAATACAGCTACATTAAAATAAAATAAAAACATATGTTGATTACCCTTTTTTGCAGTAGCACCCATCAAAATACTTGGGCGTCCTCTTAAATGAGTAGCATTTAAAAATATCATAGTTCGACAATACTTGAAACCAAATAAATAAGCGCCAAAACCAATAAACACCCTTTCAAATTGATCATCTATATCGACATAACTACTTAGATTATAATTCTTCAGCGCTTCTAAATACCAATTCAAATCATTATAGAACATAGCATCATTACCATGCAATTCCATCAAAGCAAGTTGTTTTTTGGAATAAGCAAAAGAGTAAGACAAGAAGATTGTATTCTCTTCTAAAATAATTTATTATATCTTTAGGCTTTTACTAGGACAATCACAAATCTCATCAATGATCAAAGATTTAACGAACACACTAGAAAGATGTGGATTATTCATATTTCTAAGACCCACCCTACAAGAATGATCATGTAATGATATGCCTTTCTTACATATAAAGACGATACTTAATACATCCTCGGTATTCATTTGCTGATCATTTAAGTGTCTAAAAGACAGGTCATTTGTAGTGAAGAAAGAAAAGACGGGACAGAATCTCACAAAATGTAACGAGTAACATATAATATGAACAAGTCTTTACAAAAAAAATCATCTTTACTATATACAACATCAGAGTACATTAACCTGTTATCAATCTGGACAATTATAACAGCCTGTCCTTATAATTTCGATAAATACAAACAAAAACAAAACAAACAGAATAGTGAAAGAATATAAGGTATGTGGATACATCTTGGAGAATCCATCTCATCTCCTAAAACTAAAGAACCCAGCTAATTCTAGAAAACATGTCAGGCTTACTCGAACATTATAAGAAATATAACGCTCGAATAAGTTTAGTAAAACCAACATGAGAAACTCAAATCATAATGGAATTTTATTTATTATAACTTGTAAAATCTTTTAAAATCAACGGTATCTTTCAAGACCATGCAACACATAAACACGGGCGAGTTTTTACCTTATGATAACCAAAATATTCTCTTTAGAAAATCTAGTGATATTATAATAATATCTAGAACATAAATACATGTTAATCATAGTCGAAAATGTTACATTATTAAATTCCAACATAATAGGTATACAATCAAGTTTGAAGGTACATATTGAAGAATGGATTCCAACTATGAAAGGGTAAGGGTCTACTCACTGAATCCGTACACCTCTTGTAACGACCTGAAATTTTCGACTTCGAAAATTCCAGATTGTTAAAGAAAAGAAGAAAGAAGGTAGAAGAAGAACAGAACAACAACATCTCACATTCGCAATGGATCAAAATATAATATCAAAATAATAGAATTTATACAAAGAAAGCTGTAATTGTTACCTTATATTCAAAATATCAGAGTTACAACCACTTACAAAAGACTACACAGTTATATCAACCTGTCTTAATCCAATATCAATACAATTTTCAAATACACAGTGGAAAACTCCATACGTTTTTGCCATCCAACTCGCATCCTGAGCTCCAGAACGTATTAACCCGAAAATCTGTAATATTCGGTCTGAATCGAGCATTACATCAAAGTAACACCCGGGTCAGGTTGGAAACCAGCATGAGTAAACCGATCTAATAATAAATATAATGCATAGAACTTATTTAAAATTCCGGAGTAACTCGTACCTTATTACAAGTTCTTTTCTTGTTAAAACCCATCACTTATCTCACAAACAAATCAATAAGTGCACTTACTTAGTTTCAATGGTCCAGTTCACTTAAATTATTTCATTCTAGCCTATTGATTACACATATCAAATCTACAAAGAATTGTATAAGATTCCAAATCAAAGTGGTTTCGCGCATTTGCTGATACTCGACCCCCGGTCTTTTCGAATCCAATATCATCTTATAACAACTGTTTAAGTTTTAAAAGATAACACATATATCCAGAATTACATATTTACGTTGCCGTTCATCACAGATTGACAAACCATATTATCACAACTCAATCCAAACATATCATATCACACGGTATCACATACTAGAGATATCAAATATTCCAAGGCATTCAATATCATTCAATCATTCATAAGCAAGATTAATTAATCATACCATTTCTAATTAATTTAAATAAACTAAGTAAATTACTTCAATCACTTTTAATCCTTCTTTCTTAACATTAATTAATTACAAACCTTTCATTAATCACCCCTCAATTGTCCTCTTTAATTACATTTAGTAATTAGTCTTTAATTAATTACAAAAATTAATTAACCTTCACCCATTCACATTAATTCGATTTATCCTTAATTAATTACTCAATTCAATTATCCTATAATCACTTATATTGATTAATTATCCTTTAATTAATCACACTCATTAATTTACTAACCCTTAATTAATTTCCTTAATTTATCAATCCTTAGTTAATCAATCCTTTAATTAATTACGCTAAGTAATTTCCCTTCGATTACTTCCATCAAGTAATTATACCATAATCACTTAAATTAAATTAATTAACCCTTAATTACTTTCATTTGTTAATTATATTTTACTAATTACATTCATTTATTAACCTTAAATTTATCACTTTAAGTAATTAACTATCCTCTAATTAATCACATTCAGTAATTATCTTTAATCACTTATACCAAGTAATTAACTATCCATTAATTCACTAATAAATTATATTTCAATTTGTAAATCTTAAATAATTATGATAAACACATACTTAATTAATTACTTACTTTCAACAATAAACTTATTTGAATTCAAAGGTTTGAAATTACTTTATTCAAAACACTTTTATTAATATACTTATATTTTTGAAACCTATTTGATAATGGCATGAAAAATTGTTCGTTTCTATTTTTCTTTTGTTCCTAAACCTTTAAAAACAAATATCAAAGCAAACCCGATTTCCCTATGGAAAATACCCGTGCCACAATACAAAACTCTCAAGTCAATCCCCGTGTTACTCATGCTATCACTCTGCTTCGAGACAATCATCACACCACTTCGAGCATGCACCCGAGCAAACATTTCTTCTCTGATCCACACATCCCACAGATACACAAAATACCAGTGTACGTGCACACGAGCTCCGACCAGTTTCGATCCTCGCTCCGACATTCGGCACGTCGGCAACGGCCACCTCGACCCACTCGACCACCCAGAACCACTAACCACATTGACGATCGAAAACGAACAAATTCGATATCCTACAGGAAGATCCTGATCACCCATCTCTGACCACTGGAAACCCCGGTCTCGATCCTGCACCTTCATCTAAGGTCTACGCTCCCTTTCCCCTACACCAAAGCCAACTCGAAACATCGCGGCGTCGTTCAGCCTATTAAATACAACAACGACCTGAAACCATACTTTAAACCCTAATTCGTCGCCAACGATCGCCACGATGGTCTGAAAATCCAGAGACCATTTTTCCCAAGTGCCATATCCTCCAAACTTACCTCAGCAATGACCTTGACTCCCAAAAACTCGCCGATCATCAGAAAACAGCCACAACCTAATTTTCGTTCAACATGCAATTCCTCCCAAATTACTTGTCTTAAAATCATAATTTTTCTACCTAAATTCATCACTTTGCACTACGTATCAGATTATGTAATCAAAACTGAAATAAGCCTGATCGATTTCTAACCTCTTTTTGACTTCCACTGCTATTTATAAATTTTTTTAGTAATTTCTAAATATAAATTCTTGCATCAATTTTTGGAATCGATATTACATTGTTATAGATATTTTTCATTAAGGAATCAATTGCGTAAAGAGAACTTGAAATTTTAGTTGTTCTTGGGTCTGTAGTTTTATGAACAGAGTTAAATATATTAACACATAGATACATCCACAAACATATAATGCAATTCAAAGTATATCCTGTTCAAATCATCCATGAAATCTATACATCATTTCTTTCCAGATTTAGTACATGCATTAATATTCACCCATGTTATGCTTTTTAAAGAAATATGTTTACTCACCTGGAAACTGTTGAACAGAGCTTGAAACAGTTTTGAATTTGAAAAAAAAAAAACTTGAATGCCACTTCGATTTTAAAAACTGAATGCTATTATATTTGAAAGCTTGTTGTTTGAACTGGAAATCCTTTGAATCTTAGGTTGCTCCAGGTATGAGAACTTGTGGAAAATTGAAGTAGTTTGAATTTTGATTTCTCTGATTTTATTTTCTAGTTTAGTTTTACATATTTTTTTTAGAATGAACAGATAAAAGAAAGAAAAGAGTAGGGTAGAGATAATTTATAGCCTAGTTTAATTTTTTTATTTACTATTTTTAGAAATAAAGAAGATAATGATACTTGTTGAAATAACTTACACTTGTAATTACATTTTATAATTTGTTTACACTTATTATAAAGCATAAAGAATTAGTTTACATTTGTAATTTTGTGTATTAATATGTTTTTAATATATATATATATATATAATATTTTCCATTTAGTTTTATATTTATAAATGTTTTAAGTGTTTTTAATATTTAAGCTTCTCTTTATTTATCTTGAATAAAATTTGAAAGAAAATGAAATAAATACTCAATTATATACTTAAAAATTATTATACAAATATACAAGTTTAATATATCCGTTATTTATATTTATAAAATCCTTTAAAGACAATGATACAGAACTAATTATGTACTAATAATAATCATATGTACATATAAATTATAAAATCCAATTTATTTCTAAGATATTTACATATGAGTTTCAAATCCAAATTCTCCTTATATAATTTACTTATATATATTCAAATTAGTACTTATTTTATTTGCTTGGGAAAAGAATGAATTTCTAATTATAATAAATGATTTATAAAAGAAACTTTAACATATTTATTTGCCTAAAATTCCGAGATATCCAGACATTATCATAATTTTATATATTCAATTTTACGAATTAGTATTTTAATAAATTTAAACCTGTTAATTGCCAACTAATGGATGACCAAAAATCTAGGTTATCACTTTCCTCCTCCCTTTGAATCTTTTCGTCCTAAAAAAGGAACGAAGCCATAATTTATTAAAATGCTTAATATCTGTTTAATTACTCTTTGAATATATTTAACTATAAATTCTTTTTATTTAACATTTTTAAAACACTTTAAAATCTATATAATATTACCAAAATATTTTTTATAAAATACTTTTTATAACTCGATGTCTCAACAAGTCCATCCTTGCTCTCACAGAAATTCGGTCATACGTTAATCAGGCGTAGGACTGAAAATCTATAAGTACTTAGTAAACCCGTTTTCAACACCCAGTGAAAATACTTGGGAAAATATTTTGGTAAAAATATATAAAACATTTTTTTTTGAAATAGAGGAAACATATTTAGTGGGAATGCTCTGGAAATCATCACCCCCTCCATGGTCGCAGTTAACCCGATGGTTACGTTGCCATCCCGGCAAAATCCATAGATAACTATAGGCACTCCGCGCCCCTCGTTTATGCCATGGAACCCGCCACAGATCATAGTCACATCCCGGGTTGCGTTGCCATCACCGCAAAAGTCCATGTAACTGTAGCATCAGCGCCCTCGATTTTCGTTGCCAAATGAAACATCACCACTTCCGCATAGGTCGCAGACTACATCAGTTAAGTCCCAATGTAGCTTTAGGCTCTTAGACCTCACGATATTCGCTATGTCATCATATGTCATAGTTGTAGGATCGATTTCACCCTAGAGGGGGGTGAATAGGGTGATGGTATAAATTATAAAAATTAACCGCTGAAGCTTATTAAATTAATTTCAATTCAGATCACAGAATAGCAGCACAGATATCGCAAAATATAAATAACAGAATAAAACAGAACAACACAGAATTTATCCAGCTTCGGCAAAACCCTGCCTACGTGCTGCCCCCAAGGTTTCTACTAGAAATTAGATAGTCCCTCGCTTACACATGTAAACTCGCTATACCCTCTATTGACTAATCTAACTCTACGCTCAAAACCTTGCCACAACTCAACTACCGAGTTGCGAATTCTCAAGCTATGCCACGTAGCTTGTCCCCTAGTCACAAGACTAGAAAATAAACGGTTTAAAAAAGAAAATACAAAACAAAACAAATTAAAATAAAAATAGCCCTAATTTAAAACAACTAAGCCCAAAATAACCGGCCCACTAATTAAAAGAATGTGTCCCCCTTTTCTCCCTTTTATTTTATCGCCCCGGTTCCTTTTTTGCTTGAGTATAATGGCGACCGTTCCTTTTGCAAAATTGGGGCTTTCGTTCTTGATGCCGTGCTCTTAAATTAGGGTTTTAAGTTGAAGTCGCTGCCTTTGTTGGTTGATTGCAATCACTGTTTCTCTGATTTGCTTCAATTGTTTGCGGCTTCTCCTCCTTGATCGAGTTCGATTGCTTCGGTGTGTAATTTGTACTTTTTTTTGCTTCTTCTAATCTTTCGTACTTGAACTCCATGATCTGCCGATGATGATTTGTGGTAATTTATAGGATTCCAGTTCCTATAATTTCGTCGTATATATTTATTTGACTTCGTCTGATAATTATGCTTGAATTCTTCTTGGCTGTACGATTTTGATCGAATGCTGTGATTCATTTTTGACTTATTCAAATTCGTATAACTGATGCTCGATCCCCACGGCTTTGAATTGCCGTGCTCATCACGGTGTTGATTTTTGACTTGGTCAATTTTTCATACTCACTTGAATTGCGTTGATTTTCTTTGACCATGTTGATTTCGTGAAATTTTTACTGCTGGCTTTGCTTCAGTATGCTTTGATTCAAACCAGACTTTTGTTGACTTGATCACAACTGATATTAGCTTGTGAATTTCTGATGGACTTATTAGTTCGACCCTTGTGTTCTTCATATCTTCATTTGATCAGTGTGTTTGAGTCTGCATTTGCATACTTGCATTTGAGTTGTTGCTCTCTGTACTTGTAGTTGCACTTCGAGTTGGATATGTTGGCACTGGAACTAACTTGTATCTGGACTTGTTGTATTCATTCATACTGTGTATTGCATTGATGTTCATTTCATTGCATATGAATCTTGGTCTACTTGATGCTGTAGCTTTCAAGTATTTTTACATGTGCATCACTTGACTTCATTCCACCGCGCATTTCTCTGGTTTCTGTAGTTGTAACTGGTTGTTCGAACTTGTTTATGTGATTCCATGTATCACTGCACTTTTATTCATGATTTGGAATCTTCAGTGCAGTCATATAGCATATCTTCATCTTGCTTCTTGGAATTGATACTTTCTTTTGATTCATTGGACCTCATTTCTTTCATGTCATCAAATGAATGTTTAGCACTGTACAATGAATCTTGACTTGAAAGCTTAAACATATTATCTTCCTGATCCCCTTCATTTGGTTTCAAATCTACCCTGTATTTTTGTCTAAGGTGATTTGCATCTAACAGTTTTAACTGGGACTTGCATTTCTTTATGGTTGATTTCACCAGTGCAATTTTCTTGTTGCGCTGCTGTGATTTTTTTTTTAATTTATTGGTCTGTTGCATTTGTTGAATTAAAATGATGCACACTTTCTTTCTTCCTTGCCTCGGATCAAAATATGAAAAAGACTTGCAGTTTTATTATTATGTTGGCATTTGTGGTCGTCTGCACCTCTGGCATGCAGCTTGAAGTGAGTTGAGTCGAGTTGTTGACTGTATCACCATATATCAGTTATACTTGTTTTCAATTGGCTGTTGCAGTCCAGTCCACTCATGTACATGCTTCACTGCAGCCTTCTTTGCATTGTACATTTTACTGTCTTTATTGTGGCATACTTTGATAGTGCCATTTTGGTCTGGTTCCATATTTGTAGTTTTGACCATGTTGATGTTTTGTTCATTGCTTTTGGAATTTGCACTTATATACATGTGTTCATTTGTCTGCACTTGATCATTGCTTTGAGTTTCACTGCCTTCTGTCCATGTTGGTTCGAATTGCACTTGTCACTGCTGCAGTCGCTATGCAGTTGCTACGCCTTCGGTCATGTTGCCTTGTGTTGAATCCAGTTTCAAAACACGGATTTGACCTTGTGCTTGTGTCGTGATTTTCAATGTTATTGCACGTGAGTTGAACTCGGTTTTTCATTTGGGTTTGACCTGTGCTCGCCTGTCCCTGTAAATCAATCAAGTGTATATATCGGCATGCACGGCCTTGTGGCATATACAATAATATACTGTGTATGTCACAAGTTGTTCGTGTATGATGAATTCAAATTTAAATGATGATGAACAACCTAAATAACTGAGGCAAATATCATTTTCAAAATTCACGTTTTATTTTATATCGCAAAAATATTTTATTTTTAATTTTACTGCGTTAGTAAATATTTTTGCAGATTTCTCAGATGCTGGATTCAAACTGGGATGCAGTTGAAGATAAATATGAGTGTGAGTGATATGTAGTGAGGTCAACTGTAAATATGAAATTGTGATGTATTGTAATCAAAGTTGTATATGTATAGTGAGAGCTTGAATTTGTATTATTCAAAATTGTAATAGATATTTGTTTGAATAAAATATTCGTCTGAATTCAAATTCCATGTTATTTATTTTATTCAGCAAATATTTATTTAATCTGTGAAAAATAAAATAGTATATTATCAAATACATTTAAACGAATGTATATATGTTTATTATCATCAAACAAAAATCATGTAAGCACATATTTAACAATCTCCCCCTTTTGATGATAACAAACATATATTTAAGATTTTGAATATGTTAAATGTATTTGATCATTGATATATCCTAATTGCTCCCCCTATTTAAATGCTTCCTCTCTATAAGATGCTCCCACTACATATATGCATACAAATAAAAATATGCAAATGATCCTAGATGCAAATAGAAAATTATTTGACCTTTGCTTGATTTTATTTGACAAAATCTTAACTTTTCTCTCCCCTTTTGTTATCAGCAAAAGAATAATAGTGTTAGAGAAAATAGAGATAAAGTAATTGATATCAATCCAACATTAAAACTCAATTGAATATAAATATTAAATTTCAATAAAAAATCAAACAAAAATCATAAATATTTTGTTAGGCGCATATTCCACTTTTAGAATGATGGAAATGATGTCATCATATAAAACCATACAGTTGTGTCTATTTGTGGTATATTTATATCAGGAATTTGAATATCTACTAACCATGCATAACCGTTAGGACTTTTAAATGAGATTAGTAGTATTCCAAATTTATTTTATAAAAAAATGAATTCAAGTATCTTCTAACCACGCATAACCGTGAGGACTTTTAAATGGGATTAGAATCAACTTGTTTATTTTACAAATCAACTTTTGATATGCGTTCCATACATGCATAACCGCGAGGACTTTTAAATGAGCATGGAAGCACATAACAAATTCCAAGTAATTCACCCATGCATAACCGTGAGGACTTTTAAATGAGAGTGAATACTTTGGTATTTATTTATTATTATTATTAATTAATTTTTTTTATTTTAAAAAATGTGAAAATGAAAAACGAACGATTCCTGTTTAAAGTACCACATATCGACAAACTATATAGAATTTTGATGAGTGATGGTCGTTAGAAATATGATAGATATAGAGATGGTCGTGGAATTTTTACCAACAAACAGTTTTATAACTCTTGTTTAAATTTCTAAAGAAATTTATTAATTATACCGTCTCGAGTCATAATATTTGATCAATATTAACACTCATCACTTTTTCAATCACTATTTTTCTTTTTGATAAACATTAGGAAGTCAGATTAGTCAAAATAGTCATTTAAAATCAATTCAAAAATAATTATGAAATTAATTTTTCAAAATGACTAATCTGAAAATATGGTCAAAAATGATTTTCTCTAGGGGGTTTTAAAAGAAAATTTTCTGCTATTTGAAAATTATTTGAAATGAAGAATATGCAGATATTTTCTTTGAAAAAAATGATGCAGTTACTAAATGTCTCAACAAAAATCACGTTTCACTAGTAATTTTTCTATCAACTAGATTACCAGTGTAATCTGCATCTGAATTTCTCTTTCACTCATAAATTATCATCAATTGAATTTTATAGACCAAAACATGAAGTGTGCACCAAAAATTTCAAACTTAATTTTAACAGCATTTTAAATAACATTCTCTTGAATTTGAAATGAAGTCGTGTAAATACTCAAAAACCGTGAATATAGAGTTAGCCGAATTATAACCAAATGTATTATTATCCAACAAAACACTATTTTTAATCCAAACTGATATATATGAAGCAATTCAAAGAATCCAGAGATTTTTATAGTGTTTTTGTCATAAGAATATAAATGGCCAACTATGTTGAATAAGTCAGAGTCAAAATTATCATCTCAATATTGGCTGATTTTAGTTCAGAATACGGTGCAGATTATCACATTTAATATATCGTTTAAAACATACCATTACCTGTTTTACCTTTACGATATTTTTCGTTGTTGTCCGTTGTGATTTTGTCACCTTTATACTAGGCTAAGGAACTTAGCTTTGTCGCCCGTTGTGTTTCTGGAACAGCCAAAATCCAGAGAACACTATTGTTGTTCCTTAGCCTGCCACCACACCTACACGGAAAAGGATTTATGTGACCTATTTGTTTTTATAGGTCCATGATTGTTAGTGGCAGAATATTTAGAAAAATAATTTTGTGAAGACCCAAAACTATATATAATTGTTCCCTTCGGCACCCAAATTTGTTTAACTTTGAGAGATTTTATATTTGTGCCTTTTGGAACCCAAATCAGTATAGTTTTCACATGTTTGGGTCTATACCAACAATTATTGTGATTGTGTCCATATTTTCTACAGATCGTGCACATTGAATTTTCTTGATTAATCTTGTTTTCAACAATTTTCGAACTATTATATCCAAGTCCTTGTCTAACCGTATTAACAGTTTGCTTTCCTAATAGCATATTCAATGATTTTTCACTTTTGGAAAATTTATCTAAAGTAGTAGACAATTGTTGGACTTGTGTTTTGAGAGACTCATTTTTGTTTAATAATTGTGTGCACTTTTTAATAGAATTCTCTCTCCCAGTATTTTCATTCTCTTTTAAAATCAGAATTTCATTTTCAAGTGATTTTATATTGATTTCTGATTTTTTAATTTCTTCTTCGAATGTTGGACACTTATCACACTTAGGGATCCTACTTTGATAGGTTTTAACTAGTTGATCAAGCTGTTTATTGCATTCTATCAAAGTATTCTTTTGAGATTCAAGTTTGGCGTATTTTTCCCTAAGTCGTTCATAACAGCCATTTATTTCATGAAAATACATAAGCAATTCAGAGTGAGTAAGTTTTGATACCTCGCTTGGCTCGTCATCGTCGTTATCAGTTATATTCCCGTGAAGGCACATATCTGCTTTCTCACTCTCACTGCTAGAATTTTGATTATCTTCATCACTTGTATTCCATGTGGCTGCAAAACTTTTCTTTTTCTGATTCTTTTCAAAGTCGCGTCGATTTTGAGGACAATTGGGCTTGATGTGTCCGGGTTGGTTGCACTTGTGACAGATGATCTTCTGTTCTTCAGAGTAGTCTAGTGCTTTAGCTATTCTGCTTTTCGCTTTTTGAATTCGAGCTGAATTTCCATATTTGTAATTCCACTTTTTGAATTTCTTTATTAGTAGTGCCAATTCTGCTGCTCCATCATCTTCATCGTTATCATCATCACTTTCGGTTGTTCCTTTGAGCGCTATTGATTTCTTTCGATTATCTCCTCCTTCACGCTCTTCCTTGAATTTCATTTCTAGCTCATAAGTGGTGAGATTTCCGATGAGTTCTTCGACTTTCATTTGTTTCAAATCTTTTGATTCTTGAATGGCAGTCACTTTTGCTTCAAATTTTCGTGGAAGGACTCTAAGGATTTTTCGGACTATCTCCAACTCTGTGTATGATTTTCCAAGAGCTTTTGATTTGTAAACAATATTGGAAAGTCGTCCATGCATCTCTTTGACATTTTCTTCCTTCGCCATTGTGAAGTTCTCGTATTCGCTGCTTAGCATGGCATGGCGAGATTCTTTGACTTGAGATGTTCCTTCGTGAGTCACTTCTAGTGTGTGCCATATTTCCTGTGCAGTTAGACAATGTGAGACACGATTAAATTCAAATTGATCTAATGAACAGATAATAGAATTCATAGCTCTAGCATTAGCATTTTGTAATCTATTTTCTAGTTCTGTCCATTGACCTTTTGGTTTCTCTATTTCCTGATTATCTACAGTTATAGTTGGTATTCTATAACCTGTCTCAACAATATTCCAAGCGTCAATGGTTTTCAAAAAAATTTGCATTCTATTTTTCTAGTAAGCATATTCACCATTGAACATTGGTGGTCTAACTATGGATTAACCCTCAGCAAAAGCAGTGTTAAAAGAAGCCATTTTAAAAATTCAAATTTTTAAAACAAAAACCGATTTTTTTGAAACACGAATTTTTAAAACAAAAATTGATTTTTGTAAAATCAAATTTTTAAAAACAAAAACGGCTTTTGTTCCTAGCTCTGATACCACTTGTAGGATCGATTTCACCCTAGAGGGGGGGTGAATAGGGTGATGGTATAAATTATAAAAATTAATCGCGGAAGCTTATTAAATTAATTTTAATTCAGATCACAGAATAGCAGCACAGATATCGCAGAATATAAATAACAGAATAAAACAGAACAACACAGAATTTACCCAGCTTCGGCAAAACCCTGCCTACGTGCTGCCCCCAAGGTTTCTACTAGAAATTAGATAGTCCCTCGCTTACACACGTAAACTCGCTATACCCGCTATTGACTAATCTAACTCTACGCTCAAAACCTTGCCACAACTCAACTACCGAGTTGCGAATTCTCAAGCTACGCCACGTAGCTTGTCCCCTAGTCACAAGACTAGAAAATAAACGGTTTAAAAAAGAAAATACAAAACAAAACAAATTAAAATAAAAATAGCCCTAATTTAAAACAACTAAGCCCAAAATAACCGGCCCACTAATTAAAAGAATGTGTCCCCCTTTTCTCCCTTTTATTTTATCGGCCCGGTTCCTTTTTTGCTTGAGTATAATGGCGACCGTTCCTTTTGCAAAATTGGGGCTTTCGTTCCTGATGCCGTGCTCTTAAATTAGGGTTTTAAATTGAAGTCGCTGCCTTTGTTGGTTGATTGCAATCACTGTTTCTCTGATTTGCTTCAATTGTTTGCGGCTTCTCCTCCTTGATCGAGTTCGATTGCTTCGGTATGTAATTTGTACTTTTTTTTGCTTCTTCTAATCTTTCGTACTTGAACTCCATGATCTGCCGATGATGATTTGTGGTAATTCATAGGATTCCAGTTCCTATAATTTCGTCGTATATATTTATTTGACTTCGTCTGATAATTATGCTTGAATTCTTCTTGGCTGTACGATTTTGATCGAATGCTGTGATTCATTTTTGACTTATTCAAATTCGTATAACTGATGCTCGATCCCCACGGCTTTGAATTGCCGTGCTCATCACGGTGTTGATTTGTGACTTGGTCAATTTTTCATACTCACTTGAATTGCGTTGATTTTCTTTGACCATGTTGATTTCGTGAAATTTTTACTGCTGGCTTTGCTTCAGTATGCTTTGATTCAAACCAGACTTTTTTTGACTTGATCACAACTGATATTAGCTTGTGAATTTCTGATGGACTTATTAGTTCGACCCTTGTGTTCTTCATATCTTCATTTGATCAGTGTGTTTGAGTCTGCATTTGCATACTTGCATTTGAGTTGTTGCTCTCTGTACTTGTAGTTGCACTTCGAGTTGGATATGTTGGCACAGGAACTAACTTGTATCTGGACTTGTTGTATTCATTCATACAGTGTATTGCATTGATGTTCATTTCATTGCATATGAATCTTGGTCTACTTGATGCTGTAGCTTTCAAGTATTTTTACATGTGCATCACTTGACTTCATTCCACCGCGCATTTCTCTGGTTTCTGTAGTTGTAACTGGTTGTTCTAACTTGTTTATGTGATTCCATGTATCACTGCACTTTTATTCATGATTTGGAATCTTCAGTGCAGTCATATAGCATATCTTCATCTTGCTTCTTGGAATTGATACTTTCTTTTGATTCATTGGACCTCATTTCTTTCATGTCATCAAATGAATGTTTAGCACTGTACAATGAATCTTGACTTGAAAGCTTAAACATATTATCTTCCTGATCCCCTTCATTTGGTTTCAAATCTACCCTGTATTTTTGTCTAAGGTGATTTGCATCTAACAGTTTTAACTGGGACTTGCATTTCTTTATGATTGATTTCACCAGTGCAATTTTCTTGTTGCGCTGCTGTGAAAATATTATTTTTTTAATTTATTGGTCTGTTGCATTTGTTGAATTAAAATGATGCACACTTTCTTTCTTCCGTGCCTCGGATCAAAATATGAAAAAGACTTGCAGTTTTATTATTATGTTGGCATTTGTGGTCGTCTGCACCTCTGGCATGCAGCTTGAAGTGAGTTGAGTCGAGTTGTTGACTGTATCACCATATATCAGTTATACTTGTTTTCAATTGGCTGTTGCAGTCCTGTCCACTCATGTACATGCTTCACTGCAGCCTTCTTTGCATTGTACATTTTACTGTCTTTATTGTGGCATACTTTGATAGTGCCATTTTGGTCTGGTTCCATATTTGTAGTTTTGACCATGTTGATGTTCTGTTCATTGCTTTTGGAATTTGCACTTATATACATGTGTTCATTTGTCTGCACTTGATCACTGCTTTGAGTTTCACTGCCTTCTGTCCATGTTGGTTCGAATTGCACTTGTCACTGCTGCAGTCGCTATGCAGTTGCCATGCCTTCGGTCATGTTGCCTTGTGTTGAATCCAGTTTCAAAACACGGATTTGACCTTGTGCTTGTGTCGTGATTTTCAATGTTATTGCACGTGAGTTGAACTCGGTTTTTCATTTGGGTTTGACCTGTGCTCGCCTGTCCCTGTAAATCAATCAAGTGTATATATCGGCGTGCACGGCCTTGGGGCATATACAGTAATATACTGTGTATGTCACAAGTTGTTCGTGTATGATGAATTCAAATTTAAATGATGACGAACAACCTAAATAACTGAGGCAAATATCATTTTCAAAATTCATGTTTTATTTTATATCGCAAAAATATTTTATTTTCAATTTTACTGCGTTAGTAAATATTTTTGCAGATTTCTCAGATGCTGGATTCAAACTGGGATGCAGTTGAAGATAAATATGAGTGTGAGTGATATGTAGTGAGGTCAACTGTAAATATGAAATTGTGATGTATTGTAATCAAAGTTGTATATGTATAGTGAGAGCTTGAATTTGTATTATTCAAAATTGTAATAGATATTTGTTTGAATAAAATATTCGTCTGAATTCAAATTCCATGTTATTTATTTTATTCAGCAAATATTTATTTAATCTGTGAAAAATAAAATAGTATATTATCAAATACATTTAAACGAATGTATATATGTTTATTATCATCAAACAAAAATCATATAAGCGCATATTTAACAATAGTCTACCGATGTTACATTGCCATCACATTAAAATCAAACATAGACTGTTGGCTCTCATGGCACACACGATTTCCGCTATGGTCCATAGTCGATCGCAGTGACATCGAGTTACACTGTCGTCATAGCATAACCCAAATGTCTCTGTAGGAAGCGCCCTCGACTTTCGCTACCCACTACACATACCCTCAGGAACTTCAGTTTGTCCGGACTTCCTCCCAGGATTCAATTTAGAGCCTCCCCCTTAGGGATCAAGGCAGACCTACCACAAGGATCTCCGAGTGAAGTTCATTCCAATGGGAGTGCCTTTTTCTCCAGAGCCAATCTCAAAAAAATTCATAGTATACACATATATTATCTTTCAAATCATACCCTTTACGATTTACATCTAAATCTTCTTTGCACAAAATCGATATCCCAAAATCGATAGTTCCAAACTTGGCTTTTCAAACTACCAAAATTGATTTTTCCATAAATCAAAAGCCTTTCCAAAATTCATAGGGTCCAAAACCTTTCCCAAAATCATTTTCATAAAATCCTTTATATATATACAAATATATATATACAACTTATCCTTTCCAACTTGAAAATAATCTTTGGATCACTTATGTGGATTCCCCTTTTACACTTTAAATATTTTCAAAAACTGTTTCTTCTTGTTCTAGATTCAACATAGGAGGAGCTTATCACATATAACAATATATATATAACTTTACGATGCACAATTAACATTCAAGTTTGACTTTCCTTACAAAATTACTTACCATATCACTTACTTCTCTAAAAGTGAATTTTAAAAGATATCAAACTTCCACTTTTATTCATGTATATTTCTCAACATATAATTCTCTTTCAAAAATCATTCTACGAATAGAATAATATACGTACACCCTACGTATTTATCTTCATTGATTATTAGTTAAATCAATTTGCTTTTCTATTCACCTTCATTTTGATTCCATTCACTTATCCACAATTGCTCCAAATTTCCATTTGGGTTAACACGTCAATTCTTACCTCAATTGGTATTCAATTATAGATAGTTTGCACTCTGACCAACTTGTATAAAGAAAATAGCTTAAAGAAATATATTCTAAAATAGATAAGTAGTTGTAAAATAGTTATTAGTTGCAAATACTAGTAAAATAGTTAAGTAATTTTAAAATAGTTGTAAGTAGTTAAATAATTGTAAAATAGTTGGATAGATGCAAAAATAGTTGAAAAACAGATGTAAAATAGTAATTAGTTTTCAAAATAATTGTAAAATAAGTATAAAATAGTTTGGCTTTTAAAAAGAAAAGTTGTATAGTAAATAGCTAGGAAAATAGATTTAAAATAGTTTGTATTAAAACAATTTATTTGAAAAAAAATAGTTCAGAGAAAAACTATTCAATCCCAATCTCCATTTCTAATCAATTTCCAATTTCTATGTCTATTTAAATTGATTCAATTTCAATCCAGTTTCAACTCAATTTAAATTAACTTCAATTCCTATCCCAAAATCAAATCAACTCCCATTTGAAATTCAAACTTATTCAACATCAATTTCACTTTAAATTAATTCAATTCAAATTTTCCATTTGAATTTTATGCTTATCCATCTTCAATCACAATTCCAAGTAGCTCAAATCAAATTCAATTTGAACTAATTCTATTCAAATCTCAACTTATAACCATCTCGAATTTCATAAATTCGAGTTAAATTTTTAAATGTTGATTAAATCCTAAGCCAATATTTATTTTTAAATTATCAACATAAAAATTTTAAACCATTTGATTCTGAGCCCAAATTCAAAATTCCATTTAAATTTCCCTTAACTTATTTCAAAATTCAAATAAGAGTTCAAAACTTATTAAATGATTTAATCTTCAGAATCCAATTTATTACTCAATTTTAACTTCAAAACTAATTCTCAAACAATTTTTTAACAAGCTCATTTCTAACGTTAGAATTTTAAGTTCAAAGTGATCCCATGCTATAATTACAATTTCATTTCAAGAATCAAGCCTTTTAAATAGTTTCAAAGTAAGGCTTCCTTTCATTTAATTTCAAGAAAGGATATATATACTATTTCAATTCACTATTTAATTCATTTTAAACCAATCCAATCCAGAGTTTAAAGCTTATTTATAACAACAGGATGATATCATCCAAATTATTTTAAAACATTCACCCATAGCATCCATTTCCAATTTTCAGATCTCAAATCCATTTTGAGATCACACATACTTCCAATTCAAATCAACCATTTAACTTCCCAAGTTAAATCTTAATTCAATTTAATCCAGTCAACTTTACCCAATTTGAATTCCCATTTCAAATTTTAAACTTCATATTAATAATCTTCCTACTTATATGCCCAAAAACTTATCATTTTCGGTTTTCATATCACAATCCAAGATAAACTTAACACATACTTTTTATTTCAAATCATCTTTGATATTATGTATATCCCTCATTTTACATATTCATTTCCTTTGCACACCAAGTTATATCTTTAAATTTTAAACTACCCTTGATTTTAATTTGAAACAAATTTCTTTAAAATTTTCAAATAGCTCTTGTTTGAAACAGGACCCTTTCATTCAAATATATTGTAAATAATACTATTTATTATTTCTTCTAGCACTTTGAAAGAAATTCCAAATTTTGTGGACCTATATTTAAAACTTCACAAAATAAATTATCTGCAATTCCAATTTATAAGTCATACTCACCTAAATATTTACTTCCTTAAAACATTTCATATTTGCTTAATCATTAACAAATATTTCATTATTAAACTAACCAAGATTATCATATCTGGAAACCAATTCATTATTATCTTATTCTGAAAACACTTCTACAAATTCAGGATTTTATTTTCTATTTTGAATCCATTTCAAACTTATCTTCATTCAATTTCAATTTCATTATATTACTATTACCACTTAATTCTCATTATTTTATTTTATTCCAATAATCAACAACCAATTTCTTAAATATATAAAATAATTAGAAAATTTATTGCTTTATATATAAACTTATATAAAAATCATTTTCTTTTAAAACCATTTTGAAACCTTTATATAAGAAAATAACAAGTACACTCTTTTATATACTACACTCAACTCATTCTAAGGTACCATTGACCCTATCCTTAATGAGTAAACCCACCAGAGCTAGGGTTCTCGCTTAACCTTCTACTCTGATACCAAATGTAATGACCTGAAATTTTCGACTTCGAAAATTCAAGATTGTTAGAGAAAAAAAGGAAGAAGGTAGAAGAAGAATGGAACAATAACATCTCACATTCGCAGCGGATCAAAATATAATATCAAAATAATAGCATTTATACAAAGAAAGTTGTAATTGTTACTTTACATTCAAAATATCAGAGTTACAACCACTTATAAAAGACTAGACAGTTATATCAACCTGTCTTAGACTAATATCAATATAATTCTCAAATACACAGTAGAAAATTCCATATGTTGTTGCCCTCCAGCTCGCCTTCTGAGCTCCAAAATGTCCAAACCTGAAAATCTGTAATACTCAGTCGGACTCGAGCATTACATCAAAGTAACAACCGGGTCAAGTTGGAAACCAGCATGAGTAAATCCATCTAACTAGAAATACTAATTCATAGAACTTATTTAAAATTCATAGTAACGCGTACCATATTACGAGTTCTTTTCTTGTTAAAACCCATCACTTATTTCACAAACAAATCTCTAAGTACCCTTATTTTGTTTCAATGGTTCAGTTCATTTAAATTATTTCATTCCAGCCTATGATTACACATATTAAATCTATAAAGAATTATAGAAGATTTCAAATCGAAGTGGTTTCAGGTATTTACTGATACCTGACCCCGGTCTCTTCGAATCCAATATCATCTTATAACAACTGTTTAAGTTTTAAACGATTCCATTTATATCCAAAATTACATATTTACATTGATGTTCATCACAAATAGACAAACCATATTATCACACTTCAATCCAAACATATCATATCACATAGCATCACTAATCAAAGATGTCAAATAATCCAAGGCATTCAATATCATTCAATCATTCATAAGCAAGATTAATTAATCATATCATTTCTAATTAATTTAAATAAATTAAATTAATTACTTCAATCTCTTTTAATCCTGCTTTCTTAACATTAATTAATTACAAACCTTTAATTAATCACCCTTTAATTATCCTCTTTAATTACATTAATTAATTAGCCTTTAATTAATTACACAAATTAATTAACATTCACCCATTCACATTCATTCCATTTATCCTTAATTAATTACTCAATTTAATTATCCTATAATCGCTTATATTGATTAATTGTCCTTTAATTAATCACACTCATTAATTTACTAACCCTTAATTAATTTCCTTAATTTATCAATCCTTAGTAGTCAATCCTTTAATTAATTACAATAAGTAGTTAATCCTTAATTACTTCCAATTTCCCTTTAATTACTTCCATCAAGTAGTTATCCCATAATCACATAAATTAAATTAAATAAACCTTAATCACTGTCAGTTGTTAATTATGTTTAACTAATTACATTCATTTATTAACCGTAAATTTATCACTTTAAGTAATTAACTATCCTCTAATTAATCACATTCAGTAATTACTCTTTAATCACTTATAACAAGTAATTAACTATCCATTAATTAAATTAATAAATTATATTTCAATTTGTAAAATCTTAAATAATTAAGGCAAACCACATACTTTAATTAATTACTTAGTTTCAACAATAAACTTATTTGAATTCAAAGGTTTGAAATTACTTTATTCAAAACACCTTTTATTAAAGTTTCTAATATAATTATATTTTTGAATCCTGTTTGATAATGGCTTGAAAACTTGTTCATTTCAATATACTCTTAGGTTGCTTCAGGTATGAGAACTTGTGGAAAATTGAAGTAGTTTGAATTTGATTTCTCTGATTTTATTTTCTAGTTTAGTTTTACATAATTTTTTTAGAATGAACAGATAAGAGAAAGAAAAGATTAGGGTAGAGATAATTTATAGCCTAGTTTAATCTTTTTATTTATTATTTTAAAAAATAAAAGAAGGTAATGACACTTGTTCAAATAACATAGACTTGTAAGTACATTTTATAATTTTTTTACACTTGTTATAAAGCATGAAGAAATAGTTTACATTTGTAATTTTGTGTATTAATACGTTTTAATAAATATATTTATAATATTTTTCATTTAGTTTTATATTATAAATGTTTTAAGTGTTTTTAATATTTAAACTTCTCTTTATTTATATTAAATAAAATTTAAAAGAAAATGAAATAAAAACCCAATTATATACTTAAAAATAATTATACAAATATACTAGTTTAATATATCCTTTATTTATATTTATAAAATCCTTTAAAGACAATGATATAGAACTAATTATATACTAATAATCATATGTACATATAAATTTTAAAATCCAATTTATTTCTAAGATATTTACATTTGAATTTCAAATCCAAATTCTCCTTATAAAATCTACTTATTTACACACACACACACACACACTCAAATTAATACTTATTTTATTTGCTTAGGAAAAGGATAAATTTTAGATTATAATAAATGATTTATAAAAGAAATTATTACACATTTATTTGCCTGAAATTTTGGAATATCCAGACATTTATAAGAATTTTATATGTTCAATTTTAAAAATTAGTATTTTAATAAATTTAACCCTGTTAATTGCCAATTAGCATATGTTCAAAAATCCGGGTTAGCACACCTCTAGAAAAAATGTATGGGAGGCTACAAAACATTGCACCTCTGCTCCTCAGGACCGACCCTACCCCTTACTGGATAGCGCAAAATATGATCACCCCTTAGTTGTGATTGAACAACCATAGTGGGTCCCGAAGCATAAGTGATATTAACACGAGAACTTGGGATGATCATGTTCTAATAGGAACAACCCATATAGCCCTGCCGCATGTCCACGCTTTAGTCATTGTCCAAGTTAATAAGACTTAGGACTACGATTTCTTCATTATGTAGTAACCATCTTGGAATGCTAACAATACCCTCCAAGCAGCAATGCATTTCCAGCATTGGTTCACACAAGTTCATTCTAGGTCTAACGAAACCGAAGACACTATCTCTACTACATCCATTTTGAAATCACCCTCAGGATTAGTAGCAAGTAGCCCTTGCACTTCAAAATCTCCATCTTCAAACATATCTTCAGTTCGAAATGTGCAACGACCTGATATTTTCAACCATTCGCATCCAGACATGCCGGAATTGAATTGCTCAAACTACCAGATTGTAAATTTATATTTGTAAAAACTCGGCATATACAGTAAATAAATAATCACAGATATGGAGTAATACAATAATATGCAGCGTAAACAAAAGAATAGTAGTTCATGAAGCTACTATATATATAACAGAGTTAAACAAGATACATAGAAGTCTCGAATACAATAGTCAAATACAAGATCAAAATACATCACTGGAATCAACTGAATATCTGGAAGCTGGATAGATAGCTGGATCTCCAAGCGAAACCCCAACTCCAAAGGTGAGTCTCGAATGCTGGTACACTCAGTCTGACCCGAGCGTAAAGCAAAATACAAAACACTCGAGTTGGGATTAACATTCTTATATCACTAAATCCAACTCAAGTGAAATAACAACTAAAAATACAAGTAACTCAAAGATGCTTGGGATAACCATCCTCTAAGGATCCGTTAAACTATTTATATGTGCGCTAAGTAGCTAATTCCTATTAGTAGTATAAAGTACCAAACTAGCGTTAAGGTGTTACAATTATCCCCCTTGACACATTTTACATAAGCGTCATAGTCTATACAGCACTGTAAACTCCACCGTAAACTAGTAGGCTATCAGGAAGTACTCCATAGGCATAACAAAAAACAAATCGTGGTGGTCACACATAGGGATACAAGTACGACAAGGCACATGAGGCACTACCCAAGGTAGTGAAACTACCATTTGCCTTATCCGGATTGGTGAACCATGTATATCAAATAAGTTTTCCTTGTTGAAATTCCAATTTTAATTCAAATAATAATATGAATTATGTATGTGTATATTTATTTGCAAATAAACGATTTACTCAACAAACATATAGTTTTACAGTTACATATGTTTGCCTATACATTGGCACTATACATTCATATGAATGGATGTTTGGATATGTATGTATATATTTTATATAGTTCAACTTGTGCATGTGAAGTATGCATATCTATATCCAAGACTAAAATTTATGTAATTTTGTTCTCTTTAAGGGTAAACTTTTTGATGATATTTTATTTGGACATCCTCCTTAACAAGAAACAATAACCATTTAGCAATACAATAACATAATACTCATTATTAAAAATACTTACTTTTGAGGATAAGAAGTTGAAACACTTATCGTGCCTTCATCTATTACAAGATCTTCATGTTCAACATTCAACATATTGCTTCTGCCACTGTAATCATTTGGCTTCAGCCACTGGCCATGAGATTCAGAGGCCATGTTGTCTATTTCATATATCGACCTTTGCTATGTAATAGAAGTTCCCCTTTCGATAGAAGTTTGATTCAATTGCAAAGAAATTGGAGCAGAAGTTTCCTTCTTTGAAAGAGCAACATGATTCTCATTTATATATGTTTCAATATGATGTGTCTTATTTTCTGAAGAGTATATGCTTTCTGAAGCAATGATTGTTTATTATAACTTCAAAATGACCAGCAACAGCAGCATTAGGAACATCATTGTTAGCCTGTGACGCCCCACCTCTATACCCACTTTAGCAAAGAGTATTGTATAGATAATACCGTCTGCTAACACGGAGAATAAGGCTGGATAGGAGCGACCATCTGTAATCTTACCTTAACTATTCACGAAACACGTCGAAAAGTAGAATCACAAACAGTTCGACGTATTCAATAAATATTTAAAGCAAGACTACAATGGCTATAGGATCTATCAGAATAGAATATAACAACTCAAATGTAATATACATCACAGAACAGTAAATCATCACATACACATATATATAGATACATAAAAGAGTATACAAAATAATATATGTCAAGTGGTATAGCAAACCACAATATACAGACGAGTCAATAGAGTACATGTCAGAGTTATAATAGAAAGGACTACACAAAAAGCTAAGACAAAATGGAGTCAGCGGAATAGTCCGTGCGGAAGCAAAAGAGGCTAAGTCCAAAGCACCTAACCTGAAACATCTCGGTCTGACCCGAGTATAAAATACACGGGTCAGTCTAGATAACAAATCAGTTAAATAAACTGAACAATCATAAACCTGCAAGGTTACAAAGTATAACAAATATCTCTAGAGGAGATAACACAATCATCAAAAAAGATGAATCATATAGCACAAGCCTCATATCATCGGCAACTCAAATAAACAAAGGATATAACTATCCCAAAGCAAGCCAAAAAGGCAAATAACAAATACCCATAAGGTATACAAGTTCCACAAGGTAGTCGCTACACTTCATGTGGCTCAAAAAGACCAACACCGAAGGGCAACACCAAGGGTATATACATATCAATGAAATATCAGAAAATTGCTCGAGCTCAGTACTGTATAAACAAGGATCCATAGCCCGAAGACTCCAAACCCAAGTATCACCCATGCGGCACTTAAGGCCAACATCAGAGCGAAACTATATAGGGCAACAAACCCGAAGGCACACACCCGAAGGCAACATACCCGAAGGCAACATACCCGAAGGCAACAAACCTAGGGAGACAGTCCGAAGACACTATCCCAGAGGCAACAAACCGTAGTGGTGAAGGTCGAAGACCCAGTACTGGACACCACTAACTGGCGGAATGTGTCACAACTCTCGAAAAGGAATCCGAACAGTGTTAATGTGCGTCCCATAACCACTCGTTCGCACTAAACGGTTTACTATCCGTCAGTCACTTTCACACTCAAAGCAGTACAAATTTACCTCATATCATTGGTAAACTAAACCCGAAGGTCAAAACAATCAATCGAATAGGTCGGGGACTAATCGGAAAGATAAACGCACAGATTCATGGTCCGTGTTTTGCCCAACCATTTAATCACCCTTCCACTTCGCTCGAAGTGCGAAAGTGTGTGTTTTAAATAGAATTTATAAATTGGAAAAACGAGCTTTTAAATGCGATTCGAGAGATTATTTTATAAAAAACCCGTGGATGAAGTCAAGAGTAAGTTATCAAAGCCAAATATGCAATAACAACCACTAAAAAGCAACTTGAATCAATAAAGTCCGGAAAAATCAATCAAATATGTAAAATAAACAAACCAGGCAAAACAAAGCAGGTCGGTCAGCCGCCTACAGGGCTCGGTCGACCGGACACTGTTCATAAAAACTCTCGGGAAGCAGGTCGGTCGACCGGACTTCCTGGGTCGGTCAGCCGAAGCCAATTTCCTGCACCCAAAACAGAAGCAAAGAAGTGGTCTGGAAGCAGGTCGGTCGACCGGAGCTTGCGCTCAGTCGGCCGAAGGCTGTTTTCCAACACTTCTTGCCCTTATCAAATGAATTCCAAATCCTTTTCAAATCAAAGCAATAGCATATGAATATTTGTTAGGAAATCATACCCAACATCAATGATAGCAAGAGAGGTAGATGTGAGTTAAAAACTCACCTTTTACACAAAACAAAGAAGATGAAGAAGCACCAATGCAAGGAATCAACCAACTACACTCCACTTCAACACTACAAGCTTCAATCTAGAATCAAAGCAAGTATTTCCTAAGTTAGGGTTAGGAAATTACTGAAATTGAAGAGGAGAAGAGATGGAGAAGATGGAGATGGAGCTTACCTATTGTTTCTCTTTGACTTTGGAGCAAGAATATGAGCTAGCAAGAAGAACTAGGGTTTGCAATTTCTATTTCCCTTTCCCTTCCACCATTATTAGTTTTTAGCTTAAGTTTAAGAAATGAATAAGTGAATGAGAGGAGAGAAGGGCTGAGTTGAGGTTAATAGAACAGTTTGGGTGAAACCCAAGCCCAAAGCCCAATAGAAAAGGTCAAAATTTCACTTACTCCAAACATATCAAAGATTATACTCAAAAAGATCGCAAACGACATTTTGGACTCAATGGAAATGGTTACGAGCTCCAATTCGGCCGTTTGCAAAAAGTGACATTTCGGACCCCAAAATCCGAATAACGACGCCATATTTAAATCAAACATTTAAATATGTAATCGTTAAATAGGCGGGTTGTTACATAGCCTGTTAGAATACGAAACCAATTATTCAGTTGTATTGTTCCTGAACACATACTTAGTAGACATGTTGTAGTACAATTTCGACGCTTTTTATTCTGAAATAGAGGAAGAACCGAATGGAAAATCAGAATTGAATTTTATACAAAATGATTGACATTAAAGCTAGAAAAATATTTGTCTTATTAAAGTGCAAAATAGTTGCAAAAACTTTCTTTTACCTTTGCTGCTATTTCAAAAATACACAGCATCTAACAAATAATTTTACATCTCCATGAAAAAGAAAAATGTATATAAAATGAAGGAAAGACTACAAAAGAAATCCTTTTCATAATTTGTGTCATGAACATCATGAATGCCTAAACTTTGAAAAATAAACAAAACATTTTTAGCACATGAGAATGAATAATAAAAAATTACCCATGGTGCTAAATTCTTAATTTAATCCATCCAACCAGAGGCACGATGGTTCATATTTTTCAACCTTTTCCTAAAGGAACTGAATGTACTCTACTGTATAACCTATACCATTAATGCAATTTAGTGATATTTGAAACAATCTGATTTTAATTTCAAAATATATGTAGAAAACACAAACTCCAAAGGAATGATGCCTTGTCCCGCTTCCATTCGCGGTTTGGTATGATATCTCTAAGCATCTGAAACCTACATCCATATACGTATAATAAAGGCATTCATAAGATTCAAAAATGCTTATTATAATCAAACAAAGATATGTAGAGTACTGTTCTATTGTTTTAGCTTATGATTTTTATACTTATCTATCGTTAATTTTACTTCTCCTTCTCTATTCATTTGCTGAATGTTTTAACCTTAGAGTTGTAGGTTTCTGCTAATTTACAATTTTCCCATCAACTCTTGCATTAATCAACTCTGCTAAAATAGATTATCGTATTAGAAAGATACAACTAAATGAAGACAACGTACGATAAATGTACACATAACAATAACTATAGTCCAAGGATTTAATTGGACGCATAGTAACCTGGTCTGGAAACATACTCTACCTTTTCAAATCGAACTACTTCTTTGCTCTCATCACCAAACACTCCACTTGTTAATAGTCATGATCATTTTCAATATTTCTTATATAGTAAGGCAGCCCGATATTATCTTAAAAAATTGTTTTCTAGAAATATACCACTCATGTTAGCGGTTGCAAGTAATCTTACGACACAATTCTTTAAAATTGTGCAATCATGTTGCAATGACATGTCAGCAACTGCAGGGTGTTCTGAAGAGTGAACTGCAACCATTTTGTCGATGCGACTTTAACCATGTTGTATTTGCAGTGACATGCAAAATGAAGTGCATGTTCTATGCACTACATACTGAGATGCACTGAACCAAGCGAGATCTGGCTGGTGCTAGTGGGATCTGCCATGAGCAGAACATGTGATCTGAATTGTCTGGCTACCTGAAAGAATAGTGAAAAGAAGTACAAACACAAAAATGCATGATTCTTGAAGAAGTATGTGAGCGGAACATAATATTCGAATTCAGAACCGATGAAAACGCACTAGTTATTATTGTGGTGACAAATGAATAGGTCTGGGACCCAAAATTGCACTTTATTTTTAGGAGGGGAAACAGAGACAGAACATACTGAGCCAGCTAAAGATTTACTTGATAAATTGAATAACAGAACACATAAACAACAAGAATTCTACTTGATAAAATTGACCATTGGTAAGTGAGTAGAAGAAACAAGATGAAGAGAACGATATATGGAACCAAAAACTTATTGGTTTTTACTTTGATGGAACCAAAAACCACCGGTTCTGACTTCATACATCCAGCTACGGTCGAGAAAATAATCGAAGGTATTTTTGCTTAGTCTTACTACCGTTTCTTTTTTGGAAAATAATTGAAGTGTTATTTAAATCATTCTCTAATTTAACTTGGACCAATTTGAGGATAACAATATTAGTTCAAATTAAGCCCACATTTAACAAAGCAATTGCTCTTAGTAAAATGAAATGAACATTTCAGGCCTAAAACACATTCATATGTACAGATCCAAATCCACCAAATGTAAGCAAGCCAAACTTATAAATACAAACAAATCAAACAATTACCAATATGAACATGAGACCTGAATGTGCTAGAATCGATCTAACGTTAACTGTACTTACATCCGAAATAAGAAGAAGCAAAAGGAAGTTCAAAACTGAATCAATTGATTATTTTAAAAATCAAAAGATTCAATTATGTATTCATATTTTGATAAACTATAATAAAACCTTTCTTAGAGAAATCCAACATCAATGCTCATGCAAAACAAACTTTGCCAAATTCTATAAATTAAAATGTAGAAAATGAAGCTGAAGCCAATTGTTTTCTTTCAGCATTACTGGGTATATCGGATTATCTTTTATTATGTATTTATTCTAATTGTGAAAGCATACAAGAACCAAAAATTCTTGGACCACTTATATTAACTGCCATTGAAGTATTCCAACATACTGTATCCACATGTTTACTCATTCCATATCAGAAATGGTTTATACTCAAAACATGGTTTGGATTCATGTTTGGATAGCACAAAGATTGTAGCACCTGTAGGTAGATCAGAGACCACCAGACCAATTGTCTGGTAGTTTCTTTTGCAGCTTAGAAATAGTTAATGGTTTATTAACTAGATGTGAAGTCGGCATTTCACATAATGTGATTCATAAAGAAGTTTGCATTAAAACCCTCCAAACTATAAGGTAAAAGACGATGAAGAAAGCTTACAAGTTGAAAAAAATGACATATACGAATTTAGCAAGCATCATGAGCATGGTATATGAATTCAACAATCATAACAAGTTGTAAAAACTCCTTTTGTTCCAAATAAGTATTTATCTTCCTCTTTCAAATGTTGGCTGAAGCTTATTTCCTAATCCTTAACCTCCAAATCCATACATAGCTACTTTAAATTAAACTAGAAGTAATTACCTGATTTGAATCTGAAAAATTAACCTACAGCCGATTGTGGAAATAGAACAACCCTAGTCTTCATTCATCTTCTTGAAAAAGTGCGATAACACTAATACGAACGTAATGGGGGCAATGGTGGTGTCAGATGGGAGAGGTGGTGGTATACGGTGAAGGCGGTAGTAGAAAAAACGGGCGACCCTAATAAGAATAAGGCGAAGGCAGTAGTAGAAAAAATGGGCGACAACCCTAATAAGGACGAAAGAGGAAAAACTTCAAAATGACGAAGCGTTATTCGTTAGAAATATGATATGTGGTAACATAAGATAAAATTACGGTCCTATCCATATTACATTTATTTATTTACGAAATTATCAGATTTAGTAACGATAATAACCGTTACAAATATTAATTACGGAAATAACCATTAGAAATTTGTAATGGTTATAATTGTTACAAATCAAAAGTAGAAAAGTGTTACAAAATGGGCTGTTTGGTGTAGTGATTAAAATAATTTATATTAAAATAAATTTATAAAGTAACATATATAAATAGTTTTAAATATAATTTAAAATACTTTATATAATAAAATAGCTTCCTCCAATTTCACAAATTAATTCCAAATTAACACCAATCCCAAAATTTCAAATTTAGTCAAATCTCAAATCATAAATTTTAATTCAATTCAGTTCTCAATAAACCATTATATCGATTTTAAATACAGATTTGAACCACAAATAAACCATTTAAATTTCGATGTATTCTAAAGCTTTAGATATTTCATAATCTTAAAACTAAATTTGATAATTTCATATATATATATATATATATATATATATATATCTTAATTTAACTTTATTATTATTTAGTTTTGAAATATTCACTTAATAAATCCAATATTATTTAAATAAAACCTCAAATTACAGAATGAACTAAATAGTTCCTTCAACTTATTTAGACTTGAAATATTTATTTAAATCACCTTAACCAAAATCAAGTTATAAAATTTATATCCTTTAAAAATCTCAAAATTCAATAAGTTCCAAATCGATTTCTAATTAAATATATTTCTTAATTAAATATAATTTCAAATCAATTAAAATCTATCTTCTCAACCTTAATTTATTAAATCATTATAAACTATAACGACTCACCTTTTATTCCATAGAAAGATGCATCATTAAGAAGAAAGAAAGGGATAGAAAAGAGAAAAGATAGAAAAGAAAGAAACAGACAACATCAGAATCTCACAGCGGAACGAACAAATTATGTTATATCACACAAAACATTGCATAGTATCATATACATCAGAGTTTACAGCTAAAACAACACAAACTAGACAGTTATAAACACCTGTCTAGCAATTACAATTCAAGTACATTAGAGAAAACAGATGCAACTCAAACACAGCAGAACCACAATATATATCTACACGCTGAAGCCTCCAGCTCCATTTCTCCTCCAAAACTCGTCAAACCAATCCTGAATCACTTGACTACTCATACGTAATATGAGTACCCAAGAGTTTAATAAAACAAAAAATAAACACTCGGGTCAGACAGGGGTCTGGTGCGAGTAAACGGGTTTAAAAGTTTCTTAACTTTAAAAATCCTTTAAAATGGAAAGGTATCACGTAAGACTTCCCACACATAAACATGGAAAAGTTTTTACCTTACGCTAACCAAAACATTTGATAAGAAATCCAGTGATATTATAATAGTTTCTACGGTTTTCAAAATAAAATACAGAAATAGTTGGAATGCTTACATCTCACGTTCCAACATAGTTGGGCACAATCAAAACCGTACAGGCACTTATTGGATTATGGATTCCATCAATGGCAGGGCTACTAAGGTACCGCCCGTCACAGTACGTAGCCTAGATCACCGTACCGAGGAGTACGCCCGCTTCCCTGCAACAAAAAGCCGGAACCATCCCTTACTGGACAGTCCTGAACAAGATCACCCCGTAGATTGGCCGTCGCCAACTGCCACACAACCGAAATATAAAGGGACCTCTAGACAGGGGGAAATCTCGTCCTACTTGGGCATGACCCACTTATCCTTGATGCTCCTCCCCTGTTTTAGCCATTCCCGGTTGATGAGGCTTGAGGCTACGATTACCTTTATAGGACATATCAATCTTAGAATGCTAATCATCCACCTAACGATGTTCTGAAAGCATTCAATCCATACAAGTTCGCTCCGGGTTCGAACAAAACCGAAGGCATTATCTTGTTACACTCATATTGGAATCACCCTCAGAGTTAACGACGATAACCCTTGCACTCTGAATCACCATCTCGAACCTGAAAGTATTATTTCGTCAAACTCATCACGGAATCACCCTCAGAGTTATACCGACGAATTGTTCTTACACCTCGAGTCTTCACTCTTCACTTGATATTCATGACCTAACGTTTAATTTGGATCGATGTGGTTTTCGGAATTCCAAATTTGGAAATCCGACCCCGGTCTCATCGAAACCAAATGCCATTTTAATGTCCAAGTGATTTTAGTTTGAACAATTAATTCAATTCATCATTATCTATTTACACACAGATAGATAAATTACATATCACAATAGATAATCACATTCATCATAAACAGATAATCTATATCATCATCACAAACAGATAATCATCACAACTAGATAATCCATATTATCATATTTTAACAAAGTATCCATATCATATAGATACTACTCATCTCATTACTGAGATCACAACCATCCAAAGCAATGTCAATGTCATCATAAGCGATGATTTATTAACCATCATCTATGATTAATTTAAAATGGATTAAATTAATTACTACTATCTCTAACTAATTTAAAATAAATTAAATTAATTATCACATCTATAAATCCTACTTATATATCCATTAATTAATTAACCTAATTAATTAATCATTTTCTAAGTATTCAACTTGATTAAACTCATATGATTAATCATTCTCCAATTACAATAAGTAATTAGTCTTTAATTAATTTCACAAAATTAATTAACCTTAATTATAAGTAATTAATCATTAATTACTTCATTTATTAATTAATTATAATTAATTACATTTATCCTTTATTAGTTATAACAATTAATCACTTAATTAATTAATTATTACTTAATTAAACAATGCTTAATTACATCATTAATTAAATTAATTAATGATCTCTAATTTATTTTTAAATCAGTTACTTATTTAAAATTAATTACATTTAGTAATTAATCTAAATTTAAAATACAATTATTAACCAACTTTGATTAATATTAAATCCAGTAATTAACTACCATTAATTACTCATAATAAATTAATTATTCCATAATTAATTATCTTCATTAATTAATTCCTTGATTAATTACAAAAGTAATTACCCAAATTACTTTATCAAAAATCATCTTTACTAATTACATTCTAGTAATTTTCATTTATTACTTCTCAAAGTAATCATGCTCCATTAATTACATTAAGTAATTACTCTCATTAAATCAGCAAATGATTATCTCAAATTAATTAAACTAAATTAATTAACTTAAAAAAATCACATTATCAAAATTAATTACAATAAGTAATTAATCCAATTAATTAACAAAATTTATTACATTAATTAATTACTTGATTATCGTTAGATAATTATCTTTATTAACTAACAATATTTCTATAATTACTTTCTTAAGAAAAATTATCTTAGATTAATTATCATTAATCATCACTAATTAAAAATTAATCTAAATCATTATTTAAAATCAAATAGATAAGTAAATACTTAATTATCTTAATTATTACCAAAATAATTCATTTACTTATTAACGACTTCATTAACCTTTAAATGTATTTAAAACAATACATTTCTAAATTAAATTCAAATTCCATTTTAAAATTTAAGATTTAAAATGTTTAACTATACAAACATTTATCCAAATTTAAATAAAATTTAAGATCCCTAAAATAAAAGTGAAAACATTCAATACTTATGTAAGAAAATTTTAAAACTGCATTACTTAATTTTATTTAAGAAATCAAGCTTTAAAATAAATTGATTTTCTTAACTTCCAAATTTAAAGTTAAACATTTCATAACTTTTATTCAAATACTAGAGAAAAGAATTTATCAAGTTTAAAACTATTTGAAAACAACTCATTTTTAAAGTCTATTTTAAACATTTAAACTTGTTCAATATTTTTAAATTTACAAAACTATTTTGAATTCAATCTGGATTCAAAGTAAACCTGAAAACTATATTTAGACTTGATTTCAAAACTCAATTTAAATCTTGCTTAAAATTTAAAATTTCCATTTTAAAACTTTGAATTCAAAAATTAATTTGAATTCAAATTTAACTTTGCATTTTAAAAACCCTGTTTTAAAAATCCTACTTATAATTTGAATTTCATTAAATTTTAAAAACTGCATAAGGTCAGGTTTAGAAAAACCTAAAGCTAACACCTACCCGAGACCACCCATAACAACTTCGAGTAGAAGTCCTATATGCTTCGAGACAGAATCACGAAAACCCGAGTGGAACTTCGAGACAAAAACCCTGCAAAACTCAAAAGTTCATCAGAACTTATATGTGCACGGTGCATATGCACGGGCACTCTGACGAACTCCAGCCATCATCCCACTCTTTACCAAGTCGCCAACCACCATCCCACATGATCACGACCTTCCAATAACCCATTGCAGTTCGAAATCAAAATCCAGTAAATGAAGCAACCTGGAACACCACTGTACCCAAAAACCCAAAACCTGTCAACGGCTAGAAAATCCACCTCCGATCATCTGATACACCGCGACTCCGGCCATAGCTCCATCTACGACCTCTCTTCCCATCCCCTAAATATTGAATCACTCGATGCAACATAGATGAAGAGAAGCAACAAAGTTACTACATCCAGCAAAATTAGGGTTAGAACCTGGAAACCACTATTGCCATCACCTCCCACCTCTGATCATCTACTTGAAATTTTTCCCTCACTCTCCAATCAGCACTCCACCTCCAAGAAGAGCCAAAACTTCCAAAATCCACTAGATCACCATATAAACCCAAAAATCACTATTCTGCTTAAAACAGAAATCCGCACACAACAGTTTATTTAAAAAAATTGATTTATGTCTTAAAATTCCTGATTTCATATGGGCATTCATATTATGACCCTGATTTAACAATTTAAGAAGTTTGAAATTTTTCTTATTGAAAATATAGATTGGTGTTAGTGTTTCAAAGGCTATAGGTTTTTCAATTTAACTTGATTTACCTAAATCATAATTTACAGACCTAAATTTATACTAAACAAACATATTTTGTTTACATATTAATTTCTAACAGAAATCAAACAAATTGATAAGGTATTTTATTAAAAACTTAGTTTAAAATATAAACAGGTAGGCAGATACCTGACAATAACAACCCATATGTATATTCATACATATACACCCAGAACATCATCACAATTCAATCATACAAGCTTGCTTATTACTATCAATACACATGCACAGATAACATACGCTTTTTGCATTGTGAGGTTACTCACTTCTAAAAGAAACAGAGCAGTTTCATCCAGATAGTTTTCTGATTCTTTTTTTTAAAACAAGCATGAATTAGAACTTGAGTTCTCTGAAAAACTTGTTTAGCATTGCTTTTTAAAAGGTAAGAACTGTTTTTAAAAATAGAAGCTTACTCACCTAATTTAGAAGAAGAAGAAGATAACCAATTTCAAATGCATTATCCTAGCACTGCAATTTGAATCTGCATGTTAAATCTGCTGAGTGCAAGTTGAAAATCTGGGTTTTACTTCCATTTTGATTACTGTTGAAGTTGATTTTTACTTGTTGTTGTTGTAGGTTTTTGAAACTGCATGCAGACCCATCTTCATATGCTTGAGTTGTACTTTAATTTGATGTTGAAAATTGCTTTCATATTTGCATATTTTAACAGGAATTGGGTTTTGCAGATTTTTGATTGAATTCAGTTTCTTTAAATCTGATTTCCAGATTCACTTGAAGAAAATTGTTATGAACTAAATCAATTTGCAAGGTTTTCTTATCTGAAATAATTAACTATTTTCAAAAATGAATTAACATGCCACTTGTTATCTAATGTTATAGATTAAGTACAAGTGTCATCTCTATGTATTAAAAACTAAACACACGTACAATTTAAATTTAAAAGAAATTTCTTAATTTATAAATGTTTTTAATCTTTCTAAATCAATTTCTAATTTATGTTATCATATTTTTAAACGTTTATCTATTTTTAGCCTTTAATTGATTACATGAAAACTTCCTTTATAAAATTACACATTTTAATGTTTGTTTGAATATTTTAAAATAATATTTTTAAAACTAAATTTTCAAAAGAGAAAATTTTAAAAAGAAAAGAATTTTGAATTCGATTTTATTCCAAAGTTTTCAAACTAAAAAATTATACTCTAATATATAAAAACTAAGTTTATTACTAAAGAAAAAAATTAAAATAAAACAAAATAAACTTTTATTATAAAATACAATTTAAACTATTATATTTTTAAACAAAACAAATATTAACTTTAATTACTTTAAAGATATAAGATAGATTTTTAAATCAAACTTTTGAAAAGTTTTCAACACTATTTTAAATCAAATTAACCAATTTAAAATTTATACATCTATACATATATATAAATTTGAAAATATCTTTATTAAATTTAAATTAAAATTAAAATCAAAACTCCTATTTACAATGTATACACATATATACATTATAAATAAAATATCCTTTAAATTAGCTTAGAAAGATAATTCTATCATTTAAATGTTTTTAACTTTTGAAAAGAATAAAATTCCCAAATTAAATTATCATTATTATAAATTTTGAAAAGAATATCATTTGACAAATTAAATAATTATTAATCTTCAAAAGATAACTCTTGTTTGAATTTGATTATTAAATCAATATTTCTCATTTTAAAATAATTGTTAATGAAATTATTAAATAAATATTGCCTAAATTTCCGGGACATCACATTCCTCCCCCCTTAAAAGAATTTCGTCCCTGAAATTTAAAAGCAAAGGTAATTTAATAATCTCATAAAGATTTTAAATTTAAAATAGCAAACATATGCTATCAACCAAATACTAGCAACCATAGCAACCAATTCAAACAAATGATTCTAACTATCCAGAAAAAATTCTAGATAGAATTGCCTAGAGTTTCCCAGGCACAAACACAAGGACACTCGCCCTATAGAATCTAAACTGGCTACACCACTCAGGATCTACAAATCTAAATAGGACACTGGACAGACAAGTCCTGATCAACTTCCAAATCTCTCAGAGCTACTGATTCTAAAATCAGTGATAAACCATACACGTTTTCCCTCAGAGATACGTGAAAAACAAAACAAATTCCAGCCATCCGAACTGGAAATTCAATCATGTAGATCCAACACTTAACTCTTAAGAGAAGACAGAAAGATCCAATCTCTTATCCACACATCTCTCCTGTCGATCCTGGGTTGCCTCCAACCTTCTAGATCAATCAAATCCACCACACAAAACTCTACTACACAAACATCAGAAGACTCCAAACATACTACTCATATTCTGAAAACAGAACAGATGCACAAGACAACCAAGCCTCCAGATCCAAAAATGCATTTCCTGTAGAAAGCCTCTGATCCAAGACAAAACTCAAATTCTCAAAGAATCGGTTGCTTCTATTCTGGAATAGCTGCCACTATGCTTCCGCTGCACAACTCTGATTCGAGAATGATGTTGATTAACACAAGTACAAACTTGATCAATCCACTCCGGAACATTGTTCATCAAACTCCATAAAATCTCAGTGACCTATCCGATTCGGTCACAAACACCACAGTAAAAATTCAACCAGAATTCTAGATCTGATCAATCCTGCCGGCTAAAACAGATCTCACTCTCAAAGAACCTCCAACTAAGCTAAACCACTGGTAAAGCTCCAAGAACCAAGTCGAAACAAAACTCAATCTCTTGATACAAATGCAAACCTTAACTCCTTCGAATATATCCGAAAAGTACCAAACCACTTCGATGAATCAAACATCCTCTAGAGATGCTTCAGTCCAAACAAAGATTACTCGGAGAACTTCCGAACCATTGCAAGTCACTTTTGCGATTCCACTCAGTTCAGATTCCAAGAAAACCATTCTCACTTCAACAAATCAGAACATCTAAAACCTTCTAATCCAAAGAAGAAACTAGTGGTCAACCTTCAACCACAAACATCACACCCAGCTGACCTTCCAGAAGAAATGGACAAGCTCCACCATTGGCCTGGCCTACTGACAGAAGAATCACAGAGACTTCTAAACCATTGAAGAAACGGGCTACTCTACTGCTGTCAAAGACATCTTATCCAAAAGCTCATCGAATCACAAAGCTACATCAGCCACTTCCACCATAGAGCCTTCAGTAGACAGATATCCTTCAGGAAACTCGCTTCCAAACCAATCACAAAACACTCTGCCAAACTGAGTCTCAAACTCAAATATAGACAGAACTCCTTCCTAAGGTTGCCAAGACCATCACTAGCTTTAGTACTCCCGACTGATCCAAACTCAAGAAGATCCACTCACACGAGTGCAACCAAGCTTACATCCAAAGATAAACTCCGAATCTCAAAAAGATATCCTTCAGAGATCGGTGAAATCCTTCACACCAAACTACAAAACTACTCAAGATACCCAATAATGCCCTAGCAGATTCACTTCCAACCTCAAGCACTCGGATTCCAACCATTGTTAGTTGTGTTACACACACCACTACCCTATCTACCTTTAGAACTTATATTGGAAAAACCGAACAGGTAACCCAATCAAATAGGTAGAAATAAATAAATAAATAAATAAATAAATATATATATACATATTCAAAATTACAAATACGCTCTCTCAAGAAGGACACCACTCCAGAGTCTAGGTATTCGCTCAACCTAGTGCTCTGATACCATAATATAACGACCCGCCTTTCATTCCATAGAAAGAATAATCATTAAGAATAAAGAAAGGGATAGAAAAGAGAAAAGATAGAAAAGAAAGAAATAGACAACATCAGAATCTCACAGCGGAACGAATAAATTATGTTATATCACATAAAACATTACATAGTATCGTATACATCAGAGTTTACAGCTAAAACAACACCAACTAAACAGTTATAAACACCTGTCTAGCAATTACAATTCAAGTACGTTAGAGAAAACAGATACAACTCAAACGCATCGGAACCACAATATATATCTACACGCTGAAGCCTCCTGCTCCATTTCTCCTCTAGAACTCGTTAAAGCAATCCTGAATCACTTGACTACTCATACGTAATATGAGTACCCAAGAGTTTAATAAAAAAGAAAATAAACACTCGGGTCAGACAGGGGTCTGGTGTGAGTAAACGGGTTTAAAGTTGCTTAACTTTGAAAATCCTTTGAAACAAAAGGGTATCACGTAAGACTTCCCACACATAAACATGGAAAAGTTTTTACCTTACGCTAACCAAAACATTTGATAGGAAATCCAGTGATATTATAATAGTGTCTAGGGTTTTCAAAATAAAATACAGAAATAGCTGGAATGCTTACATCTCACGTTCCAACATAGTTGGGCACAATCAAAACCGTACAGGCACTTATTGGATTATGGATTCCATTAATGGCAGGGCTACTAGGGTACCGCCTGTCACAGTACGTGGCCTAGATCACCGTACCGAGGAGTACGCCCGCTCCCTTGCAACACAAAGCCGGAACCATACCTTACTGGACAGTCCCGAACAAGACCACCCCGCAGATTGGCCATCGCCAACTGCCACACAACCGAAATATAAAGGGACCTCTAGACAGGGGAAAATCTCGTCCTACTTGGGCATGACCCACTTAGCCTTGCTGCACCTTCCCTGTTTTAGCCATTCCCGGTTGATGAGGCTTGAGGCTATGATTACCTTTATAGAACATATCAATCTTAGAATGCTCATCGTCCACCTGACGATGTTCTGAAAGCATTCAATCCATACAAGTTCGTTCCGGGTTCGAACGAAATCGAAGGCATTATCTCGTTACACTCATATTGTAATCACCCTCAGAGTTAACGATGATAATCCTTGCACTCTGAATCACTATCTCGAACCTGAAAGTATTATTCCGTCAAACTCATCATGGAATCACCCTCAAAGTTGTACTGACGAATGGTTCTTACACCTCGAGTCTTCACTCTTCACTTGATATTCACGACCTAACGTTTAATTTGGATCGATGTGGTTTTCGGAATTCCAAATTTGGAAATCCGATCCCGGTCTCATCGAAACCAAACGTCATTTTAATGTCTAACTGATTTTAGCTTGAACAGTTAATTCAATTCATCATTATCTATTTACACACAGATAGATAAATTACATATCACAATAGATAATAACATTCATCATAAACAGATAATCTGTATCATCGTCACAAACAGATAATCATCACAACTAAATAATCCATATTATCATACTTTAACTAAGTATCCATATCATATAGATACTACTCATCTCATTACTGAGATCACAACCATCCAAAGCAATATCAATGTCATCCATAAGCAATGATTTGTTAACCATTATCTATAATTAATTTAAAATGAATTAAATTAATTACTACTATCTCTAATTAATTTAAAATAAAACAAATTAATTATCACATCTATAAATCCTGCTTATATATCCATTAATTAATTAACCTAGTTAATTAATCATTTTCTAAGTATTCAACTTGATTAAACTCATATGATTAATCATTCTCTAATTACAATAAGTAATTAGTCTTTAATTAATTTCACAAAATTAATTAACCTTAATCATAAGTAATTGATCATAATTACTTCATTTATTAATTAATTATAATTAATTACATTTATCCTTAATTAATTATAATAATTAATCACTTAATTAATTAATTATTACTTAATTAAACAATTCTTAATTACATCATTAATTATATTAATTAATGATCTCTAATTTATTTTTAAATCAATTACTTATTTAAAATTAATAACATTTAGTAATTAATCTAAATTCAAAATACAATTATTAATAACATTTAATTAATATTAAATCCAGTAATTAACTACCCTTAATTACTCATAATAAATTAATTATTCCATAATTAATTATCTTCATTAATTAATTCCTTAATTGATTAAAAAAGTAATTACCCAAATTACTTTATCAAAAATCATCTTTACTAATTACATTCCAGTAATTTTCATTTATTACTTCTCAAAGTAATCATGCTCCATTAATTACATTAAGTAATTACTCTCATTAAATCATCAAATGATTATCTTAAATTAATTAAACTAAATTAATTAACTTAAACAAATCACATTATCAAAATTAATTACAATAAGTAATTAATTACTTAATTACTTTTATCAAGTAATTAATCTTGACAAATTACAATTGACTATATTCAATTAATTAATCCAATTAATTAACAAAAATTATTACATTAATTAATTACTTAATTATCATTGGATAATTATCTTTATTAACTAACAATATTTCTATAATTACTTTCTTAAAAAAATTATCTTATATTAATTATCATTAATCATCACTAATTAAAAATTAATCTAAATCATTATTTAAAATCAAATAAATAAGTAAATACTTAATTATCTTAATTATTTCCAAAATAATTCATTTACTTATTAACGACTTCATTAACCTTCAAATGTATTTAAAACAATACATTTCTAAATTAAATTCAAATTCCTTTTTAAAATTTAAGATTTAAAATGTTTAACTATATAAACATTTATCCAAATTTAAATAAAATTTAAAATCCCTAAAATAAAAGTGAAAACATTCATTACTTATGTAAGAAAAGTTTAAAACTGAATTACTTAATTTTATTTAAGAAATCAAGCTTTAAAATAAATTGATTTTCTGAACTTCCAAATTCAAATTTAAACATTTCATAACTTTTATTCAAATACTAAAGAAAAGAATTTATCAAGTTTAAAACTATTTGAAAACAACTCATTTTTAAAGTCTATTTTAAACATTTAAACTTGTTCAATAGTTTAAAATTTACAAAACTATTTTGAATTCAATCTGGATTCAAAGTAAACCTGAAAACTATATTTAGACTTGATTTCCAAACTCAATTTAAATCTTGCTTGAAATTTAAAATTCCCATTTTAAAAACTTTGAATTCAAAAGTTAATTTGAATTCAAATTTAACTTTGCATTTTAAAAACCCTGTTTTAAAAATCCAGCGTAAAATTTGAATTTCATTAAATTTTAAAAACTGCATAAGGTCGGGTTTATTAAAACCTGAATCTAACACCTACCTGAGACCACCTACAACAGCTTTGAGTAGAAGTCCTATATGCTTCGAGACAGAATCACGAAAACTCGAGTGGAACTTCGAGACAAAAACCCTGCAAAACTCAAAAGTTCATCAGAACTTATATGTGCACGGTGCATATGCACCGACACTCCGACGAACTCCAGCCATCATCCCACTCTTCACCAATTCACCAACCACCATCCCACATGATCACGACCTTCCAATAACCCATTGCAGTTCGAAATCAAAATCCAGTAAATGAAGCAACCTGGAACACCATTGTATCCAAAAACCCAAAACCTGTCAACAGCTAGAAAATCCACCTCCGATCATCTGAGACACCGCGACTCCGGCCATACCTCCATATACGACCTCTCTTCCCATCCCATATATATTGAATCACTCGATGCAACATAGATGAAGAGAAGCAACAAAGTTACTACTTCCAGCAAAATTAGGGTTAGAACCTGGAAACCACTATTACCATCGCCTCCCACCTATGATCATCTACTTGAAATTTTTCCCTCACTCTCCAATCAGCACTCCACCTCCAAGAAGAGCCACAACTTCCAAAATCCACTAGATCACCATATAAACCCAAAAATCACTATTCTGCTCAAAACAGAAATGCTCACACAACAGTTTATTTAAAAGTTTTGATTTCTGTCTTAAAATTCCTGATTTCATATGGGCATTCATATTAAGACCCTGATTTAATAATTTAAGAAGTTTGAAATTTTGCTTATTGAAAATATAGATTGTTGTTAGTATTTCAGAGGCTACAGTTTTTTCAATTTAACTTAATATACCTAAATCATAATTTACAGACCTAAATTTATACTAAACAAACATATTTTGTTTACATATTAATTTCTAACAGAAATCAAACAGATTGATAAGGTATTTTATTAAAAACTTAGTTTAAAATATAAACAGGTAAGCAGATACCTGACAATAACAACCCATATGTATATTCATACATATACACCCAGAACATCATCACAATTCAATCATACAAGCTTGCTTATTACTACCAATACACATGCACAGATAACATAAGCTTTTTGCATTGTGAGGTTACTCACTTCTAAAAGAAACAGAGCAGTTTCACCCAAACAGTTTTTTTGATTCTTTTTTTTTTAAACAGGCATGAATTAGAAATTGAGTTTTCTAAAAAACTTGTTTAGCTTTGCTTTTTAAAAGGTAAAAACTGTTTTCAGAAATAGAAGCTTACTGACCTAATTTAGAAGAAGCAGATAACTAATTACATATACATTATCCTAGCATTGCAATTTGAATCTGCATGTTGAATCTGCTGATTGCAAGTTGAAAATCTGGGTTTTACTTCCATTTTGATTACTGTTGAAGTTGATTTTACTTGTTGTTGCAGGTTTTTGAAACTGCATGCAGACCCATCTTCATATGCTTGAGTTGTACTTTAATTTGATTTTGAAAATTGCTTTCAGATTTGCAGATTTTAACAGGAATTGGGTTTTGCAGATTTTTCCTTGAATTTGGTTTTCAGTTTCTGTAAATCTGATTTCCAGATTCAATTGAAGAAAATTGTTATGAACTAAATCAATTTGCAAGGTTTTCTTATCTAAAATAATTAATTATTTTCAAAAAAGAATTGACATGCCACTTGTTATCTAATGTTATAGATTAAGTACAAGTGTCATCTCTATGTATTAAAAACTTTAACACATGTACAATTTAAATTTAAAAGAAAATTCTTAATTTATAAATGTTTTTAAATCTTTCTAAATCAATTATTATAAATTTTGAAAAGAATATCATTTGACAATTTAAATAATTATTAATCTTCAAAAGATAACTCTTGTTTGAATTTGATTATTAAATCAATATTTCTCATTTTAAAATAATTATTAATGAAATTATTAAATAAATATTGCCTAAATTTCTGGGACATCACATAAACGCTATATTAAAATGTAATTTAAATAAATATTTAACCAAACTATATTTTAATAAAATCAAACTTAATTATTAAGCTTATTTTATATTAAAACAAATTTATGCGTAGCTTAAAATAAAAAATTTAACTATATATAAAATAACATTTATATAATATCTAAAATCAATATTTATATAGAACCATATATTTCCTTCCAAAACCATAGTAATCATTTCAAATTATTTATATATAGACAACGGTGTTTGTATAAAATTTTCTATCCTATGGTCAAGTGATATAGATATTTATCATTTCAATTCGCAATTTAAATATATACTGGGTATATATATCTTTTCAACCCGCAGTCCCAAATTCAATTCAATGAAAAAACCTTATGTTTATCATTTCAACCCGTAACGATTTTCTCCTACTCTATTGATCGTTCGGGTATGCATCATTATAACCCATAGTGAATTCTATACTAACAAGGAATTTACAGAGTGATAACATATATGATAATAATATAATGGGCATATATCATCAATATAAATAACAAATAAAGGTGTCAGATGTCAAAGGTGTATAGATAGCATATAATGGCATACATATATAATAATGTAAATAACTAACATCAACATATTTCAATTGTCGTTCCTATTGAAATCAAATTTAATAAATATAAGAACATTAATCGTGAGTGAATACTCACCTTTCGAGGCTAGAGATGAACAAGGATGAGAAGAGTTACGAACCCAGCACGAATTCCAAAGCGAAACCAGATTGGCACGAATACCAAGAACAGAGCTGATAACAGAAATCAATGGGAACGAGTCAAATTAGCTTGACATAAAATTTAGACGAGATGCATTTTATATTATTAATTTCCTTAAACCCAATATTTAATTCAAAATACATATTCCTTTTTAAATAAATCATAAATTTAAATGTATATATATACATACACATTGAAATCAAACATATATACATATTATATTTTAATTCAATATATATACCGTGAATAAAATACTCTTTTAAATTATACAAACTTATATATGGGCACGAAAACTACTATATACTATGTACACATAACATGACTCATTTATACATATAATTATTTAACATACTATAATATATACATATTTTTAAACATATACATCATATGCATGCGTATATATAATATATAAAATAAACCAATAACGTATGCAGACAACATAAACACTTATACTAAGATTTATGTAAATAAACAAACATATAAACTTGTCTAAATATGCAGATCTTATAATATATAAAATTCTATATAAACAGAGCTTATAAATCATAATCAATATATCCTATATAATATACATACAAAATGTATAAACCTTTTACTTTATATACTTATAAAATAGAAACTATATAAACTAAAATAAAAAACAATATAAATTACGTTTAAACCAGTATATATAATTCAATCTTTGAACAAAGATAAGTAAACAATATATATATATATATATATATATATATATATATATATATATATATATATATATATATATATATATAATCGAACAGATTTTTAAATAAACTTACAAAATATAATATGTATATATATATATTATAACTTGTAGAATAATACATAGGCTTATGTATACAACACTAAGTTTTAGAACAACCGAATATACACAAACAACTAATAAACCATATATGCAGTAGACTTAATAATGTCACCTATATATAGAGCTGTAACTTATGTATATAAAATAGCCTTATAGGAAACATAATAACGTATATCTATATAGAAACTTATAAAATATATAATATAGCTAACAAATTCTATAATCTATCACTACAAGAAATTTGATTTTTAGTGGCGCTCAAAAAAAGCTACAAAAGTTCTGGTGGTGTTTTGATAAACGCCGCTAGAAAACATGCGACTAAAAATCCATGATTTTTTGTTGCATTTATTTTAACGCCACTATAAATGAATTTTTGGCAGCATTTTTTAAACGTTACTAAAGATCTTTTTTACAGTGTATAAGAAACGCCACCGAAAAGGTGTCATTTACTATCTTATTTTTTGTTGCGCTTATTATTATTTTTTGCAGCGTTTTTTCTACGCCACCATATGTTTCGATTTTATTGCCTGCTATTCCACGACTACTTCTGATTTGCCTCCAATTCAAGTACTTCAAAACTTATACAATAACGTAATATATAAACACATACACATTCAAAAATAACACATTCAATGAATCACAATAACAAAACAAAAGCAATTACATAATCACCACTATAACGTAACATTAGTGTCAAGACAAAAGGTTAACCGTACGTTTACACAACCAAACTACCATAAACAGTTTCATAATAGTACATGGAGCTAAAGTAGTGCTGCTACCATACATACTAGTTTCATAATAGTTTCATAACAGTTTTAATCAACCAACTACATACATGTGCTGCTACCATACCAAAAACCAGTGCTACTGCTTGAATTCTTCACAAACGTTTATCTACCTATAAACAATAATAATCATGTTACTAAATATTTGTAAGGTGAAGGTATCAAAGAATAATCATGTTACCTGTAAATGTTTATCTACCTGTAAACAATAATAATCATCTGAAGTCATTTGCTTTAGAATTACATAAAAAAAAATAACTGTAAAATTATCACGCTGTATAAAGAGGATTTATATATATGAATTACCTGATATGTACTATCATCAAGTAATACATAATTGTATAAACAATAAACATTTGTCCATGAGTAGCGGTTAACTGACGAAGGCATGCTGCCATTTTATTTGTGAAGTTTACTGTAGAACTTAAGGAGTATAGACTAATATCATAGGTGTAATTCCATTTTAATTTATCTGTGCCCATATTGGTTTCTTGAATGCATTTGGTTGTTTAAAAAAAATACAGAAAAAATACAAATATTTATCTTTTCTGTTTGTATATTTATTTGCTTGAATGTATATTTATTTTCTTCAAACGTCCATTCTTATAAGTTAAAAACATTTACATAGTATAATTGATTCCAACTCTGCATACATAAGGAGAAAATATGTTAATTACTTATGAAGATTGGCAGTGTGCTCACCTTTGGGTTCATTTTTGAAATTATGATCCTACGTATAAATATGCATGAGGTGTAACCATTTTGCTTTTGCTTTTAACCTTTTCAGTTATGCAGCCACCTCACCATGTACCAAACACAATGGAAGTTGTGCAGCTTGGATTAGAATTGCAAGAATGCTGCCTATTGATATGTTAATTACATTGACCAGGTCATTGTTGAGCTACAAGGAAACAAAATTTATCACAAATAGTTAGTAGTCTTAATTTGCTCTCTCTTTATAGAACAATCAAGTCTTCCAACTATTGAATTTGACAGTAATATAATTCGTATGCTGCATATTCAGCTTCACATTCCTTAAACATAATGGATGTTTAATATCCTATTAATTCATACAATATATGTCAATGGTATTTAACAGTAAAATTATGCAGTGTCATGAAATAAAAAGTAATAAGAGCTATAATGCATGTATTTAAGTTGTGTAATCCATTGTATTGCATCCATTGAATGTAGCATGGTCATAACTAAACCAGAATCATTCATAACTGACTCAAGCACTAACAAAATCAAAAACCAGAATCATTCATAACTCTCTTATTTGTCATAATTATGTGTAGTTTTCTTGTAGTGATTATAGTTTGTTCCAGGTAAATTGACAGGAAGTGAGATAGTTCCAGTAACCAGTTAGTCTTACAAGAGCACATTATATCAAGAAAAGTAAAATTTACTTACCAAATATCATAGGGAAAGAATGAAGTTCAATGGGTTCATCAGGTGCACCAAGAAACGCCAATGTACCTCTGATTTTAAGCAACTTAAGAAATGGTACAAGTGAATGCGGCATGTTGCTGGTTGTGTCAGTAACATAATCAAAACGCTTTGCTGCAGCCTATGGATATAACAGTGCAATAAAGATCGCCACATTATTAAGAAACCAATTATCATCAAATATCATATTTGATGACAATGACTATTTATACATTGATAAGGTATCCAACTCCAACTCGGTCACATACCTTGAAATTGCAGTTGAGGCAGCAAACGATTATGTATCGAACTCCAACTCGGTCACATACCTTGAAATTGCTCGCATTTCCTACTACTTTAGCGACTACACCTGTTATCTCGTACCTGTATACGATTTATTTATTAATCAACCGGATAGGATTGTACATCTGTATACGATTATAATTAACAGCGCATAAGGTCTTGCCCATGTGATCTTAAGCTAGGCAATGCTGATAATAACAAACAGTGCATTTATTCCGACAGCAAACGGATACATTATTATATGCAATATGTGTTGCGCCTCATGTTATCATAAAAATATATATTGTAATGAAAATACTTCAGAATACTTTGTTAGTATATACATACCTAGGAACAAGGGATAATTGGTGACAGCCCACTCATTTTTACGCTAATACCAGTAGATTTATAGCATTTAGTGAATAACATAAAACTAAAGAAGAAAAAGGCATAGCATATGAACAAGTAAAATGGCAATTCAGTTTTAAACCGCCACAATTTCTTCCTAAAATGAAAGTCAAAATGAGATTATTCATATGATTAAATAAACAAACAAATCACGCAAACCGTATGTATGATAAATAACACACCAAATCACATAACAGAATTACCCGTCACCACCACTGATGAACAAGCACTCCATTGTCTCTCAAAGAAGAAAACAGCTCCAAGCACTGGCCATATGTATATTCATACTTTGGAGACCTTTTCCCAGGACAACACCTTTGCCGTCTATTGTAATGGCATTCAAGAAACAACTCATCGATCAAGCAAATTGCACCACTCTCAAACAACCTTGGTATAATATCGAATTCTGTCCCTTCAATATCCATCTTCATAACCACGAAATCTTTTTCACTGACAGTGCTCTTCAACCACTCAGCCAAATCAAAACCTTGAATCAAATGCATATCTCCTACCGATTCTCCATCTAATGGCAACCCAGTTGGTCGAATTCTACCCATTCCCTTCCCTCCTTTCTCATCGCTTTTCATATCTTTCTCATGATTCACCTCAAAAGACAATGTTTCGTTCCTAACCCATGCAGCAAAAGGAAGCAATATAATCCCTTTCTTCGTTGAATACTCTTTACGAAAAGCTTTATCAGCCTCTATTGCATATATTTCAAACGTATGATTCTGTTTTGGGTACTGCTTTTTAAACCAGCTACCAATGCTTGATCCGTAACTTCTTGCTCCTACATCAATGTAAATGTATCTTCTCTTGAAACTAATATCAACTACTGCTGGAAGGTACTTGATTAAACGTAATCAGATAAGTACGCATTCTGCAATAATGTATCTTTACGCTCACATCATCTGCACCATTTTCTCTGTTGATTAAACGTAATCAGATTCGTAATCAGATAAGTACGCATTATAAATATATTGAATTACTACCACGGGTAAACAGCCCTATAACTAAATAACTGAAACAAATGCTTACTTGAGTAAAAATATATGCTTGCACTAAATCAAGAGATTTGTTCAACTTACTTGAATTATATTCAGAAGCAAACCCAGATGATGACATAGGAACTATCCATCATTATTGTATCTGCCATCACCACTGCACAACTCCTCCTTCAAACAACACGTAACCACCCATCAGACAACAGAACATCCACAAAACAACTGCAGCAACTTCCAACACCCTACTGCCCACCTTTCTTCTACATTACCCCACAGCAGTCACAAAGATATCCTCCACACGGCCTTGCTTCACAACCTCTTCCATGTACACAATTGCCAAGAATCAAACACTGCCTCGACCTTCCACATCATGCCCCAACAAAACATTCGAACCACAAACATCCAAGTTCAGCTCCTTGCCTACCAATCAAGTTCACCGCCAAGAAAAAAAAACAAATTCCAACATGCAACTAGTTAATCGACTTCACCAATACAACCAATCAATCGACTTCACCAATACAACCAGTTCAGCCCCTACCACCGAGTTACCACCTGAACTTCTCTGTTACACGTCCAGGCATATAAGTTTCTGCAAGTGAAATAATCAATCGACTTCACCAATACAACCAGACAACCATACATGTTTCTGCTACTTCGTGCTCTGCCTACCACCATACAATCAATCGACTTCACCAATCGCCAATAACTCTGCCACTTCATAACTCCACAGGGAACCGTGACTTCTCAACTTCAATCGAACCTCATCTCTGCCGTCTCCAGTACGCCTCATCCAAACCGCATCTCCAAATCACTACGCAACCGCAACTTCACCCAAAAAATATACCATGCACCTGAATTACTGAACAAAACCACTCAAATTCGAGACCTTGCAGCGAGAATCGATCAACCCATCAATCCCCTGAAAACTATCTTCTGAAATTTGAGGTTGATTTTGATTTTTCGATTCTGAATCTGGGATTTCAAAAATTGCGTTGATACAAGAATTCAGAAAAAAATAACAAGAGGCAGGCTTTAAAAATCGAATTAAGAGAAACCACCTTTTGCATATTCGTAGGTTTAGAGAGAAATCGCCTTTTGTAGATTTGAATATTAGGACAAATTACCTTTTGTCGATTTGAATATTAGGAGAGAAATTGGTTTTACAGAAAATTTTATTTTCTGAGAAAATGCAAATTTTAGATTGCAAAATTATTATTTTGATTTAGGGTTGCTTATTTTGGGGAAAGAGTTGAATAGCAAGGCGGTAATGTTTTGGGATACGTTTATTTGGGTAAACGAGGAATTTTTTTGTAAAGGCGGGAAGAAATATTTTTTGTTGCATTTATATAATAAGGTGAAATATTATTAGTTGCATTTACGTTCAAACGCCACCAATTTTTGCAACCAAAAGCCAATTTTCTTGTAGTGTATATAAATTAATATTATATAAACTATACATACATGTGACAGTCCTGCCATACTATACTTATTATATCAAGCAACAGAAGCTACAGACTTTAAGTACGCGAAAACTGCTTTTACATGCATACATTCCTTAATATAATATGATATATAAAAAATATTATCAATATATATTTTCCGACAAAAAGGCAAACAAGATTTCCAGAAAAAATATAAAGTATATATATACAGAAAAATAAAATGCATACGTACTATATACAATTACTACCATATCAAATAGTCACTTATATACAGTAAAATATGTACCTCTTCTACATGTACAAGCTTATACAAGCTTATAACTGCGTTATCTAATAACCACTTATATATAATGTATAAACAAAACTCATTTAAATACACACACACACTGTTCAATCCCATACTTGATAACACATACATCTATACCACTCATTATATAGCACATCTACATAGATTATGCAATATGACTTATAACATATGTATATATATAATATAAAATATACCTTAAATAATACATATATACAGAGGAGCTCGGTGAGGGGATGTCGTGGCGGCTGAGAAAAATGACGAGATGATCGGCGAAGAAGCTGACGTGGGCAAGCGTTGCCATCACCGTGCATGGCTTGGCAATGAAAAATAGCAAGAGGGCTTTGGGCACAGGCGGAGCTAGGTGTGCGGCAAGCAGATGATGGTGGGAGGCTGATGTTGTCGTAGCCCATGGGTTGCTCGAGGCCGAGGACAGCAAGTGGAGATGGATGTAGAGATGTCAGGCGGTGGTCGGTGCTTAAAAGAAAGTGGGAGAGAGGAGATTGAAGGTAGCCATGTAGCTAGCATCAGGTGGTTACGAAAGAAATAAAAAATGAAGGAGGCATACTTCTCTAATTATATGTTTGTTATCACATATATTACCAATATTTTTTTTTCAAAACATGTCAGCACTAAGAAGAAAGAAAAATGTAGAGGAGAAGGTTAGCAGGAGGAAGACTAGAAAGCTACAGGACAAAATATAATGATGTTATATATTATTATATTTCTTAAGTAATAACAGAAAAAGAAAAGAAGACAGAACGTTTAAAATGGAACGCATAGAAAAGGAACAAATCTGAAATTGTTGGAACCGATGTGGAAAAGCAAAAGTCACCAATTGAATTTTTGAATTTATTAATATGTGCACTGGCTATAGGTTTAAACATGGTAGGCAAATAAATGGTCACGAGAAGTTTTAAAAGCCAAAATTTCAGAACCGATACAGTTGACCGTTTCACGGTTTCCACGGAGTACCAGACCCCGAAACACACGAACAAATAGACTATGGAGATCAGCACGATGAGACGATCAAAACAGTATATAGATATTAGTGGTACGATCATCCGATCGAAAATCGATATCGGTACGAAAATGCTGCTATTTCGTCAAAAATAAGTTCGATGGAGCAATAACAGTCAAAATTTGAAGAAACAAAATATGACGCCTTGCTCAGAAGATGATTTACAATTTTTCTATTGAAAAATATCCAGGTTTGGAAAACATTTTTTTATCATCAAATATTAACTGATACAAATTGAAATAGAATTGTATAATAAAATAAACTCACATTTTAAGATGAAAATTTACAGTTTGTTACGTTCAATTAGACTTTTTCCAAATATCAAATTTTTATTTCCAAATTTTATTATTTAAAATTTCACAAAATTCAATTAATTAAATAAATAAAACAGCTAAAATTTACGGGTCGCTACACTCTCCCCCACTCGAAACTTTTCGTCCCCGAAAAGAAACGAGGTAGGAGAATGGAAACAACCGGAAAGAAAATAAATTGAAAAAACAAAATATAGCAATTAATTTAAACCATATAACTTCCAATTTAAATTAATTAATATTCAGTAGTTGAATTTTAAATTCAAGATATTTCATTGAGTTGATTTAATTTCAACTTATTAATATTGGATACCATGAAGGTTTCTTTCAAAACAGTATTTTCTTTAATTTGTCTTGTTTACTATCTAATCAACTATTATTCTGTTTATCACTGTTAACATTTTATAACTAAAATCTAAGTATATAACTATCACGCAAATTTTATTTATAAAATCATTGATCATCATTTTACATTGTAATTATTCAATTACATAGATAACTTCTGAATAATTTAGGTAGGTCATATTAGAATGAAATTGGGTATTATACAAGTAAAACTTTTCCCCAACTAAATTATTTCAAATTTAAGTATTTGTCCAAAATTTTGGCTTCATTTTAAAATTAAAATCACCTTTAACATAAATTTAAGAGTTAAATTTCTGATTAACTTCGAACAATTTATACACACACACACACACATATACATTTAGTGTCACATCAAATCTAAAATCATACCCCAATATATACAAATCAAGTCATATTTTAGAAATTCAAATCAAATTCATTTTCCAAAACAAAAGAGTAGCAAAGCTACAGGAAGGTCTCTCCACTTTGAAACTCGAAAATGAACGTCGATGATGCGACCGCCATTACCGAAATTATTTTCCAGCGACAAAGAAAAGAGCAATGATTTAAACATTTAAAATTCTTTGGAGATGATTTCTATTCGAAATTACTTTATATAAAATTCATTTTAAAATTTAAACCCAAAGTTTGAAATCACCGAAAATTAATTCTCAAATTCTCCATTACATTCATTTAAATTTCCAAATCAAATTATAAACCATATTTTGTAAATTCATTTATTTATATTATGCAATAGTCAATGGGGTACAAAACAATAAATGAAAATTAAATATTATCATTTCTGATAACAAATTCATTAATAATTAAATTTCAGGAAAATTTATACTTATATATAATATAATCATACAAAATTATTTTATTTACCAAATTTGAAAATAATATCGTGTTAGTTTGCTCTGCTCAAGTGTTTTGAAAATCCTATCGATAGCGTTGATCAGACGAATCGATCGAAAACCCAAATCAACATCAACAACTCAAACAACACAATATATATAAAATACTTTTAATATTAATTTACATATACACTTCCTCACACGACGATACAAGAATGGATTTCAAAGCGAGGATAGAGGTTTAAATTCGATGGACTCAAATCAAAGAGTATTTTGATTCGAAGATAGGTTCGAGACAAAGATAAGATGATTAAATAACAAAATAGGAAGATGGATAAGTTTATTAAATCGCGGGCAACATTAACCGGGTCAACCGTGACTTCGAGAACGAAATCGTTGTAGAATTCCGAGGCAAATCGATATTCGATCGCAAGAGATAGAATTTAGTCATAGCAGAAGATAGATAGCATCGTAAACCTAGGATAAAGAAATCTTCGATAAATTAATGCCTATTGTAAAGGAGTTTCATCCTTTTACAAATCATTTGAAGATTGGTGATACCGCCGATTTGTTATAGAGATTGTTTGAAGTGGAGTTATGGGATACTCAAAATCAAGAAGCACGAATAGGGAGAGAAAAGAATGGATTTTGGAACTTAGGGGAATGTTCCAAAATTCAAAGGAAACCGAGTCAAAAAGGAAGGGATTCAAGCTCGAACGAAAGTGATTCCATAATTAAATTTACCCTATATGTTGAGTTTTGCCTAAAAACAAAGCTCTGATACCAACAGTAACGACCTGATATTTTCAACTATTTGCATCCAAACAAGTCGCAATTGAATTGCTCAAAATACCAGATTGTAAGTTTATATTTGGAAAAACTCAGCATATACAGTAAAAAAATAATCATAGAATCACAGACACAGAGTAATATGACAATATGCAGCGGAAATAAAAGAATAGTAGTTCATAAAGCTACTATATATATAACAAAGTTAAACAACATACACAAAAGTCTCGAATACAATAGTCAAATACAAGATCAGAATACATCATTGGAATCAACTGAATATCTGGAAGCTGGATAGATAGCTGGATCTCCAAGCGAAGCCCCAACTCCAAAGGTAAGTCTCGAATACCGGTACACTCAGTCTGACCCGAGCGTAAAGCAAAACACAAAACACTCGAGTCAGGATCAACATTCTTATATTAGTAAATCCAACTCAAGTGAAATAACAACTGAAAATACAAGTAACTCAAAAGATGTTTGGGACAACCATCCTCTAAGGATCTGTTAAACTATTTATATGTACGCTAAGTAGATAATGCCTATTAGAAATATATAGTGTCAAAATAGTGTTAAGGCGTTACCATTATCCCCCTTAACACATTTTATATAAGCGTCATAGTCTATACAGCACTGTAAACTCCACCGTAAACTAGTGGGCTATCAGGGAGTAGTCCATAGGTATAACACAAAACAAATCATAGTGGTCGTGCATAAAGATACAAGTATGACAAGGCACATGAGGCAATACCCAAGGTAGTGATACTACCGTTTGCCTGATCTGGACTGGTGATAATGCATCGCCGCAACGATCGCAACACCGTGAAAGAACTCGCCCAATTCAAGGGTGCGCATAATTAAAAAACAAGTAATGAGTAGTTTAGAAGAAGCGTGTCCGCTAGAGGTGGCTAACCACGTAAGCTCGGCACGGCTCCTGTTTAAGTCATTTCAAATTTGACATAAGTGTCACGGTTATCCATTATCATTCTCTTTCTTCAAATCCAGCAACATAATCATCCCAACCACTTCATTTTGGACCACACTCCGCGTAAATAGTTATTAAAGTGCTTTTTGGTTTAGACAGAGAGTATGTCCCTAACCGATCCCGGACTCTTCAATAACTATGTAATTATTACACCGATTGGTCATTTATTAAACTTTCAAAATAGTTTATGTTTCAAAACCAAAATATCATTTGCCATTTCAAAACCATATCAATACGATATCACTTTCATTTCGAAACCAAACATGATATCATTTCCATTTAAATATATCAATCTCAAATATATCCATTTACGAAATCTTAGTACTTCAAAGTTATAACACTTTCTGAGTCAAACACTTTGGAAATCATAATACTTTGGAAATTAAAATTCAGAAATCATAATGATTTGGAATCATAATGATTTGGAATCATAACACTTTCCACTTAACTGTTTAAATATAAATAACAGTATATCTAATAAAATAGTTTCCAATTTAAAATAGTTCATATAAAAATAGTTGTAATTTAAAATAATTTATATTAAAATAATTTATATTAAAATAAATTTATAAAGTAACCTATATAAATAGTTTTAAATATAATTAAAATACTTTATATAATAAAATAGCTTCCTCCAATTTCACAAATCAATTCCAAGTCAACACCAACCCCAAAATTTCAAATTTAGTCAAATCTCAAATCATAAATTTCAATTCAATTCAGTTCTCAATAAACCATTATATCGATTTTAAATTCAGATTTGAACCACAAGTAAACCATTTAAATTTCGATATATTCCAAAGCTTTAAATATTTCATAATCTCAAAAATAAATTTGATAATCTCATATATATCTTAATTTAACTTTATTATTATTTTGGTTTTGAAATATTCACTTAATAAATCCAATATTATTTAAATAAACCCTCAAACTACAAATAAACTACATATTTCCTTCAACTTATTTTAACTTGAAATATCCATTTAAATCACCTTAACCAAAATCAAGTTATAAAATTTATATCCTTTAAAAATCATAAATTCAACAAGTTCCAAATCGATTTCTAACTAAATATATTTCTTAATTAAATACAATTTCAAATCAATTCAAATCTATCTTCTCAACCTTAATCTATTAAATCATTATAAATTCTATATTAAAATATAATTTAAATAAATTCTTAACCATGTTATATTTTAATAAAGTCAAACTTAATTATTTGGCTTATTTTATATTAAAACAAATTTATGCGTAGCTAAAAATCAAGAATTTAACTATATATAAAATAATATTTATATAATATCTAAAATTAATATTTATATAAAACCATATATTTCCTTCCAAAACCATAGTAATCATTTCAAATTATTTATATATAGACCAACGGTGTCTATATAAAATTTTCTATACTATGGTCAAGTGATACGGATATTTATCATTTCAATCTGCAATTTAAATATATACAGGGTATATATATATATACATATACATATATATATATATCTTTTCAACCTGTAATCCCAAATTAATTTAATGAAAATCGCTTGGATTTATCATTTCAACCCATAACGATTTTCTCCTATTCTACAGATCGTTCGAGTATGTATCATTTCAACCCATAGTGAATTCTATACTAATAAGGAACTTGCAGAGTGATAACAGATATGATAATAATATAATGGGCATATATCATCAATATAAATAACAAATAAATGTGTCAAATGTCACAGGTGAACAGATAGCATATAATGGCATATATATAACAATGTAAATAACTAACAGCGGCATATTTCAATTGTTGTTCCAATAGAAATCAAATTTAATAAACATAAGAACGTTAATCATGAGTGATTTCTCACCTTTCAAGACTAGAGATGAACAAGGATGAGATGAGTTACGAACCCAGCACGAATTCCAAAGAGAAACTAGATTGGTATGAATTCAACGACAGAGCTGTAGCAGAAATAAATGGGAACAAATCAAATTAGCTTGATATAAAATTTAGACGAGATGTATTTTATATTATTAATTTCCTAAAACCCAATATTTAATTCAAAATACATATCCCTTTTTAAATAAATCATAAATTTAAATATATATACACATTGAAATCAAACATATATACATATTATATTTTAAATCAATTTATATACCGTAAACAAAATACTCTTTTAATTTATACATACTTATATATAGGCACGAAAACTAATATATACTATATACTATAACATGACTCGTTTATACATATAAATATTTAACATACTATACTATATACATATTTTAAACATATACATCATATGCATGCGGATTTATATAATATATAAAATAAACCCATAACGTATGCAGACCACATAAACACTTATACTAGGATTTATGTAAATAAACAAACAAATAAACTTGTCTAAATATGCAGATCTTATAATATATAAAATTCTATATAAACAGAGCTTATAAATCATACTCAATATATCCTATATAATATACAAACAAACTGTATAAACCTTTTACTTTATATACTTATAAATAGAAACTGTATAACCTAAAATCAACAACAATATAAATTACGTTTAAACCAGTATATATAATTCAATCTTTGAACAAAGATAAGTAAACAATATATATATATATATATATAATCGAATAGATCTTTAAATAAACATATAAAATATAATATATATATATATATATACATACACACACATATATATATATATATATATATTATAACTTGTAGAATAATACATAGGCTTGTGTATACAACACTAAGTTTTACACAACAACCTTATATACACAAACAACTAATAAAACATATATGCAGTAGACTTAATACTGTCACTTATATATAAAGTTGTAACTTATGTATATAAAATAGCCTTATAGGAAACAAAATAACGTATATCTATACAGAAACTTATAAAACATATAACATAGCTTACGAATTCTATAATCTATATAAATTAATATTATATAAACTACACAAGAATGTGACAGTCCTACCATACTATACCTATTATATCAACCAATAGTAGCTGCAGACTTTAAATGTGCGAAAACTGCTTTTACATACATGCATTCCTTAATATAATACAATATACAAACAAAGCTTATCAATATATATTTTCTGGCAGAAAGGCAAACAAGATTTTCAAAAAAATATAAAGTATATATATATACAGAAAAATAAAATGCATACGTACTATATACAATTACTACCATATCAAATAGTCACTTATATACAGTAAAATATGTACCTCTTCTACATGTACAAGCTTATAACTGCGTTATTTAATAACCACTTGTATATAATATAATGTATAAACATAACTCATTTAAATATATATATATATATATATATACATATACATATACACTGTTCAATCCCATACCTTATAACACATACATTTATACTAGTTATATAGCACCGCTACATAGATTATGGAATATAACTTATAATATATATATATAATATAAAATATACCTTAAATAATACATATATACAGAGGATCTCGGTGAGGAGATGACGTGGCGGTTGAGAAAAATGATGAGATGATCGACGAAGATACTGACGTGGGAGAGCGTTGCCATCAACGTGCATGGCTTGGCAATGAAAAATAGCGAGAGGACTTTGGTTGCAGGTGAAGCTAGGTGTGTGGCAAGTAGATGATGGTGGGAGGCTGATGTTTTTGTGGCCACGTGGGTTGCTCGAGGCCGAGGAGAGCAAGTGGAGATGGACGAAGAGATGTCAGGCGGTGGTCGGTGCTTAAAAGAAAAAGGGAGAGAGGAGATTGAAGGTAGCCATGCAGCTAGCATCAGGTGGTTATGAAAGAAATAAAAAAATGAAGGAGGCATACTTCTCTAATTATATATTTTTTTCAAAACATGATAGCACTAAGAAGAAAGAAAAATATAGAGGAGTAGGTTAGCAGGAGGAAGACCGGAAAGCTACAGGACCAAATATAATGATGTTATATATTATTATATTTCCTAAGTAATAACAGAAAAAAAAGACGACAGAACATTTAAATGGAACGCATAGAAAAGGAACCAATCTAAAATTGTTGGAACCGATGAGGAAAAGCAAAAGTCACCAATTGAATTTTTGAATTTATTAATATGTGCAGTGGCTATAGGTTTAAACACGGTGGGCAAATAAATGGTCATGGGAAGTTTTAAAAGCCAAAATTTCGAAACCGATACAGTTGACTGTTTCATGGTTTCCATGGAGTACCGGAACCCGAAACACACAAACAAATAGAATACGGATATCAGCACGACGAGACGACCAAAACGGTATATAAATATTAGTGGAACGATCATCCGATCAAAAATCAATATTGGAACGAAAATGCTGCTATTTCGTCGAAAATAAGATCGACGGAGCAATAACAGTTAAAATTTAGAGAAACGAAATATGATGTCTTGCTCAGAAGATGATTTACAGTTTTTTTATAGAAAAATATTAAGGTTTGGAAAACATTTTATTACCATCAAATATTAATTGATATAAATTGAAATAGAATTGCACAATAAAATAAACTTTCATATTTTCAGATGAAAATTTACAGTTTGCTATGTTCAATTAGGCGTTTTCCAAATATCAAAATTTTATTTCCAAATTTTATTATTTAAAATTTCACAAAATTCAATTAATTAAATAAATAAAACGACTAAAATTTACGGGTCATTACAAAATGCTTGAGTTGGATCGAAGTGGTTTTTAGATAATTTATACTTATCCGATCCTGATCTCCTTGTAACTGCATGCGATAGTTCCCGTAAACTCAACCCCGATTTTTCGAAAATAATCAGACAATACATAGGAGCAGGGATCATCCCAAACCGTTTAAGTGGGCGGATCTCCTTATTAATTGTTTTAAGAGAACAAAATAAGATTTATACGCATAGTACAACATCATCGAAGATGACTGTGCCATATAACTCACATGTTTCTCCTAGATATTTCTGGAGTTATATTATTATCCAAATTCGATGGTCGGTTATTTAACTATAAAATAAACAACAAACAACAAATTTAGAGATTTAATTACTCATAGCAATTACTAAACCTCAAATTAAAGCTTTGGCTTATTAAAACACTTTACAAAAGTGTTTATCAAAAGCATCCATATACTTATCTCACTGATATAACTATATTCACAAAATATTTTTGAAAGATTTCTCACTTCCAAATCATATAAAAGGATAAAATCAAAATACTATTTAAATATAAAAAAAGATAACCACAAATAATATTACTTCGGTGTTAAGTATGGAACGAATGTCCATACATCAAAATTAAGAAGGTCGATTAAAGGAAATCCAATCTCAAATTCTTTTATTAATTTCTATCTAGAAATCCTCTTAATAAATCTCCTTTATTTATGAATCTCCTTTACTTAAATTCCAAACTCATTTACATAATTCATTATAAATCACCAAGTTAAATTTAGAAAACTCTTTCATAAATAATAAAATCATTTCTATATCCTTTTATAAATCTCCAAAATTATTTATAAAACTTCCTTTATAAATATACAAAATCATTTTTAAAGCTTTCTTATAAATATCCAAAATCATTCATAAAACTTTCTTATAAATATTCCTTATTTATAACAAATCTCCTTTAATAAATTCATTTAATAAAGTCCATTTGATAAACAAAACAGTTATCTAAAACACATTTACTAAAATCATTACTTAACTTGAAACCATTATTAAAAGTATAATTGACCTTAAATATCATAAAGAACCTTAGTGATCATAATGGTTCTCATTTTGTTGAGTTTACATTTCAAGTTATAACATGGAAATTTATATAACAAGCAGATATTTATAGGGGAATCAACGAATAACAAACAAATCAACATATAGGTAAGATGTCCAAGTTACTATAATAGCCGATGGGGATTTATTTTGCTAAACACATGTCCAAGTTAATATAATAACAAAGTAGCTTTTAATTCTGCTTAAATAGATGTCCACATAATCTACTTGGGAAATTATGGCAGAACTGTGATTTATTCTACCAAACGAATGTGCAATATAACTTAATTAGTAGAATGGTGATTTATTCTGCTAAACAGATGTCACTGGGTTTCATATTCGACTGTGGTTACTTAAGCGTAATCGATAAAGAAATCCCTTGGATGAAAATCTTCCTTTAAAAGAAAGTTGCTTCATGGAAACAAAAACGATCTTCAAAATTAAAGTGATTTAAAACTTTAAAATTTTTATTCAAGAATTAAATAATAATTAAACTCTTTAATTAATAATAACAATCAAACCTTTAATTAATAATTAAATAATAACTAACTCTTAAAAATATAATTAAACCCTAATTAATCTTTGATTAATTATTAAATAATAATTTAAACTTTTAATTAATATTTAAACATCAATTAATCTTAATTAATTAATTAATCTAAATTAATTAATTAATTGTTCCTAATTAAAACTGGAATAATAAATTAAACCTTCATTTAAAATAAGTACATCATAATTAAGTTTTAATTAAATCTTAAATTAAATTTAACTTGATTAATAACTAATTAATATTTAAACCCTTCTCAAATAAAAAATTTAATTAATCTTGATAAAATAATAATTAATCTCTAAATAATTAATTAAATAAGAATTAAACTTTATTAATTAAAATATTATAATTAACTTACTTAAAAATAATTAAGTACTAATTACCCTAACTTAATTAATGATTAAGTACTATACCTTACTTAATTTATTTATAAAATAATCATTAAACAATTAAATAATAATTTCTTTAAAATAGTTAAAATATTTTTGGAAATACTTTTCAAAAAGATACTTAAGTTAAAACATTTTAAATTCAAAAAGAGTTCACTTTTCATGTACTACATTTATAGTGACTATCGCTATACGACTTGAAATTTGCAAAATTCATTTTGTACACTAAATCATTTTTCAAACTCTTTCTTTTATATCTAAACTACTTTATAAACTTGCAAAAAAAATTCGAAAACAAATGTATGGTTTTTAAAACTTTTATAAAACATTTCTACAAGTAAAGTTAGAAAACAAGTTTAAATCAAAGGATCTCGATATCATTTTAACCAGTCAAAATGCTAACTTTCTTAGCACATACAACACATACATAAGCTCTGAAACAGCAAACATAAGCAACAACTATAGACCAAAATCATAGCTTCCAAACTAACTTCAACATTATTTTTCATTTCAAGTCTAGCTTCCAATCACATACAACAGCATACAACATTGACTAAACCAAACATCCAACATATTTAACAATCAAATAACAATATTTATTATCAAAGTAAGCATCATATTTAAAGTTCAAAACATTTAAGAAAAAGATGAGCTTTTCTCACGTAAAGCTATCTTATACACTCTGAACCTCCACTAGAACTTTAGATCAACCAAGTTCCTAGCTTGACTTTAGTAAAAACAAGATTTATTGGGCCTACGATGGCCCTATGGTTCGGCCAAGGTAATGTGCACACAGCCCAAAGGTGGTGGAGCTCGATCTTGAAAGGTAGAGGGGGTTCAGATTATCATCAAATTCATAAATATCCAACCAGAAAATGGGTCATCTTCCAACTGATTCTTAGACAAGTTGCTCATGGAATTTGGAAAAGTTGTTTAGGGAAAGTTTTTGGAAAATCTTATATCTACAATTTCAAAAAATGAATTACTCAATTTGAGTATGTTTTCAGGAAGATATGACCAAAAGAAGAAGATGTATTTTCGAACTTTAAAATCTGGATCTGAAAATGAGTCTGAAAGAAATAAGATTTGGTCATGGCTAAACACAAAATTCAAAGAAGTGATGTACATGAAAGTTGTAGCTACTAAAATTTTATATTGTTGTAACGACCCAACTTTCTAACACCAGAAAGTCGCGTTACTATTTAAGAAAGAAAGGGACAGAAGAAGAAAAGATAAGAAAGAAGAAACACAACAACATCTGATACTCACAGCGGAGCGAATGAAATATAATATATCACATAAAATATTACATAGTATCATATTACATCAGAGTACACAACTTATACAACACATATTAGACAGTTATAAACATTTGTCTAACTATACAACTCAAGTACACAAGATACAGATACAACACAAACACAACGGAACCATAATATATCTACACGTGGAAGCTTCCTGCTCCATATCTCCTCCAGAATTCGTCAAGCAAACCTGAATCCCTCGACTACTCATACATAATATGAGTACCCAAGAGTTTAATAAAACAGAAAATAAACACTCGGGTCAAACAGGGGTCTGGTCTGATTAAACGGGTTAAAATTGCTTAACTTTAGAAAATCCTTTGAAAAGAAAAGGTATCACGTAAGACTTCCCACACATAAACATGGAAAAAAATTTACCTTACGCTAAGGAAAACATTTGATAGGAAATCCGGTGATATTATAGTAGTGTCTAGGGTTTTCAAGTAAATAAGAAATAGCTGAAATTGTTACATTATTAAATTCCAGCTACTAGCCACAAAAGTTGGTAATACAAACAAAACCGTAGGGTCACGTAGGAAGAATGGGTTTCCATCAATGGCAGGGCTATCGGGGTACCGTCCGTCACAGTACGTGGCCAAGATCACAGTACCGAGGATTACTCCTAATCCCCTGCATCACAAAGCCGGAACCATTCCTTACTGAATAGTCCCGAGTAAGATCACCCTGTGGTTGGCGCGACCAACCACCCACTAAGCCGAAATAAAAGGGACATCTAGACAGGGATGACCTCACCCTGAAATGGGTGCTACCCACCTAGCCTTGCTGCACCTCCCCTGTTTTAGCCATTCCCGGTTGATGAGGCTTGAGGTTGCGATTACCTTTATAGAACACATCTATCTTAGAATGCTCATCGTCCACCTGACAATGTTCTGAAAGCAATCAATCCATATAAGTTCGTTCCGGGTTCGAACGAAACCGAAGGCACTATCTCGATGAACTCATTTTGAAATCACCTTCAGAGTCAACGACCGTAGTCCTTGCACTCTAAATCACCATCTCGAACCTGTAAGTACTATCTCCGTCAAACTCATCACAGAATCACCCCCAGAGTTATACTGACGTATAGTTCTTACACCTCGAGTCTTCACTATGCTCCACTTGGATTCACGACCTAACGTTTAATTTGGATCGATGTGGTTTTCGGATTCTCCAAATATGGAAATCTGATCCTGGTCTCACCGAAACCAAACGCCATTTTAAATGTCCAAGTTGTTTAAGGGTTTAAACAATTAACTTATATTCAGGATGATATAAACAGATAGATGAATCACATTATCACAATAGATAATTCATATCAAACATTCGTCTCACAAAGCAGCATATCACATATCAGAGATATCCAAATCATCCAACATCATTCACACATCCAATATCAATCATCCAATATTAATCACCCAATATCAATCAACCATCCATTAACAGAATTGATTAACTCTAAATCAATTGGATTACCTAAATCCTTCTTCATTTATTTATTCCAAATAAATAAATTAATCATCTCTTAATGATTTTTAACTAATCTTCCTTGATTAATCATCTTTTAATTGCATTCAAGTAATTATCCTTAACCATATACAGTAATTAACCTTTAATTACTAACATTAATTACAATAATTAATGATCCTTCATTTGCTTCCATTTATTAATTAACCATGATTAATTGCATTAAACCTCAATTAATTAATCATACTTAAATTAATCATTTTATTAATCAACCTTGATTAATTCATTAATTATATTAACTAATGATCCTTATTAAGTAACAATTTCTTTATTAATTTGCATTTAACCATCTTATTAATCATAAACAGTAATTAACAACTTGTAATTACTTATTTAAATTAATTTACTTCTTAATTAATTATATTAACCCTTTGATTAATTAATCTAATTAATTAATCTTTAATTACTTCATTAAGTAATCAATTAATTAATAATCCTTAATTAATTACTTTATCAATTAATTGCAATCTTAATTAATTACCCTTAGTAATTAATCTTAAATTAATCACATTTATTAATTAATTAATCACATTAATTAATTAACTAAAATTAACTAAGTAATAAACCCTTAATTACTTACATAAGTAATTATCTTTTAATTACTTCCATTAGATGATTTCTCTCTTAATTAATTACTTAACAAGTAATTAATTCCATCATTAAATAATCCTTAATTCTTTAATTAATTAATTACTCTATAATTAATTAACTTCAAAACAATTATATTAATCAATTCCTTAATTAATAACATCAAGTGATTATCCATAAATCACTTCCATTTAATTACTCCCCTGAGTAATTTTCTATTAATTACTTCCATAAGTAATTACACACTAATTACTTTCATACGTAATTTCTCTTTTCTTAATTACATTCAAAATTCACCATTAATTACTTCATTAAGTAATTATATTTAATTAATCCATAATTAAGTGATTATTTAAAATTAAATAAACAATTAACTAATCATTTAAAATCGATTAAACATTTAATTAACTAACTTCTTATATTTCAAAATCCTTAATTAATTAAGAAAATCATTTATCTTAATTAGTCTTTTACTTATTAACAAATCATAATAATTAAATATTCTTAAGTTCATAACAAAGATAAATTAACCATATCTATCTACATAAATAAATTTTTTGAATTAATCAAATTTTAATAACTTAAAAACAAATTTTTCTATTTGGTTTTCAAAACCATAACAATAACCTTATTTGAAAATAAAGCATTTAGAAATCAAATTTGAAATTTAAAACACTTTAATTATCTAATTTAAACTTATTTATTTTCAATATAAACTTGAAAGCTTAGTTATTAAAGCATTACTTTAAAATTTAACTTAAAACTTCGATTTAATATTTAAATTCAAAACATTCCCTTTTAAATTAAAATTTAGAATTTAATGAAGTTAATTACTTCAAAAAAGAAATCATTTTAAACAAATTTAAATTTTAAAATAAATTCAATTAATACTTTTTAAAGTTTGATTTACATTTATTTCAAAACAAAAAGTTTTAAATTGTTTTCTTTTATAAAACTCAAACTTGATTTTTATTTATTTCTACAACGAATAAATTTGCAACTTAACATTATACAGTATTCACCCGAAAGCCCACAACCTAAAATACTCGAGTTAAACACCTAGGTATCCTGTGCTTGCCTCGAGTCAAATCCAGTTACCACCCACTTCGAGTCGTCACCCTCAAAAACGCGAACTCTACTCCGGGACGACCTCATCTTCCCCAATTCCTATATTTCTAGTGTACAAAACGTACACGGTGCACCTTGCACGGCGAACCAAACGACGTCGAACCTTCCTCCGGCCATTTCCAAGTCGGCGGCGACCACATCGACCATTCGCTCAACCCAGAATCCAGAATCCCACATCGAATCAAAATTTCGTTCCTCGATCGAAAAACTGAAATCAAACTCACCAGCAAAAATCCCCCCAACGCCGAAAACTTCCACACCGATGATCTTCGCCGACCTCACCATCAAACACCACGACCACGAGCTTCATCTCCCCCAAACGCGAACACCCTCGGTCCATCTCTCATGTCACAAAAGCCTCAAAAGTCAAGCCGAAAAAACGAGCTAAAACCCTAGTTTAAACAAATCCAAACTCCTCGGCCATTGGAAAAATTTAAGAACATTTTTCCCATGCTCACAATCAATCGAACCACCTCCATACCAAAAATTGGACAACTTCGCCACGCCGTTCATGGGCAAACCACCCAAACACCCAAATCGAACAAACCCAGATTTCACATGAATTAACCAACTAAAAATTACAAAATGCATATCAAAATTCACGATTTTCCATCATGATTACATGCATGTAATTCAAAGTAGAAATTAAGATAATTGATTTTTTTTCAAAAATTCTAGTTCCACTGTGTTTTACCCTTTTTAAAATTATTTGTAGATTAAAAATTACAGAAACTCTTTTTATAATTACCTTTAACATTAACATACAATCTTCATTCAATCATCAAGGGCAAATATTGATGTTTAATGGGAGATTTGGATTTTTGAAATTGAAACCCGGTCAGGAACAATAAGTAACAGAGAGTTTATTTATACACAGACCTTTTTACACATATATAAACATATCTATATATTCAATAATATAAATACTGAAGATTTTCATGCAACATCAAGATTAATCACAGATAATCACATGCATGGTAGTAAAAATCCAGATCAAACTGTTTTTAAAGAAATTTGCTCACTTGTTAATATGCAGAGCCGGTTTTTAATTCTTCCAGGATTTGAAATCTTTAATCTGGAAAAAATGTTTTGCTGATGAAACCTTTGCATGCCTTCAATTGATGTTTTTAAAAGGTTGAAACAGAAGTTGACTTGCTGTTGAACTTCCCCTTTTAATTTCAGGTTTGAAGTTGCAGGATTTTAATTAGATTCAGATTTTGATCATCATTTGCTTTTGAACATCCATTTGAATCATAGGTTTGCAATTTGCAGTACTTTTTAATTGATATAATGAACTGCAGATTTTAATTTCAGGTTTGAAGAATAATTTCCGTTTTTAGTTAAGAAAAGAAAACAAAGAAATGGAAGTGTTATGTAAAAACTAGTTTTCTTCAAAAAAACATTTATTTAAAAATTAAAATAAATATGTTGCCACATGTTGATAAACTTGAACAAATGTCACTAGCATATTTTAAAAAGTTTACAAGTGTTAAAGATATTTTATCTTTGATTTACAAGTATTCAATTTCCTTTAATTAAATCATTTTGAGTTATATATGCATTTATGAAATATTTTTATGCATATGAAATGTTTTCATGTTAATAAACTTTGAATTTTAATTAAATATACAAGTATGAAACCTTTGTAAACATATATTTGATAAATAGCTTACTTTTAAAAATCAAATAAATGTATTATATATTTTCTTTTAAATTGTGAAACATGAATTTGTATCTATATTTATATAAAATATGAATTTAGTAAATTTATTTATTTACATTTGCAAATTATCCTAATTTAAGAGATTATTTTTAAAAGAAAGTTTATTTATAACTTTATACATATATATTTATAACCATTTTAAATTTAAGCACTTTAAAGAAAACAAATATAAAATTTTGATTTAATCCTTTATAAACTATCACACTTAAAAATAAATAAATTATTTTATAATTTGAAAACAACTGAATTTAAAACAAAGCTTCAAATTATAATATTTATTCATATATAAATTATAAATAGATTAAATTTCAAAACAACTCCAAATTATAACATATACATACATATATATTACAATTTGAAAATTTATCTTTAATTTAAAACAAAAGATTTTTCTATTCACAATGTATATAACAAAATATATATTATAAATAGAATAAAATTTTATTAGCTTTGAAAAATAATTCTTATCCATTTTAAATTGATAGAAAGATATAAATCAATATTGCCAGATTAAATATTTATTAACCTTAAAAAGATTAAATTTATCAATTTAAATTAAAATTATAAAGAAAAATTATCAAACCAATTTAATTATTAATGCAGATTATTAAATTGATATTGCCTAAAATTCCGGGTCGTCACATTCCTTCCCCCTTAAAAGAGTTTCGCCCCTGAAATTTAAAAGCAAAGATAATTTAATAACCCAACAAAGATTTCAAATTTCAAACAGCAAAGCATTCCTATTAACCAGTTACTAACAACCATAGCAATCAATCAAACAAATAAACCTAACTAATTATCCTGACACAAATCAGAATAAATCTTCTAATACTATCTAGAGTTTCCCAAGTATAAATCACTGAAAGACTCGCTCTACAAAAGCTAAACCAACTAAACCACCAAAATCCAGAGCTCCCTCTCTTCTCTAGATCCACCAATCTGAATAGAACATCAGACTATGCCTAAGTCTAGCACAACTTCCAAATCCAACTGAACTGCAGATTCAACAACCAATAATGAATCATACATGTACTCCTTCAGAGATACGTGAAACACAATGAATTCCAGCTATCCAAACTAGCAATTCAATCTTATAGACAAAATGTGACGCCTCACCTCTATACCCACACTAGCCAAGGACACTACGGTGTAATGCTGTCAACTAGCATGGAGAATAAGGCTGTTGAGGAGCGACCATCTGTATAATTGCTTTGTGCGAGTAACGATATGCCAGATAAAACTATAACTTTTCAGAAATCCGACATACCGACACAAACTCAAAGCTACTACACAGTGGCTATATGTAATCTTCGGAAACAAATATAGAAATAAACATAACACAAATCAGTCACAGATAATTCATATCACAAAGGCGGAAATAGATATGAATATAACACATGAAAGTGTACATCAGAGTAGTGGTCAAACAAGATCCACAATATCAAAAAAATAGATGCAAGTGCTAGACAAAAGAATACGTATACATCAAGGAGTCTATATCTCAATAGTATACAACAAAAACTACTAAACTAGAGTAGTTAGCCAAAAGATCAGATTATGGTCCGATAAGGAGTCAAGTAGAAGCACCTGTAAAATCTCAGCTTGACCCGAGTATTATTTAAGAAGAAAATAATAAACGGATCAGTCTAGCTATAAATATCAGATGAAATGATATAGAATAAAAGATATGGCATAAGCGTATAATAACTATAATGGCATACTACTATAAGTATGTAAATGATAATCAACAAGAGATTAAACAATATCACAGGAATCTTCTCAAAGATCCAAATCCACAAAAAGGTAATGACACACGAATTCACCAATGCACAAAAATTGATAAAACTTATCAATGAAAATCACGAAAATTGGTGAAGCACAAATTCTAGAAATCGACACACGAAATCCAAAAATCACAAAAAGGGGGAGGCCTATCACAAGAACAGGAGCATGAAAACTCACCAACACGTGTATCATAAAACAATTCAGAACATCGACGCAGTACAAACGGTACGACAGATGAATCGAAAAGCCGAGACGTCGATGTAGTACAAACGGTATATCACATGAATCGAAACACAAAACAATTTGGGACATCGACGCAGTACAAACGGTACATCAGATGAATGGAAAAGTCGAGACATCGATATAGTACAAACGGTACATCCAATGAATCGAAACACAAAATAATTCGAAACATCGACGCAGTACAAAGGGTACGTCAGATGAATCGAAAAGCCGAGACATCGATGTAGTACAAACGATACATCCAATGAATCGAAACACAAAACAATTAGGGACATCGACGCAGTACACACGGTACGTCCAATGAACCGAAAAGCCGAGATATCGATGTAGTACAAACGGTACATCCAATGAATCGAAACACAAAACAATTCGGAACATCGACGCAGTACACACGGTACGTCCAATGAGTCGAAAAGCTGAGACATCGATATAGTACAAACGGTACATCCAATGAATCGAAACACAAAACAATTCGAAACATCGACGCAGTACACACGGTGCGTCCAATGAATCGAAAAGCTGAGACATCGATGTAGTACAAACGGTACATCATATGAATCGAAACACAATAAAAGTACATAGGTCGCTAGCCCACAAAGAAATGAGACGAAGCTCATTAAAACGAGGTACCGTCCCTTTCGTGGAAAATAGACATCGCACATTGCTAGTCTAAACCATAAAATGATCATCATCGATCATCAAGAAGTGTCAATTACAGTAAGCTAGTAAATATATGAGCTTAGCTTCATGTCCCATAACCACTAGCTTAACATAAATATTTATGTACAAACTGTAAGTCTCCACTCGAAAATTGTAACAAGAAATTCAATCGAACAAGTCCAAGAATTAACCAACGAAGTAAACGCAAACGTTTCATACCACTTGTTTTACTAAGTCGTTTATTTAGATTTCTCATACGAGTGAGGTAAATGTTTGTATATACTAATAGATTGGAAACGGTTTAAGAAAGGAGCTTCGTAATAAAATGGTGTTGAAATCGTTTTAATGAAGGGTTTTGATATTTACTACTAGTATAGAAAACCGTTATATTTTAAAGTGACAAATCATAGAAGTGATTGTAGAAACAATCAATCATAAAAATTCACATACGAAGACGCGAATAAAATCCAAAGAAGTCGATATCAAATCCATCAAAATGGATATTTCCGAAAATTCCCAAAGAAAATGTCATCAAATTCGATAATAAATGATAACAACAAAAGGGAAACAACACGAATCGATTAAAGTTGGAAATTCAAACAAATAGGCACTATAGGCATAATTGGCAAATAGGAGCAGGTCGGTCAACCGGACTTTCTGGGTCGGTTGACCGAAAAACAGCCAAGAAATGTCTCGGGCTACAGGTCGGTCGACCGGCCCAGGGGTTCGGTCGGCCGAACCTGATGTTCTTCAATTTGAAACCCATTTCAAAGGAGGTGCAAACACCTTCAATTTGCAAACGGACAAGCACGGACGCTAGGGGTTTACGCCTATCAGCTACCCGGCCCTATAAGCTCTTCGATGCATCACAAAATCATGATCAAAGATCAAAGCTATGATTTTTAAGGATTTGGCTTTCAAAACACTAAAATTGGAATATTCACAAAACGAACCCAAATCGAAAATCAAATGCACATGAATAAGTGTTAGGAATTCATACCCAACATTCAAAGATAGATATAAGCATAGATGTGAGATAAAAATCTCACCTTTAAACCCAAAACAAATGAAGAAGAAGCTATAGAGCAATGGCAAGAACAATCACTCTTCAATTCCACCCCAACAAGCTTGAATCTAAGCTTAAAGCAGAAACATTTCCTAATTAGGTTTAGGAAATTTCTGAAATTGAATGGAGAAAGAGTTGGAGAAGATGAAGAGAAGGCTTACCAAAGCTTCTTCTTGAATTTGGAGGTAGAAGCTTGAATTTGCAATAAAGATTAGGGCTTGGAGTTTTAATTTTCCATTCCTTCCACCATTGTTGCCAAAGCTTGAGTATTAGGAATTGAAAATGAAGTAATGAAGATTTGGAGTGGAGCTGGGTTCATATGTTAGGTTAATGGGCCGAAACCTAAACCAAAGCCCTAAGTGAAAAAGTAGCAAAATTCTACTATCTCCAAACATATTAAAGTTTATAATTAAAAAGATCGCAAACGTCATTTTGAACTCAATGGAAGGGGTCTCGAGTCCCAATTCGACTGTTTGCAAAAAGTAGCTTTCCGGATTAAAATCCGACGAACGATGAAATATTTAAATATAAAATTGATAATTATGCAGGTTGTTACAGACTCCCCTCCTTAAAGAAATTGCGTCCTCGCAATTCTTAAGAAGAAAATAAAGAGTAATAACCATGAAAGCGTATCAACACAAAAGGAATTTTGGAATAAGAAGTTCACCATAAAGAGTACAAAAGAGTTAGGCCGAACGTGTTCGCTCAAAGAATTCTCTGGATTCCCAAGAGCAGTCCTTAGGATTTGAGAACCATTAAACTTTCACAAGAAGAACATCTTTATTCCGAAGGCGCTCAACCTCCGAAGCAATGATGCGAATGGAATGTTGCTAATAAGTCAAATCCGGTGGAACTTCAATTTCCTCAATAACACCGGGCTCAAGAATAAAAATCGGAATCCAAAGGCATTTCCGCAGTAGAAAGACGTGAGAAAACGTCATGAATAACAGAAAATGGAGCTGGTACAACGACGTAATATAATAACAGTACGCCCAAGAAACAAGAAACTCGAATAATTTGGAATGGCGTAGTACAATGATGTACGCCGGATGAACCAAAGCTCAAAGAATTCGAAACACTGACGCAGTACAACGGTACGTCCAATGAACCAAAGTTCAAATAATTTGGAACACTGACGCAGTACAATGGTACGTCCAATGAACCAAAGAGTCGGGACATCGATGTAGTACAATGACAGTACATCCGACGAACCGAACACCATAAAAGAACATAAGATGCTAGTCCATAAGAAATGAGATGAAGCTCAATAAAACGAGGTACACCGAAACGTCCGATGAACTTGGTAAAAAAATCTTTCCATTCGAACAACATCAAAACTACAATCACTTGTTGCTTACGACTAAAGGCATTGGCAACACGATTTCTCCTTTTTGGGAGTATAAAGAATATCAAGATCATAAGATGCAAGGAACTCGAGCCAACATTAAGTTCCTTATGAGAAAATAAATATTCCAAAGATTTATGATCGAGATGGAGAAAAAATTTCCCCTCCAAAAAATGATGATGCCAAATTGTTAAAGCAAAACAATAGCCGCGAGCACTAGATCATGAGTGGCGTATCTAGTCTCAATAGACTATAATGATCTAGAAGCACAAGTGATAGCACGTTCTTTTTTGCAAGAGAACGGCATCCAAACAAACACGACTAGCATTCGTACAAATAGCGAAGTCTTGGTTCCCTTCGGAAATCACAAGAATAAGAGTATCGGAAAAGAGTTCTTTTAAATAATCTACTTTCCCGGAAAGCTAAAACTTTCAAAATTATAATTAACTTATGTAATCATTTTTTTTCTAGAAAATTTTACTTATTCAAGTGAAATTTACTATGTTTGATTGTCTCATTATAGCGTTTGGGAAATTCCTATCGATAACGTTGATCAAACGCATCGACCAGAATTCTTAAACCACTCAATGGGCAATACAATCACAAAATCATCTTCTATATGGTGAAAATATCTCTTAAAAGTTTTGAGAATATTCTTTGCTCGTTTAAGAAAAAAATCTAATTATACTTATAAATAAATCTTATGAAAAAGATTTGCAAAATTTTAAATTTTGTTTTCATCCCAAAATCAGTAAATACAAGAATAGAGTCATCGAGATATTTGTAAAATACTCGATTCATAAAATGGATGAAATAAGCTGGACAAACTGAATGACATAACAAGTCATTCATAAGAATCGTAACGAGTGCGGAATGCGGTAAGTGGAATGCTAACTCCCGCAACTCTTAGCAAATGAAAACCGGTGGCAAGGTCGAGCTTAAAAGACCTTAACACCACACAAGATATTGCTTAGATGATGATCCTAAGACAAACTTCAAAAATATCAGAAAATTCTCAAACCACATGAATGAGAGAATAACACTTTCCTTATAAGTGGGCTTAAGGAATAAAAACGATGCCATCAAATTGGAATCAAAATCACAAAGAAAAATAGAAATCTGCTTGACAGATAGGAAATGTCGAAGATGAATAGTCCACTTGGGACTTCGGATACGGCTTTATAATAATTAAGCCAATCCGTACAAAAGTCAATTCCGAAGCATAAGTAAAAATCAGCTCGGAAAGAAAAAAAATCACATAAAATAATTTCGACATCAATACAAGAAACCAACTGAGCGTTGCGGATCCATCAACAGGATTCGCCTTTGTCAAAGGAGTCATCAAGCCCAAAATGTTTAAAGAAAAAGAATCAACAAGTTCTTTTGATATAAAAATAATGAGATGAACCCATATCAAAAAGAACTCAAACAAGAAGATCACGAAATAAAACAATGTCATCAAGGATTGAATAAAAAGTACCCTGACCAATAGAAGTGTCACTAGGCGTTTGCACAACATTAATTCTTCCCTCCCTCTTGCTTGGAAGTTTGGGACATGTAGATAAAAGATGACCTGAACTTTTGCAATAACGACAAAAGAGAGGTTTTGGACACCTATTAGCATAATGGTCTGTGGAACCACAATTGTAGCACTGTCCTCGACTAGAGGTAGGAGCCTTTGCTACCGGAGTTTGTTGCTTCCCTTTCTTGTTGGGAGTGGGGCCTTTGAATTTGATAGGCCTTTTCATGTTGTCATTGAAGTTCTGTTTGGTAACCACAACTTCAACGTTATTCTCTCTATCGGTCTCTTCAAGACGAAGAGCGATATCAATAAGCTGATCAAATGAAACCTCAAGTTTCAGGAGTAATGACTTCATAAAATTCTTATTCAAGCCATAGACAAATCTATGATTTTTCTTCGATAGGATATTAATATACTCGACCCCATACTTAGAGAGAGATTCGAAAGATGCGACGTAATCCGTCACAGAAGATTCACCTTGAACAAGGTCAATAAAACGCCCGGCCAAAGTTACTTTTTCAGCCTCCGGCACAAACTTTGATTCAAATCTTTTCCGGAATTACTCCCAAGTAAGATCCGCTTTGATAATCTCCGAAGTCAAGAGCTCATACCAATCTAACGCTCTTTCTTGGAGCATACTAGAAACCACTTGGACTCGATGTAGATCAATAAGGTTCATGCGAGAAAAGATGCGATTGCATGATTTGAGCCAAGCTTGAATTTCAATAACACTCTCGGATCCCTTGAATGGCCTTCCACCCAAATCGGTATAGTCTCTACACAAGCGTGCAAAATCGGATCTAGGATGAGTAGGCTCTGGATTGGGTCCGGCAGCTTGAGCATTCTTCACGAGATCTAAAAGCTGCTGAGCAGACATAAAAACTCCATCTTAGGGAGTAGCACTAGATTAATCGACGCTGGGACGACCAGGTCTAACCATTTCACTTCCTTTAGAAAGAAAGAAAGAAAGAAGAAAAAGGTTATTCACGAAATGAATATCAAGCAATCTTGATAGATAAAACTAGGAATCATAGAGAAAATAGGATGAATCGGTAGGAAGACTCGAATTAAATCCTAAAGCACAATTCCTAAGATGGACTTAGGACGATGATCCTTGCTAGATTATTCTACATTGTTTCGAAGTTTGGTTCTGATACCAAGCTGTGACGCCCCACCTCTATACCCACACTAGCCAAGCACACTACGGTGTAATGCTGTCAACTAGCGTGGAGAATAAGGCTGTTGAGGAGCGACCATCTGTATAATTGCTTTGTGCGAGTACCGATATGCCAGATAAAAATATAACTTTTCAGAAATCCGACATACCGACACAAACTCAAAGCTACTACACAGTGGCTATATGTAATCTTCGAAAACAAATATAGAAATAAACATAACACAAATCAATCACAGATAATTCATATCAAAAAGGCGGAAATAGATATGAATATAACACATGAAAGTGTACATCAGAGTAGTGGTCAAACAAGATCCACAATATCAAAAAGAATAGATACAAGTGCTAGACAAAAGAATACATATACATCAAGGAGTCAATATCTCAATAGTATACAACAAAAACTACTAAACTAGAGTAGTTAGCCAAAAGATCAGATGATGGTCCGATAAGGAGTCAAGTAGAAGCACCTGTAAAATCTCAGCTTGACCCGAGTATTATTTAAGAAGAAAATAATAAACGGATCAGTCTAGCTATAAATATCAGATGAAATGATATAGAATAAAAGATATGGCATAAGCGTATAATACCATAATGGCATACTACTATAAGTATGTAAATGATAATCAACAAGAGATTAAACAATATCACAGGAATCTTCTCAAAGATCCAAATCAACAAAAAGGTAATGACACACGAATTCACCAATGCACAAAAATTGATAAAACTTATCAATGAAAATCACTAAAATTGGTGAAGCACAAATTCCAAAAATCGACACACGAAATCCCAAAATCAAAAAAAGGGGGAGGCCTATCACAAGAACAGGAGCATGAAAACTCACCAACACGTGTATCACAAAACAATTCGGAACATCGACGCAGTACAAACGGTACGACAGATGAATCGAAAAGCCGAGACATCGAAGTAGTACAAACGGTACATCACATGAATCAAAACACAAAACAATTCGGGACATCGACGTAGTACAAACGGTACGTCAGATGAATCGAAAACCCGAGACATCGATGTAGTACAAACGGTACATCCAATGAATCGAAACACAAAATAATTCAGAACATCGACGCAGTACAAACGGTACGTCAGATGAATCGAAAAGCCGAGACATCGATGTAGTACAAACGGTACATCCAATGAATCGAAACACAGAACAATTTGGGACATCGACGCAGTACACACAGTACGTTCAATGAACCGAAAAGCCGAGATATCGATGTAGTACAAACGGTACATCCAATGAATCGAAACACAAAACAATTTGGAACATCGATGCAGTACTCACGGTACGTCCAATGAATCGAAAAGCTGAGACATCGATGTAATACAAACGGTACATCCAGTGAATTGAAACACAAAACAATTTGGAACATCGACGCAGTACACACGGTACGTCCAATGAATCGAAAAGCCGAGACATCGATGTAGTACAAACGGTACATCACATGAATCGAAACACAATAAAAGTACATGGGTCGCTAGCCCATAAAGAAATGATATGAAGCTCAATAAAACGAGGTACCGTCCCCTTCGTGGACAAAGAGACATCACACATTGCTAGTCTAAACCATAAAATGATCATCATCGATCATCAAGAAGTGTCAATTACTGTAAGCTAGTAAATATATGAGCTTAGCTTCATGTCCCATAACCACTAGCTTAACTTAAATATTTACGAACAAACTGTAAGTCTCCACTCGAAGATTGTCACAAGAAATTCAATCGAACTAGTCCAAGAATTAACCAACGAAGTAAACGCAAGCGTTTCATACCACTTGTTTTGCTAAGTCGTTTAATTAGATTTCTTATATGAGTGAGGTAAAGGTTTGTATATACTAATAGATTGAAAAACGGTTTAAGAAAGGAGCTTTGTAATAAAATGGTGTTGAAATCGTTTTAATGAAAGGGTTTTAATATTTACTACTAGTATAGAAAACCTTTATATTTTAAAGTGACAAATCATAGAAGTGATTGTAGAAACAATCAATCATAAACATTCACATACGAAGACGTGAATAAAATCCAAAGAAATCGATATCAAATCCATCAAAATGGATATTTCCGAAAATTCCCAAAGAAATTGTCATCAAAGTCGATAATAAATGATAACAACAAGAGGGAAACAACATGAATCGATTAAAGTTGGAGATTCAAACAAATAGGCAATATAGGCATAATTGGCAAATAGGAGCAGGTCGGTCAACCGGACTTTCTGGGTCGGTTGACCCAAAAATAGCCAAGAAATGTCTCGGGATACAGGTCGGTCGACCGGCCCAGGGGTTCGGTCGGCCGAACCTGATGTTCTTCAATTTGAAACCCATTTCAAAGGAGGTGCAAACACCTTCAATTTGCAAACGGACAAGCACGGACGCTAGGGGTTTACGCTTATCGGCTACCCGGCCCTATAAGCTCTTCGATGCATCACAAAATCATGATCAAAGATCAAATCTTTGATTTTTAAGGATTTGGCTTTCAAAACACTAAAATTGGAATATTCACAAAACCAACCACAATCAAAAATCAAATGCACATGAATAAGTGTTAGGAATTCATACCCAACATTCAAAGATAGATATAAGCATAGATGTGAGATAAAAATCTCACCTTTAAACCCAAAACAAATGAAGAAGAAGCTATAGAGAAATGGCAAGAACAATCACTCTTCAATTCCAACCCAACAAGCTTGAATCTAAGCTTAAAGGAGAAATATTTCCTAATTAGGTTTAGGAAATTTCTGAAATTGAATGGAGAAAGAGTTGGAGAAGATGAAGAGAAGGCTTACCAAAGCTTCTTCTTGAATTTGGAGGTAGAAGCTTGAATTTGCAATTAAGATTAGGGCTTGGAGTTTTAATTTCCCATTCCTCCCACCATTGTTGCCAAAGCTTGAGTATTAGGAATTAAAAATGAAGTAATGAAGATTTGGAGTGGAGTTGGGTTCATATGTTAGGTTAATGGGCTGAAACCTAAACCAAAGTCCTAAGTGAAAAAGTAGCAAAATTCTACTATCTTCAAACATATCAAAGTTTATACTTAAAAAGATCGCAAACGTCATTTTGAACTCAATGGAAGGAGTCTCGAGTCCCACTTCGATTGTTTGCAAAAAGTAGCTTTCCGGGCTAAAATCCAACGAACGATGAAATATTTAAATATAAAATTGACAATTATGCGGGTTGTTACACAAAATAACTTATCCTATCAAAAACACAGATAAGAAATCTCAAATGCCTCAAAACTAGTCATCCAATCTTACCCAATTACTACTCTCTTAACCATAGAAATCTTAACAACAATGAAGTCTTCAACTTTGAATTCCAAACTCCTTATCTCATATCTGCATAACTTAACAGACAATCTTGGGCTGCCAATCTTCTTCCTGATCAGCTCAACCTATGTTGATGCTTCCAGAAACAACTAGACCAAAACAAACCATTTTCTAGATCCTATTCAACAGAAAGGTCTTCCAAGATCCATCGAAATCCAGAACACAAGCTCTACTTCTCAAGCAATAGCAAACTGAACTTACTTCCTTCCTTGCACAGCTACTACCTCGCTTTCGCTGTGCAACTCTGATTCTGAAATAGATGAGAATATTGTTGATGAACATGAGTACAAACTTATCCAATATATCAGGGAAACTTTGTTCATCAAATCCATAAATTCTTAGTGACCCAGCTGACTCGGTCACACAACCTTATAACAGAAATCCAACTTAAAAACTAGATCTAACCAATCCAAATTCCAAAAAATTTCTGAGCTGCTACACCAACTCTTCCTTCCAGGAACCATTCTACTACAAGCTAACCACCAAAATCGCTTCTGGAATCCAAAACAATATGGAACTCAACTCCAGATGCTGACAGGCTTCTGATTACATTAGTAGCTCCTACTTCCAAATGAGAACCCTTAGCCTCAACAAAAGATTACCTAAGAAAAATTCCCAAACTAATCGCATGTCACGTTTGCGATTCTACCTAGTTCGGATTCCAAAGAAACTGTCCTCTCTTTGCCAATTAGAACAGCCTTAAGCTTCTCCAAACAAGGTTATCCATTCAAGAAAACTTCACCATCTGCTTGGACTGCTGAAAGAAAAACCACTAGATTCCCGAATCATCGGAGAAACGCGCCACACTGCTGCTTCTAAACTCTATCTCAATGATACTGCAAAGCTAAAAGACCTTCTCGTCAGCACACCGAACACTTCGAGTTGCACTGCTACCACAGCTAACCAATGACTTCTAATCCAAAGGCTTCTCGAGAACTAAAATTATCAACAAACCACACAACGGACTTTCGAGATGGCAGACAACCTCTCAAGAAATTCGGGCTCCAAACCAAGCATCAACATCTCGCTCTCCTTAAGGAATGACAAATGAGACCATGCCGAAGCGAAACAACTTATAGACCTTAGTCTCATATTCCAAAACAGCCAACCTCCTTGCTAAAGATCCAGACAACTTCTACTCAGACGAATCTTCCCTACGGCAGGTAAAGACTGCTCCTCAACTACTTCTAAAACTGCTTCAAGAGAAAACATCTTCTGAAATATCCATGGATACTGCATCTCATTGCGAAGTTATCAAGATACCATCACTTACTTCTGCACTTCCGACAGATCCAAACTTACACTTCAAAGATAAACTCCGAATCTTTTAAAAAAATTCTTCGGAGATCAGAGAAATCATTACTCCAAGTTGCAAATCTCACTCGAGACGATATTAGATCTACAGTCTCGATAAATATACTTCCAACCTCAAACATATGGACCTCTTCCATCAATGGTAGTCGTGTTACACACACACCATTGCTCCTTCTACCTTTAAAACTTATGTTGGAAAATCCAAACAGATATCCCAACAGATCAGGTAGATATAGATATATATGGTATTATATAAAAATTACAAGTACGCTCTCTCAAGAAAGACAGCACTCCAGAGCCTAGGTATTCACTCAACCTAATGCTCCGATACCACCTGTAACGACCCAACTTTCTAACACCAGAAAGTCGCGTCACTAATTAAGAAAGAAAGGGATAGAAGAAGAAAAGATAAGAAAGAAGAAACACAACAACATCTGATACTCACAGCGGAACGAATGAAATATAATATATCACATAAAATATTACATATAATCATATTACATCAGAGTACACAACTTATACAACACATATTAGACAGTTATAAACATCTGTCTAACTATACAACTCAAGTACACAAGATACAGATACAACACAAACACAGCGGAACCATAATATATCTACACATGGAAGCCTCCTGCTCCATATCTCCTCCAGAATTCGTCAAGCAAACCTGAATCCCTCGACTACTCATACATAATATAAGTACCCAAGAGTTTAATAAAATAGAAAATAAACACTCATGTCAAACAGGGGTCTGGTGTGAGTAAACGGGTTAAAATTACTTAACTTTAGAAAATCCCTTGAAAAGAAAAGGTATCATGTAAGACTTCCCACACATAAACATGGAAAAGTTTTTACCTTACGCTAACGAAAACATTTGATAGGAAATCCGGTGATATTATAATAGTGTCTAGGGTTTTCAAGTAAATAAGAAATAGCCGAAATTGTTACATTATTAAATTCCAGCTACTAGCCACAAAAGTGGGTAATACAAACAAAACCGTGGGGTCTCGTAGGAAGAATGGGTTTCCATCAATGGCAGGGCTGCCGGGGTACCGCCCGTCACAGTACGTGGCCTAGATCACATTACTGAGGATTACTCCCAATCGCTTGCATCACAAAGCCGGAACCATTCCTTACTAAACTGTCCCGAGTAAGATCACCCCATGGTTGGCGCGACCAACCACCCTTTAAGCCAAAATAAAAGGGACATCTAGACATGGATGACCTCACCCTGAAATGGGTGCTACCCACCTAGCCTTGCTGCACCTCCCCTGTTTTAGCCATTCCTGGTTGATGAGGCTTGAGGCTGCGATTACCTTTATAGAACACGTCTATCTTAGAATGCTCATCGTCCACCTGACAATGTTCTGAAAGCATTCAATCCATGCAAGTTCGTTCCGGGTTTGAACAAAACCGAAGGCACTATCTCGTTGCACTCATTTTGGAACCACCTTCAGAGTCAACGACCATAGCCCTTGCACTCTAAATCACCATCTCGAACCTGTAAGTCCTATCTCCGTCAAACTCATCACAGAATCACCCACAGAGTTATACTGACGTATAGTTCTTACACCTCGAGTCTTCACTAAGCTCCACTTGGATTCACGACCTAACGTTTAATTTGGATCGATGTGGTTTTCGGATTATCCAAATATGGAAATCCGATCCCGGTCTCACCGAAACCAAACGCCATTTTAAATGTCCAAGTTGTTTAAGGGTTTAAACAATTAACTTATATTCAGGATGATATAAACAGATAGATGAATCACATTATCACAATAGATAATTCATATCAAACATTTGTCTCACAAAGCAGCATATCACATATCAGAGATATCCAAATCATCCAATATCATTCACACATCCAATATCAATCATCTAATATTAATCACCCAATATCAACTAATCATCCATAAACAGAATTGATTAACTCTAAATCAATTGGATTACCTAAATCCTTCTTCATTTATTTATTCCAAATAAATAAATTAATCATCTCTTAATGATCTTTAATTAATCTCCCTTGATTAATCATCCTTTAGTTACATTCAAGTAATTATCCTTAACCATATACAGTAATTAACCTTTAATTACTAACATTAATTACAATAATTAATGATCCTTCATTTGCTTCCATTTATTAATTAACTATGATTAATTGCATTAAACCTCAATTAATTATAATTAATTAATCATACTTAAATTAATCACTTTTATTAATCAACCTTGATTAATTCATTAATTATATTAACTAATGATCCTTACTAAGTAACAATTTCTTTATTAATTTGCATTTAACCATCTTATTAATCATAAACAGTAATTAACAACTTGTAATTACTTATTTTAATTAATGTACTTCTTAATTAATTATATTAACCCTTTGATTAATTAATCTAATTAATTAATCTTTAATTACTTCATTAAGTAATCAATTAATTAATAATCCTTAATTAATTATTTTATTAATTAATTGCAATCTTAATTAATTACCCTTAGTAATTAATCTTAAATTAATCACATTTATTAATTAATTAATCACATTAATTAATTAACTAAAATTAACTAAGTAATTAACCCTTAATTACTTACATAAGTAATTATCTTTTAATTACTTCCATTAGATGATTGCTCTCTTAATTAATTACTTAACAAGTAATTAATTCCATCATTAAATAATCCTTAATTCTTTAATTAATTAATTACTCTATAATTAATTAACTTCAAAACAATTATATTAATCAATTCCTTAATTAATAACATCAAGTGATTATCCATAAATCACTTCCATTTAATTACTCCCCTGAGTAATTTTCTATTAATTACTTCCATAAGTAATTACACACTAATTACTTTCATACGTAATTTCTTTTTTCTTAATTACATTCAAAATTCACCATTAATTACCTCATTAAGTAATTATATTTAATTAATTCATAATTAAGTGATTATTTAAAATTAAATAAACAATTAACTAATCATTTAAAATCGATTAAACATTTAATTAACTAACTTCTTATATTTCAAAATCCTTAATTAATTAAGAAAATCATTTATCTTAATTAATCTTTTACTTACTAACAAATCATAATAATTAAATATTCTTAAGTTCATAACAAAGATAAATTAACCATATTTATCTACATAAATAAATTATTTGAATTAATCAAATTTTAATAACTTAAAAACAAATTATTCTATTTGGTTTTCGAAATCATAACAATAACCTTATTTGAAAATAAAGCATTTAGAAATCGAATTTGAAATTTAAAACACTTTAATTATCTAATTTAAACTTATTTATTTTCAATATAAATTTGAAAACTTAGTTATTAAAACATTACTTCAAAATTTAACTTAAAACTTTGATTTAATATTTAAATTCAAAACATTCCATTTTAAATTAAAATTCAAAATTTAATGAAGTTAATTACTTCAAAAAAGAAATCATGTTAAACAATTTTAAATTTTAAAATAAATTCAATTAATATTTTTTAAAGTTCGATTTACATTTATTTCAAAACAACAAGTTTTAAATTTTTTTCTTTTATAAAAATCAAACTTGATTTTTATTTATTTCAACAACAAGTAAATTTGCAACTTAACATTATACAGTATTAACCCGAAAGCCCACAATCTAAAATACTCGAGTTAAACACCTAAGTATCCCGTGCTTGCCTCGAGTCAAATCCTGTTACCACCCACTTCGAGTCGTCACCCTGAGAAACGCGAACTCTACTCCAAGACGACCTCGTCTTCCCCAATTCCTATATTTCCAGTGTATAAAACGTACACGGTGCACCTTGCACGGCGAACCAAATGATGTCGAACCTTCCTCCGACCATCTCCAAGTCGGCACCGACCACGTCGATCATTCCCTCAACCCAGAATCTAGAATCCCACATCGAAACAAAATTTCGATCCTCGATCGAAAAACTGAAATCAAACTCGCCAGCAAAAATCCCCTAACGCCGAAAACTTCCACACCGATGATCTTCGCAGACCTCACCATCGAACACCATGGCCATGAGCTTCATCACCCCCAAACGCGAACACCCCCGGTCCATCTCTCATGTCACAAAAGCCTCGACAGTCAAGTCGAAAAATAACAAGCTAAAACCCTAGTTTAAACAAATCCAAACTCCTCAGCCATTGGAAAAATTCAAGAACATTTTTCCCATGCTCACCATCAATCGAACCATCTCCATAACAAAAATTGGACAACTTCGCCACGCCATTCATCAGCAAACCACCTAAACACCAAAATCGAACAAACCCAGATTTCACATGAATTAACCAACTAAAAATTAAATATTGCATATCAAAATTCATGATTTTCCATCATGATTACATGCATGTAATTCAAAATAGAATTTAAGATAGTTGATTTTTTACAAAAATTCTAGTTCCTCTGTGTTTTAGCCTTTTTAAAATTATTTGTAAATTAAAAATTACAAAAACTATTTTTAAAATTACCTTTAACATTAACATACAATCTTCATTCAATAATCAAGGGCAAATATTGATGTTTAGTGGGAGATTTGGATTTTTGAAAGTGAAACCTGGTTAGGAACAATAAGTAACAGAGGGTTTATTTATACACAGACCTTTTTACACATATATAAACATATATATATATATATATTCAATAATATAAATACTGAAGATTTTCATGCAACATCAAGATCAATCACAGATCATCACATGCATGGTAGTAAAAATCCAGATCAAACTGTTTTTAAAGAAATTTACTCACTTTTAATTTGCAGAGCAGGTTTTTAATTCTTCTAGGATTTGAAATCTTTAATCTGGAAAAAATGTTTTGCTGATGAAACATTTGCATGCCTTCAATTGATGTTTTTAAAAGGTTGAAACAGAAGTTGACTTACCGTTGAACTTCCCATTTTAATTTCAGGTTTGAAGTTGCAAAATTTTAATTAAATTCAGATTTTGATCATCACTTGCTTTTGAACATCCATTTGAATCACAGATTTGCAATTTGCAGTTTTTAATTGATACGAAGAACTGCATATTTTAATTTCAGGTTTGAAGAATAATTTCTGTTTTGAGTTAAGAAAAAAAAAAAAGAAATGAAAGTGTTATGTAAAAACTAGTTTTCTTCTAAAAACATTTATTTAAAAATTAAAATAAATATGTTGCCACATGTTGATAAACTTGAACAAATGTCACTAGCATATTTTAAAAAGTTTACAAGTGTTAAAGATATTTTATCTTTGATTCACAAGTGTTCAGTTTCCTTTAATTAAATCATTTTGAGTTATATATGCATTTATGAAATATTTTAATGCATATGAAAAATTTGTAAAAGGAATTCCAGTCTCATTTCAGATTTTTTTCTGAACAAATTAATTTTGTAAACAAATTTGAAAAATTATTTCACCATCATTATTCATTATTTAAAAGAGTTTTACTTCAATTATAAGATCTAATATCTGAATATTTAAAATTAATTAAATATTCGCAAATCCAAGCATTGAAATTCCGGGTCCTTGTAGATCACTAACCCAAACTTCTAATGAAAAACATATTAAGCTATCCAAAATCACAAGAACCATGCACTTTAGAATGACAATCATCCTTAGACGAAGAGCAAATAGTAGTAATTCTTTAAAAACACTAATTCATATCTCTTTTGAATTTCGTATGGCATCAAAGTTTCTCTAAAATCATCAGCTCCTCTAAAACAAAAACCAAGAAAATTAGAAATTGATACTTTCGAACCTCTCTTCGACATATCCTTCAAATTACTTTTACTGTGAACAAAAACATCGAAATATAAAGATCCACTAAAAGATGAATAATAAGCAAAATTAGATTAAATCAAAATAGAACTACCACCATTATTTTCCAGTGAAGAACTTTTAACCTTAAGAGTAAAAGGAAAGAATGTGATTTTCTTATACAATTAAAAGCAAATTATACTTTGAAGATTGGAATCGGTATCAATTACAATAACTTTATTCTCAAGCATGTAAGAAATCTAAATGGACAAAGAAGTAAGTTGTGACCAATAACAACAAATTTCGTTCTTCAAATCATAAAAGAACAATCAACAGATAACCAAATGCTGAAAGTATTATCATCAAATACAAACACAACAAGAAGGCTGTTATCACCATAGCAAAAAAACATTAATAAAAATTGATTCTTTTACAAAATAGTTTTTTTTTATATTTTTTATTTCTTTTAAAAACTAATAGCAACAAATTATTCACTCCCATAAAATTTAGTATGCTAATTCAAAACTATATCAATTTCCTTAATTTAAGGAATATTTTTACTTTGGTCCCATGCAAATTATTCATTATCTCGCAAATTATCAACATTAGCTTAATAATTAATAGTTTCACATCAATATAATTGATATAATCTAGTTATCCCATACATATAATATATATGTATGTATGTATGCATGTGTGTCTATATATATATATATCAATGTATGTATGTACATGTGTGTGTGTGTATGGATGCATGCATACAAGTGGCATATATGTTTTATTTATGCTAATAAATTGATAATATTTGCTTGGCAAAAATAAATGTTCATCCTCTCCAATCTGTTTACCGTGTTCGCATTATATTATAGAAAAAAGAGAATGGTAGCATTTTTAAATTCTTTTCTCTCATTTATTCTTTCTGAAAATACTCATTTCTTATCAATTTATGAGAAAAAAGTTCATTCGGTCTCATAAAATTAGATATGTTAATTCAAAACCAAATGGATTTCCATGGTCTAGGAAATAATTTTATTTTATCCTCGTGCAAAATTTTCATTGTCTCATAAGTCATACGAGTGTTAACCTGGTAGTTAATGGTATTTTGTATCAAATATGTAACAGATAGAATCACAATAACACTTTTGTATGTATTTTTATTTCTTTCCATAAACTAATAATTTGTTCGCTAGAATTAAATGTTGATCGCTCTCTCGATTTCTTTCCCCTTTTCTTAAATCAATGTTAATTTTCTTTTGTATATCATCATAATTTTAAAATTGCTTCTTTCCTTTGTACATTAAACCAATTTTCTCGTAACTTCCCATTCTCAATTCTCGTAAAATTGTCTAATCTCGGTCCATTTCTTTGGTTCTCATTTCAATTTGAATTTTTCATTATGGAGTAATTGATTAATGAATGTACTATTGCTCATTTATTAAATAAGTTATGTCGATTTTTTTCTTAGTATTAATGATCATATTTGTACGTTACGGGCTTAACAAATCAAAGCATTGAATAATTGATTATTTCAATTTATGGTAATTTATCTTTATTCTTACGTTTCATAAGAGTTTATTATATTATTAAAAATAATTTTAATATTGCTTTGTAAAAGAAATATTGGTCAATAAAATAAGTGATTAGAGTAGATTAAGATAGCGCTAAGACAGTAGTAATCCAAATATTAGGATATTATATCTCTTTTAAAGAAAAATAGACATAATCTCAGTAACTATTTTTTACAAGTTTTGTTTATTTTAGTAGACTAATATTTAAGTCTCTTTCTTTTATTCATTGAGCCAATTGTCTCAAATCTTTATGTTCCAAATTCTCAATAAAAAAATAACCTTTCATTTCTTTCTCAATCTATGTTGAATTTCACATTTGGAAAGATTGACTGAATAATGTATGTTCTTATATTTAACAAATTTAAGTTGCTTTTTTATTTTTCAGACTTGTGGTTTTATTCATATGTTAATTGTTGTAGGACACAATAAGTTAAAGAAGGGAAAGATTAATACTCAATCGTTTTTTCTAATTTATGGGTAATTTGTTTATATTTTTCGTTTGATAATACTTTATTACATTATTAAAAATAATATTATTATTATTTTTCAATTAATTTATTGTATAAATTGTTTAATTTTTCTAGCATATTATCTTTTTCTCACTTTACTTCACACTAAACATGGCATTTCCCTTAATTTAAGGAAATTTACTTAGCCCCTTGTAAATTTTCAGTATCTCATAAATCGTATTATAATTAACATGTAGAGTATTACCATCTCATATCAAATATGTAACAAACATAATCTTCGTAGCACCCATTTTACACGTTTTATTGATTTTGATAAACTAATAGTCTTTATTTATTAGAAGTAAATATTCATTCTTCCCCACTTTCTTTTCCTTTTCAATAAATGAATATTACTTTTCTTTTTCATATTATAATTTTAAAAATTATATGAATTGGACATGAAATCACTACTAGAAAAGGTTATTATTCTGACAAAGCTTAGCGATGGGTTCCAACGGCTATTTTCAGACGAACCGTCGACTGCCGTCGGAAATTCATGAATATTATTTCAGGCCGAAGCCTTTGTTCCTTATTTCCTACTTGATTTTCTTCCTCCATTAATCCCCAAATCTACCCTCCAAGCTTCCAGTCAGCAATTTCGAGCTTTCGAATCCTCCCCTGGTGTGTAATCAATGTTTATTGCTCCCTAAATTAGGTATAATCTCTTATATTACCAAAAATCTATTTTTTACCCTAAATCTAGATTTTCATAAGTTGATTATGGCTAATTGATGTTTGCAATTGTTTCCACTAGCGTAATAATGATTTATAGCATCCCATATTATACATATGTCATATGTTATCGTGACATTGTAATAGTTTGTATAATTTGTGATTGTGTGTGTATATGTAAATATTTTATATGCGTTGTTTCTACCATTATATTGTGTTAATTGAAATAAGACATGAATCTTATAATATCTTGACTTGTGCAACAATAATGAATGCACGAGTCTAAAAGAAATTTGACTGTACTGGAAAATGATAACAATACTAAAGTAGCCTTATTCGATGAAATAAGCGAAACAAATGTGGTAAATTAACAATTTTTTAAAATTTATAAAATTATTAAATAAATATTCTTTTTTATAAAATACATTTTGTTACGTCCCTTAGAGAGTTTTTGGCCCCATCCGATGGGTGTTGTGCATGATCATTATGTAAACAATCGTTTTTGTCACAAAACGGTCATTTATATTCATTTGGTACAATTCTTGTTGGATTTGCCCCTATATTAGACAAGTTATAAAAACAGTAAACGATTATATTTCGCATATTATTTCGTCTCAAACGATTCATAAAATTTTGTCGTCACTCTTCTTTTTTGTTTCTACGTACACGCATTTATGTACAATGCAGGAAACAAAAGGAAAATGCTGTCAAATTTTTTTTGAATCGTTTAGAACGAAATAATGTATGAAACATAAGTGTTTATTGTGTTTGTAATGCTAAGTAGAATGACTGACTAGGAAAAAAGATAACCATAAATCAACATTTCTATATTGTATTCTTAAGTGGGCAAAATTGACGTGTATAAGTTTTGTATCGATACGTAAAAAAATAAAATGTGAATTCGTAAGATGACCAATATTTATTTTTGAATTTGTGACATATTTTTTCAAATAGGAAAAATTATCGATTATTTTATTGATCGGAGGAGATGGATGTATCAAAGAATGGGGCTGAGAGCTTAATAAAAGAAAATTTTCATAATGGTATAAACGTATTTTTTGAATTTTCTTTAAGCAATAACGGAAACGATGTAGAAATTCGTTGTCCATGCAGTTGGTGTAGACATTTGATGAATTTGTTACTCGATATTGTGCAAGTCCATTTGTGCAAAAACTTTTTTGTGCCGGAGTATTATGTTTGGGATCGTCATGGAGAAGTTGTAGCAAATACTTCTGTAGAGTCTAAATTAGACATTGCTGGTAATGAAATTGTAACAACGAACAATATAAAAAAATATGGTTGAAGATGCATCATGATCAATGTTCCCTAGGGTTAAAGTTCACGACGATGATGAAAATGTTGAAGAACCAAATATTAAAGCAAAAAAAATGTATGATTTACTGGATGCTACTAAGAAACCTCTTTGGGTTGGTTATAAAAGCTGCATCCAACTATCATAATATCAGAACACATTGCAATGAAGTCAAAATACAACAACATCGAAGCCGGATTTACAGCCGTTATATAAGCTACAAAAAGACATATGTTGCCCGATAGTTTAATGTGTGAAAATAACTATGAAGTTAAAAAACTTATGTCAGTTTTTGGTTTACCTTATCACAAAATAGATGCATGTTTAAATGGCTGCATGTTGTTTTTAAAGACATAAATCTTAGGAATTGTAAAATAAGTAATCAAGAAAGATAAAAACCAAGAAAAAAGAAGGAAAAGAAAGTTCCGTACAAGCGTATGCATTACATACCCATCACTCCTAGGCTTTAAAGATTATATGCATCTTCTGTAACTGCATCTCATACGAGATGGCATAGTGTGAGAATGGAGGAAGAGGGTACGTTGACACATCTAGCCGATGGAGAAGCGTGGAATCATTTTGACAAAACTTATCTTAATTTTGCAATCGAGAGTCATAATGCTAGAATTGGATTATGTATGGATGGTTTCTCGTCATTTTCAATATTTAGTGCTAAATATTCATCTTGGCCCATTATCATCACACCTTATAATTACCTCTGTGGATGTGTATGAAAATGCAATATATGTTTCTTACTGTTGTCGTTCCTGGCCTCGATGATCCGACACAAGGAATCGATGTTTATTTAAAACCGTTGATTGAGGAGTTAAAATACTGTGGAATGGCGGAGTAGAAACATACGATATTTCAAAGAAAAAATTCAAATGTTCGCTTCTTTGTTGTGGGCCATAAGTGATTTTTCTACCTATGCGTTGCTTTTAGTATGGAGTACATCCAGTCGTCTAGCATGTCCATATTGCATGGAAGAAACACGAGAGTTTTCTTTACCGAATGGTAAGAAAATTTCATGGTTCGACTACCATCGATGTTTTCTCCATGTCAATTATCTCTTTAAAGGAGACAAGAAAACTTTTTAGCTAATAAAGTACATGCCAATCAACCATCAATGATATGCTCAAGCGAAGGCATATATGAATTTGTAAGGGACTATCCAAAGATATATGAAACTAGAGTGCAAACAGAAATTGAAGGCAAATCGACTATCCATAATTGGTGCAAACAGTGTATATTTCGGGAGTTGCTGTATTGGAAACATCTTCTACTTCGTCATAAAATTAATGTGATGCGCAACGAGAAAAATGTCTTTGATAATGTTATTAACACAATATTGAATCTCAAAGGGAAGACTAAGGACGATTTGAAATCAAGACGTGATGTACAAGAATTATGCAAACGCCTAAACTTCATGTGTAACCAAATGACAGCAAAAAACCCAAAGCATGTTATGAGTTAGATAATAATCAAGTTAAAGTTGTGTAAAATGGGTGGAAGGGTTAAGATTTCCTAATGGGATTTCATCAAATCTTCATGCATGTGTTGACTTTAAAAACGGTAGATTGAGTGAAATAAAAAGCCACGACTATCGTATAATAATGAAAAATTTATTACACGTTCTATTCAAAGAACTATTGCCGCTAAAAGTTTGGAAAGTAGTAACGGAGCTTAGTCTGTTTTACAAAGAGCTTTGTTCGACTACTTTAAAAGTGCAACGTTTATGTAAACTTGAAGTAGATATTCCTATATTGCTGTACAAATTAGAGAAAATATTTCCGTCTGGATTTTTTTAAACTAATGGAACATTTACCTGTTCATCTCCCATCTGAAGCACGACTTCGAAGTCCTGTGCAATATGGATGGATGTATCCATTTGAGGGGTATGTTATATGTCACCTATAATTTAATTACATTCGAAAGTTAAAGTTAATGTAATTAATTTTGTATAGATACTTGAATCATCTGAAGAAGAAAGTAAGGCTAAAAGCACGAGTTGAAAGTTCGATATGTAAATCTTACATCGAAGAAGAACCTTCGTTCTTTTTCTTACTATATTGGTGACCATATAAACATATCGTTTTAAAGTGTTTCTCGTAATGACAATAGGAACGAACAAGAATCCTCTCAAACGTTGTTATATATTTTTAGACAACATGGTTGATCTTTCGGAAAATGTGTAGAAGTATGGCTAGACGATAGAGATCTTCATTTAGCACACACTTATATTATTCTAAATTGTGCTGAGGTTGCACATTTGTTAGGTAATCTAGAATAACAATTTACGACTTATTCATTTCCATAATGCATGCGCGTGTAGAATTTAATGAATTTTTTATATATGCAGTATTTATGAAAGTGAACATCCATACGGAGATCTCAGTAAAGAATTTTTTAATTTGTTTTCAAAGTACGTTTATGAACCAACAAATTATGTGGTTGACGAAGGTATTAAACTGTAACGACCCGAAATTTTCGAGTCCGAAAATTGCAGATAGTTAGGAAAAAGAAGAAGAGATACAAGAATAAGAAGAACAGAAACACCAACATCTCACATTTGCAGCGGATAAAATATAATAACAAATAATAACAGTTATACAAAAGAATTCTGTATCTGTCATATACATTTATAATACATCAGAGTTACACATATATACTGAAACTGGATATACACAATCATCATGTCTCGGATATACAACAATATAATACAGCAGAGACACTCTATACGTTCTTTCCATCTAGCTCGCCTCCTGAGCTCCAGAACGTCCTTACCTGAAAATATGTAATACTTAGTCTGACCCGAGCATTACATCAAAGTAACACCCGGGTCAAGCTATAAACCAGCCTGAGTAAGTCCATTTAACATGGAATACAAAGCATACAACTCATATAAAACCCGGGGTAACTCATATCAATTTGCAAATTCACAATTTGTTATAAACACCACTTATTTCACACATCAATTTTCTAAGTACCGAAATTTATATTAAATAGTCCAATTCACTAAAATCATCTCTGTGACAACCCAGAATTTTTTAACAATTTAAAATGGGATAGTTAAACTTATTTTTAACATTTAAAAGTTAATTTTAACTTGAATTTCAAAATATCAATATTTACTTGATAACTAAATTTTTGAATTATATAGTTTAAATATTGAATTTAATAATTGAAATTGGGGAAATTGTTGAATCTGAAATTTCTAAGCTTGTTTAAATAATTTGAAGGCTTATAAAATTTATAATGATAATACTGAAGATAATAGAATGGTTGAAATGTAATTTAAAGTAATTTGTTCAATTTTAACAATATATCATTTAAATTGGAATTTAAAAATAGCCTTCCGAGGCACAGTCTCGGAATTCGACGAAACCAATTCCATTGGATCCGCAATGGTTAGTTATTATCGGATTTCAATTTTCGTAGCAATCGGAGTTGTCGTTTGACCCTGGCAACTCAAAACGCTTAGATTTATTTTAATCGATTTAATTTAATAACGATCGTTTAATTTCGTAAATCGCACATACGTTCAAAATAGCCTCCGAAATACGTTCCATTGTGTTCGGAACGTGGGTAAAACCTTATGAACGTCTGTCGACATGTTTGATTCGGGTTTCAGGATTTCGCGTTATGCATTGAGATATTTTCAAATATTTAATTATAAGCAAGCGTGCACGGGAAGCTATCCCTAACCGATATTTATTCATCCCCTCCCTAATCTACGGAAAACATAATCGAACGCACGAAACAAAAATTAAAATTAATTTTTTTTGAAAAGGCCGAAGCCCTTGCATTCAAAGGGAAGTCGAAGAAGGAGAATTTGAATCTCATTTGTGCGCGCGACAGGTTGTCTTCGACTCGCGTTCTCTTCGTACGCGCGACCTGGGCTGAAGGAGGTCGGCACCGTGTGAGTTGGTTGTGGTTAGAAAGGAGCGGCAATGCTTGGATGGAGTGCGAGAGAGGAGGGGGAGGCTAGGCTCAGCGCGACTAGATCCAAAGGGGAGTCGCGAGTGGAGGCAATTTAGGGTTTGGTCGTTCGGTTGAGTAGTTGATTGTTTGGGCGACAATGAAAGGATGTCGGGGTGGAATTGTTGCTGTCAGGGGAAGATGTTGTTACTAGTATGTTGAAGATGGTAGGAAGAGCTGTGTTTTTTTGATAGTGTGTTAGTGATTGAAGTAGTGGAGGAGAGTGTTAGCTGTTATGTTGTTCTGAGTTGTGTTATTGGTGGTGTGGAGGGTTGAAAGGCAGTTTGACGCTGTCAAGGTTGAGGCTAGGGTTTTAGATCGAGTTTCATTCATCGGCAGGAGGCAGTAGGGTAATTTATTATTTGTTTGTTATAACTTATATTTAGAAGAAATAAAGAAAATTAATTATACACATATATATTAGAATTTTTATGAGACTTTGGAAGAAAATTTTATAAGGGGTTAGTGATAAATTTTTCTAACTGACTTATTTAAGTTATTTGGGTACTAAAAGATTTATAAAGAGAAATTATTAGTTTAAATTTAATTATTAGTTAAATCAAAATGGAAAAAAGGATAGCTGATTGTTCGATTATGTAAAATATTAATAGATGGTAATAGGTTGATCGATTGGCTCAAATGTTAATCAATTGTAAATGTTTATTTAAGGTTTGAAAACTATAAAGAAGCAAGGCGTAATGGAAATGGATGCTAATAAAAGCAAAGGTGAGTAAATCTCACTCTGTTGGAGTTTTATTTAAATTTAAGTGGTTAAATTTAAATATTTGGTTGAGTGGTTGAATTTATTTGATGTGCACTGTGAATTGATGATCTGTTGATTTTGGTTTTTGGTTGATTCTCGAGTTGATTGTTGTTTGACTCGAAGTGTTTGAGTTTTAAATGGTTTTAAACTTAAATCATAAATAAGAAAAATAGTTCAGATTTAAAATCAATAAAGGTTTAATGATTAGTGATTCATTAAATAAATAGGATTATTTAAGGAATAATTAATTGATTAAATTAATTTATGATTTGGGTTAATTAATTGGGTTTAAAACAATTAGAATGATCATTGGGTAGTTTGATAAATAATTATTTAATGAAATTACTTTGTGTATCTAATTAGGAGATAAATTAAGATAATTAAGTAAGGATTAATTAATTTATTAATGAAGTAAAAAAAGAATAGTTAATTACATATTGAGATTGAACGAGAATGATTAATATTGGGATTGAATTAAAGTAACTAATTTAGATTAGAACAAATCAAAACATAATTGGAAATCATTAATTTATATAATCAACGATATAACTAAAGATTGATTAATTAAGATGAATTAATCATAAGTGACTTATGAGAAATTAATTAATTAATGTAAGTAATTAAGGATTAGTGTAATTGATTATGGTTAATTAATTTGTGAAGTAATTATGGATTACTCATTGATTTGGTTAAGAATAATTAATATCATAAAATTAAATAAAGATAGTTACTTGAATGTAATTGAAAGATAATTAATCCAGGGTGATTAATTAAGATGAATGGATAGGGAAGGGTTGATTAATTAATTGATTTGGAATTAATTAATAAAGAAATCTAAGTGAATGAGATTTGAAATTCAATCAGAATTAATTTAATTAATATCGGTAGCAAACAAGCGTTGCTTATGGACGATTGAATGGTATTGGATGATTTGAAGAATTTGATAACTCTGATATGAAATGCTGTGTATTTCAACTGGATAACTTGGGTTAGGATAACATGAGTTTCGAAGAGACCGGGGTCGGGTATTAGAAGATACTCGAAACCACTTCGAATTTTTATAAATTGATTTGTGGAATCAATAGACAGGAATGAAATGTTTTAAGTGAATTGGATTATCTAAGTTTGGTACCAAGAAATTTATATGTGAAGTAAGTGTTGTCTATAGTAAATTGTGAATTGGTTAAATTGATATAAGTTACCCGGGTTTTATTTAAGTTGATTGCTTTGGTATTCCATGTTAGTTTGGTTTACTCACGCTGGTTTCCAGCCTGACCCGGGTGTTACTTTGGTATAATGCTCGGGTCAGACCGAGTATTACATATTTCCAGGTTAGGACGTTCTGGAGCTCAGGAGGCGAGTTGGATGGCAATATCGTATAGAGTATTTCCGCTGTATTTGTATTATTGTTAATCTGAGACATGTTAATTGTAAATATTCGGTGATTGTATATAACGTGAAACTCTGATGTATTAGCATGTAATCGACAGATATAATATTTTCTTGTAGACTGTTATTATTTATTATTATATTTTATCCACTACGAATGTGAGATGTTTGGTGTTTCTATTCTTCTTCTTCTTCTATCTCTTTCTTCTTTTCATGACTATTTGGAATTTTCGAGTGTGAAAATTTCGGGTCGTTACATTTGGTATCAGAGAAGAAAGGTTAAGCGAGAACCTTGGCTCTGGTAGGGATTACTCATTTAATAGAGTCCGTAGTACTCTGGAACGAGTTGTGTGTATATATATGAGAGCGTACTTGTTATTTTCTTATATAAAGATTTTAAATGATTTTATATAATATTATATTTGATATATAAAACAATATTTCTTTCTAATAAATATTAGGGTAATTGGTTGTTAAATTATTGGAATTAAACTAAAAGTTAATAGAAATACAAACAAACTGAAGTCTTGAATTGGAATTAAATTAAGTAGAAATAGAAATACAACCAAATTAAATTTAATGGATTGAAAATGAAATTCTAAATCGGGTCCTAGAATTCGGAAATTTGTTCCAAAGTAATGAAAAATAATAAAATAAATAAGTATTATTTGGATAACTGGGACTTGTTGCAAACAATGGGTTGTTTGGAAATTTGATTTGAATTTAAAACCAAAGGTGGTTTAAAATTTTAAAACATGGCTGGGAGGGCCAAGAAAAAAATAAGTATATATGTATGAATATACATGATATCAAAGGTAATTTGAAATAAACTCTAAGAGGTTGAGTTTTGACTTTTCCCTGAAGTGTGGTGTAAAAACCCAAAATGATATAAGTTTCGAACTTATAAAAAGGGAAAGAACTTTGAAGTTGAAGCGGGAATTCAAATTGAGTAAGATTGATTGGATTAAGTAAATTGGAATTTAACTTTGGGAAAGTTAAATAAGTGTGGGAAAAAGGTAACCTGAATTGGAAATTTCAAGATGAAATTGGAAATGGATGGACGCTTTAAAATAAATTGGATTTGTTTAAATTAAGTGTGGTAATATATCCATTATTGTGATTTAAGGGAAATCTAAATTTAATTTGAAATTAAGGACATGGAATCACTTTAAACTGTAAATTTGAATAATTGAATTGTAAAATAAACTTGTTTAAGAATTGGCTTCAAACTGGAAGGTAAAATTGAATAATAAATTAATTTTTTTTAAATAAAAATTGTATGAGACTCTTATATGAACCTTGAAATATATATGTAAAGATAACTTAAAATAGAATTTTGAGAATTTGACCCGGAAATTTAAATTGATTAAAAACTTTGAATAAAAGTTAATTTGATTTAAAAAGTTAAACCAACCTTTGAGAATTTAAGTCGAATTTATATAATTCAAGGTGGTTTAAATTAAGATTGAAATTGAATTAGTTCAAAATTTAATTTAGCTTGAATTAATTGGATTGGTGATTGAAGATGTATAAGTTTAAGAATTTAAATGGGAAATTGAATTTAATTATATTGAAATGATTTGAATTTGAAATGGGTTTAATTGATAATAATTCAGAGTGATTGGAATAATTTGAAATAATAATTAAAGTTGAGTAGGATTAAAATCAAATGGAATTTAATTTAAATTGGGAAGGGAATCAAGATTGATTCAATTTGAATTGGGTTTAAATAAATTCCAATAGAAATTGAAGTTATTCAAGTTAGAATTGAGTCATTGAAATGGAAGTGTAAATTTACATTGAATTGTTAGGGAGGTGAACAGTTTGACTCTTGACTATTTTCAATATAAATTGTTTTAATATAAACTTATTTTTCCAAGCTATTAAATATGTACAACCTTTCTTTTTAAAACTAACTTATTTTATATTTGTTTTACTATTATTTTTGGAACTATTTAACTATTTTTCAATTGTTTTATAAACTAATTACTATTTTTCATTTTTTTACAAATTAATTACTATTTTACAACTATTTTGAAATTATCTAAAATTTCTGAAACTATTTAACTATTTTCAACTATTCTATAATTAGTTAACTATTTTATAGCTATTTTGCAAACTAATAATTATTTTTCAACTACTTATCTATTTTTAAAATTTTCAAGCTATTTTCTAAAAATAAAATGGTCGGAGTTCAAACTGTTATCGATTTAAATACCCAACTGAGATAAGAATTGAAGTGATAATCCAAAGGGGGATTAAGGCAATTGTAAATAAGTGAAGGGGAATTTAAGGAAATGTGAATAGAAAGGAAATTGATTTGGCTAATAATCAATAAAATTAAATACGTAGGATGTACATATATTATTCTATTTGCGTAGTGATTTGATCCAGATTCGAGCACAGAATTTCGAGATAGTTTATCGAACCGAGTTGGGATTTTTCACTCGATTTTCAACGGCGAACCTGGATATGGGTTGTTGATTGGTTCTGGATATTATCTATCATAGTTATGGCTATGCAAGGATAATGCCGGTTTCTAATCAAGAAACCAGATCTGAGTCCGCACTAGGAAGTTGGGTAGACGATACTAGTTCGGAAGTGAAATTGTGTGATCGAGTGAGAGATCAGATTGGTATAGCATACGGATGTTATGTGTACATCGTACGGATTTGAATGAAATTGATATTGGAAAGAGTAATCAAATTTGAATATTTGGCTTTGAATAAACAAGTTATATATCTTTGTTATATAGGATAAATCTTTCCTTGTTAAATCCATTGCCGGAAGAAAAGGAATTTTGAAGGTGTTTGAGGTATAAAAGGAGTTTTATACAAGTTTGAAAAGGTCCAAAGTTTTTAAAATTTATATATATATATATATATAAATATATATATATATACACACACACATATAAAGGATCTTATGAGGAATTTGGAAAAAGGTTTTGGGAACCTTTGGAATCGGAAAGGCTTTTGATTTTTGGGTAAAATCAATATTGAATTTGGAAAGCCTAGCTTGAGAATTATCGATTTTGGGATAATCGATTTCGTGTAAAGGAGTTTTGCATGAGATCATACTAGGTTTATGATTTGAAAGATGCTATATATGTATAGTATAAAATGTTTTGATGATGGCTCTGGAGAAAAAGGCGCTCCCTTGAAATGAACTTCTCAGGAGTGCCACCGGGTGGTGCTGCCTAGAGCCCAAAGGAGGGGTTCTAAAGTTGATCCTGTGAGGAGTCCGGACAAAACTAGTTCCTGAGGATTATGAGTTGAGTATACCATAGCGAAAGTCGTGTGTGCCGCTGAGAGCCAACAGTTACATGGACTTTTGCTGCGATGGCAACGTAACCCAGGATGTAACTACGACCTATGGTATAACATAGCGAATGACGTGTGCGCCGCTGAGAGCCAACAGTCTGCGTTTGATTTTATATCGGTAGACTGCGACCTATGTAGGAGTGGAGAAGTTTCATTTCGAAAGCGGAAATCAGAGGCCGCTGAGAGCCTGCAGTTACATGGACTTTTGCTGTGATGGGAATGTAACCCTGGAATGTAACTGTGATCTGTTGTATGGGATCAATGGCGTAATCGAGAGGCCGCGGAGAGCCTGCAGTTACATGGACTTTTGCTGCGATGGCAACGTAACCCTGGATGTAACTGTGACCATGGATGGGGGTGATGATTTCCAGAGCATTCTCACCAAAGATATTTCCTCTGTTTCAAAATGCTTTCAATATTTTCAATAAAATTATTTTCCAAGTATTTTCACTGGATGTTGAAAATGGGTCTGCTGAGTGCTTATAAATTTTCTGTCCTACGCCCGATCAACGTGTGACTGAATTTCTGTGAGAACAAGGATGGACTGGTTGAGACATTGAGTTATAAGAAGTATTTTTGTAAAGAGCTATTTTATTAAGTATGATGTGAATTCAAAAGCTTTTCTAAAATTTTAAAATAAAAGGTTGGAATTTTGGAAAATCAAGGGAAACCCAAACTGAAATTATAAAATAAAATTGAAACTTGGGAATTTTAATGGAGTGATTTTGTAATTAAAATCGAATATTGATTTAAGAATTGGAAATAAGCTAATTGGAAAAATAATTAACTGATAGAGTATGTTAATAAAATTTAACTTTGGTAAATAAATGGATTGTAAATTAATAATGGAGTTTGAGAATGAATTAGAATTGTAAATAGAATTCAACTTGGATTTGATAATGAATTGAATAAGTGAAGATGCTATAAAATAGAAATAAATTAAGAATGACTTTGTATTAATAAAATAAACTCGGTAATGAATTAAGTAAGTAACTTAAAAAATTTAAAATGGGTTAATTGAGTTAGATAATAAATGGGCGAAATCTGATTGAATAAAAAACTAAATCAAAGTTGTGATTAGAATTGGATTATCAGACTGAACTTAAATTTGGTGGTATATTAATTTGAAGTATAAATGAGTTAAGAATGTGCTTGGATATTATTTTGATAAATTGAGTAGGTGAATTTGAAATTAAAATTTAAAATGGATGGGCTAACTAAATTAAATGGAAGTTGATTAAATGAGAATCAAATAGAAGTAAATTTAAGTTTGATATTGGAATAAATTAAAGTAAATTCACTTAAGTTTAAAATTTATGGAAGTTTGGCTTCGAATAAGAGTGAAAGCCCATTAAATAAAAGCTTGGATTGAATTAATTTGGGAATGGCTAGTAGTATACAAGAATGAAATGTGTTGAGCTAAATGAATGGTTGGTGAATGAATTGGAAATGAAATGGAATTAAATATAGAATGAGTTGAAACTAATTTAGAGTAGATATAGACTAAAAATAAATACTCTATTAAGCGAATATGGTCGAATTTGCATAGAATGAATTGTCGTTTGATGTAAATGGAAGTAATTAAAATTCTACGAATGGATAGAGATTAAATAAAATTGATTTTGTATCATTTGAAGTGAATATGAGCTCGTTTGGATTAAAATCAATTGAATGTAAGAAATTGAGTTAAATATTATTAAAACTTAAATGAAACGACATATGAATGGGCTGAAAAGCAATTGAATTAGCTTTAAATCATATAAATTGTTTATGGAAGTGTTTAGTGCTTGATGTTTAGTAATGCATGTGTTTAGCTATTGAATATAAGTAAATGCTAATAGATTTTCTATCTATGGCACTTGCATATTTAAATTGAGTAAGTACAGGTACCTGAAGGCCGTTTGGCTGGATTTGGATTGCACTAAATGCTAAAATTAATAAGCTGCTTGCTTAAAATGCTAAATAAGGTACGCCTACACAATAAAAATAGGAAATATGAATTGTTTTTGCATTTTTCGACCGGGTTGGTCGATGTATATATATTTATATCTCTTGTCAAATTGCAAAAGATCCTCCGTATAGAGGAGACTCTGCCAAAAAAATTTGAAAATTTTGGGAGTTAGAAAATTTTTGGGAAAATTTTTGTTAACAACAAAACGATTTCAAATTGGAAATTAAGGTAAATTAGTAAATGAGACTAATATGAATCGGTTATACTTGAAAGATAAAATTTAATATTCAGAAGTGAAGACAAATTGAAATCATATGGAAATGGGAAAAACAAAATATAAATAAATATGAAACCTATGTAAGAAAATGTATAAAATGATTGGAAATGTTACGATTGGATATTATTGTTAAGTAAGATATGCAGGTATTCAAAGGGGAAAAGAAAATTGGTTTTGATTCCCAAAGATAAATGTGAATTGCCCGACAAAAAGGTATGTATTTTAGTTTCTATATGAAATTGGATTGAGCTTTTGAGGTAGCCACTTGACTTTTGTTTTCTTTTGAATTTGGGAGCCCGTAGAGGCCTTTTGTAGTTGTACCGAGCTAGCCACGCAAAGGAGACGCTGGCAAAAAATTTCGGAAATTCAGGGAGTTAGAAAAATTTTGAGAAAATTTTGATGATTCTAAAGTTGCTTTTAAATTAAAATTTAGATGATTGAGCAAAAGGATATTATTTGATACTATAGAGGGTTTTGGGAAGTTGGTTATGGTGATAGTGGATCTTTAATAAAAGATAGTTGGAAGGATGTTGAATTGAGAGTTTTGGGAAAAGTAAATGGGTTTTGAATCATTCTTCCTAATTAGTAATTTCGGGGACGAAATTCTTTTAAGTGGGGAGGAATGTGACGACCCGGAATTTTTTTAACAATTTAAAATGGGATAATTAAATTGATTTTTAAAAGTTAATTTTAACTTGAATTTCAAAATATCAATGTTTACTTGATAATTAAAATTTTGAATTATATATTTTAATATTGAATTTAATAATTGAAATTGGGGAAATTGTTGAATCTGAAATTTCTAAGCTTGTTTAAATAATTTGAAGGCTTATAAAATTTATAATGATAATACTGAAGATAATAGAATGGTTGAAATGTAATTTAAAGTAATTTGTTCAATTTTAACAATATATCATTTAAATTGGAATTTAAAAATAGCCTTCCGAGGCACAGTCTCAGAATTCGACGAAACCAATTCCATTGGATCCGTAATAGTTATTATTATCGGATTTCAATTTTCGTAGCAATCGGAGTTGTCGTTTGACCCTGGCAGCTCGAAACGCTTAGATTTATTTTAATTGATTTAATTTTATACCGATCGTTTAATTCCATAACTCACACATACGTTCAAATTAGCCTCCGAAACACATTCCATTGTGTTCGGAACGCGGGTAAAACCTTATGAACGTCTGTCGGAATGTTTGATTCGGGTTTCGGGATTTTGCGTTATGCATTGAGATATTTTCAAATATTTAATTATAAGCAAGCGTGCACGAGAAGCTATCCCTAACCGATATTATTCATCCCCTCCCTAATCTACGGAAAACATAATCGAACGCACGAAACAAAAATTAAAATTAAATTTTTTTGAAATGGCCGAAGCCCTTGCATTCAAAGGGAAGTCGAAGAAGGGGAATTTGAATCTCATCTGTGTGCGCGACAGGTTGTCTTCGACTCGCGTTCTCTTCGTACGCGCGACCTGGGCTGAAGGAGGTTGACACTGTGTGAGTTGGTTGTGGTTATGAAGGAGCTGCAACGCCTGGATGGAGCGCGAGAAGGGAGAGGGGAGGCTAGGCTCAGCGCGAGTGGATCCAAAGGGGAGTCGCGAGTGGAAGTCGCGAGTGGAGGCGATTTAGGGTTTGGTCGTCCGGTTGAGTAGTTGATTGTTTGGGTGACAGTGAAAGGATGTCGGGGTGGATTTGTCGCTGTCAGGGGAAGACATTGTTACTAGTATGTTGAAGATGGTAGAAAGAGCTGTGTTTGTTTGATAGTGTGTTAGTGATTGAAGTAGTGGAGGAGAGTGTTAGCTGTTATGTTGTTCTGAGTTGTGTTATTGGTGGTGTGGAGGGTTGAAAGGCAGTTTTACGCTGTCAAGGTTGAGGCTAGGGTTTTAGATCGAGTTTCATTCGTTGGCAGGAGGCAGTAAGGTAATTTATTATTTGTTTTTTATAACTTATATTCAGAAGAAATAAAGAAAATTAATTATACACATATATATTAGAATTTTTATGAAACTTTGGAAGAAAACTTTATAAGGGATTAGTGATAAATTTTTCTAATTGACTTATTTAAGTTATTTGGGTACTAAAAGATTTATAAAGAGAAATTATTAGTTTAAATTTAATTATTAGTTAAATAAAATTGTAAAAAGGGATAGCTGATTGTTCGATTATGTAAAATATTAATAGATGGTAATAGGTTGATCGATTGGTTCAAATGTTAATCAATTGTAAATGTTTATTTAAGGTTTGAAAACTATAAAGAAGTAAGGAGTAATGGAAATGGATGCTAATAAAAGCAAAGGTGAGTAAATCTCACTCTGTTGGGGTTTTATGTAAATTTAAGTGGTTAAATTTAAATATTTGGTTGACTGGTTGAATTTATTTGATGTGCACTGTGAATTGATGATCTGTTGATTTTGGTTTTTGGTTGATTCTCGAGTTGATTGTTGTTTGACTCGAAGTGTTTGAGTTTTAAATGGTTTTAAGCTTAAATCGTAAATAAGAAAAATGGTTCAGATTTAAAATCAATAAAGGTTTAATGATTAGTGATTCATTAAATAAATAGGATTATTTAAGGAATAATTGATTGATTAAATTAATTTATGATTTGGGTTAATTAATTGGGTTTAAAACAATTAGAATGATCATTGGGTAGTTTGATAAATAATTATTTAATGAAATTACTTTGTGTATCTAATCAAGAGATAAATTAAGATAATTAAGTAAGGATTAATTAATTTATTAATGAAGTAAAAAAAGAATAGTTAATTACAGATTGAGATCGAACGAGAATGATTAATATGGGATTGAATTAATGTAACTAATTTAGATTAGAACAAATCAAAACATAATTGGAAATCATTAATTTATATAATCAACGATGTAACTAAAGATTGATTAATTAAGATGAATTAATCATAAGTGACCTATGAGAAATTAATTAATTAATGTAAGTAATTAAGAATTAGTGAATTGATTATGGTTAATTAATTTGTGAAGTAATTATGGATTACTCATTGATTTGGTTAAGAATAATTAATATCATAAAATTAAATAAAGATAATTACTTGAATGTAATTGAAAGATAATTAATCCAGGGTGATTAATTAAGATGAATGTATAGGGAAGGGTTGATTAATTAATTGATTTGGAATTAATTAATAAAGAAATCTAAGTGAATGAGATTTGAAATTCAATCAGAATTAATTTAGTTAATATCGGTAGCAAACAAGCTTTGCTTATGGACGATTGAATGGTATTGGATGATTTGAAGAAGTTGATAACTCTGATATGAAATGCTGTGTATTTCAACTGGATAAATTGGGTTAGGATAACATGAGTTTCGAAGAGACCGGAGTCGGGTATTAGAAAATACTCGAAACCACTTCGAATTATTATAAATTGATTTATGGAATCAATAGACAAGAATGAAATGTTTTAAGTGAACTGGATTATCTAAGTTTGGTACTTAGAAATTTATATGTGAAATAAGTGTTCTCTATAGTAAATTGTGAATTGGTTAAAATTATATAAGTTACCCGGGTTTTATTTAAGTTGATTGCTTTGGTATTCAATGTTAGTTTGGTTTAGTCACGCGGTTTCCAGCCTGACCCGGGTGTTACTTTGGTGTAATGCTCGGGTTAGACCGAGTATTACAGATTTCCAGGTTTGGACGTTCTGGAGCTCAAGAGGCGAGCTGGATGGCAATATCGTATAGAGTATTTCCGCTGTATTTATATTATTGTTAATCTGAGAAATGATAATTGTAAATATTCAGTGACTGTATATAATGTGAAACTCTGATGTATTAGCATGTAATCGGCGGATATAATATTCTCTTGTAGACTGTTATTATTTATTATTATATTTTTTCCGCTGCGAATGTCAGATGTTTGGTGTTTCTGTTCTTCTTCTTCTTCTATCTCTTTCTTCTTTTCATGACTATTTGGAATTTTCAAGTGTGAAAATTTCGGGTCGTTGCAATTTCATCCCAGCCTATTGATTTCACATATCAATCTATATAAAAAATTCGAAGTGGTTTCGGGTACTTTTTAATACCCGACCCCGGTCTCTTCGAGTCTCATGTCATCTTAATTCAAGTTATCCAAATGAAATACACTTCAAAATTTAAATGTAGTATGTCCTTTACACAACAATTCATCATTGATAGATAACCACAATATCCTGTCCGTCCAAACATATGATACTACAAAACATTCCTTATCAGAGATATCGACTCACTCAAGGCATCCAATTCCATTCAATCATCCATAAGCAAACTTGATCACTTCCAAAATAAATTTAATCACCTCTAATTGAATTACTAACCTCAATCACTTAGATTCCTTCACTTGACATTAATTAATTTCAAATCAATTAATTAATCATCCCTTAATTATCCATCTTAATTAATCACTCTGGATTAACTATCCTTCAATTACATTCAAGTAATTATCTTTAATTAATTACATAAATTAATTATTCTTAACCAAAAACAGTAATCAATCTTTAATTATTTCACAAATTAATTAACTTTAATTAATTACATTAATCCTTAATTACTTATATTAATTAATTTCTCATAAATCACTTATTATTAATTAATTAATATTAATTAATCAACCTTTAATTACATCATTAATTATATAAATTAATGATTTCTAATTACATTTTAATTTATCCTAATCTTAATTAATTACGTTAAGTAATTAATCATTAATTAAACCACAAATATTAATCACTCTTGATTAATCTCAACCAGTAATTAACTACCTTTTTATTTACTTCATTAAATAAATTAATTACCCATTTTATAAAAGAAGTTTAAAGGAATTTAAAACCAAATTCATTTTTAAATTCAAATCAATTTAAAAATGCACTTTAACATTCAAGTTGTTAAACCAATTTAAATTTAAAAACTTTATTTGTTTAAAAATTGAGGTTCACTAACTTGAATTCCATAATTAACTTTGATTTAAAACTTTTTTTAAATCTCTACTTTACAGTTTAACTTCGGTTTTAAAAAAAAGCACTTTCATTTCTTTCCAATTCATTCTTAGATTTATTCAGATACTCTAAAATTATTTTACTTAAAAATCTACTCCTTCATTTTCTTTTCAAAAATTGATTTTTATATTTTTGGTAACTCGGTATACCCAAATATATTCGATCATCCTGTAGCTTCCAACATTTCCAATTATCGATATAATTCATTCTAGGATATCAAATAATCAAAACAAAGAATATTAAATAATCTAAATAAATGTGGAGGAATCCAGTTGGATCCCTCCAACCTGTTCCCTGCATCCACAAACGTTAGCACAATACCAATTCCACTTCGAGGTGGAATTTCACGGTATATAGGATTAATATAATATCATCCGCTATTATGCGGCGCATAGGGTCTCTTCCGCTATATAATGCGGGAAATCAATCACCCAATATATACTATATACTACTATATATAATATAGCACATCAAATCAATTCAATCATTCAACCAATTATTTAAATTTAACCATTTAAATTTAAATAGGAATCTAGAAGAGTGAGATTAACTCACATTTGATCTTTGTTCACAAATTCAATCCATCTCGACTTGTTCCTCCATAATTTTAGACCTGAATTAATATTTATACAGTTTATCAATATCCAAAATAATTGAACAAATTAAATTCTCATTTGATAAATTTAATTAACCCTTGATTTTTTTTAACTAATAGTTTTAGGTTAAACTAATTCCCTTTTAAAAAGATGTTTTTGGCAACTAAGATAATTAAAAAAGTTTATAAAACAAATTTATCTCTATAATGCTTTATTTTTGGTGTTTAAAATAATTAAATGAATCGGTTAAACAAATTAATTTCCTTAATATTTTTTTAGCAAAATTAAAAATGTATGTATATATATATATATTTATTTCACCTTTAAAACTACATGTACCTAAAAAAAATATTTATCTAGATTCAAAATTTATTTTATATAATTTCCTATATAAACTTTCAGTTTTTTTTAAAAAAAAGTTTCATAACAAACTGTAAATCCCCCTTCTTTTTTTCTTCTTTTTTTCTTTTAAACAACCGTAAATTCTAAATATATAATTTCAAAATTAAAACTAGATATGATTACCTTACTGCGAACGACGAACGCGATCTGAAATTGCCAGAAATCCCACCATAGCTAAATCGCAAACGCCTCCCTGCCTCGACTGCACTTGGGCGCTCGAGCTCGAACTCCAATCACCCATCGATGCACCATTCAACAGAATACCACAGTGAACACCACCTCCCCCACGAACGCAATTTCGATTTTGCCATCTCGACCTCCAGTTCTTGCTCCATCACGCCGCCGCCATTTGACTCGCGAAACCCTAACCAAGCCCTTCCATCACCCTTGCGTCCCACGTTGATCGACCTCGTGTGGCCACTGCCTAAATATGCTTTCCCAAAGTCAGCACGATGCTCGAGCTTACCCCCGCGAAATCGCGGCCTCCAGGACCCAAAATCAAGACTTTGGTCGTCGATCGCCTCTCCTCTTTTTTTTTATACGAATGAGTTTGTTCGAGTAGAAAGGGAATGATTTTGTTTTGAACAAGAACAGAAGGAGAACGAGAGTTTTGAATGAGTTTTTTGTTATTTTCTTTTCCTTCATCGACTTGGAATTTTTTTCCCTTTTCTCCATTTTACTATGTTCGGCTGTATTGAAAATAAGAGGGGATGGGAACAGCTCGATTTGAAATGACGGGATCGATAGCGTGTTTTGGGGGAAAAGCAGAGTTGATTTAAACAAAAATACAGTTGACGTGAAATTATCCTTGATCGGTCAACCTATGTATTTTAAATTAAATTAAAATTGTCTCGATAAATGCAACCTAAAATCTCAACATCCTATCGAGGCATGCCGCTAGGCGTTTATAATGTTAAACTCCTATTTCGAACACAATGGAAAAGGTTTCGAGTCCTAATTCGATCATATGAAGAAGATAGCTTTTTGGACCCAGTTATTATATTGAATTTTTGATATAAATTCAGCACGTTTATATATCTTACGCTCACACAACAACTCCAAACATTGTGAAAATTGAAATCCGATAATAATATAATATTACGGATCCAATGGAACAGGTTTCGTGGAATTCCAAGACTATGCCTCGGAAGGCTATTTTTAAGCGCAATTTAAACGATATGTTTTCAAAACTTAATACAACATTCCCAAATTCAATTTCAACACTTTTACTATCTTCAGTTCTATCAATATAAATTCCTCAAGCCTTCAAATTATTTTTAACAAGGTTAAAACTGAAGATTCAATATTTCACCCAACTTTCAATTATTAAATTCAATAATTTAATTATCAAATAAATAGTGATATTTGGAATTCAAGTTAAAATAAATCTTTCAAATATCTAAAATCAATTAGATATTCCAATTTCAAATTCTCAAAAATTCCGGGTCGTCACATTCCTCCCCCTTAAAAGAATTTCGTCCCTGAAATTGCTAGTTAAGAAGAATGGTCCAATACAACCAAACAATTCCAAATATTTCTCAAAACAATCTTTTTATTAAAGACATGCTAACCCTTTTTCTAGCTTTCCAAACTTATCCATAAGTCCCAATAATATTATTTACTTAACAATTCAAATTTGAATTTAAAACCAAATTTTGAATTATCAAAATTTTCTCAAAAATTTTCTAACTCCTTAAATTTCCAAAAAATTTCGCCAGCATCTCCTTTGCACGGCTAGCTCGGTACAACTACAAAATGCCTCTACGGGCTCTTAAATTCCAAAAGAAAATAAAAAGCCAAGTGGCTAGACCAGAAAATCATCAAATTTCATACAGAATTTAAATACATACCTTTGTCGAGAAAATTTTAGTTTATCCGCTGAAATCAATAATCCAAAATTCACTTTCCTAATCCTTTAGTTCCAACTAAACAATTTTCAATTTCCATTTCCAAAATCCCTTATTTCAATTCCAATTTGAAATCATTTTATTGCTAATGAATATTTTTCTCAAAAATTTTCAAAAATTTTCTAACTCCCAAAGTTTTTGAAATTTTTTGGTAGAGTCTCCTTTGTACGGAGAAGCTTTTGCAATTTGACAAGAGATATAAATATATATACATCGACCCACATGGTCGAAAAAACAAAAACAGTTCATATTTCCTATTTTTATTGCGTAGGTGTACCTTTATTTAGCATTTTAAGCAAGCGGCGTATTAATTTAGCAATTAGCGCGTCCAAATCCAACCAAACGGCTTTCCGGTACATGTACTTACTCGATTTAAATATGTAAGTGCCAAAATCATGTACCTTAACAACATTTTACATATTTAACTAGTAAACAGACGAGTTTCTATAAGCAATGCAGGTTAAACAATATTTATAAGCAACTTATAGGGTTCTGACATTAATTTTAATTGTTTACAACCAATTCGTATACAACTTTATACAACTTTATTCAATTTAAATGGTTTACAACTCAATTGCTTACATTCAAATCATTTTTAAGCAAAACAAACTCATATTCACTTCAATTGATCTTAAAATCAATTTATGTAATCTCTACCAACTTATAGAATTTTAATTAACTTCGTTTATGTCAAACGACAATTCATTCTATGCAATACTATGATGTCCATGTGAATAAATAATTACTTAAGTTTTATAACCAATTTAAATTGATTCCGACACAATTTTATTTAATTCAGTTCCATTTTAATTTATTCACAACCATTTTATTTAGCTGGACACATTCCATGCTTGTGTACTACTAACCATTCCCAAATTAATTCAACCAAAGCTTTTATTTAATGGGCTTTCACCCTTATTCGAAGCCAAGCTTCCATAAATTTTAAACTTAAGTTAATTTACTTTAATTTATTCCAACTTCAACCTTAACTTCACTTCTATTTGATTCTCATTTAATCAAATTCCATTTAATTCACTTAGCCCATCCATTTTAATTTTAAATTTCAATTCACATTCTCAATTTATAAAAATAGTATCCAAGCACATATTTAACTCAGTTATACTCGAATTGGATTTTATTTGTAACTCAAATCATTTATATTATAATCCAATTCCATTTTATTTTTTTACAACATCTCCATTTATTTTAATTCATTATCAATCCAAATCGAATTCTATTTTAACTCGAGTTCATTTCCAAACTTCATTATTAACTTACAATCCATTCTATTTAACCGAGTTAAATTTTATTAACATACTCTATCAAATAATATATTTAGCTAATTAGCTTACTTCCAACTTTTATATCAATACTCCATTTTTATTATAAAAAATCACTTCATTATATTTTCCTGAGTTCAATTTTTTTTATATCTCAAGTTTGGATTTTTATTTCAATTTCCAAAATATGAAACAAAATTTATTCTGGACTTATTTATTCTACTTTTAAATTTTATAAGTCACACACTTATTTATATCCACATCTTCATCCATTTACAATCAGTCTCATTCACACTATACCCTTTTTAACTAGGGATTTTATATTTTTATTTAGCCAAGTATATTTTTATTCAATGGGTTTCAATTCCTTTATAAGCTTCCAAAGCTTATTTATCCTAATTCAATACTTACTTAGTTTACGCTTATATATTTAAGTAAGAATTTTATTCCTTTCAATATTATCTATAACTCAACTGAATTTATTTCAATTAAATTTTATTTAACTCAACTCCAGTTAAATCTAGCTACATACCATTCTTTTGAACTTTATTAAGCAAGGACTTATTCCATTTAATATCATCCAAGTTATATAACAATTTAAGGAAATATTTCTTTTATATCAAAATACATGTTGGGTAAAATTATTTCATTCACCCACCTGTAAAACAATAATGTGTCAATTTATCGTGTCAGGTGTTTATAAACTCTTCTCCAATAGCGGCTTACTCCTTTGTTTTAAAATTTTAGAAATACTTGTAAATTCACTAATAATATTAAAATAGATTTCTATAAAAATACATCTTATAACTCGATGTCTCAACCAGTCCATCCTTGTTCTTATAGAAATTCGGTCGTACGTTGATCAGGCGTAGGACTGAAAATCTATAAGTACTTAGCAGACCCATTTTCAACATCGAGTGAAAATACTTGTAAAATAATTTTATTGAAAATATCAAAAACATTTTTTTAGAAAACGGAGAAAATATCTTTGGTGAGAATGCTATGGAAATCATCACCCCCATCCATGGTCGCAGTTACATCCTGGGTTACGTTGCCATCGCAGCAAAAGTCCATGTAATTATAGGCATCAGCGCCCCTCGATTACGCCATGGAACCCACAACAGATCGCAGTTACATTCCAGGGTTACGTTGCCATCACAGCAAAAGTCCATGTAACTATAGGCATCAGCGCCCTCGATTTTCGCTGCCAAAATGAAACTTCTCTACTCCCACATAAGTTGCAGTCTACCGATATAAAACCAAATGTAGACTGTTGGCTCTCAGCGGCACACACAACTTTCGCTATGTTACCATAGGTCGCAGTCTACCGATATAAAATCAAACATAGACTGTTGGCTCTCAACAGCACACACGACTTTCACTACAGTCTGTAGTAGGTCGTAGTGACATCAAGTTACACTGTCGTCACAGCATAACCCAAATGGCTCTGTAGGCATCAGCGCCCTCGACTTTCGCTACACACTACATAAAATCCTCAGGAATTAGTTTTGTCCGGACTCCTCGTAGGATCAACTTTAGAACCTCCCCCTTTAAGGCTCAAGGAAGTACCAACCTATGGTACTCCTGAGAAGTTTATTTCAAGGGAGCTCCTTATTCCCTAGAGACACTTCAAAACACTTTATACTATACTCTTATAGTATCTTTCAAATCATACCTTTCATGATTTTCATCAAAATATCCTTTCCATAAAATCGATTCCCAAAATCGATAATTCTCAAACTAGGCTTTCCAAATTCCAAAATTGATTTCCCAAAAATCAAAAGCCTTTTCCAAATCCAAAGGTTCCCAAAACCTTTTTCCAAAATCCTCATAAAATCCTTTATATATATATATAGATATACATATTCTTGAAAAATCTTTGGATCATTTCAAACTTTTATAAAACCCTTTTTATATTTCAAATACTTTCAAAAACCATTTTCTTCTGGCTATAAATTCAATAATGGAAGATTTATCTTATATAACAAAGATATATAAGTTTGTTTATTCAAAACCAAATATTCAAATTTGATTACTCTATAAAGTCACTTACCATTTTACTTAAAGTAAATTTTACCATATAAATATCCAATTTCCACTTTACTTCATCATATGTTTCACAAAATATACCTTTCATTTCAAAAACCATTTCACATTTCTTATCCACAAATTTCCAATATCAATTTCATTCAAAGTCGTACAATGTACACATATCATCCGTACGCTATACCAATCTGATCGCTCACTCGATCACATAATTTCACTTCCGAACTAGTATCGTCCACCCGGCTTCCTAATGTGGACACAGATTTGGTTTCTTGATCAGAAATCATCATTCTCCTTGCATAGTCATAACTATGATAGAGAATATACATAATCAATCAACAATATATATCCAGGTTCACCTTCGAAAATCGAGCGAAAATTCTCAACTCGGATCGATAAACTATCTCGAAATTCTGTGCTCGAATCCGGATCAAACCACTATGTGAATAGAATAATATACGTACATCCACGTATCTATCCTCATTGATTTATTAGCCAAAACAATTCCCTTTCTATTCACATTCACATTAATTTTCATTCACTTATTTACAATTGCTTCAATCCCATTTGGATTATCACTTTAATCCTTATCTTAATTGGGTAATTTAAACATAAACAGTTTGCACTCTGACTGGCTTCAATTTAGAAAATAGCTTGAATTTTTTTAAAACAGATAAGTAGTCGAAAAATAATTATTAGTTTGTAAAATAGCTGTAAAATAGTTAAATAACGATAAAATGGTTGGAAAATAGTCAAATAGTTATAAAATAGTTAGATAATTACAAAATAGTTTAAAATAGTGATTAGTTATAAAACATTTGAAAAATAATAATTAGTTTATAAAATAGTTACAAAATAGTTTAATAATTCCAAAAGTAGTTATAAAATAAGCATAAGATAGTTTTGGGTTTAATAAGAAAGGTTGTCTATATAATAAACAACTTGGAAAAATAGATTTGTACTAAAACAAATTATTTTAAAAAATAGTCTAGAGTCAAACTGTTCAATTCCCAACCTCCATATCCAATCAACTCAATTTCAATTTTCACTTCCATTTAAATTGACAATTTCAATTAATTCAAATCAAATCCAATTTGAACTAATTCAATTCAAATTTCAAATTTAAACCATCTTGAATTATATAAATTCGAGTTAAATTTTAAATGTTGATTTAATCCTTTAAATCAAATCAACTTATATCTTTGAACCATTTAATTTTGAATCCAAATTATGTTTTTAACCTATTTCAAGGTACAAATAGTAATTCAAATCAACACAATATTAAAACAATTTATATTCACTAACAAATACGCGCTCATGTCTATTAATATGCTCAAACTCATCCTAGAGTACTACGGACTCTATTTAATGAGTAATCCCCACCAGAGCCAAGGTTCTCGCTTAACCTTTTAGCTCTGATACCAACTGTAATGACCCGAAATTTTCGATCCCGAAAATTCCAGATAGTTAGGAAAAAGAAGAAGAGATAGAAGAATAAGAAGAACAGAAACACCAACATCTCACATTCACAGCGGATAAAATATAATAACAAATAATAACAGTTATACAAAAGAATTCTGTACCTATCAAATACATTTATAATACATTAGAGTTACACATATATACAGACACTGGATATACACAATCATCATGTCTCAAATATACAAGTATAATACAGCGGAGACACTCCATACGTTCTTGTCATCCAGCTCGCCTCCTGAGCTCCAGAACGTCCTTACCTAAAAATTTGTAATACTTGGTCTAACTCGAGCATTACATCAAAGTAATACCCGGGTCAGGCTGGAAACCAACGTGAGTAAACCTATCTAACATGGAATACAAAGCATACAACTTATATAAAACTCAGGGTAACCCATATCAATTTACAAATTCACAATTTGTTATAGACATCACTTATTTCACACATCAATTTTCTAAGCACCGAAATTTAGACTAAATAGTCCAATTCACTAAAATCATTTCATTCTAGCCTATTGATTTCACATATCAATCTATATGAAAAATTCGAAGTGGTTTCGGGTATTTTTTAATACCCGGCCCCGGTCTCTTCGAGTCTCATGTCATCCTAACCCAAGCTATCCAAATGAAATACACATCGTACTTTAAATACAGGATGTCCCTTTACACAACAATTCATCATTGATAGATAACCACAATATCATGTCCGTCCAAACATGTGATACTACAAAACATTCCATATCAGAGATATCAACTCATTCAAGGCATCCAATTCCATTCAATCATCCATAAGCAAACTTGATCACTTCCAAAATAAATTTAATCACTTCTAATTGAATTACTAACCTCATTAACTTAGATTCCTTCACTTGACATTAATTAATTTCAAATTAATTAATTAATCATCCCTTAATTATCCATCTTAATTAATCACTCTGGATTAATTATCCTTCAATTACATTTAAGTAATTATCTTTAATTAATTACACAAATTAATTATTCTTAACCAAAAACAGTAATTATGATCTTTAATTACTTCAAAAATTAATTAAATGTTAATTACATTAATCTTTAATTACTTATATTAATTAATTTCTCATAAATCACTTATTATTAATTAATTAATCTTAATTAATCAACCTTTAATTACATCATTAATTATATAAATTGATTATTTCTAATTACATTTTAATTTATCCTAATCTAAATTAATTACATTAAGTAATTAATCATTAATTAAACCACAAATATTAATAGCTCTTGATTAATCTCAACTAGTAATTAACTACCTTTTTATTTACTTCATTAAATAAATTAATTAATCATTTTATAAAAGAAGTTTAAAGGAACTTAAAACCAAATTCATTTCTAAATTCAAATCAATTTAAAAATGCACTTTAACATTCAAGTTACTAAAACAATTCAAATTTAAAAACTTTATTTGTTTAAAAACTGAGATTCACTAACTTGAATTCCAGATTTAACTTTGATTTAAAATTTGCTTTAAATCTCTACTTTACAATTTAACTTCGGTTTTAAAAAAAAAGCACTTTCATTTCTTTCCAATTCATTCTTAGATTTATTCAGATACTCTAAAATTATTTTACTTAAAAATCTACTCCTTTATTTTCTTTTCAAAAATTGATTTTTATATTTTTGGTAACTCAATATACCTAAATATATTCGATCATCCTGTAGCATCCAACATTTCCAATTATCAATATAATTCATTCCAGGATATCAAATAATCATAAAGAGAATATTAAATAATCTAAATAAATGTTGAGGAATCCAGTTGGATCCCTCCAACCTGTTCCCTGCATCCACAGACGTTAGCACAATAACAATTCCACTTCGAGGTGGAATATCGCGGTATATGGGATTAATATAATATCATCCGGTGTTATGCGGCGCATAGGGTCTCTTCTGCTATATAGTGCGGGAAATCAATCACCCAATATATACTACATACTACTTTATATAATGCAGCACATCAAATCAATTCAATCATTCAATCAATTATTTATATTTAACCATTTAAATTTAAATAGGAATCCAGAAGAGTGAGATTAACTCACCTTTGATCATTGTTCGCAAATTCAATCCATCTCGACTTGTTCCTCCATAATTTTAGACCTTGAATTAATATTTATACAGTTTATCAATATCAAAAATAATTGAACAAATTAAATTCTCATTTGATAAATTTAATTAACCCTTGATTTTTTTTAACTAATAGTTTTAGTTTAAACTAATTCCCTTTCTAAAAAGATGTTTTTGGCAACTAAGATAATTAAACAAGTTTATAAAACAAATTTATCTCTATAATGCTTTATTTTTTGTGTTTATAATAATTAAATGAACCAGTCAAGCAAATTAATTTCCTTAATATTTGTTTAGAAAAATTAAAAATGTATGTGTGTGTGTATATATATTTATTTATTTCACCTTTAAAACTACATGTACCTAAAAAAATTATTTATCTAGATTCAAAATTTATTTTATATTATTTCCTATATAAACTTTCAGTTTTTTAAATAAAAAAAAAATTCATAACAAACTGTAAATCCCCACTCTTTTTTTCTTCTTTTTTTCTTTTAAACAACTGTAAATTCTAAATATATAATTTCAAAATTAAAACTAGATACGATTACCTTACTGCAAACGACGAACGCAATCTGAAATTGCCAGAAAGCCCACCACAGCTAAATCGAGGACGCCTCCCTGCCACGACTGCACTTGCGCGCTCGAGCTCGACCTCCAATCACCCATCGACGCACCATTAAACAGAATACCGCAGCGAACGCCACCTTCCCCACGAACGCGACTTCAATTTTGCCATCTCAACATCCATTTCTTGCTCCATTACGCCGCCGCCATTTGACTCACAAAACCCTAACCAAGCCCTGCCATCACCATTGCGTCCCACTTTGATCGACCTCGTGTGGCCATTGCCTAAATATGCCTTCCCAAAGTCAGCACGATGCTCGAGCTCACCCCCGCGAAATCGCGGCCTCCAAGACCCAAAATCACGACTTTGGTCGCCGATCACCTCTCCTCTTTCATTTTTTTGTTTTATACGAACGAGCTCGTTCAAGTAGAAGGGGAATGATTTTTTTTGAACAAGAACAGAGGGAGAACAAGGATTTTGAATGAATTTTCTGTTATTTACTTTTCCTTCATCGATTTTGAATTTTTTTTCCTTTTCTCCATTTTACTATGTTCGGCTGTATTAAAAATAAGAGGGGATGGGAACAGCTCGATTTGAAATGAAGGGATGGGTAGGGTGTTTGAGGGGGAAAAGCAGAGTTGATTTGAACAAAAATACAGCTGACGTGAAAATCTCCTTGACCGGTCAACCTATATATTTTAAATTAAACTAATATTGTCTCGATAAATGCAATTTAAAATCTCGACATCCTATCAAGGCATGGCGCTAGGCGTTTATAATGCTAAACACCTATTTCGAACACAATGGAAAGGTATCGAGTCCTAATTCGATCATATGAAGAAGATAGCGTTTTGGACCCAGTTATTGTATTAAATTTTTGATATAAATTCAGCTCGTTTATATATCGTACGCTCACACAACAACTCCAAACATTACGAAAATTGAAATCCGATAATAATATAATATTATGGATCCAATGGAACTGGTTTCGTCGAATTCCGAGACTGTGCCTCGGAAGACTATTTTTAAACGTCAATTTAAATGTTATATTTTCAAAACTTAATACAACATTCCCAAATTCAATTTCAACACTTTTACTATCTTCAATTCTATCAATATAAATTCCTCAAGCCTTCAAATTATTTTTAACAAGCTTAAAACTGAAGATTCGATATTTCACCCAACTTTCAATTATTAAATTCAATAATTTAATTATCAAATAAATAGTGATGTTTGAAATTCAAGTTAAAATAAATCTTTCAAATATCTAAAATCAATTAGATATTCCAATTTCACATGCTCAAAAATTCCGGGTCGTCACAGAAACGTCTTGCATTGGGACCAAGAAGAAATGTCAATAATTATCCAATATATTTCGTCAATGGAACTTTAACATCAAAGAATACGATGCAGAAAAATTAACTAATAATACAGGTGTATTTTTTAAAGGTAGTGATGATCCAAAAAATAATATAAATGATTTTTATGGCATTTTAACATAAAATTTGCAATTGACATATTTCTCACAACCCGCAGAGGAAGTGTTCTGTTTAGATGCAATTGGTTTAGCAATGTTCCAGGTTCTGAAATTAACATGCATAGGGATTATAATCTTATAAAAACAAAGCACACATCGCATTATCATAAGGACGATCCTTTTGTACTAGCCAAACAAGCATTGCAAATTTATTACGCTCCTTATCCACCTCTAGAAAGAGATAAAGCTGATTGGTTGGCAGTTTTTAAAACAAAGGCCAGATTTACGTTTGATGCGAAGAATATTCCAAACGAACAATCTTACCAGGAAGATCTTGAGCAAAGCGATGAAATAATAGTCATAGACGATCATACGGATTTTGAACCTCTGAACGATGAATCATTTGGTAAAAGCGTTCAAGAGTATGGAGGAATAACGTAGAATATGAGACCGAATCTGAATCAAAAGATAATGATGATTGATGTAAATGATGAGGTTTTTTTGATAGTTATGTAATTATGCAATTGATGTAATTGATGAGATTATGCAGTTGATGTAATTATGCAATTGATGAAACTATGTTGAATTCTTGGTGCATTACAAAATTGATGTAACTGATGAGATTTATTTTGCTAGTTATGTAATTTATGTCATATATGAAATTGAATCTGTTTATCATTATTTACATCTTTTATGGCATTTTCATTTCCGTCATTTGTTTAGCAATTTATGTTAAAAATGCATTGTATTCTACTTAACGTCGAAATATGAGACCCATTGTGAATTATGTGTACTTTGTTTTATGCACTTTATATCATTTGTGTCATTTAGCTATAAAATATATTTCATCATCATGTTATTGTTCCCTTTTAAAATGATGTATCTGTGACAGGTATATATCATGTCATCTAGAAGGAGAAGTTCTTCCCACTCTTCAGGAGGCGATGGCAGCTATCCATCGCAACCACCACAGCGACCTGTCGTGACTCTAGTACCTAGAGCCGAGGGGTAAGTATTAAACTTTTTTTTGCATCTTATGCATTTTGTGTACGATATGCTAATCTGTATCATATTTAACACAAATGGTTTGAACTACAACCATCAGCTGTAGTTCTATATGTTTTGAGGGAGGCGTACAAGAGTAGGATATCGGTTGTTGGCCAAAGTGCGATAACATCCCTCCCCACATTCTCGAGTGTATTTGGCAGGACTTCATTGTAACTATATTCTTCTGTTTTTCATTCTTAATTTGTTTTTGTCGCTTATTTATTATTCACCTTTTATTGTTTAATTTTTATTTTCTTGGTTATCATGAAACACCAGCTGTCATGGACATATAGTTAGATGACCTGCAGCTAGTATGACATTACTAGATGTAGAAGATGAGGAAGAACTATAGGGATTTAATGTCGACAGTGAAGCATTAAGGGCAAAAGCCAAACTGGATGGGGAAGAGTGTATGGGAAGTGTGGCTGAAACACTGGGATAGTGACGAGGCGAAGGTAAGTGTACTAAACTTTTATTAATTATTCGATTGATACGTAAATATCAAAAAATATTTGGTCGGTAAATAATGTATTAAATTTAAATGTACATGCAGAGTCGGAAAGAAACTTTGCAAATAGACACAAAAATCCCGTCACTTATCTAGTAGAGTCGAAGTCGTTTCAGCAGTATTGCCAGGAGTTGGTAAATTTAATAAATGTGTATTGTAAATAGTTATTGTGCTATATAATTTTGAATATACACTAATAGTATGTAATAATCAATTTCAAGAAGCTGAGGTGTAGGGTTCTATGTCGTATATCGATATGTTTACCCGTACGCATGCCGCCGAGCATGTAAATCCGGACGGGGCAGTTTCATATACATGGCACGACCATAAATCTAGCAAGAGTCGTGTAAGCATATTTTAGTTTATGTACCATAATAATTGTTTTAATTATTAAATTATAATGAAATAAGATATCATGATATTAATTTTAACTATAATTTATATTGTTCTTGCAGATAAGGGTTATGGAATAACGCCAGAAACTCCTGGAGGATATCGGTCGAAAGCAACTCACGACAGATGTATAGGACATTATTTTTTAAACATTCATGGATCCACCGTCACGGAACAGGCACTACGGCTTTAGCAATCAAGCGGTAATGAATAATATATTAAGATATAACAATTTAATAATCTTTTAATTTTTAGCGCATCGCTTTAGTTTCAGTAATAAGTTTATAGATATAACAATTAATACATTATGTTGTAACTTTGATAGTAAGATTATAGACTACATTAAATAAGTATAGCAGGGTAGCAGACAGAGGCGAGCCAGCAAACCGACAAGAGCTGATATCGATCTAGCGGAGATCGAAGAGTTGAGAACTAGGGTCGTGCAACTGGAAAATCAGAACCATTGCCAGACCTTCGAGATGACACAGCTGCTGCATCAACGTATTGCTGAGTACGTGCAGCAATATGGTAGCCGCTTTCCATCTTCTGCTGGTTCTGAAGGTTCTGGAGCCGATTGACTTGATTGATAGGTATGTTTTTTTGTTTTGTATCATTATTTTGTAAGTTGGAAGATACATTGAGTTGGTGGATTTGGATTTGAACTGTTATGTACAATGTTTGATGATGCTCTTGGTGGTAGTGATTCTGACATTTGGGAGTTGATTGTGTGCAGTTGATGAAGCATTGATATGTATATTGTACAACTAGATGTATGGGAATTATGGTTATGAAGTTTGGTATGATTTTATATGATTTGGGTTGGATTTTATATGAATTGGTTTTGCTTTATGTTTTTTGATATTTGGTTATCTTTCTATGTTTTGATATAATGTTGGATATCTAAGTTGGATATATTGAGTTGGGTGAAAGATATTGTATTTATGAATTGTGGATGGAAGGCGAAATCGCGGTTGAAATGCAAAATTTTTTTTACATGTTTTCTAACGGCTTCCGACGGCCTGTAGGTCAAATTTTATAGACATGTTCCTACGGCTACAGACAGCGAGATTACGACGGCTTTCGATAACAATCGTAACTGTCCACATGTCTTTCGACAGCCGTCGGAAGCCATCGAAAGCCGTCAGAAATACAGCCGACGGCCGTTGTCAGAAACCGTTGGAAAATCTGTTCACCGACGACTTAACTTACGGCGGAATTTTTCGACGGCTCCCGATGGTCGGGTGCCGTTAAAAAATGCTGTTGAGTTCAACATGTCTCTTTCCTTCATCAATTAAACCAATACTCTCTTATCTTTACATTTTCAGATCTGGATAAGTCGCTTAACCTCTGTCATTTTTTTATTCTCATTTTGATTTGAATTTTTGTTTTGGAAAAATTAAGAAAGTATTATATTTTTGCTCATTTATTAAGTAATCTATGTTGATTTTTTTGTAACTAGTAGTTTTATTGGTACGTAGATTTTTGCAGGAGTCAATAAGTCATGGAAGTAAAAGATCATTTTTCAATCGTTTTTTCAAATTTATGGTAATTTACCTCTTTCTTTTCATTTAGCGATATTTTCTTACATCGCTAAAATTCATTTTATAATTATTTGGAATTATTTTACGTAGAAAAATAGGTGGTTAGAGTAATTGAGATATTTTTAGGTCTCCATGGTTGATTATATGGCACTCAAAATATACAGTTATGTCTCTCTTACGTAATAATTATAGGTAATATGCAACAGACAGAGTTGCAATTGTCTCTTTTTTACACATTTTGTTCTTTTCTTTTGATAAATTGATAGTAATCTATTCACTTTTAATTTTTCATTTGAAATTAGTGATCATCCTCACCAAATAACTATCTTTTGCATACTTCATTTTGCAACTTATATGATCCGAATAGGTAATTAACCAATCCCTTTCCTTCGTTAATTGAACGACTATCTCATATCTTTATGGTTTTATCTCCCAATAAATTATAAAATAATGTACATTATTTCATATTTATATCAGTTATGTTCTTGAATATGTTATAATGCCATTCTAGACAAATTAAGAGAGTACAAATTTTATGGTAATTGAATTAGTGCTTCATTAATAACCATAAATATGACATGAACATTGAACGACATCCTCGTTTATTATAAAAAAAATTTACGTGCATTTCTTATTTGTTTTTGATTGATCAGTATAGTTGAATTGTTAGACTTGCATTGTATTATACGTCGTAGTACTTGAGTTTATCATTTGTTTTTTTTATCTATTTTTCACATTTTTCTACTTATTTGTGATTAAGATTTTTGATATTTTTTACATTTCTTCTTTCAATACTACACATTAACAAATGAATAGTTTGTTGATGAGAGTTTCCTAACAACTAATGATTTTTATGCAGGTAACATTGTTTCTGAACAATTAGAATTTTAGTCTGCTTTGGTCCGCATTTTAAAAAGTAAGGTCTACATTATATATGCTTTAGTCTACATTTTAATTTGACAATTACATTAAGGTCAACACAGTATAATCTTTTTGCATCACAATATAATTTTTGATATGATTCAATCGTTTTCTTTCTCATATTTTTTAAATTTCCATTTGAAAATATAGTTTAGTAATGGTTTTTCTAATGTAGTACAAAACTCGATAATGGCAAATATATAATTTTTTGTTTCAATTTTATGGTTTATTTTCTTTGGTTCATATTTCAAGAAATATCTCACATTTATTTTCCCTTTTATCTAATAATCTTACGTAGGTTACCAATTCAAATTTGTGCAACTATATAAGAAGAATGTACTGTTTATGATGCTAACAAACCTTCATTTTGTGTTATTTTTACTATGCTTGAACTTCAAACATTAAATTTTATATGCTCAAAATACATATTACACTAATAAATTTGATATAAAATATTTTTCATACATATGCTTTGAGTTTTTAAGAGAACACAAGAAAGACAGAAGTTTTGAAGATAACGTTGAATTTTCTATTTTGGAGCCCGACTCATAGGCATATAACACTACAACAAAATACCTCTTTTAAAACGGGCAGCATCCATTGTAATAGGGGTTTCGCAATGGGCGTATGCCCATTGTATTATGCAACGTTGTAATAGAGTAGATGAATTTTACAACAGTTCTTGCCCATTGCAATAGGAGTCTTTTGCAATGGTTTTTATCCGTTGCTAAAGATTCTTTTACAACTGCTTATGCCCATTGCAATTAAGCCTTTTACAACTGTTTTTGTCCATTACAAAAGGGTCTTTTGTAACTATAATTTCCCGTTGTGAAAAAAAATTCAAATGAGAAGAAAAAAAGCTACTATAATACATGTGTAAATTTTAAACTAATTTGAATTGAAACAAAATAAATATACTAACGATAACCATATTTATTCACATTTACTAAAAATAGCAAAAGAAATCCATATTTCAAAATAAAAAAAGATTGTCTATCCGCATCATTCATAAGGTTTTACATAGTTACGAAACATCGAATATAAAACTAAACTAACATAACTAATAACTACCGTCTTTATTGCTATAGGCAGAGCTATCGAAATCAATAACCATAATTGCACTTGATTTGGCCAGCCTCTTGAACGAAGCATCTTTAACTTTAAAAGACGTAGATGAACCCTGTTGCATACAAGTGAACATATTTTATTTAGAGAGCATATGCAGGCATAAACATTATGAACAGTTTATACAAGGATATTAAGATAATAAAATTAAAGGCGCCAAATCACGGTTCGAACTTCTAGCAGAGAACGGTTAGGCATTCTCGTAGGTTTTGGCTTCTCAGATAATAAAAACTATTTATTATAATTAAATCTGGCAAACCAAATAGTTTAACATCCCCGGCTGCGAAAGCAAGGAAAACTGCTATTGTAGCCCATGCAACAAAAACAAAAGTATGATAAACAGATGAGTAGATACTATAATATCCAGGGGAGAAGCCTCTCATTGTTTAGGGAGGTTTATATCTTCATAATTTATAAAATGACTATTCTTAAAGTTTATATTTAGGTTATTTAAAGAAAAATAGCTCACCGGTGAGATTGTTAGGGAAAAGAAAAGCTAAATTGCATTTTGAAAATGGTCATGAGTGAGCAAAAAGCTTGTTTGGACGTGTCACGGGTTAGAACTAACCATTATGGTCGCTTACATTATTTTTTTGGTGGTTGAAACCCATCATATATATAACCAGACCATGTCTTGATACATGTTAACCGCAAACCACACAATACCAAGACTCAAACTAAGATAAAAATCGATCACATGTAAGAACCACCGTAGAACCATGAAAACAAGTTCTACTAACCATGATTGTTGATAATTCTAGAATATGGCATTGAATAAATTGAATTGAAATAAATTCTATACATCATTTTGTTTTGTTTTCAATTTGAGTTGCATTTTTACATAAATTTTGTTTATCCTTACGTTTCAACATGTTAATTATAATTAGTACGGTATAAACTAATTTCAAAATAAATATTTTTAAATTTTTATTATTACTGTGTGATTTTGTTATATAGATGGGATTTTGTTATATCAAATTAATAAGAACAGTGCCAGTCAAATTTGTTTTACAATACGTTAGCAATGCTAACCAAATGATTAGGTGTTAAACCATCATTATAACCAAAGTTTATCAATATCAGTAAATGAATAACTTAATCCAGCTAATGGCAGCGTATACTAAGAGCGAAGGGGAAAGGACAACAAAAAGTTTCACCGATAGAAAAGTTGCAAAACCATTTATTAGTAGATTAAATAAAAGACACAGTCCTCATATCAAATGCAAATAGGATATCGCATATGGTACCTGCAATTTGGATTTGGAAGTATTACTTCAAATATCCTTTTGACATAGCTACCCCTCTTTCTTCTAAGTAAGATTCCACAATCATAACTTGTCTTTTAGTTGCGTCAACCTACGAAAAGAACTCATGCAAACCTGAGCTTGAATCTGCTATTTGGAGAGGGCTAAACAGTATATCAAGGTAGAAAATAATACTTTCAAACAAAGAAAACACAATGACAAAGGGTAAAAAATCAAATCATTTAAAATTAACAATTTCATAATCAATGATGCATTTATATTTTCATAATTGATATAGCATTACATGCCCAGTAATTTTTGCTTTAAGTCTACCCCTCACCATAAGCCCTAATAGGCTTAAATAGGCACTGAAGTAGAACTACTTAAATAAGTAATCAAATTGAATTCTTATTTCTTACAAGACATACGCATAATCGTATTAAACTACTTAACTATATATTCATTGGATATTTTACAATGATTGCTTAAAATGATGACTGCTGCGACGGCCCACCTCTATAGCCACGCTAGCCAAGAACATTACGGTGAATGCTGTCAACTAGCACGGAGAATAAGGCAGTTGAGGAGCGACCATCCGTGTAATTGCTTTGTGCGAGCATCGATATGTCAGATAGTATAATACTTTATCAAGAGGAAATCCGACATACCGACACAAACTCAAAGCTACTACACAGTGGCTATAATATCTTCGGAAACAAATACAGAAATAAACATAACATAAATCAGTCACATATAATTCATATCACAAAGGTGGAAGAAGATATGAATATATAATTAACACATGGAAGTGTATATCAGAGTAGTGGTCAAAAAGATCCACAATAATACAAAAGAATAGCAACACGTGCTACACAAAAAAATACAACAATGAGTCTATATCTTAAGTGTATATAACAAAATAAACTACTAATCTAAGTAGTTTGCCAAAAGTCAGAGTAATGAATCCCTGGGGAGAAGTCAAGCAGAAGCACCTGTAACATCTCGGTCTGACCCGAGTATTATTTAATAAGAAAATAATAAACGGATCAGTCTAACTATAAATATCAGATGAAACGATATGGGATAAGAGATATGACTAAACACACAATAATCAAAATGCCAAGCTGTGATATATATAAGTAGTTGAAAATCATCAAGGGATTAATCAACGTCACAAAATCTACACAAGAATCAAAGAAATGTCATACTCTTTATTTCGTTCACCAGACCATAAATATTGACGATTATATCAATGTCAATCACAGAAGTCAATGACACACGAATTCGCCAATGCATAAAAATTGATAAATCTTATCAATAGAAATTACAAAAATAGGTGAAGCATAAATTCCAGAATTCAACACACGAAATCCAGAAAGCACAATAAAAGGATGGCCAATCCCACAAACTGGACATCGACACACCTAAAAAGAAATGCCCCATGCACAGTCGAACATCGACGCACCTAGAAAGATACGCCCCATGCTATAGCATCGACGCACCTAGAAAGATACGCCCCATGCATAAATAAACATCGATGCACCTAGAAAGATACACCCCATGTAATGTCTAACATCGATGCACCTAGAAAGGTACACCCTATGCAAAGTCGAACATCGACGCACCTAGAAAGACATGCCCCACGCATAGACGAATATCGACGCACCTAGAAAGATACGCCCCATGTCCTGACTTATTGAGCCGATTGCTCCACGAAGTAAACAAACATCGATGCACCTAAAAAGGTACACCCCATGCATCAATAAACATCGACGCACCTAAAAAGGTACGACCCATGTATAAACAAACATCGTCGCACCTAAATAGGTACGACCCATGCAAGAAATGAGACGAAGCTCAATAAAATGAGGAATAGTCCTCCACATAGACAAAGAGACATCGCTCAATTGCTAGTCTAAATCACAAAAATGATCATCATCGATCATCAAGAAGTGTCAATTACAGTAAGCTAGTAAATATATGAGCTTAGCTTCATGTCCCATAACCAATAGCTTAACTTAAATATTTACGAACAAATTGTAGATCTCCACTAGGAAATTGTCACAAGAGATTCAATCGAACAAGTCCAAGAATCAACCGACGAAGTAAACGCAAGCGTTTCATACCACCTGTTTTACTAAGTCGTTTAATTAGATTTCTCATACGAGTGAGGTAAAGGTTTATATATACTAATAGATTGAAAAACGGTTTTATAAACGAATTTGGTATTGAAAATAGAGTTGAAATCGTTTTGAGGAAAGAGTTTTGATATTTACTACTAGTATTGAAACCTTTATATTTTTAAAGTGACAAAACACAAACATGATTGTAGAACAATCAACCACCAAAATTCACATTCAAAGACGTGAATAAAGATCCAAAGAAATCGATCCGAATCCATCAAAATGGATATTCCCAAAAATTCCAAAAATAGAAGTCATTAACGTCGTAGCAACAACAAGTGGGAAATAACACGAGTCGATGGAATTTTGGAAACCAAGCAAAAATATGCACAAATAGGCATGATTAGGCAAATTGGTGCAGGTCAGTCGACTGACTCAAAGGTCCAGTCGACTGAACCAAAAGCAGGGAAAAATAATTTCCTACAGTCAGTCGACTGACCTAAAAATCCAGTCGACTGAATGCAGGGAAACAGAGGACCCGAGCCTCTAGTTATTGCCTTCGGAATGCCTATGTGCTACAGCCAGTCGACTGACTCAAGGGTCCAGTCGACTGACTGGCACCAAGGCTGTTTTTCCAGCCTATGAAATGAAGATGCTATCTTCTTCAAAATGCAATCGGACGAGCACGGTCACTAGGGGTTTATGCCAATAGACTACCCGGCCCTATAGGCTCTTCGATGCATCACCAAAAACAAGTTCAAACAACAAAGCTATGATTTTTGAAGATTTGAACTCGAAACACTAAAAATTGGAATATACACCAAATCAATCCAAACCAAAACCAAATGCACATGAATATGTGTTAGGAATTCATACCTAACAATCGAAGATAATCATAGACCTAGATGTGAGATTAAAAATCTCACCTTTGAACCCAAATCAATGAAGTAGAAGCTTTAAGACAAGCTAAGATCAATTCCTCTTCAATAGCAACTCAAGAAGCTTCAATCTAAGCTTAAAAGAGAAACATTTCCTAAATTAGGTTTAGGAAATTTCTGAAATCAAAGAGAGAATGAGTTGGAGAAGAAGAAGGAGATGCTTACCAATGGTTTCTCTTGAGTTTGGAGCTAGAAGATGGATTTGCTAATGGAAACTAGGGCTTAGGATTTCCTAATTCTTTTTCTCTTCCCCCATTTTTGATGAAGCTTGAATGTATTAGGAAATTATGAAGGAATGAAGAGGATAAGGGGTTGGGACCGAATACATAAGTGGGGTTATTGGGCTCAGCCCAAACCAAAGCCCTAAGTGAAAAAGTTGCAAAAATCAACTATCTCCAAACATATCGATGTTTATACTCAAAAAGGTCGCAAACGTCATTTTGAACTCAATGGGGGTGGTCTCGAGTCCCAATTCGACTGTTTGCAAAATGTAGCTTTTTGGACCAAAATTCGACGAACAATAAAATATTTAAATAAAATATTTAAATATAAAATCGATAAATATGTGGGTTGTTACAATTGCCAAGATTAGGGTTTCAATATATTAGCTAAACAATTACATATTATTCAAGCATATAGTTAATATTTAAATATCTTCATTGTGCTATCAATATTACGTAGTTCAAATTATCAAAACTGGGATACGTACTTTTATTTCATTTTTTTTACTTGATCTAGTATCAATGTAAATAATATACACTCCACTATATTGGTCGATGCAAGCATGTACTATGTATCAAATATCCTCACAATGATGATGATCAAAACTAAATAAAGATCAATTCAGGAGAAACTTACCAGTAGTAGTTAATCATAAACTAAAATAGAATTCAAGAGATATGAATAGACTTGGATCCAAATTTTGAAACAAATTAAGCCAAACACTGAAAACAATAATTTGAAAGGAAAGTTGAATCAATATTTATAAATTAAAACTGATATCTAAACCAAAATATATCTTCACAGATTCAACTGGAGGGTAGAAGAGCAAGCCTTAGATTTTTGTTTTCCTTTGTTCCTGAAGATAGAATGAACAAGATGAGAAATGAAGTGTAGGTTCTGTTTGAGAAACAGAAATCTTATATAATAGCTTTACTCATAATTAGCAAGTTTTATAGTGGTAAAATTGGTGCAAACAATTTTCTTTCTATTGGAAACAAAAGCAATTTAATTCATGAAGAGACTTATGGTTGAAGTGACACAATTTTAGTTAGTATGGGTAGAGATAAGCAACAAAACTATGAAAATGTCATCATTTGTTCACCTGGCACATTTTGGTTACCTTTCTCTGTTCAAACTTTTCACTAATCGTACGCTACTTTTCTGTTAAATATTATGAAAGTGACATGAAGAGCAATGAGTTAAACCTGACATATTAATGGTTCTCCAGCATAGAACAAAAATAAAGAGCAATGAGGCTTCCATTAACATGCTACCGAGAGTGCACTAAAGCTGAAAGATCTTGCTTCAGACAACAATGAAATAGCTCCTAATATTCAATTGGCGGTAGTTAGTAATAATTCAGCAGATGCATACAGGTTTATCAATTTTGCATTGCACAACTGCAAATAGTAAACATGCAGATAGTAAAATCAGTTTCAATCGGATTAAACACATACTATTATTATTAATTCAGTAGTTCTACGATTTTATGGTTAATTGAAGTGTGATGGTTCATACTGTGTTAGTATTAGCATGATACTCGAAATCGATTTGGTGATGTTGGACGCAAAATACATGGTATCGATCTACAAATACCTAAAATCGATTTTTATCACTACTTAAAGACAAAGAAAACAGATACCTGGAATCAATCTGTATTGCTACTCGAAGATAAAATAGCAAATGCCTGGAATCGATCAATCGATAGTCGGTAGATACAGCATCAGAGTGGTCGATAATGGATGGATGTCAGTAATCAATAATCGGTAGATCGATTAGTTTCTTTTGTTTGGTGGATGCGAAATGGGAAACGGGGGAAGGATTTCCGGGTAAAAAAAGGCAAAGCGGGCGAAGGGCACGTGGATGTGAAATTTAGAAAAGGGAAGGGCATTAATGATATTTCAAAAGGAAGTCAAGTAAATTAGTTCATGAATTTTGTTTATTAGTGGTAGAGATAGAGATAATCGTGAAAACCAATTATTTAATCATAATTATTAATTAATAAAAACTAATTATTAAATGTTACTTCATATTTATTAATCATAATTTAATGTTAATTATTAACTGTTAATAATTCATATGTATATATTACTAATTTTAAATTTTAATACTAATTTTAAATTTTAAATTACTTGATATTAATTACTAATAATTGGAAAGTAAAATTAAGCCTGTTGGAATACTGATTATATATTATAATTAGTAATTAGTGATTATTTATTAATAGTCATTAATCATTATAAGTTATAAATGATTAATATAATATGATTAATGATTAATTATTAAATATTAATAAATAATATAGTATTAGTAATTATTAGTAATTAGTAATATAATATTATAATTAGTAATCAGTAACATATGATTAATATAATATTATGGATGATTAATTATTAAATATTAATAAATAATAAATGTTAATTTTAAGAAAGCATTATAATTATTAGTTATTGATTATCGAAAATTGGCAACAGACATTTATTACAACGGGCATTTTATGATCGTTGTAAAATTGACATCGATTACAATGGGCATTTTATGACCGTTGCAAAATTGACACCTACTATAACGGGAATTTTTTGACCGTTGTAAAATTGGCACATATTACAATGGACGTTATGACCTTTGTAAATTTGGTACCTCTTACAACGGGCATTTTGTGACTGTTGTAAAATTGACATCTATTACAACGGAAGTTTTATAAAAGTTGTAAATTGACATCTATTACAACAGGCCTGAAAAAGATCGTTGTAATAGCATTCTATTACAATGGGCAGTCATGGCCCATTGTAAAAAGGGCGTTGTATAGGACGTCTATTACAATGAGCCTGAAAGGACCATTGTAATAGCATTATATTATAACGGGCAGTCAATGCCCGTTGTAAAAAGAGCGTTGTAATATGTTATTTTTGTTGTAGTGTAAATAAAAAAATTATAAAACGTTTAAGAAATATCAATATTTATGGAGTAACCGTTTTGTTATATATTGTAACGATATGAATGCTTACAATGTGTTATGAATAGATGTTGTTTTATATCATTTTTATAAATCCCAGCGCATAGCATGGGTTCATGCTTGGGTAAGATGTTATTTAACTTATTTTGTAGTGCCTTATAAATATCTGTTTATGTGAGTTGTTCAGTAATTCTTATTATCTTGTATTCGTGTTGCAAACATTTACATTATTTCACATTACATTGTTATAGGAATTGTTGGGCATGTTTTCATCGAACCAGGGCGAGGATATCCCTGCCAAACCACCCATCACCGAACCAGCCCCATTCCTACGCACTACCGAGCCAACCACCTCACCACCGGTCCAAAACCTTCTCCAACAACCACCGAACCATTTCCTGACCTACCACTGCCGAACCAAACAACAACCAGACCAGAACTTCCTCAACAACTACCGAACCATCCTAACCGGACCAAGCCACTTCCCTACCGGACCAACGTCCCACCGAACCAACTCTCCACCCAAGCCATGCCGAACCAACACTCTCCAACCACTACCGGACCAACTGGATACCGAACCAACATCGCCAGACCAGATTGCTTCGGCCCAGGCCCACCAGCAGCTATACACATCCAAGACCCCCGCCCCCAACCTCACTTTATAAATAGAGGGGCAGGAGTACAACAATGGCAGACAAGTTTGAGAGCTCAAGCACAGAGAGAACTTTCAAACAACTTTCAGTTACTTGTAATCAAAGCTTTGTACTTGTAATCTGAATAGAAAAGGAGAATAACATATAAAGTGGACGTAGGCACGTTCTGCCCGAACCACTATAAAATCTGTGTGTCTTTTACAGTTTAGTCCCTGCTTTTTATATATTTGCGTAAATCACCCAAATCACCAGAAACAACATAAAATCAACTAATCCATACGACTTGGAGGTGTTTGCCCATTTTTTGTGCAAACATTTTTGGTGCTTTCACTGAGAACAGGAGCTCGAAGCTTCAGCTTCTCCCACTTAATCCTTTTCCTGTCAGCATCGTTCATCTGAAAAACATGCCTCTCGGACGGAAGAAAGATACTAACAAAGGAAAGAACATTGCAACTGGCATTATCCCAGATCCAGTGATCAGGGACCAAGACAATCGTCTGGTTCCAACAGCAAATTTAAATCAGGCAAATCCGACAGCCCCCGCTACGGAACAACCAATTGCAAGGGCGGATCTGGACAGGATTGTGGCTGAAGTAACTAACCGCTTCGCATCTCAACAAGAAGCCTTGGTGGACCAACTCATGTCACGCTTAAGGGATGTTGAAGAATCCAACCGTAACGCTGAATCATGGTGTGAGTCCCAGTCTGGAGGATCTAGGAGACGACAAGGGTATTTCTTCTTCGAAGAGGCTAACAACAGAAACAGCTATGGTAGGAGCCGAGCCCGGACTCAGCCCGTATTCCGACCCGAGGAAACGCTTGGAACCGAACCCAACAGGGGAGGTACCAGGCAAGGGTTGGATGTAGATGAGCCCGCCATGCTACCTAACCATAGAAACACCAAGGAACGGAGCCGAGCGGGAGTCCAGCCCGAAGTTGGACCCGAGGAAGTGCTGAGAAGAGAACCCAGCAGAGAAAGATCAAGGAAAGGGCCAACTGTGGTTGACCCCAGCATGCCCCCGGAAGACCAGGGGCAGCCATTGGAGAATGTCAGGAGTGATAGACGATACCATCCTTACAGGTCATCTGGACAGAATCAATCCCGCAGGGAAGAACCAAACTCATTTATATCCGCTCCAAGTTTTGACGAGAGGATGGCGCGATTGTTCAGAGAGTGCGTCCAACGGGAGCAAAGGGATCGGGGGATAGGTGCTAGGGTAACCTGCCCCTTCACCCGCAATATCGAAACTGCCATCACCCCCCGGGAATGGAAAATGCCAACAATGGAACCTTACAAGGGAACCTCTGACCCCATCGTACACTTACAAAGATACACCCAGCGTATGCTCAAGAGCGGAGCAACAGAGAGAGTGTTGTGTAAATGCTTTCCACTATTCTTGACAGATCTAGCTACCTCCTGGTTCTGCTAACTACCCCATGGGTCCATCAGCTCATGGAAAATGTTGAAAGAAAAGTTCATCAGTCAGTTCCGCATTCATGTGGAACAACCCAAGGACGCTTATTCCTTATCTAATATCAAACAGAAACCCGGAGAGGCAGTGCAACAATATCTAATCCGATTCAACGCCGCGGCGGCCACAGTCCAAGATGCCGACGAGAAACTTATCCTAATGGCCCTCTACAGTGGTGTACATCCGGATACTAAATTTGCTAGAAGACTAACCAAGGAAAAACCAGCTACTTTACCTGATTTCTTCCATGAAGCTGGAAAATATATGAGACTTGAAGACGCTGCCACTGAGAGGCAGTCAGGGTAACAGGCTAAGACAGCTCGAAACAGGGTTCCCGCTGTAGCAAAGGATGTTCGGAGAAGTGACTCTAGAGACAATGCTGGGGGCAAGAAGGGAGAAAAGCACTTATATCGACCAGGACCAAGATTTGACTCTTACACTCCTTTGAATGAAACAATCGAAAACATCTTCCTAGCCACTCAAGACGAAGTTAGATACAAGCGGCCCCCGCACAAGAAGGAGTCGGATAACGCACTCAAGTCTGAAAAGTTCTGCCGCTTTCACGAATCCCATGGACATGACACTAATGAATGCCACCATCTTCGAGACCTAATTGAAGAACACATCAGAAGGAAGACACTGGAACGCTATGTAAAAAGTCATAACATGACTCCAGCTCCCGCCAATGAAAACCCAGGGCTACCCCTCCCAGAAGTAGGTGGAGGAAATCGGAACACCAGCGGCTCTAGTCAAGAGAAGATAGTGGTCCATACCATATCCCGAGGACCGCACATCGCCGAAAGAAGCTGGGCAAAGATGGAAAGATACGGTAAGTCACTTAGGAACGATGAAGGCTACGTTAATTCTGTCATGTAAGAACGCCACCCGAAACGGAAAGAGAATGACGGCATCACATTCAGTAGGCGTGACCTAGAGGGAAGACAGTACCCACACATGGATCCTATGGTCATCTCTTCCTGGTTCGGTCCAGCCAAAGTTTTCCGAATTTTAATAGACACTGGAAGCTCAGTAAATATCATATTCAAGCATGCTTTCGACAAAATGAAGCTATCAATGAAGGATGTGTCTCCCTGCAACAAACCACTACATGGTTTCACTGGAGATGCGAAGATGCCCCTCGGGCAACTAGACCTCTTTGTCGAGATAGGAAGTCATCCCCGCTCCGTTGTACGAAAACAAACATTTGTGCTAATAGAAAGCCACTCGGCCTACAACGCCTTTTTGGGAAGACCGGCCTTTTCTGACTTCCAAATTGTCCTAGCCCCATGGTGCCTGAAAATGAAATTCCCAACAGATAATGGAGTAGGAGAAATAGAGGGAGATCAAGATGCAGCTCGAGATTGCTATGTAACTGAGCTTCGCAATAACCGCAGGAAGGATAAAGGGAAGGATGCAGAGACTTCTCTCTGCAAGAAAAACTTGGAAGCATGGCAATTAAAGAAAGCCCCTCCTCTTCGATATACCAGCAATCCTTTCAACGAACTAGACCCCAGGAACAAAGAGGAGGAGGCCACCACCGAGCCTGTAGAGGCTATGGAATTTGTATCTGTAGACAAACACGACCCAAGTAGACTGCTGAGAGTCGGGTCTCAGTTAAGAACGGAGTTGAAAGATCAACTCGTCGATTTTCTTCGCCACAACATGGATGTATTTGCATGGACGCACGCCGACATGACAGGAATCTCTCCAGATGTAGCATGCCACATACTGAACATCGATCCTACCAAGGTGCCAGTGAAGCAGAAAAAGAGGAGCATGGGGGCAGAATGATCAGCAGTCCTCGAGGAAGAAGTAAAGAACTTACTTGCCAATGACTTCATACGAGAAGCCATGTACCCAGAATGGATCGCCAACCCGGTACTGGTAAAGAAAGCTAATAGGAAGTGGCGAATATGCATCGATTTCTCCAATTTAAATGACGCTTGCCCGAAGGACTGCTTCCCACTCCCCTGAATCGACCAACTCGTGGATAGCACAGCCGGACACGAACTCTTATCCTTTATGTACGCATACTCAGGATATAACCAGATCCCTATGCACGCCCCCGATCAAGACCACACTAGTTTCATCACTGACTGGGGATTGTACTGCTACAAAGTAATGCCTTTTGGACTTAAAAACGCCGGAGCTACTTATCAGCGCCTCGTCAACAAGATGTTTGCGGAATTAATAGTGCGTACTATGGAAGTTTATGTGGATGACATGTTGGTAAAATCAAGGAAAGCCAACGATCATATAAACCACCTGAACGAGATGTTTCAAGTACTTCGCCAATATGGAATGAAACTGAATCCTCTAAAGTGCTCCTTCGGAGTATCGTCGGGAAAGTTCTTGGGATTCATCGTCCATGCCAGGGGGATTGAAGCGAACCCCGAACAAGTCCGGGCTTTGCAAGATATCAAGATACCATCCACTCGAAGAGAGATGCAAAGCCTAAACGGGAAGGTGGCTGCCCTAAGCAGGTTCATCTCTAAAGCAACCGACAAATGCATCCCTTTCTTCGAAGCTCTTAAGAAAGACAAAGGAAAGTTCGAATGGACTGACGAATGCTCGACAACCTTCCTTAACTTAATCGAACACCTTCAGAGACCACCAGTACTCTCAACTCCAAATGAAGGCGAGGAACTATACCTATACCTTGCTGTATCGTCCCATGCTTTAAGCGCCGCTTTGGTGAGGGAAGACAACCATGCACAGCGACCCGTATACTTTGTAAGCAAGAGATTTACAGGGGCAGAAGCCAGGTACCCTAAACTTGAAAAGCTAGCATACTGTTTGCTAATCACGTCACGGAAACTGCGACACTACTTCCAATCTCATTCCATCATAGTTTTAACCGATCAACCGCTAAGGCAAGTACTCCATAGCCCCGACACTTCTGGGCGACTACTTAAATGGTGCATTGAACTGAGTCAATATGATATCACCTACCATCCTCGCACCGCTATCAAGGGGCAAGCCATAGCTGATTTTATTACCGAATTCACCACTAACGAAGGTAAGGAGCCATCTAGAATAGCGGAAGACATCAAGTGGAATCTCTTTGTAGATGGAGCATCAAACGAACAAGGCTCGGGGGCAGGTATTGTAATAATCACCTCCAGGGGAAGGAAGCTGCACTATGCCCTAAGATTGGAATTCGCTGCCACCAACAACGACGCAGAATACGAAGCAGTGATAGCCGGATTAGAACTTGCCCTAGAGATTGGGGTCGGTTCTTTATGTCTCCATAGTGATTCTCAACTTATTGTAAATCAGATACTGGGAGAATTCTCGAGGAGAACGACTCACAGCATATCTAAAGAAGACCAAGCTGTTGCTCAATCAATTGGATCACTATTTAATCAAACACATTTCTCGAGAAAAGAATCAAGAGGCCGACGAACTGGCGAAGCAAGCTAGCATGAAGGACGGCACCGCTCCCCGAACAATAACCATCTCACAGCAACTAGCCCCGAGTTACGAGACAATGAATATGATAGCTGCAATCGAAGAGGAAACTTGGATGACTCCTATCCGGAAATATTTACAAGATGGCACACTGCCCGACGAGCGTAACGAAGCTAGGAAAATCTTAAGGAAAGCTTCCCACTACACACTACAAGAAGGCATCCTCTATCGGCGTGGCTTCTCTAATCCTCTATTAAGGTGTGTCGCTGGAAGGGAAGCCAGGGAAGTCTTGTCCAACATCCATCAAGGAAGTTGCGGAGATCACACCGGAGGGCAGACTCTAGCCAAGAAAACACTCCGATACGGGTATTACTGGCCCACTTTAAACAAAGACGCCTTGGACTTCGTCAAAAAATGCAACAGATGTCAGAAATTTGCTAAGATTCCTCGACTGCCCACAAATGAGATTACTCAAATGACCAGCCCTTGGCCCTTTGCAATATGGGGAATTTACTTGATTGGCGAACTGCCAATGGGCCGAGGCGGAGCCAAATATGCCATAGTGGCAGTTGACTATTTCACCAAATGGGTGGAAGCGGAGCCTCTAAATAAAATATATTCGGCAAAAGTTATTAACTTCTTGATCAAAAATGTTTTATGCAGGTACGGGGTTCCACTCAAAATCATATCGGACAATGGGCTTCAATTTGACAGCGAGGAATTCACCGACTGGTGCCAAGAGCACGGAATCCACAAAAGCTTCTCATCTGTGGCTTATCCCCAGGAAAACGGACAAGTCGAAGTTGTCAACAAAATCCTCAAAACCCTAATCAAGAAAAAACTTGAAAAGTCAAAAGGCGATTGGGTGGATGAACTTCCTACGGCACTTTGGGCCTACCGCACATCTTACAGAATATCAACAGGGCATACTCCTTTCTCTTTGGCATACGGATCGGAGGCCATGCTCTCAGTTGAAACTGTAGTGCCTTCCCACCATAGGATCCACTACAACCCAGAAGAGAACGAAGAACTCCTCCACATGTCTTTGGATCTAATTGAGGAAAGAAGAAATGATGCAGCACTCAAAGCAGCAGCTCATAAGCAAAAAGTAACAGCACAATACAACTCCAAAGTAAAACACCGCAGTCTACAAGAAGGAGATCTTGTCCTCAAACGAATCTTCTCGCGCGCCGGAGCGCTAGATCCAATCTAGGACGGACCCTATGTAATTCATAAAGATCTCCACAACGGAGCTTATATTTTGTCAACAGTGGACGGAGAGGTGTTCCAGGGGGCATGGAACATCCAACACCTCCGTCGATACTTTTCTTAACTTGTACTGCCCATATGAAGTGAATTAACAAAGAGAATCAGTGGACGTAGGCATTTTCGTGCCGAACCACTTTAAAAATCTTGTCTCTTTTTAACTTGTTCCTTTATATCTTGGCTGCTTGATAAGCTTTATCCTTTTCTGTTGAACAAAATCATGTATAGCGACATTTCCATTCTGGACACTTCGCGGCACAACCCCACCTGGACAGGGCCTAACAGGTACTATACGATTCTATGCACTCGCCAATGAGACACTTTTGCTCCAGCATCCCTCTGCTGCAGGTTAACTCATTGCTCGCTACTGCCCTCAAAGCCTACTGTAATGAGCCGATTATAAGCCATCAAGAAGACCGACTATAGCCGATGGAAGCTCATTACGGCGTTCAGCTCGCCGGCAACTATGAACCTACTTTAAGCCCCAACATAAGGTGTGGCCAGCCAGGGGTAGTTCACGGTTGACGATCGGCACCCACGCTAGCCGGCCACAGTAAATCGAATAACACCCACGATTACGGGCTATAATGGCTCGGGTAGTTACTGTGCGCGATCTCGGCTCCGATATGTCTTAAGTACGGCTGTGGTAAAAAAGATAAACTCCTCGCGGAGGCGTAAGATGGGTGATAAATGTCTCCAAGACCCACAGCTAGGGAAAGTGACTGCAAAACCCGTTTGCCACGAACTTAAGCATATCGACGGCCTTCCGTGATTGGAAGTTTTACTGTTTCTCATATTTCCATTTCATTCAAAAACTTTTCTCCTATCCTATATAACAATCCCTAAAGTACAGGTCACAAAATAGGGGAACTCTCACTTGAGGAAATATGAACTCACATCCGGATGACGGAACACTCAGCTACATTGCATACCCAGTCACGCAAGACATTCAAAGCAGCCATCTACAACTAAAACATGAAGGGCGGTACTATCTTCTCTTGTATACAAATATGTAGCTTTAATTTATTCACACATCATATTGGCATTGCAAGACATGAAATAATATTTTGAGCAGAAACTTAGCATAAAATACGATTAAATCACATGCATAAACACGCAGCTGTATTTCTTATGCAACACATCAAAATAACAACCACCTTCGAACATGACAGAATCTGCTTATGTTATAAAGTTACATAAAGACGTTCATTGCAATGACATAATTACAGCCTGGAAATACAATAATGTTTTGGATTAGTACATACAGGAATGTCAAACAAGCCAAATAAAAAAGTCAACTACATCGGGGCTCCGCCTCTATCCTGCCTGCCATCCGGATCTATTTAACTGCAGGGTCAGAACTCCCCGCATGTACTCTAGAGGTCCCGCCTGCCCGATTCAGAAGAGAATCCATCAATAGTCACGAAAGATAAGCAATCAAATCATGAAAAGACTAAAAAGGAAGACTTACCAGCGTCTGCTCCTTGATCATCATCATCTAGCTGCACGCCTACCTCATCCGCAGCAAGCAGCCGCATGCCCTCCTTAACCGCCACCTTCTTTTCCTTAGTGAATTGGGCCGTAACCACATCCATCCTGAAAGCCGCACCACCTTCCTTATCCACATCGACCTTAGCCTCCTCCAAAGCCCGAAGATATATTCTAGCCATGACCCGGGGATAGTCGTCCATCCAGGACAGGTTGCCCTGCCTCCAAGTTCGGAAATACATGTCCTGGAGCATCTCATCCATCATCCCCTCGTTCTCCTCAAACTCTTTCATCCGGGCCTCAGAAGCCGACAGCCGTGCGACGGCAGCATCTCTCTCCAATCGGTATCTTGAGCAGTCAGCCTGAAGGGATTTCCGCATCACTTCCATCTCCTCCTTAAGCTTGGCCTGAGCAAGCTCTGCGGCCTCAAGCCTCCCAGATAACTCCTCTACCTGCTCAAGATCCATGCTCCGAACCTCATCCACCGTTGCGATGGCCATATCAATTCGTTCTTTGCAAGCAGCCTCCTTTTTTCGCAACTCAGCCTTGTTATCCTCTTCCATGGTTTTCTTTAGTCGTTTGGAGACCGCCTCATGCTGGGATATCTGGATAGCCTGATCGGCAAGCTGTTTGGCCTGATCAGAAACCTTTAGCCGCAACCGAATGTTAGAACTTCCGATTTCCTCCCCATCCTTGGCCAGTCGAGCGTGATGCTCCATTAGCCTCTTGGCCTCTTTAGCCACCCGATCGATGTTTGCCTTGGCCTCATTCCCCATGGTCGCAATCCGAGTAGTAAGCAAATCGAGGTCTAAGGATTTAGCCTCATCAAGCACCCGTACCATGGGATTGCGGGGAAGAAGATGCTCACCCGTGGCCTCGTCAAAAGAGATGTCCTGAAAACTCGGGTCCATATCCGGGTGGCCGGCAAATGGGTTGCGAACCAAACCAGGATGGTCTATCGGGGTGACGGTTGGATTTTCGGACGGATGTGGGGAAGGCACAAACTCAATATCTTCCTCAGTAATATCATGGATAGGCTGGACTGGAGCCTGAGGGCCGGGTGAAGGTTCAAACAAAGATCGGCCCCTCTTCCTCTTTTGCATATCTTCTTCAATAACTCTGAGAAGAGGGCGATAACCAACCATATCTCCGGGACGGCTAGTTGACGGCTTTGGTTTGGCAGAAACTTTGAGTAACTTATACTGTTCAAGGCGGTGCCGAATATCTGATGTCCTGGCCACCTTACCCGTTCCTGAAATAAAAACCAAGTGTTACAAGCATACATGAAACTATGATCTGAGAAATATGTTAAGTTAAAAGGAGTAGGAAAATGCGCTTATTTGACAAACCCTGAGGGGGAGTGGGATACTGCAATAAGTCCTGAATCTCATTGCAGGACGGGAGCTGGCCATAAAATATTACTAAGTCCTTATCATAAAGGTAGTCTACAGAAGTTAAGAATTCACCTTGAACCGCCGGAGTTGCCTTAGCTGAAATACCCTCAGAAGATAGACTGGCACCCGTCCCGGCCTTATCAGACTTCTTCGATTTCTCCACTGAGGTCGGCCCTTCCCCCAACCCCTCGAAAGCCTGGCGGAATGTATCATCCGTTCACTCTTGAATCTCGCCTGCTTGCCCAAGAGGCAAAGCCCCGGCGCAATCGCCACCACCATCACCTTCTCTGTCATCTCCACTCTCTGCCTCTCCTCCTACATCGCCTCCTTCGCCCTCACCTCTATCCTCCTCCACGTCTTCCTCCCCCGGAGTAATTGGGCACGTGCTAGGGGAATGGTCGTCAGACTTCTTGAGCTTCTTACCTCCGACAACTGGAGGTTTTGTGAAAGGCTTCCTCTTGTCACTCTTCGCCGTGGCTCCTCCTTTAGCTTGAGCAGCCCTCTCTTCCGCCGTATCCCTCTGCTTGACCACGGACTGATGTGGCAGGATCAGGTTGAGCCCCAAAATTGTAGCGTTCCTGATCAAGTAAGCAGCCGACCTATCTCTTTCTGAAATAGCTTCTATTTCCGCTGCCGTCTGAACCAGGCGATCATTCTCCACGACCGCAAAACCACCTATCGCTAACAAGAAATAAAAACACATAAGTAGAAGCATTGCAACCAGAACGGAAATTATAAATAAAGCCTTGACTTACATCCGGAGGTGAAGCGACGGATAGAAACGGAGTCATCCCTGACAAAAAACCATTCCTTCTTAAACATGTTGTACTTCAAATACAAGTCCAGGACGGGCTTGAAGGATACGGCCGATTCCAAGCTGATATATGGAGACCCCTTCTTGTAGCCCCTCAGATTATACAGATACCGGATCTCCCGGTTGGAAGGAGGACGCCCGTATCTCCTCTGAAAGATGACGAAAAGACTCACCAGAATAGCGTAGGAGTTAGGCTGAAGCTGGAATGGAGCCACCTTCAGATGTGTGATGAAGCTAACTATCCAGGCGTTGAGAGGCGGGATAGCACCACACATGCAATGATATCTGTTGTAAGAAAAGTAGCCTTCAGGGGGGTCATACGACATCACTCCTTCCCCCGGTAATAGCATGCGCGCTCTTTCGATCCCAAAGAAACGGGATATAACATCAAGCTGCTCCTCTTTGAGGGAGCTAGGAAAACAGTCGGGCGGGGAATTCAAGAGCTCCTGGGGGCCATACCCATCTACTAGCGATCTCGGAGCAGGCCCATGACGTTCGGCCCGAACTGGGGGCACTGTGGAGGACTTTTCTCTGTCCTTGGACTTCCATTTATCTGATTGAGTTTCTGCTTTGCGAGACATTAACTGCAACACCAGAAAAACATATCGTTAGAACAGAGGATATAAGCAAGCAAGTGTATATAGTCTGAAAATTTCACTCGTAATCTAAAATGCTCAGAACTCCTAGTATCATTCGGTAAAGCTGATACAAAGGCTCATTCGGTATTTGGGGTCTCAAGAGTTCATCCGGTAATTCAGGAATAGGCACATTCGGCACTCAACACCCAATCTCGTCTGGTACTCATCCTCCATGGGTTACATTCGGTAGTCCATAATAAGAACTCATTCGGCAAATGAGAACATACCTGGTTTGGTGCTTGGTTGATTCGGCACTTGGTTGATACGGTAGTCGGTTGATTCGGTACTCTGATTGGTTCGGCTATCTCAAAACGATAAAGGATAACAGTAACCTGAAGCCCCTATTTATAGGCGCGACCTATCGACCGGACCAACTAGTTCGGCACACCCAGGACTGAACGAAGCTATCTCAATTGCAGGAAAACAAAGCGCGACACGTGCAAACATCACATGCCCCGCTTTGGGGGGCAAATGTTGGGCGTGTTTTCATCGAACCAGGGCGAGGATATCCCTGCCAAACCACCCATCACCGAACCAGCCCCATTCCTATGCACTACCGAGCCAACCACCTCACCACCGGTCCAAAACCTTCTCCAACAACCACCGAACCATTTCCTGACCTACCACTGCCGGACCAAACAACAACCGGACCAGAACTTCCTCAACAGCTACCGAACCATCCTAACCGGACCAAGCCACTTCCCTACCGGACCAACGTCCCACTGAACCAACTCTCCACCCAAGCCATGCCGAACCAACACTCTCCAACCACTACCGGACCAAATGGATACCGAACCAACATCGCCAGACCAGATTGCTTCGGCCCAGGCCCACCAGCAGCTACACACATCCAAGACCCCCGCCCCCAACCTCACTCTATAAATAGAGGGGCAGGGGTACAACAATGGCAGACAAGTTTGAGAGCTCAAGTACGGAGAGAACTTTCAAACAACTTTCAGTTACTTGTAATCAAAGCTTTGTACTTGTAATCTGAATAGAAAAGGAGAATAACATATAAAGTGGACGTAGGCACGTTCTGCCCGAACCACTATAAAATCTGTGTGTCTTTTACAGTTTAGTCCCTGCTTTTTATATATTTGCGTAAATCACCCAAATCACCAGAAACAACATAAAATCAACTAATCCATACGACTTGGAGGTGTTTGCCCATTTTTTGTGCAAACAGGAATACATAACAAGAACATAAATAGTATGTTTATGACAAGATGCACTAGAACGTTTAACTTGCATTTCTTATTTATTTTATTTTATCCATAAAATCTACCATTGTATTTAAATTTTTGTGTTAAATTCATTAGCTAGATGAATTAATTTTCACTTGAGAAGTGTACATACCACCTCTTCAACTTTCCTATTATGCATCATTATCGTTTTTGTAAGAATAAATCCTTCTCCAAGTCATTTGGTGAATTTGGTCTATAAAAGCACAAATCAAGTTTGTCCACACAAGGTGCATAACTAATTTAAATCCAACACCGATTTTTATGTTAAGGTGTACCACACTTGAGTTAATAATCCAACTCTTTATTTAAGCGTTCTGCCTATGAAAATAAAGTCACATTTGACCACAAATATGAAACTACAAAGCCTTACTTGCTTTAGCAATGGTTTTCTAACATATTACGCATCTTCACGCACACAATGCATATTTATTATTTTGGCAAATGATCATAAGCTAAGTTATCAATCTAGTACCATGATGGATAATTTTGGTATGATTAATCATATAAGTGTTTAACACTCAAGCTTTTGATAGGAATCATATGTGTTTGTTTGAACTCAGTCCAGTATTGAATATGGCTGTTATGGCTGAACCATCAACTGCTCAATCATTAATCTTTCATGCGGTTATCATTTGTAACGGCAACGGTAGAAGAATCAATATAAGCACAGTTAACCACACCAATCATACTGATAATATGTTCATTCATTAACTAATAACATGTACATGCATATTGATCGTTTTATAAATAAATAAATAAATTTGCAGCGCTATATGAATTTACCATCAATAATGCATAGAATTAAAAATATACGTACAATATGTTTCAAAATTAAAAATACGATGGTTAACCATCATAGACGGTTGATGTAATGGTTATAAGAATTTATAACCATCAACGATGGTTACGATTACGGCTGATGGTAATAATGACAGTTACCGCTAGTGTAACGCCTCTAGTATTGAACATTGAAACATGAAATTAACATATTTCAATAACAATAAAGTGGGTGTTATTTTCGGTCACTAAATATAGAATAGAGATAATATCAGAATCAAATAGGCAATGCATAACCTATTTATAACAAATAGGCGTGTGGATTAATATTTTTGATGAAGCGAAGAAGTGCTGAAGCTAAGTAAAACAAAGCCGGCTGAACGTAGAAATGCAAAGCATTGACTTGTTCTTTATCAGGTTCAAGAACAATTGTGGATGCTAATTGGACCAATCCTCACGTTGGAAAGTAAGCAGGTAAGCAGGGGAAAACAGCTGAGAAATTATGCCAATTGCATCAGTTCAAACTGAGGTGATTGCCTCATTCAGTTGCCTCACTTAATAAAGAGAAAATTGCGTCAGTTGAAACATCTGTGAAAATTGCATCTGTATGCTATACTCCCTACAGTGTGATAAAACATTGCTACGCACAGAGATGCACATGTATCTTATTTACAGAGTGAACTTTCAAAACAAAGAATCTAAACTGAAAGAAACCACCAATATTTTAATGGATTTTATTTTCTAATTTGTAATGGGTTTTGGTTGATTGAAGCAGGATGCATACATCTTACTATTCAATATGATAGTATTAGTTGATTAGGTGGTAGTGTTCATGCACTGATTTATAAATTTGTTACTTGCAAAAACCGTAGAAGCCTAACAATTAGTAAAAACGAATCAAAAAAATAAACGTTGACGTACATAGGCTCATAAGTCAATGGCCGTAGAGTAGGGTCGTCGGAGAAGGGTCCGCTATTGAACTTGCATGAGCTAAGAAAGTGTAGTCATTTTCTGGTCTTCCCTAGTTTTAGTCATTTTCTGTACAAGTTTTCAGCTTTGCCTTGGGCAACCAGCTACATCGGGCTGGGCCTGTGGCAAGTACTTTATAAGTGTTTTCATTGGCCCTGTCCTGTCTCGGTCCGATCTCGAATAATCCAGAACCTTAGATTACCACGTTTCGAAACTCGATAAGACCTTATTCGATTGTGAACTTTTGGTTGCACCTTCAACCCAATGGTGACATCGTCAATTTTACCTAGTTGAACGATGGTTCTTTTGTTTTTTCCTTCTTTCTTATCGTTTAATTCTCTCACAATTTCATCTTCTGCATTACTTTGAAGAAGAAAAAAAAATTATATTTAAAAATCATAATCGTTCCAAAATCTAAAATACAAACTCCACCAGTTCGTTCTTCACTTCTGCAAACCACTCTAACACCATTATAAGATTCGTCATGTTTGTCGTTGTTAAACTTCTATCGTTGTGCACTACTCTACTGTATACACAGCTGTAGTTGTGCACTATAACAACACACAACTTCGTTTGTAGACCTTGAAGAACATCTACAGTTCGTGTACATATCATTATTTTTTAATATTTTTCATATAGTTTATAGATAAATGCATAGTTTTCATAACCGGACCGTGTGTCTAACCGTGATGACTCAAGCTTTAAGATTTTGATGGTTCAACTGGTCGAACTGTCAGAGCCATGATTTTTTTTAAAAAAAATTTCACATTTAACTACAAGATATATACAAAAATATTAAAATAAAAACGTTATGTACCCGAGCTGTAGCTGGTTTTTAAGGTCTGCAATCGAATTTGTGTCCTATTGCAGTGCACAACTACAGCTGTGTAAACAGTACAACAGTGCACAACGATAGAAGTTTCATGACAAAAAACTTGACGAATCTTGCAATGGTATTGGAGAAGCTTTCAACAGTGCACAACGATAGAAGTTTAATGATGGAAAACTTGACGAATCTCGCAGTTGTATTAGAGAAGTTTTCAGCAGTGAACAACGATGGAGTTTGTAGTTTAGATTTTGAAAAGTTTATGATTTTTGGAATCTTGATTTACTTGATTTCTTCAAAATAATATGAAAGATAAAAATGAGAGAGAATTATACGATGAGAAAGTAGGGAAAAACAAACAAATTTTAGTTCAACCAAGTAAAATTGACGGTTGGACCTCTGGTTTTATGATCCGATCAAGGTTCATGCATGACTGAGGTCTGATTAAGTTTCGGACCGTGATGATACAAGGTTTAAGGTTATTCGAGATCGGATCATGGTACTGTAATGAAAATATTGGTTAAATGTGAAAATTTTTAAAAAAAGGAAATCATGCTTTCGAGGATTCGACCGGTTGAACATTAAAACCTTAAACCTTTAGTCATAATGGTTCGTGGCACGGCCTGAAAACTAAGGTTAGTATGTACTGTGTGTGGATGTAATTTAAAGGAGCTATGTTGTTTTTGGTGTAAGTAACTCATAATATTTTTGGTGCTCATCCTTTTTTAAGCAGTTGAAGGTAACTATCTTTCCTCTGGACGGTGGTGCAATGTGGCTTGCGACTCCCTTAGTGCCTGCACGAAAAGCATACGTATAAATATTATTGGATGGAATGATATAATTGTGGTTTATTGGTTGCACTTCAACTCGGTTAATGGTAGTACCGTAGGGGTCAAATATGTGTGTGGATCCATTGTAATTGCAACGTAGATTGTAGCTCCTCAATGTTTTCATCTGACTAAATGTGTTGTCCGGCAATTTGTAGCTATATGGTAGTTGTAGGAAACATTGTGATCGGTATAGTAAAATTACTTACATGTCCATGGACCTGTTTTGTCCAGATAGTGTTAACCCAAAAAATGGATCAACACCCTGATTTGAGCGTGAAAGTGTAACGATCCGATTTTCCTTCGATAATTAAAATATTAAATTAAATAAGATTTTGTAATTTAACGTTTGAAGAAAATAAAATTTATGATGTAAATAACTAGAATGAAGTTTAATAATGTAAATTAATGTAACAGATGACTATTTGAATGTAATCTCAAGTAATTGTGATAATTGTAAGTTATAATTGGTTATAAATTTAAAATAAGGAAATAAATTTAAATGTTATATTAATTGATGAAATAATAAGTAAGGAATTGAAATTGAATAAAATTTATATTGTGTTAATAGTTATAACATTTGTGTGTAGATAACAAACTTATGAATGTGATTAAATTAAAAAAAGTAACAATTGTTATTTGTTACCAATTTATTTAATATGTTGAATTAAGTTGGAAATCAATTACAACTAAATATAATTAAATATTACGGTAATAAGAGTGAAGACGACAACTGTAAAATGTGAAGGTAATAAAATGTATAGAAATATCAATTATATTCTTAAGGCAATAATTCATTTAATAAAAAGTGTGAAACTAAGGTAAATGAATTTATTGGGACTTAAATTAAAATTAATGTGAAAATAGACAAAAATTCAATATAACTGGAATATTGCAACCGATATAGTAAAAGGTGATAATTGTAGAATATTAATGCAATAAGATGTAAGCAAATGTTAAATATGTCCATAAAGTAATGATTGATTGAATAAAAAGATTGAGATCAAATTAAATCAATTTATTGGAATTAAAATATAATTAATTGGATTTAATTAATTATTGTAGGGTAAAACTGAGTTATTGTAGAGTTTCAAATTTGGTAACAATTGAACATGTCGTATGATCGTACGGATTGAAACGCGTAGAGATCAATTTAATTGAAATCAATTTGAGATAAGCTGATTTGAAAAGCTAAATTTTTCATGTGATGAGATTAGGACTTGAAACCTGTTCCATTGAGTTTAAAAATAACGAAAATATCTATTGTGATATATGTGATGACATGTTTTCGTTTAGGAAGCAGAATGGGATTTTCGAGTCGTTATTGTCGTTCTGAATCAATTTGATATGTGTTCATTGTTTTTATCAGGCTTTATTAATATAAATGGTTTTTTTCTAATCCTAGCCGCCTTTCTATTTCTTATTCTGTATGTATATTAACTCTTATCTGTTCCTTCTTCAATGGCAGAAACAAAATCAAATTTACAAGCCCTCAATTTAATTTCTAAATTAATTTCAAAATCAAATTCCTTAAAACTATGTCATATTATATACCAATTCGAAGCGCTCGATGAACACAAGTCAAATCTGCAGTTTATTTATCGATTAGGGTTTACTTGTGTCCAAAATTAGAGGAATAATTCTCGACCGTTCATCTCGCTTTGATCAAATTCGTCTGATTGACGAATCTAGGGTATCGTATTGAGGAGAGTGTCAAGTGGAGTTCATCTGGGTGGGTGGCAAGGCGATTCAATGGCTAGATCATCGGGAAAATTTGATTAGGGTTTAAACTCTATCGACGGTGGCTGTGTATTTTGGGGTCATTGATCGCCGGAAAGGGGATTACCGCGTGGTGTAGGTCGGCGCTTGACGGAGATGGGTTTAGTGAGGTCGCAGCTGGCCTTAACAAGGATGTAGAAGCGGTACGTTGTTCGTTTAGGCGGAGTTGTTAGGGTTCGTATGCATCTGGGGAAAGCTTGAGTACGTGAAGAGATGAGACAGATTGGCCAATCAATTTGTTAATTTAATTGTTTTATGTTATATACCGTTTAACTTCTAATGATAATAACTTTTGCTTAAGAGGTCAGATTTACGTGCGGTTTATTTCGCTGCGATCGTATCGAAATTTCGGACATTTTAAAACTGGTTGGACGAATTCTGAGACTGTTAAATTTTAGGCCTTATTTAGGATTTCAAATCGATTTGAAATCACAGGTGAGTGTTTTAAACCACCCACAACTACTAAATTATCTTATGTTAGTTAAATTGAATTTAAGATGTGATTAGAAATTCATTGGCTGAGGTTTGGTATATTCAAATTGTCATGCCTGTTAAATCTGACTTTTATTGATTATTATTGCCATTTAATTTAATACTAAATTTTCATTCGTTAGTTTATACTTATTATTGATAATCAGTTAGCTATTGATGTTTATTGATAGATTTGGATGATGATTTTGATGGATGTTTGATTGTTGATATTGGATGAGTAGATGTTATATTTTATATTATGTAACACTGCAAGTTCTTTATGGGTTGAAATGATACATACCCGAACGATCTGATAGATTAGGGGAAATCGTTATGAGTTGAAATGATAGACACAAGCGGTTTCATGGAGTTATAATTAAATTTGGGATTGAGGGTTGAAATGATATATACCCGTAAATTTTTAAATTGCGGATTGTAATGAGAAATATATGTACCACTTGACCATAGGGTAGAAAATTATGTACGGACACCGGATTGGTTAAATTGGATGAATTTTAAATCATTAAATTATAAATTCAGCTAACTGAGATTTTGAAATAGAAATTGACTTATATAAACTGAATTATTTTCAAAAATTCAAGCATTGATGCTGAAATTGGAATTGATTTAATGAATAGTTCAAAGGATTTAAATTGGAATTTCAAAGTTAAATTGTCAAATATAAATGAATTTTATCGACATTGAGTTATTGAAAATGTTTGGATATAACTTTGAAATCTATTTTAAACTAATTTAGACTATTTTAATTTATTTTAATCTATTATAATCTATTTAATCAAATTTAATTTATTCACCTATTTTAAACTAATTAAATATATTCAGTCTGTTTTAAATCTATTTAATCTATTTTATATTTACTTAATCTATTTTAAATCTATTTAATATAATTTAATCTATTTAATCTATTTTAAATCTACTCAAATCATTTTAAATCTAATTTAATCTAATTTCAATCTATTTAAACTATTTTAAACATATAAACTATTTTAATCTATTTTAAACTATTTTAAATCATTTTAAACTATTTTAGAGTATTTTAAATATTCTAAACTATTTTAAAACTATTTATGACTATCTAAACTTTTTTTTTATCTAAACTATTTTCTAAAATTTCAGATTGTGTAAAGTTGAAGTATTTATATTTAAATCATTGACGCTACAACCTAAGTTGGGATTTGAAATTGATACTTGTTTGTGAAATGACATATTTGAGTAAATATGATGATTTTGGAATAAGGATTCAATTCACCTATCTTATCGATAATTTCTAAAATGAACACGATTTTGAAAGTGAAAATGATTTCGAAAATGATATGGTTTGAAATCGAATATGATATTTTGTTATTAACTATGAATTGACTTTTGAAATGTAAAAAAATCATCGATGTGAAATAAGCGTTTGGTTGTTAAAGTGACCACGATCGGATATTGTCATACTCATGCCAATACCGAAAACCATTTTAATAACTATGTACGTGGTGAAGATTCCAAAATGAAGTAGGATGGTTTGGTATATGATTCTGCATGAGGTATTTATGTAACCCTAACTCTCATGAGTCAGTTTAGATGTGACTAAAACAGGAGCTATACCAGATCAAGTGAGGTCGCACTTCCGATCAGGCACATTTCTTCGATACCATACTATTACTTTGTGATTGATTTGGTGGCCACCCCTCGATTTGGTTATGTGAGTGTGTTCCGAGGTGGGCGGTAGTAGCTGTGCGTTACCACTAGTCCGAGAGTGTAAATGGTAGATTCCTGCCTTGACATTGCCTCAAGTGCCGTGTGCACATGCCGTATCGCGCCTTCTACGAGTTTTGTTTGTACCATACCTATGGAGTGCCCTCTGAACAAACCTCATGGTGGAGCTTACGGTGCTATATAGACCATGGGGATATATAAAATGTGTTAAGGGGGACATGGATAATGTCTTAACGCTATTTGAATACTTTACTTTACTGTAGACACTATTATAATAGCGTATTGTACTATATAGTAGATAGTTTAACGGATCGTTAGGAGATGGTAATGCCGAACAACTTTTAAGTTACTACACTCACGTTAGACACCGGATAGAAGATATCAAACCCCGTAAACATCTCCGACACCGTTACACTCATATTTACCTTTTGTTGATTTAACTTACATAAGATCTTTTAGTTTTAACTCGAGCGTTTTTTCTTTTCATTCACATATGTTATTCTGAGCTTTTCAATGTATCGAAGACTGCTTTTGGAGGACGAAGATAAAGATTTAGTACTGTTATTATTTATTTCATTTATTCCGTTGCATCATACTATTCCGTTGCATTATTATTCATTGCTGTTGTATGTACTCTGATTCTGTACTGTAAAGTGTAATCAAATGTTATTTGTAAAACAACTTCATGAACTGTTTATCTGATTATTATATTTTTCATTCCGTTATGAGATTCCATGTTTTGTTTCTTTTTTTCTCTGTTAATTTTCTTATTTACCCCATAACAATCTTCCATTTTGAATGGCTTGAGTCTGACGTATGCGGTTTATCATCGATTTAAACCATCCAAAAAGTAGGCCATTAGAGTTGGTATCAGAGCCAAGGTTTAGCGATAACCTTAGCTTTGTGGGGTCTAACTCATTAATGATAGCATAGTAATAATCTAGAACGAGTCATTAAGTGTATATATGAGAGAGCGTATTTGTTAGTGTTATAAAAGGCTTTTGTATTGTGTTAATTTGTTCTATTGGTATTTACAAATTTCGATCGGTACATGGGATGTTATGGCACCGATAGGGATTTCTAAACACTGAATAGGGCAGATCGACGCAAAATTGTTTTGAAATATGGGTAAATGAAATAATTTTGCCTAGTGTTATATTTTGTATATAAAAGAATAATTTTAAAAGCAATATAATTATATGTGATATAATTATTTGTTAGGAAGTGAAATTCCATAAATAGTTGGTTGTGGAATAAGATTTACAAATAAAATGAATATAAATTGAAATTTGAGAAATTAAATTCCGAGATTTTGAAAATTTCTTTCAAAAGATTTTGGAATATAATATTATTCTTTGGAAGTATTTTCTGATATAAATATTTCAAGATGACTTGAAAGAAATATTTTAAAAAGAAATTTTAAAGGAAATAAGTTCTGTATCCCCTCTCTGTCGTTGGAAAATAATTTCGGCGATGAGTGCAAGCATCATCGACGTTCATTTCCGAGTTTAAAAGTGGAAAGGCCACTATAGTAGTTTTACTACACACTTGTTTTGATAATCAACCTTAATTTTAAATTTCTACATAGGATTTGGATATATAAGAGATGTGATATATTTTATTTTGAAACGATTTGAAATGGAACCCGATATTTAGTTCTTCGGGTTCTGTAATTAGAAATTTCAATTACTATAATGAAATGAAATCTAGGCTATATTACTAATTGGAAACTCCTAAAAATAGGAATAAGAAATTTGATGTACGTGATTTATGGAATATATAAGAAATTGGAAACTTGTAAATTTACGAATAATGAATTTAGAAGATGTAATTATTAAACATTTGGTTAACTAAAGTGAATGAGATAACTTGTGTAACTTTTAATTACATTCTGAAAACACACACACACACACACACACACACACACACACACACACACACACATATATATATAACTTACCAAACTATTAACTGTTGAAATGTTAATAAGAATATGTAATAGAATATTATACAAGTAAAACTTAGGAAATGAAAGTGTTCAATGGAATTATGTTTATAACGAAGAATTAAGATGTATAAGGATATTATAACCTGAGTTAATAATTTGAGACGCGAGTAACTAAATTTAGTGGAGAAAAAAAAGTGAATACTGAAAATATATGATTATAAACTTCAGTTAACATTTTAAGCTATTTACAATCAGTTTGTATAGTAAAGGGTGAATACTATATATAAAAGAAATAAGTGTGAAAAAAAGAAAAAAATCTAAGTAAGGGTTGCTTCACAAATGAATATTGATGTAAAAAGGAAATCATAGTAAATAATACATGTGAAGTAAACTGAAATAAAATGTATGTAATCCTTCAATAATGAATTTATTGATTATTTTAAATCATTGGATGGAAATAACTTATGTAAGTAATCGAATGAAAACTTAATGAAAATGGCATTGTATGAATAAATGAGAAATGAACTTTTGTAAGTAATGAATGTAAATTAATGAAAATAAGCTTTGTATGAATGAATTAAATAGACAAATAGTAAATGATATGAGAAGAAATTTGTAAGAATAAACTTAAACGATATTTGAAATTATTGTTTGTTTTGGCTCATGGGATGTTTGGAAAAGGATACTTCTAACTGTAAAAGATTATGAATAACTTAAGTTTTATCAAAGGTTGTTGAGTGTATGGTAACTTAGTAGTTTATTTATCATTTTATACGATTAAAAGTTTCTGAACCCGAATAAACCATTTGTTTTGGTCGCTATGGATGTATGGTTTATTACTTTGATTACGTATGATGATTGTATGATTTGTTTACAAGTGACTATTGTTATGTTGTATTGTTTTGTTTATTATTGATTGAAACAACTTAATATTTCTCTTTTACGCAATTATTAACTTCTTTGGATTATATAAGTGAAATACTGGTTTATTGAAGCAATAGCTACTACTTTGGTTTCATAAAATAAAGCGTTGTTTGCCTGACAAATAAGTACGTTCTCGAATTACGGTTTTATAGCGACACTATATTGTTTTTCTCGTGGTTTGGGATATTTATTTTTAAATACGATATATATATATATTATTAATATTATTATTTTTCCCAGACCTCTCTGTACAAAGGAGACTCTACCGAAATTTCCGTGAATTTTGGACTTGGTAATTTTTGTGAAAATGGAAATGTTTTCAAACTTTTATTTACTTGAATATGAAAGGATTTAATTGTTTATAAATTGATATATTTATTTAAATTATTTAATTATGTAATTTAATTGTTTATAAATTTAATACTTTGAGTAAGATATATTAATTTCTTAATTCCTTCTTTCCCTTTTCAAAGACGAAAATTTTTGAGTTGAGGAGAGTGTAACGACCTATTTTTTCCGATAATTAAAATATTGAATTAATTAAGATTTTTTAATTTAATGTTGGAAGAAAAATAAAATTTATGATGCAGGAATGAGAAAACTAACTAGAATGATGTTTAATAATGTAAATTAATGCAATTGATGACTATATGAATGTAATCTCAAGTAATTGTAAGTTATAATTGGTTATAAATTTTAAAAAAGGAAATAAATTTAAGTTTTATATTAATTGATGAAATAATAAGTAATGAATTGAAATTGGATAAAATTTGTGTTGTGTTAGTAGTTATAACATTTGCGTATAGATAACAAAATTATAAATGTGATTAAATTAAAAAAGTAACAAATATTATTTGTTACTAATTTATTTAACATGTTGAATTAAGTTGGAAATCAAGTGCAATTAAATGTAATTAAATATTACGGTAATAAGAGTCAAGATGATAACTGTAAATATGAAGGTAATAAAATGTATAGAAATGTCAATTATATTCTTAAGGCAATAATTTATTTAATAAAAAAAGTGAAACTAAGGTAAATGAATTTATTGGGACTTTAAATTAAAATTAATATGAAAATCGACAAAAATTCAATATAATTGGAATATTGCAGCTGATATAGTAAAAGGTGATAATTGTAGAATATTAATGCAATAAGATGTAAACAAATGTTAAATATGTCCATAAAGTAATGATTGATTGAATAAAAAGATTGAAATCAAATTAAATCAATTTATTGGAATTAAAATATAATTAATTGGATTTAATTGCAGTTGAAATTGAACACAGTAATTAGTGTAATAGTTAACACTGAATTGATATGTAAATTTGTTTTAAATTATTGTAATCCAAGTAATCAAAAATGATGAAAATTGTTAGCTATTAAATTTGAAATTAAAATGTGATTTAATCAATTTAATAATAATTTATTTATTCAACGTGAAAATAGTCATTCGGCCGCTATCTCAGATTTCGACGAAACTAGTTTTATCGGATCCATAACAGTGAATTATTGCAGAGTTTCAAGTTTCGTAACGATCAAACCTGTCGTATGATCATACGGATTCGAAACGCCTAGAAATCAATTTAATTGAAATCAATTTGAAATAAGCTGATTTGAAAAGCTACCTTTTCATATGATGGAATTAGGACTTGAAACCTATTCCACTGAGTTTAAAAATAACGAAAACATTGATTGTGACATATGGGACGACCAGCTTTCATTCATGAAGCAGAACGAACTTTTCGAGTCGTTATTGTCATTCCGAATCAATTCGATATGTGTTCATTTTTTTTAACGGGCTTTGTTAATACAAATGGTTTTGTTCTAACCCTAGTAGCCTTTCCATTTCTTATTCTGTACGTATATCAACTCCTGTTTGCTCCTTCTTCAATGGCAAAAACAAAATCAAATTTGCAAACCCCCAATTCAATTTCTAAATCAAGTTCAAAATCAAACTCCTCAAAACTATATCATATTATATACCGATTCGAAGCTCTCGACGAGCGCAGGTCAAATCTACAGTTTGTTTATCGATTTGGGTTTTTGTGTGTCCAAAATTCAAGGAACAATTCTCGACCGTTCATCACGCGTTGGTCAACTTCGTCCGACCGGCGAATCAAGGGTATCGTATTGAGGAGATTTTCGAGTGGAGTTCATCTAGGTGGGTGGCAAGGCGAGTAAACGGCTAGATCATTGGGAAAATTTGATTAGGGTTTAAACCCTATCGACGACGGTTGTGTTTCTTATGCTTGATCGATTGCTTGAAGGGGGGTTGACGCGTGATGTGGGTCGACGCTCGATGGAGATGGGACTGGTGGGGTCGTTGGCTGGCCGTAACAGTGATATAGAGGCGGCACGGTGTTCGTTTAGGTGGAGTTGTTAGAGTTTGTACGCATCTGGAGGAAGGTTGAGCACGTAAAGAAATGATACAGGTTCGATGACGTGGCCAATCAATTTGTTAATTTAATTTTTTTTATATTTTATATCGTTTAACTTCTAATGATAACATCTTTTGCCTACGAGGTTGGATTTATACTAGGTTTGTTTCGCTGCGATCGTATCGAAATTCTGAACATTATGGAACTAGTTTGGTTGAATTCTAAGACTATTAAATTTTGGACCCTATTTTGGATTTCAAATCGGTTTGAAATCAAAGATGGGTGTTTATCCTACACACAATTACTAAATTACTTTATGTTTGTTAAATTGAATTTAAGATGTGATTTAGAAATTGATCTGTTGATGTTTGGTGTATTTAAATTGTCATTCCTATTAAATCTGACTTTTAATGATTATTATTGTCATCTAATTCAATATTAAACTTTCATTCATCAGTTTATATTTGTTATCGATAGTCAGTTAGCTACTGATTTTTGTTGATTAATTTGTGTAACGATTTTAGTGGATGTTTGATTATTGATATTGGATGACTGGATGTTATATTTTATATTGTTGTTACACTTTAAGTTCCCTATGTGTTGAAATGATACATACCCGAACAATCTGATAAATTCGAGGAAATCATTATGAGTTGAAAAGGTAGACTCAAGCGATTTCATGGATTTGTAATTAAATTGGGGATTGCGTGTAGAAATGATATAAACCCATAAATTTTAAATTGCAGATTGAAATGATAAATATCCATATCACTTGACCATAAGGTAAAAAATCATGCACGTACACCGGATTGGTTAAATTGAATGATTTTTAAATTATTAAATTTTGAATTCGGTTAAATGATATTTTGAAATAGAAATTAATTTATATAAATTGGATTGTTTTCGAAATCAAATCGTTAATGCTGAAATTGGAATTGATTTAATGAATTGTTCAAAGGATTTAAATTAGAATTTCAAAGTTGAATTGTCAAATATAAATGAATTTTGTCAAAATTGAGTCAATGAAAATGTTTAGATATAACTTTGAAATATATTTTAAACTAATTTAAACTATTTTAATTTATTTTAATCTATTTAATCAAATTTAGTCCATTTCACCTATTATAAATGAATTAAATCTATTAAATCTATTTTATGTCTGTTTAATCTACTTTATATTTATTTAATCTATTTTAAATCTATTTAATATAATTTAATCTATTTTAAATCTATTCAAATTATTTTAAATCTAATTTAATCAAATTTCAATCTATTCAAACTATTCAAACTATTTTAACTATTTTAATTTATTTTGAACTATTTTAAATCATTTTACACTATTTTAGAGTATATTAAAACAATGTTAAAACTATTAAAACTGTTTATGACTATCTAAACTATTTTCTAAATTTCAGACTGTGTAAAGTTGAAGTATTATATCTAAATCCTTGATGATGATACAACCTAAGTTGGGATTTGAAATTGATACTTTTTTGTAAAATGACATATTTGGGTAAATATGATGATTTTGGAATGAGGATTTAATTAACCTATCTTATCGATAATTTCAAAAGTTAATATTATTTTGAAGGTGAATATGATTTTGAAAGTGAATATAGTTTGAAATCAAATGTGATATTTTGATATTAATAATGAATTGAATTTTCAAATGTAAAAGAAACATCAGATGTGAAATAAGCTTTTGGTTGTCAAAGAAACCGAGACCGGTCATTGTCATATTCTCCACGAATACCGCAAACGCCTTTACAACTGTGTATGTGGTGGAGATGCTAGAATAACGTAGGATGGTTTAGTGTACGATTCTATATGAGGTGTTTACATAATCATGATTCTCAGGAGTCAACTTAGATGTGACTAAAATAAGAGCTATACGGGCCAAGTGAGGTCGCACCTCCGATCGGGCACATTTCTTCCATGCCTACTATTACTTTGTGATTGATTTGGTGGACACCCCTCGATTTGATTATGGGAGTGTGTTCCAAAGTGGGAGGTATTAATTGCTATGCGTTACCACCAGCTGGGAGTGCAAATGGTAGAATCCTACCCTGCATTGCCTCGAGTGCCATGTTCACATGTCGTATCGTGCCTTTTACGTGTTTGGTTTGTACCATACCTATGGAGTACCCTCTGAGTAAACCTCATGGACGAGCTTACGGTACTGTATAGACTATGGGGATATATAAAATGTGTTAAGAGAGATATGAGTATATAGACATTATTATAATAGCGTATTGTACTACATAGTAGATAGTTTAACGAATTCTTAGGAGATGGTAATCCCAAATATCTCTTAAGTTACTACACTTATCTATAGTGTATCGAAGACTGCTTTTGGAGGACGAAGATGAAAATTTAGTGCTATTATTATTTATTTCATTTATTCCACTACATCATACTTTTCCACTGCATTGTTATTCATTGCTATTTTATGTACTCTGATTCTGTACTGTAAAGTGTAATCAAATGTTATTTGTAAAACAACTTTATGAACTATTTATTTGATTTTTTTCATTCCACTGTGAGATTTCGTGTTTTATTTCTTTCTTTCTTTGCTTTTTTCTTATTTACGCCATAACAATCTGCCCTTTTGAATGGTTTGAGTCTGACATCTCCGGTTTATCGTCGATTTAAACTGTCCAAAAAGGTGGGTCGTTTCAGAAAGCACCAGCCTTGTTTTCACAGAACAAAAATATATATAGTATGTATAGAAATGAACAATAAAAGAAAGAAGACAAGAGATTTTATAGTGGTTCGGCTGTTAGTGAAGCCAATGTCTACTTTATTATTTTATTATAGACTAATTGCTGTTACAAGTACTATTTGGGTTACAAGCTTTTGATTATCTTTGGCTAGATTGAATCCTCAGAGTTGGAATCCATTGGAGAATCACAGTGAATCCCTTTGGAAATTGTTGTGAGGGAGGTAGAGAGTGAGAAAGTTTGCAGTAGAGCTTCAGCCACCAGTCCGGAGAAGATCCAGCTTATGTTGCTGTTAGGATGGTATTTAAAGAAATAGGAGGACTTCTATACTAGGCCACTTTATCAACTTCTCACAGATAGATGCATGACGCCCTAGGAGGCTTTAGCTCGTGATTCGAGCCAAAAACATCGGTCACTAGCGACCTATAGGGTTGGCTCGTATCACGAGCTAAGGACTTGGCTCTTTAGCCATTGTATTGCTTGGTTGGCTTATTGATGACTCACGAAGAAGCATGGGTTGCTAGTGATCCACGATGTATGGGTCGCTAGCGACCCATACACTTAGCTTATTTTCTATCATTCTTCCTTTCTTCCATATGCCATAGCAACCTAGTGATCCCATGATGAAATATGGATCGCTTGCGATCCATGGTGCATGGATCGTTAGGGATCCATTGACTTGGTGTATTACTAGACTTTGATGTTTGGAATGCCTTCATTGCTTTGTCTTGACATCATTCATGTAGTCTCATCCACGTCGCTTTGCTTTGATGACGATTTATTTGTTAGCCGCATTTGGTTGCTGATTAGACTAGACAGATGCTTGTCTCTTGGTTTAGTCAAACTCAGTTGTTGCTTTTGTAATAGGACTTGGCTCTCTTTAACTTGTTGATTTTTCTCTTTTGGTTGAGTCGTGAACCACTTTGATTCCATCAAGTCATTCCATCTTCTCTCGGATCCTAACGGGTTAAAAGTCTCGGATAATGTTTGCCCCCCAGAGTATGCCTTCGTTGAAAACAAGGCGTGCTTTGGAAGTAGCTTCTTTCGAGTCTTCATTTTGTGAAATCTAGTTGATCATGTCGAAGTTACCATGCAAATTTGACTTTGACTATTGAATTTTCAATGTGATCCAACTCAAGACATTCTTAATTGATCGATTTTTGACAACCATTCTTTTTTTGATTTCAATATGAATTTCAATTCCTGGTAATGATGATGCAATCTTTGCTCCATATTTTACGCAAAGGTTTAGGCCGGTAAGTGGGTGCACGATGTAGGTTTGGAGTTGTCCTGTATAGTTTTAATTCGATCGGCGGTGAAGCAAAGTTTGGTTTTGAACGATTGTATGTTGTTCCAGAGCAAAGTCCTGGCCTTTGTCTTTAATTGTTTCTTTTCGAGAACATGGTTAAGCCCCTGTTGATAGTTTTGAATTCCAATGCGATGACTTATTCCAAAATCGGATATAGTGGATAGTTCAATCATATCATTCTTCCCATTTCTGAACTCTAGTGATCCTGAAAAGAAAAGCATTCCTTGTCACTTCGAACAGTGGCTCCGTTATCGATTGTCAATTGATAACGAGTAAGTGTGGAAGCGATAATTTCAAAGAACGATACAGATTGTGTTTCAAATGTAAGCAATCTTTCTACACTAGACTATTTGTTTGTAGTATTCAGGATAATAGACTCTTCTCATGTAGAAAACACACTGCATCTGCCATGATCAATGCTCGAAACCTAATTGGTCAACATACATTGACTTCCCTTGGATTCCAGACGTTGGTTATATGAGGATATTATTTAAAGTAAAACATACCTGACAGGGTTGAATGCCAAGCTTTTTTATTGAAAATGACTTTTCGGTCATCCAATCTTTAGTCTAGCAGAGGGGCTTCCACACCTCCAAAAGCTGTATCGTCGCAATTTAGGCTTCGCCTATTATTCCTATAATATTGGCATGATTGATTGTAGTTAATTACAAGGCACAGCTGCACTTGTAGAGTTGTAGTTAAAGTTTAATTAGGCACATCTTCAGCATTTGGAAACCAGTGCATTAGTTATTCGATCGCGAATATCCTTCCTTTGTGGTTTTTGGAATTTAATCTTCATACTGGCATCTGTCTTAGGGAACTATTGGCTTAATTCCTCGGCTTCGAGATTTGCTTCTTATAGAACTATGAGGTAGCTTAGTCTAGCCAGTTTTGTGACTGTTCTTGTTTACGTCCAGTCGAGTTAATGTTCAGCTGAGCTCGTTTGACAAAGCGTTTGTGCAAATGCCTTAGCCCATAGGTCTGATTACTTTGACTATTAAACTAACACATTTTAGGTGGTTAGGTCTCCCGAGCAATAAGTTTGATTACTCCAGTTTGATTAGCACGACAGCTCCTATCTTTGGGAGCTAGGAACTTTGTTGTTGGATCCAAGACCTGAGTTTTTGTAATAATGTCAGTAGGCATTAGAAAGATGTGTTTCTGGCATCTTTCGTTAAAGAAAATTCTTCTGAGTCTGGCATTGAAATTTTAATCATGTGTTGGTTTCTATCTTTGTAAATCATGTATGGATGACTCAAACCGGTGGATTTTTCCTTGATGTCGTGGATCTTTAGATAACATCAGATTCCAGAAGGTAGGATTAAAGAATCGATCAAGCTTTTTCTTCTATTCTTGAAGCCGATGTATCGATAGTTTCATTCTGGGAGTTTCTTCTTAGCATAACCAAACTTTGGGTAATGGCATATTTCTGCAAAGTTGGAACCAAATGATCCAGTTAGACCTTGAGTAGGTCATCGATCTTTCTTGTCATTGCCAGACTATGAGCCACAATTGATTTATGAATGTTAAATCCTTTATTTCCATTGTTGGCGATTTTTTTGCCATAATGCTCTATTTTTTGATACAGAACAATTATCTAACCAACCTCACGGTTGTACGTGTTTGGACTTTTGAAACATTTCGTGCGATCACTGTGATGACTCGAAATTTTGGGCAATATCAATTTAATAATTCGTATTAATAATTAAATTGATTTGATAATTTTCTTTTATAATTTTAATTTAAATTGGCAAGTTTATTCTTTTAAAAGCAAATAAATATTTAATAAGTGAATTTTATCTTTTAAAGCTAATAAAATGTTTTCTATTTATAAGATATATATATATATATGTATGTATGTATGTATATATTGTAAATAGAAAAGCTTTGGTGAATTTAACAAATAAAATCTTATTTTCAAATCCGAATATATATTTTGGTAATTTGGAAATTTTGATTAAATTTAATATTAACTTTTCAAAGGTTATTTAAATAGTTAACAATATAGTTTTAAATACTTAAGGTAAATGTTTATTTGTTTAAAATATTTTTTTAGATTATGTTTAAATTTAAATAAGATTAATAAAAAGGTTTGTTTCATTTTCTTTTTAAATATTGCTTGATAAATATGATACATTAATTCATTTAGTAATATAAGTAATTTATAAATAATGTGATCATCTCTTCTATATATTATTTAAAATTTGACAAGATTGTTATTTTCAAACAATAATAATAATGTATTATTTTTATATATAGATATAAATAGATCATAAAGAAAATAGAATTGTTATTTTCAAACTGAATGTGTTGTTATATATGTATATATATAACTTGATTTTAAATTGGATTTTTAAATTTGAATTTGAATTTGAATTTGAATTTATTTTGAAATTCAAAAGATAGATATTTTAAAATATTTTGGCTTTAAAAATATATGTATAAGATTTTACTTGTATATAATTTGTTTTATAATATTTTCTTTAAAGAAATTTATATATATATAGATATAGATAAGTATCTATTAATTAGTAAATTAAGTATAAAAAGCTTTATATTAACTTTTAAAATAAATAAAAATTACATAATTACAAGTGTTAAATAATCAAGTCATGTTAGTAACATGTGTAAACTAATTAGCAAATGTAATGACAAATGTTAGTTAAATTTGACAAGTGTTATCTTTTATTTTCAATTTTCTTTAATTTTTAATAAATCAAAATTTACTCTATAAAAAACATATATCTCCTCTCTCCTCATGCTCTTCCTATCTACGTTCAAAATCAAGGAAACTCTAAAACAAAGCCTCTAATAAAATTTCTCAAACCAAAAATCTTTTCAAACATTTTTAGCCTGTTCAAATTTTCAACTGAGCCTCAAAATCTACTTCATCTTCAACCTCTAACCTATACAATGCAAGGAATCAACCCAATTTAGATTCAACTCAACAACAAGCTAATCAATGATTCAGATTCAAATCAAATTAAAACTCAAGATCCAAATTAAATTCAAAAACTACATATCAAATACAAGATCCCAGATTTTAAAGCCTGGTCTATGTTTCATTCTGGTGAGTAAACAGAATTTTTTTTAAAAAGCTAAATAAAATTCTTATTTATTTGATGCATGTGGTAGATCTGTCCCATGGTGATGATTATATAGTGTGCATGGATGTTTTAAATTTGAATATAGTTTAAACTCTTCTGTATATATATGGTGAATATGTCTGGTATATTTATATTTATGGCCTCGGTTGTTATTGTTCTCACAGACTCAAGAAAACTAACAAATCCATATCTTTTTATCCTAATAAATTCAAGCTATGATCATTAAGCAGAAAATGATTATAACAAGGTAGATTCGTTTTTAAAAATAATCCCAAGTGGAATTATTTAGCTAATATTTCGAAAATTAGTTTTTACAGTAAAAACCTATTAAATCAGAAAAATTCAACATCTTAATTACTGAATTTGATTCTAGAATCAGATTAGAGTTTAAAAATGATGAATTTAGGGACCAGTATCATAATTTTTAGTTAAGTGATTTCTGAGATAATCAGAGTTGAAGGGTTTTGGGTTTATCGCCAATTTCTGGCGATCGACGTGGTAGACGGCGCCGAGATTTTGGTCGAAGGAAGTTTGTACGAGGTCGGACCCAGGAAAAATGCATGTAGGATTTTCTGGTGAACATAGCGGCTAGTTTGAGGCGAAGTAGGGTTTTGAGTGTTGTTTTTGTTGAGTTGAAAGTCGAGGTGATGTCGAGGAAAATGGTGTTTCGGCTCGATCGCGAGGGTTGCGATTGTGATGTGGTGATGTGAAGCTGCTTTGGAAGGAGTGCGGTGGTTTCCCGTTGATGTGATCATCATCGACATTGAACTGTGGTGCTTGTTTTGGGTTCTAGGAGAAATCAAAATGCTCGATTTCAATTTGCTATTGCTTTCGTCGAACTGGGTGGTCAGAAGCTTCAGCTAGATCGTGGGTGACTGGGGGGTTATCGGAATGATGATCGATGGTGGTTGGAGTGGGCGTGCACGTGCACGGTGCATTTTGGTGTCTGGTCTTGTTTGATGGTTTGGGGCAGCAACTGTTCTATCGGGTTGGGTTCGTGGTTGTTTCGGGTTTGTCTCGAAGTGATTGGTGTAGCGAGTGATAGTAGGCTCGGGTTTGATTTTGTTAAATAACCAGGTTTTAAATTTTAATAGATAACCAAGTTTTAAATTTTAAAAGATAACCAGGTTTGAAAAGTTATAAACTGCAAGTTTATAATAAAAGTTTAACCAAGTTTAAAGTTCAAAAAAAGAAATTATGAACTAGGTTTTAAAAGCTAAGAACTCAAGTTTTTAAAGGTTTTAAAGTTATTAAAATAACTAGTTTTCGAAAGAAGTTTTGAACAAGTTTAAAGGTTTAAGATTATGAAAGTAATTTAGTTTAAACTTTTCCTTATATAAATTTCTTCTTTTTAGATAATAAATTTTTCTTTACATTTGATTAAGAGGCTTTGTAATTTGTTTAACTTAATTTCTGTTAAGTTAAATTTGTAATCATTTTAAATCTTAAATTTTGAAATGAAATTTAAAAGTAACTTTAAAAGTGTAATGTTTTAAATCCACATGTTAATTATAATTAAGTCATTATAAAGGAAATGATTTATCTTAAAGATAATTAAGGTTTAAATGATTAATGATTAATTGAGTTAATAAAGTAATTCAAGTCTAATTAATTAATTTAATTAATTAATGATTAAGGATTAATAAATAAATAATTAAAGGTTATAAGTTAATCAATTAGAGGTTAATTAATTTGTAATTAAGGCTTATCAATTGATAAGTAAAGATAATTAACTAATAATTAGAAATTAATTAATTAAGTAATTAAAGATTAATTAAGTTACAATTAAGCATTAATTAATTAAGTAATTAGAGATTGATCAATTGGTAATTAGGGATTAATTAATTTGTAATTAAAAATGGTTAATTAAAGTATAATTACTTAATGAAAGTAATTAAAGGAACTAAGTACTCAATGTATTTAATTAAATTAATGTTAATAATTTAAATTAATTAACTAGTTTAATTAATTAAAGATAATCACTTGATGATTGGTTAAGTATAATTTCTTAATGTAATTTATAAGTGTAATTACTTAGTGAAGTAATTAATGGATAATTACTGGATATAATTAATTGAAGGATAATTAATTAAAGGAGTAATTTGGGCTTAATTACTTTGTGTAATTAATAAGAAAGATAATTACTTAGTGGAAGTATTTAAGAATTAGTTACTTAGTGTAATTAATTAAAGGATTTATTAATAAAATTTATTTAGAAGTTAATTAAGTAATGTAAGTAATTAAGGATAGTTAATTACTGAATGTGATTAATCAAGGCTGATTAGTGAATGTGATTAAGTAAAGATTAATTATTAAATGCGATTAATTTGAACAATAATCAATTAAAGAAGTAATTGGAGGATCGTTAATTAATATAATTAATGAAGTAAATAAATGTTGATTAATGTGATTAATTAAAGGATAATTAATCAATATAAGTAATTATAGGATAATTAATTAATGTAATTAATTAAGGATTAATGTAATTAATTATAGTTAATTAAGAGAGTAATTAAAGGTTAATTACTATAAATGGTCAAGAATAATTAATTTGTGTAATTAAGTAAGGCTAATTCTTAATGTAATTAAAGAATAATAAATCAAAGATGATTAATTAAGATGGATAATTTAAGGATGATTAATTAATTGGTTTGTTACTAATTAATGGTTAAGTAAGCAGGATTTATAGTGATAGAAGTAATTAATTTAATTTATTTTAAATTAGTTAGAGATGGTGTGATTAATAAATCTTTGCTTATGGATGACTGAATGATTTTGAATGCCTTGGATTGTTTGATATCTCTGATATGGAATATGTGCTTATCTGTGATATTGGATGCTTTGACTGAATCGTAATAATATGGATTATCTGTTTATGATAATGTGAATTAACTATCTGTGTGAATATAGATAATAGAATTGAACTGTTTTAACTTTAAAACAACTTGACCCTAAAAGATGGCGTTTTGGATTTTGGTGAGACCAGGATCGGATTTCCAAATTTGGATATCTAAAAAACACATTGATCCAAATTAAACCATAGGTCATGAATCTCAAGTGATGATCGAGATGAAGATTCAAAGTGCAAGGGCTATTGTCATTAACTCTGAGGGTGATTCCAAAAAGAGTGTAACGAGATAGTGCCTTCGGTTTCATTCGAACCTGGAATGAACTTGTATGGATTGAATGCTTTCAGAACATCATCATTGGAGGACGATGGGCATTCTAAGTGATGTATTCTGATAAGGTAAGTGTAGCCTCAAGCCTCATCGACCAGGAATGGCTAGAATATGGGAGATGTGACAAGGCTAAGTGAGTCGCGCTCAAGTAGGACAAGATTTCCCCTATCTAGAAGTTTCTTTTTATTCGGTTGTGTGGAAGGTTGATTGCAAACAACTACGGGGTTGTCTTGTTCGGGACTATCCAGTATGGGAGGGTTCTGGCCTTGTGTTGCAGCTGATCTAGACCAGGTACTGTGACGGACGGTACCCCAGTAGCCCTGCCATTGATGGAAACCCATTTTCCCTATGTGCCTTTACCGTTTTGATTGTATAACCGACTTTGTGGCTAGTATGCTGGAATTTAATCATGTAACAATTTCAACTATTTTCTGTTTACTTGAAAACCCTAGACCCTATTATAATATCACTAGGTTTCCTATCAAATGTTTTGGTTATCGTAAGGTAAAAACTTTTCCGTGTTTATGTGCGGAAAGTCTTACGAGATAGCTTTTGTTTCCAAAGGTTTTTCAAAGTTAAGAAACTTTAACCCGCTTGCTAACACCAGACCCATGTCTGACCCGGAGTTTATTTTCCATTTTCTTAAACTCTTGGGTACTCAAATTTTTACGAGTAGCCAGGGATTCAGGTTAGCTTTGACGAACTTTAGAGGAGAAATGGAGCAGGAGGCTTCAACGTTTATAGATATATACGTGTTTCCACTGTGGTGGTATCTCTGTGTTGTATTATGAAATGTATGATAGACAGGTGTTTATAACTGTCTAGTTTGTGATGTATAAGCCGTGTAATTGTGATTGTAACGAGAGGGAATTTTGCCCGCTCGAAAATCGACATCCATACTTCATATCGTATTCGAATGCCATAGATTCGACCGTTCAAATCCGATTCGCCGGAGCTTATAACGACATTAAGTAACTAACACAGCGGAATAAAAGAATAATACATTGATATATAGCTTTGATACAATATCTGATACAACAGATGATCCAGTAGATATCAATATACATCAGAGATATGATACAATAAAATAGCAGCGGAAAAGAAAATTGATGACTTCTAGCAACGGAACAATATAACTCTAAGATAGTCTTCAAAAGAGAACTCCGAGAACTGCAATTCCATTTCCAAGAATCAATCCAGCAATAGCTCGAACTCCCAATAACGATGCACAAAGATAAGCAAGACTGGTGTGGTCCACAGACTGAACTAACTCCAGATAATCTACTGAACCTAGCTATCTGAAAAAAAAAACCCAACTCTAGACTGCTCGTGTAGAAAATAATGAGCACCCAGAGTTTAGGAAAGAAAACAATAAACTCCGGATCAGTCGTGGGACTGGTGTGAGCAACAAAAACAGTTTATCTTTTAAAACATTCAAAGAAATATTTTAAAGTTAATTCGCAATGCTTTTTGAAATGAGACTACCATAAGGCCTCCCGCACACACACACACAATGCAAACGCAGAATCGGAGGAGATTTCTCCTTATGATAGCCAAAGATGCTTGATACGCATTAAAAGGACATTTGATATTATTATAGGTGCATAGTGTAGGAAAAATTCATTTCGAAAGTAGAATATAAATCTTAGCCAGCATAGACATTCCGAACTATGCCTACTATAACTACCATCCAAACAGTGGGGCGCCACCATAAGTGAATGATAGGTTCTACAACTAAAACCGTACAAGATCGTATTGTTTCTTTGGATTTCCAACGAATGATCAGGCCAAGGAACTTCCCATTGCCACATGAGAATGCCTCTGGATGGACATCCCCGAGAACCAAACCGGATCTCTACCAACACAAGGCCGGGTTACCCCTAACTGAGTAACAACTGACCGAATATGCCATCCCCCGGTCCTTTGGGACCTTTCAACCGAGCGCTCGCAATCAATTCACACAATCATAAAGTGTTTTCAACATCAGTAAGTATCTGGGCTCCATACCATGATACCACCCTTTTCCAGAAGGAAATGCACATATCCTAAAGGGCGCTACCCCTCATAACCTTGCTGCATCTTTCCTGTTTTGACCATTCCCGAGGTGTGAGGCTCGACGAAGTCACGTCCACAAAAACATACTTTATACAAAAGCCATGCTTTGGGTCAACAAATGATCATAGAAATGATCACCAGGATAGACGATCAAATAAATGATCCTATCACAAATAATCAACACAATGATCATTTACAGCAACACTCAGCATGTCACATTACCAAATTGGGAATATATCGCTGATAACATTCAACTACATAACCTCTGAGCTCGTACGTCTCAGAGAAGGGTGTTAAGCTAAGAGAATAAATTCTCCGCCACCAACAGAAATATATTTGAAAGAAATCGGCTTTATATCTCAATTTGTATTGTCAGACATACAATCCATACAAGTCTGTTCCGGGCTCGAACAGAACCGAAGGCACTTACAAAGAAGTCCTTGCAATCCGGATATTCACTAATCACGTTCGGACTTCCCATCACATATGGAGTCTCTATACCGCGGACCAGTCGATGCAAAGACATTCGACGAGTTGTCCTTTCGCTTTCAAAAATATCCGGTCTTCAACACCGGTCTTCAAATGCTATCCATAACGACATATCACATATTCGGAATGGGATATATGACACAAAGGTCCTCTCCCGGCTAAACCGAACAGTGAGCGCAATATTTTCAAGAAATATATGGATATTGGGATTTCAATTAAGTCACAACTTATTACCCAAAACTTTCTTCCAAATGGTTTAAATCAATTACCATTTCAAATCTTTAAACAAAAAGATTTATTTCAAAAAGATCCATTCATAGATTTCCAAAACAATTTCATTTCGATAGGATTAACCCGTTAAATCTTTAAATCAAAGATTTAACTTATAGCTTTCAAATCGTTTCTATAACTTGGAAATCATTTTCATTTTAAACTAGAAATCTTTTTAACACAAATTGGAAGTTCATTTCTTATGTGAAAGCTTTTATTATGAGAAAACAAACAGTTTTCGTTTCAGAGAAATCCAATTAATTTACACGAGTTAAAGTTCTTGAATTATATTCACATTCCTAAATCAATACTTTTAAAATAGTTTAACCCGTATATAACTGGTATAACATTTTTAATCCCTAGTTTTAAATCATAGAATTCAATTTCAAATCTTGAATTTAAGTTCAAATCAAAATTATTCAACTTCATATTTTATCGAGTTATTCAAAATAAATTTCATCTATGAAATTCCATTTCAAAAGCTTTTCACTTTAAACCCAATCCATTTCCAAAACATTTGAATTCAAATATTCAAATTTAAAACTATTTCAAAAATCTGTGACTTGATCGATTTCCTCGTGAAATCCATATTGGTGTGTGTATAAGTGTGGTCCAGGGGTTTAACACACTAGTGCAACATCATTCAATCATCACAAATCAAATATAACAATATATCCGATAAGCGATATAAACTATAACGCTTATCTTCATTCACAGATCACAGATATATATACAGATGTATCATCAATAAATGAATAAAATTATACATAGCACAATCAACAGATCAAAATATCACAGATCAGATAGGACAATCAATCAGGGCATTTCATACAAAATAATCATTCATAAGTAAGGTCAAGCATTTAATAATCATTTATAAGCAGGATTAATAAATTATTTAATGCTAAGTAATTCAATTCATTTCCAATTAAATTAATTACTTATGAATAAATTATTCAATCTTATTTATAAATTACAAATCATTTGATATAAATAAATTTATCAAACACTTTAATTAATTAAATTATACCTAATTAATCATATTAATTTAAATCAACCTTTAAACCAATTACTTAATTAATTAACCTTAATAAATCAAAATATCCAAAAATTAATTACAATAAGTGATTAATTCTCAATTACTTTCATTTAGTAATTACATTTAAACAATTTATAACTGATTATCTAAATTAATTAATCCAATTAATTATTAACATTAATCACTTTAATCAATACTTAATAATCCTTAGTTAATTATCTTTATTAACTAATACATTTCTTTAATTACCATTTTTGAATTAATCACATTATACTTTGTATTAAATATTGATAAATCACTTGATTTAAATCAATTTTTATCATTTATTAATATTTAATTAAATAATTATCCTTTAATTATCCATCATTAATAAATTAGCTCTCAACAAATTAATTAATTTTTTTATCAGTACTTAATTAACCTTTAATTATTAAAGAATCTTTTAATTTATCACATTAATTTATTCAATTACATAAATTAAATCTTTAATAAATTAACCCTTTTAATTAAATCTTTAATTAAAACTTAATTTAATTGAAATAATTTACTTTTAAACCTTAAACCGATCCCATACTTAAATAAAACAATTATTTAAAAGAATAAGTTAAAATTGTTTAAAACTTGAATTTTGTTTTAAAATTTTGAAAACTGTTTTTATACCACCCGGGCCCTGCTTCGAGCCAAACTTCGTTCTACCCGAAGACAACTTCGAGTTTTTCCCCAAACTTACCCGAGCCTTCTAAATTTCAAATTTTTGTTTAAGTGTTAGAAATTTACCCGGTCCTTTATCATTTTGCTTCGAGTCCAACTCTCAACTACTTCGAGTGAATACCCGAGTTGCTCGAGACAAATCTCGAGTCTTTTCCCTGCTTCATCCCCATTACCTCAGACTTCCCAAACTCACTGATACGAATGCGCCACGTGCACGTGCACGTCGCTGGCGGTGAGCTCCAGACGCCACCACCACCTCGAGCAACTCGAAATTCGTCCACGTATCAACTCTAGATCGCAACAGTCCCCATTACTTATGCGAAATCAAATTCGAGTATATACTCGAAAACCTGGAACACGAATGCCTTCCCACCTCCAAACCTGTCAACGGCAACTGCTCCCTCCACCGACCACCAGAAAACCTCCACCACCGGCCACGCCTTCGCCTACGACCAAGCCACCATCACCTAATACCCCGATCAACTCGATCATCCCTAGAGGCCGTACTGACCCAAACAAGTTTCCCATTTTAAACTAGGTTAAAAATTTTCAAAGCTCCGCTGCCGTCGCCTCCGTGGCTTCCATCACCTCCGGTCATTTTTCCTACCACCACCGTAGCTTCCTCTATCACCATGAGAAACCCCGATTCTCCCAGTTTAACACGTCACCGGAAATCGCCCAAAACCCCATTTCCCTTCAAAGACGAACTGCACTCAAACCCTTTGTCTAAAAATCAAAATTTTTACTTTAAAAGTCATATTTTTGTATAAGAGTTCTGTTTGTAACCCTGAATTCAAGAATTAAGAGGTTCGAAATTTTACTTATTTGAAGTCGAGTTCAGATATCTCGATTTCCAGAGAAAATACCAAATTGTTTTATCTTAAATAAAATTTTAAACTGAAGCTTGCAATAAAACAACCAAGTTTTATTTAAATCCTATATCCAAATTATGCTTAGATTAAGAGAAAAGGATTTTTGAAGCAAACATGAACTTGAAAATTTAAATACAGAGGTGTATTTCAAGCTATAAACATACAAGCATCATTTCACAAACACACAAACACTCAACAGTATATAAGCACATTCTCATATTTAATTCAGGCATGAATAAATCAATCATATATAAATATACTGAAGCATTTTAAATTGAAGTTACTCACTTTTGTCTTGCAGAATGTATAGAGCTTCATTTGTTTGAAACAGGCTTGTAAAACAAAATAAGCTGAAACCCCTTCTTTGATTCTTCTGGTTTCAGTTGATTGTTTGTAATCTTTGTTTTAAGCTTAAGTTGACATTATTTTCTTGAGGTATCCAGTTCAAATGAACGAACTGGTGAAGATTGCTATATGTAGAGTGAGTTTACAGGGATATCACTTTGTACAGGGTATTTAATATTGTTTGTACAGGTGATTGATATGTTATGGTGGCTGATGTGATTATTACAACAGTGTGATATCTTTGTTTATACAATAAACATGGCTGAGATGCTTGCATTCCTTTTTCTCGGCTAATATCATGCTTTTGCTTATGTACTTGATATGTTATCTTATCTTTTGTTGGCTGATAAGTTGTTTATACAATATCAGGTACAAGTATTTTATTTGCTATGCTTTTGTTTACAGCCTAGATTCTTGTCTTCATTTGTTTATTTACTTACTCTACAGGCTGCCTATTTTATTTGTCTTGTTTTATTTGTTTTGGTGAGCATATTGTTTATTTAGCTTGCTTTGTCCTTAACATCCGTTGATTAATTTTACACAAATCTGGTTTTCTTCCATAAGCTTTTGCATATATGTTTGTTTAAGTGTTCATGAAAACATATTTTTGTTTTAGTCCTTTGTATTTTATTTGTTTGTTTTATTTTCATCTACATTCTTTTCATATTTAAATGTATTTTATTTTCTTTAAATCTTCTTGTTTTGTAATACAAATAAATTTCTATTTTATTATGTTGTTAGAATTTAGCAAATGTTCCACTTCCTATTTTTTATATTAAAATTTATCTCATATTATTTTTCTATTTCTAGTTTAAATATTTATTGTTATCTTACTTTAATATTTATTGTCTTATATTATTTTATAAACTCAAACCATTAATTTTAAAATTCATATCTAATGTATATACATATATATCTCTATATTTATTTTTAAAACTATTTATTTAAGATTTTATTTCAAATCCAATATAAATATATATTCACATATATACAAATTGTCAAATCCATATGACTTTATATATTTTCTAGTCGAATCGGGGAAACTCGCTTCCATTTAAATTAATTTATCTTACAATTTTATTCAAAAATTCATTTAATTATCAATTTAAATTAAATTAAAATCTAGGGTCGTTACAGTGATAGATGTTGTATATTATACTAATGTGATTAATATAATTTATTCGTTCTACTGTGAGATTCTAATATCTGTTTTGTTCTTTCTTTCTATCTTTTCTCTTTTCTATCCCTTTCTTTCTTCTTAATGATGCGTCTTTCTATGAGATGAAAGGCAGGTCATTTCCTTTGGTATCAGAGCACTAGGTTGAGTGAATACCTAGGCTTTGGAGTGATTTCTTTCTTGAGAGGGCGTATTTGTAATTTTGAAATATATATATATATATATGTATGTATGTATGTATGTATATAAACATATATGTGTGTGTGTGTTTCTACCTATTTGTTGGGTTACTTGTTTGGGTTTTCCAATATAAGTTCTAGAGGTAGAAAGGTAGTGGTGTGTGTAGCACGACTACCAATGGAAGGAGTTTGAGTGTTGAGGTGGAAGTTGTATCCGTCGAGGCTGTAGACCCAATACCGCCTCGAATAAGCTTTGCTGCATGGTATAAGGATTTCACCAATCTCGAAAGAAGCCTTTTTTTAAAGGATCAGAGTCCCTCATTGAAGTGCAAGTTTGGATGAGTGCGAGTTTGGATCTGTTGGATGTGTGATGTGCACGTAAATGTGCATATTTTTACCACCATATTTATTCTATTTAAATTAAATAAATGATCATATTGGGTATTTTAACTTGTTTTAACCAAAATTCATATTAATTCCACATTTTCACATATTTATTTTCATATAAGGGCAAAATGGCCATTTGTGCGCGTATATTAATTTGAGAGAATTTAATTGGAAATTTCTATAATATTTTGTACGAATTTAGCTTCTCATATTAGTGGGTTCATGAAGAAACACGCATGCACAAAATGGATATAAAGAAATGAAGATGGAAATAATTCAAAGTGAAGATCATGGAGGACCCCACCTACCCACGTACCTTAATGTACAAATTAAAGGCTAATGCACATGCTTATGGAGTTAATGGTTTCATGTACATTTAATGGGGGATTAAGACATGTTAATGATTACTTGGGCTCCACACTTCCTAAGGGGCATCTTGGGCATTCCCCAAAAAGTGAATTAGGGTTTTAAAACTTGTATATATACCCCTTATGTTTCATGTAATCTCACTCTTCTCTTAGCCTCATCTCTCTTAGGCCTCCTTCTCTTTAGTTTAGTTTAGATCAAAAATAAAATGAAAGCTCCTCTTTCTCTTTTCATGGCTACTTAGCCATTTCTATTTTATGTAATCTTTTTTATTTTATGCAATTTAATACACGCTCTTTCGTTTTCATGTTCATTTACTTTCATGTTGTAGTGTAGATCTCTTATCTTTTATGCAAGTAGAATAATTTTTCCTTTCATTTTGCTCTCTCTTCCCTCTTCTTTTTATTCAATGTTGCTTGCTACATTTTTTCATATGATGACAAATATGAGAGGCTAAACCCCTTCAATTTAGGGGTAATGAAGCTCTCTAATCATGTAGCTTCAACTTAATTTGATGTTTATGCTCTCTTTTTGTGCTTAATGAGAATGATTGAAGTGGTTTAATGATGTTGTTTAGCTTTGCATTTGATAGTCTATGTTGTTCATAACGAATAGGCTATGCTTAAACAAACAAAACACAAATTGCCTCTTCATCTACATATGATCATGGCAAAGAAGTGATGGTTGAAATTAAAATTTGATGGCTTATATTTCTAATTAATAGTTAATAGGCCATGCTTAAAATAGATTTTGCTTTCAACTTTGTTGTCATATTTTATGAGATTTAAAAGTGTATTAGTAGTTGTGTTATAGTTTGATGGTTTATATTGAGCTAATTAATAGCACAAATATACCATACTTATGATAAGCACATTAACTAATTCACTAATGACATGAAAAGAGAGATCATAACTTCATTTTGTTGATTTATGTGGTCTAGAGAGTTGATTTATTTCCTAAATTGCCACTTAACTCTTATATTTGCTTCTCTTTTCTTTTAGTTAGTTCTCTAATCTCTAGCTTAACTTTCACTCGACTTTGGTTTAATTTGATTGAATAGAATTTTAAAATCATCAATTCCCTGTGGATCGACCCGTATTCGCCACGTGCTACATTCGTACACCGTGCGCTTGCGGTGATTTTTATTTCAAAATTCGTTCGACGGTTTTCTAACTCGATAGAATTTCCGTCGACGAACAAGTTTTTGGCGCCGTTGCTGGGGAATTGCTTTGATTTTGATTTTCTATTCTTCGAATTATTTTTGTTTGATTTTTGTGTGTGCGCACATATAAAAAAATTGTGTGTTTTTTAGATTTTTTTGCGTATTTTGTTGTGTGCTTGTTTTTCTTGTTTGTTTTTGCATTTGCATTTCATACTTAAAAAAACATCAAATTTTAAAAAAAATCATTTTATTTTTTGCCAATTTGCATTTCATTTTATTCACAATTTACATCTTACAATCTACATTGCCTTTTATTTCATTTTCCTGTTAACTGTGCATATCTCACTGTGCATCTGTGTTCTTCATACTGCTTGCATCACTTCTGTTGCCTCCCTCTACTTCATACTTCTACTGTGTTGCTGCCCCTTCACCACAGCCTCGAAAGCAAACCATATCCTCCCAGATCCTCCACCATAACTACACCCACTTCAGTTGCCACCTTCATACATTAACAGCAAACCACAAGAACACACCTCCAAAACATCACCATCCATTGTCAACAACATAACCTTCCACCACCATTTACAGACAGTTCATCGCTTCACCTCAACTGCCCCTCAATGCCATATATTACTGTCATAACAACTTCCCTCTTCATTCACAACAAATCCCGAATCCCTTCAATCAAACCATTTCCAGCATCCAACACCCATTCCACTGACCATCAAACCAAGTAGCTACTTCCCAATCAAGACTACTGCTTTAACTCCACATCGCAATAGACAAACCACCCAGACCGTCAAAACTCTCTGAACATCTCCACGTACAAGCTCCCCCATTACCATAAACATCTTCCCAGTCACCACCTACTGCTCCTCCACACAAAACACCCATCATAAATCAATTCTGTCAACCACTTGCACTACCCCTTCTTTTCCATACAAACGCACCACTTGCTTCAACTGCTACCACCTCAAATACCCCCTCAACAGTCACTCATCGGCAACCAACCACCAATCACCAGTCATCCTCCATTACGAACTGCTGCCCATCACGAAACCCAATTCAAACAAAAAAAATTTTACGACCGCAACTTCAAGCGACAACCGACCGCAACCTGAGCCTTCATCCAATTCGACATCAAGCATCACCGATACGCGACTCCAAGACTTCGACCACATCCTCTGCCGAGTACCTCGACTACACCCAAGTTCACTGTCGAACTAAAGTCGCGACTATCTCCAAACCAAATTGAATAGCCATCGACTTCATTCACACTGCCTCCAGCTACGAACTCCTCCAATCACTTGCTCCAATTAACAGCAACTCCTCATCGAACACAATCGAATTCCAAACCGCAGCCAATCCAACACACTCGATTCTGAAAGAAAAAAAGAGGCGATTCTTGTTTTATATGCGCGATTTCGATTTAGGCAATTATTGTTTTGATTTCGTTCATAATTTTTTTCAAAGAAGAAAGGGCTGAAAATCATCGGAAAGAAATTTTTTAGGCTAAGGATTTCTTATTGGGTCGAGTAGAATTTAATTGGGCCGGTTGGAGTTGTTTGAGCTATGTTCTTTTCTCAATTTCCTTTCGTTCTTTGATAAAAAAACACAAAAAAAAAGAGAGTTAAGTTTTGTTTTGTTCTATTTGATTTCAATTGTTCTGATTTCAATTGTTTTGATTTTCCGTTGCTAGTTTATTTATAGTAGTTTTTAGTTTAAGTTGTTTTGTTTTTTTAATTTGTTTAATTTCTTCTTTGATATATAAAAAAAACTGTGTATATATCTCGTTTTTTTTATTCAGGTTGCCGAAGCAGAATTTCAGAAGAAGGAGAACTGCTGCTAAAAATAAATTGTTGGCTTTAAAAAAAAATTTGCTCTTTCCATCTCTAATTTTATTTGAATTGCATTGTTGTATGCTTGCATTTAAAAAAATTCAAAAAGCAAAAAAAAAAAATTCATTGTAGTTGCATTGTTAATACACATTTAATTTCTGCTTTACATATCATCCTAGAATTTTAACTAATAATAACGATTAAACATCGATCACTTTTAATTGTATATTCACAATAGTTTTCTTTGAACAATTTTATTTCTTTGTGTCTAGGCTACGGCAGAGTAATAACCATTTATAAATATTACGGTGATTCGTAAATATTATAGTGGTGGTTCCTCTGAAGGTACTTAAACCTTCGGCTGCATTGCTACGGTGATTCATCGTGCACCGATAGACCCTGCCCGTTACCTGGCTGAGAAATATTTTTGTTGATCTAAGACAATGTGTGACTATACAATTTTGGGTTAACGTAGGATAAATCATTTGTAATTAACCACCGCATTCATTTAGTTGCATTAGTTCATGCATATTTAAAAAAAACAAAAAAATGTCAAAAACCCAAAACTAAAAAAACTACAAATATTCCTTTTCTTTTGAAATTTTTAAATCCTTTCTTTTGAATTTTTTTTTAATAAAAAACAGAAAAAAAGTTTTATGTAGTTTTTATTACTAGAAAAACAAAAATCCAAAAAAATATATAAAACTTTTTCTTAAAAAAAGCTAAAAAAATTTGAAAATCCAAAAACAAAACAAAAAATCAATTCTCCATTTTGAAAAATAAATTCTACTTGTAAATATTTTTCTTTATAAAAAACAACAAAAAAAATCTTGAAAATGTCCGAGTTTCCTTTCTCTTACTCACTTGAATTTAGTTGTGAAAATCAATATAATCCATGTAATTTCACTTCAAATTCTTATGGATATTTCAACAACAACTACTGTTTAAACGATTCGAATTTTGAACCTCAAAATTTTCAAAATGATGACCAACCTTCAAATCTTGAAAATAGCATTTCATCTTTACTTGAAATCGCTACACAACAAAATCAAATGATAAATAAGTTGTGTAATTCATATTTGTGCGATAACTCGAATCAAAGTTTTCAAAATAATCAAAATTTGGATTCACTTCAAAATTCAAACGATTTCGAGTATAACCCATGCCAATTCAATTTTGAACTCCAAAATGAGTTTCAAAATCAAAATGAAATTGTGAACCAATTTGTAAATAATTTTGGCAATGGGAATAATCTCGACCATGATATAATTGAAAACATTGGTTATCAACAAATTCAAAGTGAAAATTTTCAAGTTAATAATTACAAATTTGGCTTTGTTGAGCAAATGAATGAAATGTACAATGATCACATGGATTTGGTGTTCGAAACATATTTGAATCAACGTGTTAAACATACTCAAATTCCAATGTGTGACGAGTCAAGTGATATCCATCTTTTACCCAAATCGATAATTTTTAAACAACAACTTTTGAAACTTCAAATGATGATCTTAACGAAGTTGTTGAAAAGACGGTAGTTGAGTTGGATTTCAATTCTATTGAGGGTGAGAAACTCGATTTAAATTTCGATCTTCCTTTTTCTGAAAATTTGAATATAACAACTTTGGATTTTGAAATGGTTATATGCGATGAAGTTGTTGATAATCCAACAAAGGAAGATGAATTTAACAAACACGAGTTTTGTGGAATTTACGAAATTGAGTCACCAAATTTTGATGGGGAAAATTTCAATCACCATTTTGATTTTGAAATCGATAATTTTGAAGAAGTTTTCAATGATAAGTTTGAACTTCAATTTGGTGAAAATAAACTTGAATTTCAATCAATTGTTTTATCAACCCTAAAAATCATCGAAAACAAAACAACTCATTCAATTTTCAATAAAACGACATTCGTTTTTCCAAATCAACATTCAACTTCGAAATCTTTTACGGTTTGGTTTTTCGTGCTTAAGCTGTGTCTCACACATTTGATGAGACAAATGAATCGGTCTTTAGAAGACCGTTTCATTTACTTTCTGACTGTATACTTTCTCATCTCTTGTAAATAATAATCTTTCATGTAATTATTGGATTTTTATTTTATTTTTCTCCTTCCACTTGGGTTGACTATGGGGACACAGTCAAAATCAAGTGTGGGGGGGAGACTCATCTTCAATTTTTTTTTTCATAGTTTATTTTTGCTTTAAAATTTCAAAAAAAAAATCACAAAAGTAATTTTTTTTTTGATTTATTTTTAAAGAAACACTAAGATAAATATATGGTTTTGTTTATTAAATTGAAATTTTTAAAAATTTATTTGTCTTAACAAAAATAAAAGCGAAGTTTGATTACAGATAATAATGGTTTAACCAGTATATAGGAAGATTCATATGTGTTAATTATGAAGTACATCCTAATTGAAAATCTTTGTTTTAAAAAAGTGGTTGATTTAAAGTAAAGGATATAACATTTTTTTGCCTTCTAAGTTAAATGGTGCTAAGATGATTTTGCAAAACTCTCTCTTTTAAAAAAATATAAAAATAAAAAATAATAACATCCAAGTATTCACTCTCATTTAAAAGTCCTCACGGTTATGCATGAGTGAATTACTTGGAATCTTTGATTATGTGTTTTCATGCTCATTTAAAAGTCCTCACGGTCATGCATGTATGGAACACATGTAAAAAACAGACTTAATAAAAACCACCTACGGTCGATAGGTGTATGCACGAAAGTATGTGCACTCGCCATGCTCTGTACTCCCCTCACATAAGCCTAAAAGGCAGTGCATGGGTGGTATATCTAGCCTCAGTTTACCTGAGCTAGGTGTGTAATTTTTCTTGCAAATAATGAGAGAGCAAGCAATCGAAATCCTAGCACTATTTTTACTTAGTTTATTTGATTTGTTATTGAAAAGAAATGAAAATACCACTTTGATAAACTTTGATAATCAACTAAGGATCCATTTTATAATTACACTTTGTTATCAACCGAAACAACAAGTTAACTATTGTCTATTTGTTATGATAACTTGATTTTTGTTGGAAATTTGACAAGTAAGTGATTTAAATTTTCAAGATAATGACCAAAACCAATATTTAACTTATTTGTGTCGATTTAAAAATAAATCCTTAATTTTGTAAATATTTCAAAAACTTGCATTCGTCTATTTGTAAATAAATCTTGCATTTTATAAATATTTTCATCCTGCATTTGGATTTTGTGGGTAGTATCCGCTGAAAACCCTCACAAGACAACACTCGTCCTACTGGGGACACCCAGAGGTTTAACGGCTTGTTGGATACGCTCAATGCAATCGTGCTCCCTACGAAAATGGATTTATCTTAGTTTTTCTTTATTCGAGGACGAATAAAAAGATAAGTGTGGGGATATTTGATGTGCACGTAAATGTGCATATTTTTACCACCATATTTATTCTATTTAAATTAAATAAATGATCATATTGGGTATTTTAACTTGTTTTAACCAAAATTCATATTAATTCCACATTTTCACATATTCATTTTCATATAAGGGCAAAATGGCCATTTGTGCGCGTAAATTAATTTGAGAGAATTTGATTGGAAATTTCTATAATATATTGTAGGAATTTAGCTTCTCATATTAGTGGGTTCATGAAGAAACATGCATGCACAAAATGGATATAAAGGAATGAAGATGGAAATAATTCAAAGTGAAGATCATGGAGGACCCCACCTACCCACCTACCTTAATGTACAAATTGAAGGCTAATGCACATGCTTATGGAGTTAATGGTTTCATGTACATTTAATGGGAGATTAAGACATGTTAATGATTACATGGCATCCACACTTCCTAAGGGGCATCTTGAGCAATCCCCAAAAAGTGAATTAGGGTTTTAAAACTTGTATATATACCCCTTATGTTTCATGTAATCTCACTCTTCTCTTAGCCTCATCTCTCTTAGGCCTCCTTCTCTTTAGTTTAGTTTAGATCAAAAATAAAATGAAAGCTCCTCTTTCTCTTTTCATGGCTACTTAGCCATTTTTATTTTATGTAATCTTTTTTATTTTATGCAATTTAATACATGCTCTTTCCTTTTCATGTTCATTTACTTTCATGTTATAGTGTAGATCTCTTCTCTTTTATGCAAGTATAATAATTTTTCCTTTCATTTTGCTCTCTTTTCCCTCTTCTTTTTATTCAATGTTGCTTGCTACATTTATTCATATGATGACTAATATGAGAGGCTAAACCCCTTCAATTTAGGGGTAATGAAGCTCTCTAATCATGTAGCTTCAACTTAGTTTGATGTTTATGCTCTCTGTTTGTGCTTAATGAGAATGATTGAAGTGGTTTAATGATGTTGTTTAGCTTTGCATTTGGTAGTCTATGTTGTTCATAACAAATAGGCTATGCTTAAACAAACAAAACACAAATTGCCTCTTCATCTACATATGATTATGGAAAAGAAGTGATGGTTGAAATTAAAATTTGATGGCTTATATTTCTAATTAATAGTTAATAGGCCATGCTTAAAATAGATTTTGCTTTCAACTTTGTTGTCATATTTTATGAGATTTAAAAGTGTATTAGTAGTTGTGTTATAGTTTGATGGTTTATATTGAGGTAATTAATAGCACAAATATATCATACTTATGATAAGCACATTAACTAATTCACTAATGACAAGAAAATAGAGATCATAACTTCATTTTGTTGATTTATGTGGTCTAGAGAGTGGATTTATTTCCTAAATTGTCACTTAACTCTTATATTTGCTTCTCTTTTCTTTTAGTTAGTTCTCTAATTCTCTAGCTTAACTTTCACTTGACTTTGGTTTAATTTGATTGAATAGAATTTTAAAATCATCAATTCCCTGTGGATCGACCCGTATTCGCCATGTGCTACATTCGTACACCGTGCGCTTGCAGTTATTTTTATTTCAAAATTCGTTCGACGGTTTTCTAACTCGATAGAATTTCCATCGACGAACAATGTGTAGAAGCGAGTGATGGTATCTTGGCAACTTTGGGAAGGAGCAGCTGCGTGGTGAAACACAATGACTATGGATGTTTTCGAAGATGTTTCTTTTGGAGCAAGTTTGAGGAAGTATGTCTGCACCGGTGATGAGACTCGGTTCGGCAGGGTATTTGTGTTTGGGTTGAGGCCCGGGTTTCTTGAGGAGATGTTTACCCACCTCAAGGTTCATTTTTGGGATTGGATAATATGGCTTTGAGGTTCGAAGAACTTTGGATAGGAAGTCTTTGGCATATGAGTCAACAGCGCAGCTCGAAGTTGTTCTGTGTGCCGATAAGAAGGTTATCTTGATTCGCGTCAGGATCATTAGATTTGTTTGTTTGAGTGAATTGGTTGCTATGGTTGTTAGCGTATGATTGATAATTATGCTTGTATTTAAAAAGTAAATCTTTGATGGGTTATTAAATTATCTTTGTTTTGAACTTCGGGGACAAAAATTTTTTAGGGGGGGAGAGTGATGACTTGGAATTTTAGGCAATATCAATTTAATAATATGTATTAACAATTAAATTGATTTGATAATTTTCTTTTATAATTTAAATTTAAATTGGAAAGTTTATTCTTTTAAAAGCAAATAAATATTTAATTAGTGAATTTTATCTTTTAAAGCTAATAAAATGTTTTCTATTTATAATATATATATATATTTGTATATATTGTAAATAGAAAAGCTTTGGTGAATTTAACAAATAAAATCTTGTTTTCAAATTCTAATATGTATTTTGGTAATTTGGAAATTTTGATTAAATTTAATATAAAACTTTTCGGAGGTTATTTAAATAGTTACCAATATAGTTTTAAAATACTTAAGGTAAATGTTCATTTGGTTAAAATATTTTTAAGCTTAAGTTTAAATTTAAACAAGATTAACAAAAAGGTTTGTTTTATTTTCTTTTTAAATATTGCTTGATAAATATTATACATTAATTCATTTAGTAATATAGGTAATTTATAAATAATGTGATAATCTCTTTTATAAATTATTTAAAATTTGACATTTCAAACAATAATAATAATGTTTTGTTTTTATATATAGATATAAATAGATCATAAAGAAAATAGAATTGTTATTTTAAAATTGAATGTGTTGTTATATAGGTACATATAACTTGACTTTAAATTGGATTTTTAAATTTAATTTGAATTTGAATTTGAATTTGAATTTATTTTGAATTTCAAAATATAGATATTATAAAATATTTTAGATTTAAAAATATATGTATAAGATTTTATTTGTATATAATTTGTTTTATAATATTTTCTTTAAAGAAATATATATATATATATATATATATATATACTTAGATAAGTATTTATTAATTGGTAAATTAAGTAACCAAAGCTTTATATAAACTTTTAAAATAAATAAAAATTACATAATTACAAGTGTTAGATAATCAAATCACATTAGTAACATGTGTAAACTAATTAGCAAATGTAATGACAAATGTTAGTTAAATGTTACAAGTGTCATGTTTTAATTTCAATTTTCTTTAATTTTTAATAAATCAAAATTTACTCTATAAAACATATATATCCTCTCTCTCCTCATTCTTTTCCTATCTACATTCAAAATCAAGAAAACTCTAAAACAAAAGCCTGTAATAAAATTTCTCAAACCAGAAATCTTTTCAAAAAGTTTTAGCCTATTCAAATTTCCAACTGAGCCTCAAAATCTACTTCATCTTCAACCTCTAACCTGTGCAATGCAAGGAGTCAACCCAACTTAGATTCAACTCAACAACAAGCTAAGCAATGGTTTAAGTTCAAATAAAATTAAAACTCAAGATCCAGATTAAATTCAAAAACTACAGATCAAATACAAGATCCAAGATTTTAAAGCCTAGTTTATGTTTCATTCTGGTGAGTAAAAAGAAACTTTTTTTTAAAAAAAAAGCTAAAATATTTCTTATTTATTTGATGCATGTGGTAGATCTGTGTTGTGGTGATGATTATATGGTGTGCATGAATGTTTTAAATTTGAATATAGTTTAAACTCTTTTGTATGTATGATGAATATGTCTGTGTATACTTATATTTATGGCCTTTGTTGTTATTGTTTTCACACTCAAGAAAAGTAACAAATCCATATCTTTTTATCCTAATAAATTCAAGCTATGATCATTAAACATAAAATGATTATAACAAGGTAGATTCATTTTTAAAAATAATCCCAGGTGGAATTAATATATAGCTAATATTTTGAAAATTAGTTTTTACGGTAAAAACCAGTTAAATCAGAAAAATTCATCATCTTAATTTATGAATTGGTTAGAAAATGATGAATTTAGGGACCGATATCATAATTTTTAGTAAAGTGTTTTCTGAGATAATCAAAGTTGAAGTGTTTTGGGTTTATCGCCAATTTCTGGCGATCGACATGGTGGATGGCGTTGAGATTTTGGTCGAAGGAAGTTTATAGGAGGTTGGACCCGTGAAAAATGGCTGTAGGATTTTCTGGTGAACGTGGCGGCCAGTCTAAGGCGAAGTAGGGTTTTGAGTGTTGTCTTTGTTGAGTTGGAAGTCAAGTTGATTCGACGACTATGGTGTTTCGGGCTCGATCGCGAGGGTTGCGATTGCGATTTGGTGATGTGAAGTTGCTTTGGAAGGAGTGCGGTGGGTTCATGTCGACATGATCATCGTCGGCGTTGAACTGTGGTGTTTGTTTTGGGTTCCAAAGGAAATCGAAGTGCTCGATTTCAATTTGCTGTTGCTTTCATCGAACTAGGTGGTCAGAACTTCGGCTAGATCATGAGAGATTAAAGGGTGGTCGGAACGGTGATCGATGGCGGTTGGATTGGGCATGCATGTGCACGGTGTATTTTGGTGTCTGGTCTTGTTTGATGGTTTGAGGGAGCAGCTGTTCCGGGTTGGGTTCATGGTTGTTTCGGGTTTATCTCGAAGTGATTGAGGAAGCGAGTGATAGCAGGCTCGGGTTTGATTTTGTTAAATAACCAGGTTTTAAATTTTAAAAGATAACGAGGTTTTAAATTTTAAAAGATGACCAGGTTTTAAATTATAAAAGATAACCAGGTTTGAAAAGTTATAAACTAATGCAAGTTTATAGTAAAAGTTTAACCAAGTTTAAAGTTTAAAAAAAGAAATTGTGAACTAGGTTTTAAAAGCTAAGAACTCAAGTTTTTAAAGGTTTTAAAGTTATTAAAATAACTAGTTTTCAAAAGAAGTTTTAAACAAGTTTAAAGGTTGAAGATTATGAAAGTAATTTAGTTTAAACTTTTCCTTATATAAATTTCTTTTTTTAGATAATAAATGTTTCTTTACATTTGATTAAGAGGTTTTGTAATTTGTTTAACTTAATTTTGTTAAATTAAATTTGTAATCATTTTAAACCTTAAATTTGAAATGAAAATTAAAAGTAAATTTAAAAGTATGATGTTTTAGATCCATATGTTAATGATAGTTATGTCATTAGTAAAAGAAATGATTTATCTTAAAGATAATTAAGGTTTTAATGATTAATGATTAATTGAGTTAATAAAGTAATTCAAGTATAATTAATTAATTTAATTAATTAATGGTTAAGGATTAATAAATAAATAATTAAAGGTTGTAAGTTAATTAATTAGAGGTTAATTAATTTGTAATTAAGGATCATTAATTAGATAAGTAAAGATTGTTAATTAATGGTTATAAATTAATTAATTAAGTAATTAAAGATTAATTAAGTTACAATTAAGCATTAATTAATTAAGTAATTAGAGATTAATTAATTTAATTAGGGATTAATTAATTTGTAATTAAAAATGGTTAATTGAAGTATAATTACTTAATGAAAGTAACTAAAAGAATTAAGTACTCAATGTATTTAATTAAATTAACGTCATTAATTTAAATTAATTAACTAGTTTAATTTATTAAATATAATCACTTGATGATTGGTTAAGTATAACTTCTTAATATAATTTATAAGTGTAATTACTTAGTGAAGTAATTAATGGGTAATTACTGGATGTAATTAACTGAAGGATAATTAATTAATGGAGTAATTTGGGTTTAATAACTTTGTGTAATTAATAAGAAGGATAATTACTTGGTGGAAGTAATTAAGAATTAATTATTTAGTGCAATTAATTAAAGGATTTATTAATAAAATTTATTTAGAAGTTAATTAACTAATGTAAGTAATTAAGGATAGTTAATTACTGGAAGTGATTAATCAAGTCTGATTAATGAATGTGATTAAGCAAAGATTAATTATTAAATGTGATTAATTTGAATAATAGTTAATTAAAGAAGTAATTAGAGGATCATTAATTAATATAATTAATGAAGTAATTAAAGGTTGATTAGTGTGATTAATTAAAGGATAATTAATCAATATAAGTGATTATAGGATAATTAATTAGTGTAATTAATTAAGGATTAATGTAATTAATTATAGTTAATTAATTAATGAGAGTAATTAAAGGTTAATTATAGAAAATGGTTAAGAATGATAAATTTTTGTAATTAAGTAAGGCTAACTACTTAATGTAATTAAAGAATAATTAATCAAGGATGATCAATTAAGATGGATAATTTAAGGATGATTAATTAATTGGTTTGTAGTTAATTAATGGTTAAGTAAGCAGGATTTATTGTGATGGAAGTAATTAATTTAATTTATTTAAATTAATTAGAGATAGTGTAATTAATAAATCTTTGCTTATGGATGGCTGAATGATTTTGAATGCCTTGGATTGTTTAATATCTATGATATGGAATATGTGCTTATCTGTGATATTGGATGCTTTGGCTGAATTGTGACAATGTGGATTATCTGTTTATGATAATGTGAATGATCTATTTGTGTGAATATAGATAATAGAATTGCGCTGTTTTAACTTTAAAACAACTTGACCCTAAAAGACAGCATTTTGGATTTCGGTGAGACCGGGATCGGATTTTCAAATTTGGATATCCGAAAACCACATCGATCCAAATTAAATGAAAGATCGTGAATCTCAAGTGACGATCGAGATGAAGATTCAAAGGGCAAGGGCTATTGTCGTTAACTCTGGGGGCGATTCCAAAATGAGTGTAACGAGATAGTGCCTTCGGTTTCGTTCGAACTCGGAACGAACTTATACGGATTGTATGCTTTCAAAACATCGTCATTGGAGGACGATGAGCATTCTAAGTGATGTGTTCTGATAAAGTAATCATAGCCTCAAGCCTCATCAACTGGGAATGGCTAAAACAGGGGAGGTGCAGCAAGGCTAAGTGAGTCGCGCTCAAGTAGGACAAGATTTCCCCTGTCTAGAGGTTCCTTTTTATTCGGCTGTGGGGGCAATTGGTTGCAAACAACTACATGGTTGTCTTATTCGGGACTATCCAGTAAGGGATGGTTCTGGCCTTGTGTTGCAGGGGACTTAGGATGGATCCTCTATACGCTGATCTAGACCAGGTATTGTGACCGGCGGTACACCAGTAGCCTTGCCATTGATGGAAACCCATTTTACCTACGTGCCTTTATGGTTTTGATTGTATAACCCATTTTGTGGTTAGTATGATGGAATTTAAACATGTAACAATTTCAGCTATTTTCTATTTACTTGAAAACCCTAGACCCTATTATAATATCACTGGATTTTCTATCAAATGTTTTAGTTATCGTAAGGTAAAAACTTTTCCGTGTTTATGTGCGGGAAGTCTTACGAGATACCTTTTGTTTCCGAAGGTTTTTCAAAGTTAAGCAACTTTAACCCGTTTACTCATACCAGATCAGTGTCCGACCCAGAGTTTATTTTCGGTTTTCTTAAACTCTGGGGTACCCAATTTTTACGAATAGCCAAGGGGTTCAGGTTAGCTTTGACGAACTCTAGAGGAGAAATGAAGAAGGAGGCTTTAGTGTTTGTAGATATATTGATGTTTCCGCTGTGGTGGTATCTCTGTGTTGTATTGTGAAATGTATGATAGACAGGTGTGTATAACTGTCTAGTTTGTGATGTATAAGCTATGTAAAAGTGATAGATGTTGTATATTATACTTATATGATTAATATAATTTATACGTTCCGCTATGAGATTCTGATATCTGTTTTGTTCTTTCTTTCTATCTTTTCTCTTTTCTATCCCTTTCTTTCTTCTTAATGATACGTCTTTCTGTGAGATGAAAGGCGGGTCGTTTCAATCACGTATCTATGCTTCTATCCCTTCCTGAGCGACTAGATATTTCGAATGCCTGTATTTGGGCGATGGTTAGAGATGGAAATCTATAGGGGGATTGCTCATTTACCTCTAGTCCAGCTCTCAATCCCATTCTAGAATCGAGGAAGTTCGAGGATTTCATTTTCGTCCTTCCATGATTTATCCTGCTTATCCATGGCTATGCGCGATTTTCTTGGTTGTTGACGTTGTCATAGAAGTTTTATTCATATGTCAACTCCTGTCTTTGAGAATTGATAGCCTAACTGCTTGGTTTCAAGCAACATTTCCTTGAGGCTGCGTACCTTTTGGTTGTGTCTAAATTCTTTCTAAGCTGAATTTATAAAATTCTGTCGTGCACCAGCTTTCATCCCTAGAAATTAGTACATTGGCTATTCAGTTCTAGGATTTCCATTCGACGCTGCTTTGTTTATGTGAAGTGGGTGATTCTTGTGATGAAAGGTCAAACCATCCGACTGAACTATGAAAGGATTTGTCGTCCGGTCGTTTCCTGTCATTGGGCAATGGTAGTTTTCTAAATAGAAAGTAGAAACTCAGTTGAGGACCAACTTCATCTCCGAAATCTAGTGCATCGATGATTCACAGCGATGAGGTTTCTCATCGGCCTTGTAGATTAAAGTTTTTCTAGTATTGCCGAGACATTGCTACTTAGTGAGTATAAAGTTTCCCGGAGTTGCCAGGGTAACACTAGTACTTATGAAATAGAAAGTTTCCCATTGTTGTCGGGGCAACACCGCTACTTATGAAATAGAAAGTTTCCTAACATTGCCGGGGCAACACTAGTACTTAGTAAGTTTGGGATTAGTTTTCCGTATCAATTAGGCGATACTTTTAGTCCATTTGGGTACTAATTTCCATCTTCGAAAACTAGCGCTTCGATGGTTGGATTGTAGAAGTATTTTCTTAACGTTGCCTGTAACAATCCTAGTTTTGATGATTACCTGGAAATTTAATTATAATAGTGGTTACAATTTAATAATGGAGAAATAAAAATAAATTCAAGATTTAAAATTGTTTATTTTGAATAAACAATAAATTTGAAAAAAAATTAAAATGGAGTTAATATGATAATGGTAGAAAATGGAAATATGTAAATTTGGTGATTTATTGTATTAAATAAAATATAAAAAGAATTAATTCAATAATAATTTGTTGAAACAAATAAAAAATATTGAAAATAAAGTTTTAAAAACTTTATTGTGTTATTTTGTGAGAAAACGAGCATTATAGGATTTTAATTTGAGAAAATGCAATAATTCTAATAATTATTGCCAACTGTACCATCTATTGATTTTTAAATGAAGTATTAAAATTTTATATATTGTATAATGTAAATAAAAATATGGAATTGTTCATCGATGGAAATTCTATCAGTTTAGAAAACCGTCGAACGAATTTAAATTAAAAATAACCGCAAGCGCACAGTGTACAAATATAGCATGCGGCGAATACGGGTCGATCCGCAAGGAATTGATGATTTTAAAATTCTACTCAATCAAATTATACCAAAGTCGAGAGTGAATAGCTAGAAATGTAAGAAATTAACAAAAACTAACAAAAATAAAATAAATGCAAATATGAGAGTTAAATGACAATTTAGAGAATAAATCCACTCTCTAGATCATGTAGTTCAACACATGAAATCATGATGTCTCTTTTATGGTCATTAGTGTTTTAATTGATGTGTTTATTATAAGTATGGCACATTTGAGCTATTGATTAGCCAACATAAGCCATCAAACTATAACACACCCCTTAAAACACTTACTAACTTTCATGAAAATTGATAAAGAAAATGAGAATGAAATCTATTTTAAGTATGGCCTATTAACTATTGATTAGAAACATAGACCATCAAATTTTAACTTTCAAATCACTTTCTTATGCCATAATCATATATTGATGAAGAGGCATTTGTGTTAGTGATTGTTTAAGCATAGCCTATTTGGTGTCAACAATATAGACTATCAAATTCAAAGCAAAAACAACAAATAAAACCACTTCTATCATCATCATTAAGCATAAAAGGAGAGCATAAACATCAAATTAAATTGAAGCTACATGATTAGAGAGCTTCATTACCCCTAAATTGAATGGGTTTAGCCTCTCATATTTTTCATCATATGAACAAATGTGGCAAGCAACATTGAATAAAAAGAAGGGGGAAAAGAGAGCAAAATGAAAGGAAAAATTATTATACTTGCATAAAAGAGAAGAGATCTACACTACAACATGAAAGTAAATGAACATGAAAAGGAAAGAGCATGTATTAAATTGCATAAAATAAAAAAGATTACATAAAATAAAAATGGCTAAGTAGCCATGAAAAGAGAAAGAGGAGCTTTCATTTTATTTTTGATCTAAACTAAACTAAAGAGAAGGAGGCCTAAGAGAGATGAGGCTAAGAGAAGAGTGAGATTACATGAAACATAAGGGGTATATATACAAGTTTTAAAACCCTAATTCACTTTTTGGGGAATGCCCAAGATGCCCCTTAGGAAATGTGGAGGCCAAGTAATCATTAACATGTCTTAATCCCCCATTAAATGCACATGAAACCATTAACTCCATAAGCATGTGCATTAGCCTTAATTTGTACATTAAGGTAGGTGGGTAGGTGGGGTCCTCCATGATCTTCACTTTGAATTATTTCCATCTTCATTCATTTATATCCATTTTGTGCATGCATGTTTCTTCATGAACCCACCAATACGAGAAGCTAAATTCCTATAAAATATTATAGAAATTTCCAATTAAATTCTCTCAAATTAATATACGCGCACAAATGGCCATTTTGCCCTTATATGAAAATGAATATGTGAAAATGTGGAATTAATATGAATTTTGGTTAAAACAAGTTAAAATACTCAATATGATCATTTATTTAATTTAAATAGAATAAATATGGTGGTAAAAATATGCACATTTACGTGCACATCAGGAATAATAGTTAAATATAATATTTGATTATAAAAATGATGCTAATATGATTTGTTGTATTTAATTATACGAGAAAATATTTTTTATGTAATTTTTTGTGCTAAAATCTTATATTTATGCAAATTAAAGTGTAAATTAGGCATTTAGTTAAAAGTAAGAGTTTATAATAATGAAAAATATTCTTATGAAATTTTCTTTTATTGTGAAAATATTTTGTAAACATGGAAATATGATTGTAGGATCTATTGTATTAGAAACTTGTAAATATAGGTTGTAAATATAAGTGTAATTTGTGAAATAAGTATTAATTAGTATCTTAGGCTAATTAATCCTTATTGGGTCGAAGCCCATTAACTTACACTAGCCTGAAGAAGAGAACTCTTTCTTCTCAAAATTGTGTACGTTCATTTTCTTCTACAGTAAATCAAAAGAAAAAACAAAAACTTTCCTCTTTTCTAAACCTAGGCTTCAAATCTCCAATTTCTCCAATAATTTGCTGTAAATAATCAAATCAAGTCTATTTTTCTTAGGTGATTACTACAAAAACAAATTCTAATCCATCAAATTTTGATTTTGAGATTTGGTTTGGTCAGTAATTCTATTTTTCTTTTGGCATGCTTCTGTACCGTTGTTTCTTTGGTTCCTGAACCTATTTCAAGAGGAAAGCTCTCAACTTTCTTCAAGGTTGATCTTTAAATTGTTAAGTGAGGTCCCTCACAAATTCTACCTTATTTCAGTTTTTGCAGTGATGAATTGGGTTGTTTAATTTGCAAATCATTTACTGTAATATTTGAGCTGTTGCAAGCATGGCCTGAGTTCATGTTTGAGACAGCATATCTCTTTCACCTCCTTTCGAAATCAATCGATTCTTTTTCCAATTTAAAGTATGAATGTTAAACTTTAAGCAGGCCAAATTCCAGGTCATTCCAACCCCTATAGCTTGTAAAAATCTACTGCCAAACTTTGATTCAGAGCATGTTTTTGCTCCAAATTTTCTCATGAAATCATTGTCGGGGTACAACTTTGAGACATCATAACATTCTCACACCTTATCCAAATTGCAAGATTATTTTTCTAGTTTAAATTATAGTTCCTGAAATTTATGCACGTCATAATTTAGGTCATTCCAACCTCTATAGATTATAGAAATCTACTGTCGAACTTTGATTCGAAATATGTTTTTGCTCCCCATTTTCGCAGTGAAATCATTTCCTGTGTACAACATCGAGACATCATAATTTTCTCATATCTTGTCCAAATTACATGATTCTTTTTCTAGTTCAAATTACAGTTGTTGAAGTTTATGCATTTCAAATTTCAGTTCATTATGACATCTTTATCTTATAGAAATCTACAGCCGACTTTGATTCGGAGCATGTTTTTGCTCTAGATTTTCACAGTGAAATCATTGCATGGGTACCACTTTGAGATATCATAACTTTTTCATACCTTATCCAAATAGCGTGATTCTTTTTCCAATTTAATTTAAAGTTGTTGAAGTCTATGCATGTCAAATTTCAGGTCATTCCGACCTCTGTAGCTTATAGAAATCTACCATCAAATTTTGATTCAGAGCATGTTTTGCTCCAACTTTTGACAATGAAATCTGGCTGCGAGTCCAACTTTGGGAGCTTATATCTCTCTTGTTTCTTGTCGAATTTTGTTCATTCTATTTTTCATAATATTTTCATTGAACTCTATGCATGTCAAATATCAGGTCATTCCGACCTCTGTACCTTATAGAAACTTGCTGTCAAACTTTGAATCGGAGCATGTTTTGCTTCAGCTGAAAATTTGAGTTGTTTTTACATGGGTTTCTGAAACAAATTTTGATGTTGATTTCTAAAGGCTTTGATCTTATATGGACAAGCCAATATTATACTAAATCCATACATTGGATTAGTAAGGTTATGTGTGTATTTTGAATGTTGATTTCATGAAGAATTTTGTGCATTTGCTGACGCCATGCACATTTTATAAAATAATTTCTATAAGAAACTTTTATATAAATAAATTTCTATCACTTAGGGACAAACTCTTTTTTGGATTTGTTTTAAAAATGAAATCATAAAACTATATAATATGCAATATTTTCAACATATAGAGTTTTTCGTAGAAAATATTCAAAGGATTTCAATTTTTTTATAAACTCATTTTCTCAAACAAATTATTTTCTATATAAAATACAAGTTTTTGCACTCTTCAAGCATATGACAAAGAAAATTAAATGATTTAGTAAAACACATGGAATGGGACACGTGTGTTTTTTTTGGTTACTTACGGACTTGTTCATTTGAAGCTATTGACCTTCGTGTCGTATTTACCGATAAGGCAATTGTTGTGATTTGGATGATTTATTTTATAGTGTGGCATTGACTATTAGTTAGTAAACTAATAAGTGAGAACGTGTGATATGGGATGCATTTTTACCACTTTTCAGGTTCCTATTTGGGAATTTGTGACACATTCAGGATGTTATTGCCGGTACTTAGGCTATTGGACCACTTATTGGACTGTTGGATCCTACGTGTATATATAGTTGTTGGGCTAATCATGGACTGTTGGGTGCTACTAAGACTGTTGGGTCTCTTATACACTACACTTGACAGGCTGTTGGGCCACTTATTGGACTATTGGGTCCTTTTTCATATAGCTGTTGGGCTAATTTTTGGATTGTTGGGTCCTATATTTTGCATTGTTGCTTTTCTAGATTTCTTTATGTTGATTTCTAGAATTTTGATGATTTATAAATATTTTCAATATAGTTTCCTTCTGTTGGATTATTTATATAGCCTTAGTGTTATCGTGTGGATTATATGGTGATTACATTTTTGGAGTTTTGAACTCTTTGTTGAGTTCTATATATTGTGATTCATTGTTGCCATTCTTTGGCCTTTTTGAGATTTGTAATCTCCTATTTTAGAGTTGGAGTTGGAGTTGATGAATGCCATTATCGTGGCTATTGTTATGCCCATGATATGAGGCGTATATCTAACGATCCTGACTCGACGTTCGAAAATCGGCACCGAATATGACACTCGTATTCAAATGCCGCAGATCCAAACGTCAAATCTGGTTCGCCGGAGCTTATAACACATTAAGTACAACATAGCGGAAGAAAAAATATATATCAATATGCAACATTTGATACAGTATCCGATACAACAGAATGAAACAATGAATATCAATATACATCAGAGATATGATACAAGACAATAGCAGCGGAAGGAAAATATAACACCAGCAGCGGAACAATATCTCCAATATGGTCTTCAAGAGTGAACTCCAGCATCGGTAATCTCCATCTCCAAGGCACCAATCCAGAAATAGCTCGAACTCCCAATAACGATGAAGAGAAGCAACATGATCCAAATGCGATTACCAAATCCTAAGGCATAAAGCTACCGAATCTATACCTACTATTTGATTATATGAAAAACCGAACTCTAGACTGCCCGTGTGGGAAAATTGTGGCCACCCAGAGTTTAGAAAAGGAAGAATAAACTCCAAGTCAGTCATGAGACTTTTATGAGCAAACAAAAATAGTTTATCTTTAAAACAAACAACAAAGGAATTTAAAATAAATCCGCAATGCTTTTTGAAAAATGAAACTACCATAAGGCCTTCCGCCACACACACAATGCAAATACAGAATTGGAGGAGATTTCTCCCTATGATAGTCAAACATGCTTGATATGAGAAATTTTCTTTAACATTATTACTAGTGCATAGTGCATGAAAACAATTCTGAAAGTATAATATAATTCCTAGCCAGCATACGACCAGTATCGTATGCCTACAATAGCTACCATATTCAATAGCAGGTTACCGCCACATTCCATGGCAGGTTATATAACTAAAACGTACAAGGCGCGTATTGTTTTGATTGGATTTCCAACAAATGGTCAGACTAAGGAACTTCCTACTGTCCATGGGTACGCCTCCGATAGGACGTCCTGAGAACCTAACCGGATCTCTGCTAACACAAGGTCGGGTTACCTCTGTAACTAGGTAACTACTACTCGAGCGTGCCATCCCCCGGTCCTTTGGGACCATTATCCGAGGTACCTCTAATCCAACAACCACAAAGCAATCATAAAGTAATAGATTTGCAGTGACTACATGAGTGAAGTATCTGGGCTTCATACCATAATGCCACCCTTTTCCAGAAGGGAATGACAAACCCTAAAGGGCACGACCCTAATAACCTTGCCGCATCTTTTCTGTTTCAACCATTTTCAAGGTGTGAGGTCCTGATGCAGTCTCGTACACAAAGCTATGCTTTATACAAAAGCCATTCTTTGATCAACAAATGATACACAGCGGCACTCGGCATGTCACACTACCAAATTGGGAGTATATCACTGATAACTATCAACTACATAACCTCTGAGCTCGTACGTCTCAGAGAAGAGTGTTAAGCTAAAAGAATAAATTCTCCGCCACCAAGAAGAAAGGTATTTGATGGATATCAGTTTAATATCTCAAAGTGTAGTGCCAGACATACAACCATACAAGTCTGTTCCAGGTTTGAACAAAACCGAAGGCCCTTCATCCAATAAAGGAAGAAGCCCTTGCAAATCCGGGCATCCACAAATCCGATCGGACTCCCCATCACATATGAAGAACTCTATACTAGAGCAACTCAGTGCAGAGTCAATCGACAGGTTATCCTATCGTTCTTGAAGACACCCGGTCTTCAACACTGGTCTTCAAATGCAACCCATAACGTCGTATCACTATTCGAAATGGGTTATATGACACAAGGTCCTCTCTCGGCTAAACCTTATAGTGAGCGCAATATTTAAAAAATTTAGGGATATGGAATTTCAGTTAAGTCACAACTTAAAAATCCAAAGCTTTTCTTTCAAATGGTTAAACAAATTACCATTTTAAATCTTTAAGCAAAAAGATTTATTTTACAAAGTTCACCCAGTTTTACAAAGATCCATTTATGGATTTCAAAACAATTTGCATTTCAATTGGATTAACTCATTAAATCTTTAATTAAAGATTTAACTTATAGTTTTCAAACCGTTTCCAAAGATTTATTCATACTTGGAAAATCATTTTCATTTTAGATTTGAAATCCTTTAAACACAAATTGGAAGTTCTTTTCTTATGTGAAAGCTTTTATTTCATTTTGGAAAAATCAGATTTCATTTATACAAGTTAAAATCTTTGGGTTAAATTCAAATTCGCAAAACGACACTTTTAAAATGGTTTAAAAACCCATAGAAACACATTTATAAGTTGAATAACCTTTTTAAACCCTAGTTTCCAAATCGTAGAATTCAATTTCAAATATTGAATTCAAATTTAAATAAAATTATTTAAATTTCAAAACTCAATCAAGTTATTCAAAATAACTTTTATTTTTGAAATTCACTTTCAAAAGCTTTCAGTTCTAATTCCAAAACTATTTTGGATTCAAAAATTCAATCTTTAAAACTATTTCAAAATCTTGACTTAACCCATTTCCACATGCAATCCATATTCATGTGTGTATAAGTGTGGTCCAGGGGCTTTACACAATAAAAGTGTCACCTCATCAATCAACACTGATTCAAATACAACAATATATTTGATAAGCGGTATAAACTATAACGCTTACATTCGATAAGCAGTATAAACCATAATGCTTATCTTTTGTTCACAGATCACAGATACTTATCATAGATAATAAATTACATTAAACAGAGCTTAATCAAAACAGAGCCTATCAGGGTATCAAACAATTCGATCATCTAATAGGATCCAAACATTCATAAGTGAGATCAGATAATTGTCTGATTAATCCAAATCAGATTAACTACTCATGAATTACTAATCCTGGTTAACTAATATTACAAATCATTTTTGATTAATTATTCCTTAATCATTTATTAATTAACCATTAATAATAAGTTAATTTACCTTTAATGATAATTCATCAACCTTGAAAAAAATTAACCTTAAATTATTTAATTTTCCATCTAATTAATTATCTCAATTAATTAATTAATTCTAAATCAATTTTTCTTTATTAATTTCATTAAGGAATTAGCTTTTATTTAATTACACAAAGTAATTATCTTCAATTTACTTTCATACATAAAGTTATCTTTAAATTAATTATCCTTTATTAATCTTAAATTAATTGCATTAAGTAATTAACCCTTAATTGTCAATTAATTAAATTTTTATTAATTAATTATTCCCCAATTAATTAATAATTAATTTCAAATTAATTACCCTTCAATTACAATTTAATTAACTTTTAAGTTATTACTTGATTAACCTTTAATTATCCATTACATTAATTAGTTACCCAAAGATTAATCACATTAACAAATTGTAACAACCCGGAAATTTTCGAACCCGAAAACTCCAGGTAGTTATGAAAAGAAGAAAGGGATAGAAGAAGAAGACGAAAAACAACATCGGAATCTCACATCGCAGCGGAATAAAATATAATATATAGAATACAGTTTTAAATACAAGAAATCTGTACTGTATACATATACATACATACCATCATCAGAGTACATCAATCAATCATACAGAGACAACTACTATAAGACCATACACAGCGGAAATAATAGGAAAATACGTAGATACGCTCTGTCATCAGCTCGTCTCCTGAGCTCCAGTATAAAACCTGAATCCTGTTAAACTCGGTCTGACCCGAGCATCATATAAAACAATACCCGAGTCAGTCTGGAAAACCAGCGTGAGAAAATCACACTCAATTGGATTATTAAAGTTTCAAAAATCTTTTGAAAATAAAAGCATCTCGTAAGACCACGCCACAAATAAACATGTCGGGTTTTTACCTTACGATAGCTAAAACAATTTTTATTAAAGTTCTCTGATATTATTATAGTGTCTATAGAAAGTAAATAGAATCTAGCTGAAATGCTTGCATCTCACGTTTCAGCAATAGTTGGGCACAATCAAAACCGTACAGGCGCTTATTGGAGATTGGATCCCATACAATGGCAGGGCTACTGGGGTACCGCCCGTCATAGTACCTGGTCTAGATCAGAGTACCGAGGAGCCACCCTAACTCCCCTGCAACACAAAACCGGAACCATTCCTTACTGAACAGTCCCAAGCAAGATCACCCCGCAGTTGGCGCGACCAACCGCCCACTAAGCCGAATAAAAAGGGACATCTAGACAAGGGAAACCTCACTCTCCAGTGGGGGCTACCCACGAAGTCTTGCTGCACCTCCCCTGTTTTAGCCATTCCCGGTTGATGAGGCTTGAGGTTAAACGTTACCTTTCAAGAACGTATCACTTAGAATGCTCATCGTCCACCTGACGATGTTCTGGAAGCATTCAATCCATACAAGTTGCCCTGGGTCTGGACAAACCGAATCACCGTCTTCAACTCTTCACGGTCTTCATTCGTAATCGTACAAACCGGATCGAAGTGGTTTTCGGATAATTAAATCCGATCCCGGACTCTTCGAAACGATCAGCACGTTGTCCAATATTGATAGTCGGTTATTTAACTATCAATTAATCACATACAAGCAACCATCAAATAATTTCCATAAATTATTTATCTCAAATATCATTCAGACATTGTTTCCATTTTACCCCGTTTGAAACAAATTTTCAAAGTTCTTTTATTTCCATGAAATCATTTAACTGATTTCTTATACTCACTCAATTTGATTTACCCTTTGAAAATATCCTTTATTTCTCATTTCTTTCTCAAAATCAATTTATACTTCTGCTTATAAATTTCAAACTCAATTTCTCCACTCTATAAGATTTCTCCTAAATCTTATCTCATTTGAATAAATTATTCTTACCATTACAAGAGGATTTTATTTGGATTTTAAAAACATTTTGGAAACATATAGATTTATAAAATAAGAAGTAATATTAAATATTTAAATTTATATCTAGTTATTTATAAGTTTCAAGCTGGTTTTAGAAAACTTAGAGTTTATAATAAATAATAGCTAAACCTTCAAAATAACTAATTCGAAAATATTTTACATTCAAATACTAGTTTATAAAAAGATTTATATGGAATAGTAATTTAAAATATTCCTTTTAAAATAAATTATAATTTTAGAAAATCCATTATCCATTTATAAATGCCTCTTGTCCATCCAACAGATTTCATATCTCATTTATAAATTCCATTCATGAATTTATAAAATCTCCTTGGATTTCATTTATTATCAGATAGTTTGATTTAAAAATCCCATCTTTATAATTTATTTCTTTCTATAAAGTTCCATATTTTCCTATTTAATAAGTTCCATTCATTATTAAATAAAATCTCTTTTTGACTCTTAATAGAATTTCTTATTCGTAATTCTTAATAGAATCTTCTTTATTTCTTAATAAATTTTCTTTTCTTTTCTTATTAATATTTCTTTTTATTTCCTTAATAGACTTCATTTTTATTCCTTAATATAATTCCATTTTCTTTACTTCACTTATCGATTACAATATTCCTTCAGGTATAATTTATAATTTAACTTTTCCAAACTCATCTTTAGCACATTAAGGTTTAACTTAAGTAGGAAATATACTTTTATTTCTTTTCTTCATTCTCAATTTAAGTAGATTCAAATTTCAAATAATTATTTTCTATTTGAGTTTATTTAACTTCTTCAAATTAATTTATCAACGGTAATAGAAATTTCAAATTTTCAACTTCTCTGTTATTCAACAGTTGATAATTCAATATCTATAAAACTACCCAAATCAATATATCCTCCTGTCACAGAACAGCATATACGAAATAAAATAAATAGTTTTGAGGAATCCTGTTGGATCCCTCCAACCTGTTTTCCCTGCATCCACAGATGTTAGCACAATAAAATAACAGTTTCACTTCAATGTGAAATACTTCAGTATTTGGGTTTAATATTCCTAACATCCGCTTATTAAGCGGCGTATAAAGTTTATTTAATTATTTACTACTTCAACCATCATTCAAGCAATTCAACAAATAAATTTAAATTCAACGATTTAAATTTAAATCTAACTTAGTGAGATTAACTCACCTTTGCCTTTTTATTTGCCATCATATCCATCTCGACTTGGTTTTCATGACCTTGCACAAATATTAGATTATTTTATTAATATTCGAACTAATCTAGAAACCAGTTACCGTTTAATAAATTTAACTTTATCCAAGAATTTAAAATTTGACTAATGATTTAAATTTAAACTAATTTCCCTTTTTAGATCTTTTAGTAACTAATTTAAATAGGTTAGTTAAACCATTATTTTCACCAAATCCATTATTAAAATAATTAGCAAATTAAAACAGGTATGTGTATACTCGTTTTCCTTTGATTGAAACCACATATATACTTATAACCATAATCTGTATTCCCATATACAATTTCCCCTTTCTGAATCTTATGTGTATATATATGTATTTACTGTTTCAATTTGTAAATAAAATAACTCGCTGTTTTAAAATATTTTAATTTAATTTTTTTTTATAAATAATAAACAGAAATCTGCTTTACTATAAAAATAAAGATCTAGATTTAAAATCCCTTTTTATGTATATATTCATACATATATATCACAAAAAAAAAATATTTTCAAAATAAAGAAAGAAAATGAAATAGCGAGTACCTCATCCTTAAACCCAGCATTCCACGAACCCTAGCGGCAACTGCCAACACCGGTCTCACCGATGAGCCTCCCACCATTTTCGAACACCACCAGACCACGACGATCTCCACGAACCCTCTGGCGCCGCCGTTTCCCCTCCATACGAGCCTCCCCAGATTACCCACGGGACCCAGTAAGTTTCCCCAAAATTGAACGCGAACCTCGATGATTATGAAAATCGTGACTGCCAAGCTTCGCCGCGCGTTCGAATCGAGGTATGCGATTGTGCTAGTGCGACGTGACTGATGGCTCGCGAACTTCAAACCATTCGAGCTCCTGCTACCATCAACGCGACTCGAAATCGTGCGATTAAAGGTCTCGAGAAAACACAACTGGAGGAGATGAACCTTATTTCGATTTAAACGAAGGAGGAAAGGGGATTGGGTTTCGTGAATACTGAGAAGATGAGGGAGGGCGAAAACTCAAGTATCGTTTCATATTATCTTTTAAAAAAAAAACTTCTCGGCTGATTGATTAAAAAGGGGAAGAGGAACGTAAAGGAGAGTGAAGCGTACACTACACGATAGGGAACCGTGATTTGAACTAAAGGAAAGGCTGATGAGAGAGAGGGGGACAGATGTGACAGGAATTCGGCTGTAGATATTAAAAGAGAAGCGTGTTTTAAGAAGGCACCAATCGACATTGATTCGGTCAACTAAAGTTTTATTAAATTTTCAATGCGTTTACCTATCGTACGCTCACACAACATTTCCAATCAAAACGAAATTTGAAATCCGATAATAATTCAATATTACGGACCCAATGGAACTGGTTTCGTCGAATTCCGAGATTGTCCCTCGGAAGGCTATTTTCAATTGTCAATTTGAACAATGTAAATTTAAAATTGAACAAACGGCAGTTAAATTAAATTTTGATCAATTTATTATTTCCAGTATTATCAATATAAATTTATAAGCCGTTAAAATATTTCTAACAAGCTTACAATACCAGATTTTAAATAATTTACCCAATTGTCAATTGTTATTTAATTTATTCAATTAGTCGTTATATTGAAATTCCGAGTTCTTTTTATTAAATCAAACCAACTTTTCATATTGAAAACAATTTATATTTCAAATTAATTATTTAAATTCATTTTAAATGTCACAAATTAGCTGTTGAAAAAGCCGGGTCGTTACATTCCTCCCCCCTTAAAAGAATTTCGTCCCTGAAATTACTAGTTAGGAAGAATGGTCATATACCCGTTATTATTACTTTACAATCAACAATTCAACATCCTACCAACTACCCTTTTTACTAAAAGAAGCATTACTCTTCTTAATAACTTTCTAAACCTTTTTCCTAGTATCCAACTATACTATATGCTTAACTATTCAAGTTTCAATTTAAACTCAAATTTTGACTTATCAAAATTTTCTCAAAATTTTTCTAACACCCTAAATTCCCGAAAATTTTTGTCAGCGTCTCCTTTGCGCGGCTAGCTCGGTACAACTACAAAATGGCTCTACGGCCTCTCAAAACCCAAAAGAAAACAAAAAGCCAAGCGGCTCAATCAAAATCCCAATCAATTTCCATATAGAAATTCAAACACATACCTTTTTGTCGGGCATTTCAATTTTATCCTTGAAACCAAACTCAATTCTCTTAATCTTTATATTACCTGCTAATCTTACACAGCAATATATCCAATCACAATATACAAAACATTTTATCGACATCCTTACAAATGTCCATATCTATTCATTCAAATATTTATTTAGCTTATATTTGACATATCAATTCTCGATTGAGAATGTATCATTCCTTACTTAAGTTAGTATAGAAATCTTATGTGTTTCTTATATCTACTTTCATCTTACCACTTTAGTTTGTATTCATCCTTATTCAATTTATTCTTTCATTTCCATATGAATTTAGTTTATCTATAACTCTAAATATTCAAATTCTAATTTTCATTTATATCAAATTCATGTCTTAAATTTTAAATTAGTTTCATTTTCTAATTTATTTAAATTTTCCATTTGAAAACATTTGTCCTTAACAAAATTTTCAAAAATTTTCTAACTCCTAAAATTTCTGAAATTTTTTGGCAGAGTCTCCTTTGTACGGAGGAGCTTTTGCAATTTGACAATAGAGATAAATATATATACATCGACCCACACGGTCGGAAAATCAAAAACAGTTCATATTTCCTAGTTTGTATTGCGTAGGCGTACCTTATTTAGCATTTTTAAGCAAGCGGCTTATTTTATTTTAGCATTTACGCGCCCAAAATCCCGCTATACAGTCTTCTGGTACCTGTACTTACTCAATTTATAAACATTAGTAACATATTTATGACAATTTATAGCATTGCATTCATTTAAACAACTACAACATATCCAAAACATAAGCAATGCAATATAAATAACTTCATAACAAATTTTTATGGTTTCCAAACTAGTTCCATTTGTTTCTAACTGACACAAACACTGTTTGCATCCAACTTTAAGTAGGTTACGACACATTTACTTAACTCTAATTCATAATAATGTCCAAACAAACCTATTCTCCATTTAATTGATTTCCAAAATCAATTTCTGCTTCTTATCAATTCAAAACCACATTTTATAAGAAATTATATGCGAATCAAGTTCTATAAGCAGGTAATCTGGTTTTCCAATTAAATCCAATTGCTTTTACTCAATTAATAACATCATATGTGTTTCAGAATGATTTCCAATATCATTCTTTTATTCAATCCATTCTTAAAGCAAACTAATTTGTATTCATGGCAATTTTATTCCAAAATCAAATTTAATTACTTTTATCATTCCATAGAACTGCATTCAATCATGTTTACGCCAACAACAATTTTTTTTCTATGCAAATTACAACAATATTCATACAAACAAATAGTTACTTTAATTTTATAACTGTTTTAAAAATTAATTCCAACTCTAGTTACATGAAATTCCATTCCATTCTAATTTATTTTTATTTTTATTTTTATTTTTATTTTTATTTTTTTAAACCATATCCTTGCATTAACTTTATTCAAAATCATTCTTATTAAGCTCGACAACTTCAATGCTTAAAATTTAACAAACATGTCTCAAATTTATATAAGTCGTGCTTCATTGAATTTAGACTTAGATTAATTTACTTCCAATTTATTTAATTTTCATAACTTAAGTTAATTTCATTTGTCCATAATTTCTTTTCCAATCTAATTTGGTTTTATTCAAATCAAATCTCTTTCATTCACTTCATAGCTCAATTAATTATTTCATCAAAACAAATTGCAATCCCCATGTTCGATTCATTCTCGAACTTTTTTAACTTATTACAAGACCATTTTCACTTTAATTATACTCAATTGGATTTTGTTTGCACTTCTAACCATCATATTTAATCCAATTTCATTTTATTTACCAACCAATCCAAGTTGAATTTTATATTTACAATCCAAGTTCTCTTTCTACCATTCACTTAACTTCACAACCCCATCTTATTAATTCACCATTCAACTCTATTTAATCAATTCAAAGTTTATTCACATATTCAAGTTACTAAATTATCCCAAATTAGTTTATTTCCAATTTATAATTCAATACTTGATTTATTTATTTTTATTTTTTTTATATTTATTTTTTTAACTTCAAAAATCTCTTCATTTAAGTTTCTTTGATTCAATTTTATTTTATAATTCAGGTTTGGATTTTCTATTCATTTCCCAAATTCAAACAATAACTCGTCTTAAGTTAATTCCAGTTAAATCAAAGTTCTCAATCCAATTAAATTTTCTATTCACTATCCAATCACATCCAAAGTTTAAGGTACTTTACCCATTTATTTTATTTTCAATTTACTTCCATTCACATAATTTGAATTAATTTCAATCCACTTTAAGTTTTATTCCTCATTTCAACTTCATTTAAAATCCACTAATTTATTCTTTCCAAATAATTAATTAAATTTTAAGTTTCAATTTTAATCCAAGTTAAATTTCCATCTTTAACTTTCCACTTTAGATTTTAATTCAAAAATTCAACATTTGAGGTTTTCCTAGATTAGATAACCATTTTAAATTTAATCATCTCATTTATAAAAATATTATCATCCAAACATCCATGTTATAATAATTTTCAGAAAAATATTCTTTTTATATCAAAATATATTTTGGATGAAATTATTTCATTCACCCATTTTTTAAAAATCAATATTGTGTCGAATTGCTCTATTTAAGTGTTTAGAAACCCCTTCGATCCAGTTGTCCAGACTGTGCCGACGAAGCTTCATATACCACTCAATAAATCAATCAACGCAATATAAAATCATTTTATATTCACTAACAAATACGCGCTCATATCTATAAATACGCTCAAACTCATTCTAGAGTACTGCTGACTCTATTTCTAATGAGTAATTCCTCACCAGAGCCAAGGTTCTCGCTTAACCTTTCAGCTCTGATACCAAGTGTAACAACCCGGAAATTTTCGAATCCGAAAACTCCAGATAGTTATGAAAAGAAGAAAGGGATAGAAGAAGAAGAAGAAAAACAACATCGAAATCTCACATCGCAGCGGAATAAAATATAATATATAGAATACAGTTTTAAATACAAGAAATCTGTACTGTATACATATACATACATACCATCATCAGAGTACATCAATCAATCATACAGAGACAACTACTATAAGACCATACACAGCGGAAATAATAGGAAAATACGTAGATACGCTCTGTCATCAGCTCGTCTCCTGAGCTCCAGTATAAAACCTGAATCCTGTTAAACTCGGTCTGACCCGAGCATCATATAAAACAATACCCGATTCAGTCTGGAAAACCAGCGTGAGAAAATCACACTCAATTGGATTATTAAAGTTTCAAAAATCTTTTGAAAATAAAAGCATCTCGTAAGACCACGCCACAAATAAACATGTCGGGTTTTTACCTTACGATAGCTAAAACAATTTTTATTAAAGTTCTCTAATATTATTATAGTGTCTATAGAAAGTAAATAGAATCTAGCTGAAATGCTTGCATCTCACGTTTCAGCAATAGTTGGGCACAATCAAAACCGTACAGGCGCTTATTGGAGATTGGATCCCATACAATGGCAGGGCTACTGGGGTACCGCCCGTCATAGTACCTGGTCTAGATCAGAGTACCGAGGAGCCACCCTAACTCCCTTGCAACACAAGACCGGAACCATTCCTTACTGAACAGTCCCAAGCAAGATCACCCCGCAGTTGGCGCGACCAACCGCCCACTAAGCCGAATAAAAAGGGACATCTAGACAAGGGAAACCTCACTCTCCAGTGGGGGCTACCCACGAAGTCTTGCTGCACCTCCCCTGTTTTAGCCATTCCCGGTTGATGAGGCTTGAGGTTAAACGTTACCTTTCAAGAACGTATCACTTAGAATGCTCATCGTCCACCTGACGATGTTCTGGAAGCATTCAATCCATACAAGTTGCCCTGGGTCTGGACAAACCGAATCACCGTCTTCAACTCTTCACGGTCTTCATTCGTAATCGTACAAACCGGATCGAAGTGGTTTTCGGATAATTAAATCCGATCCCGGACTCTTCGAAACGATCAGCACGTTGTCCAATATTGATAGTCGGTTATTTAACTATCAATTAATCACATACAAGCAACCATCAAATAATTTCCATAAATTATTTATCTCAAATATCATTCAGACATTGTTTCCATTTTACCCCGTTTGAAACAAATTTTCAAAGTTCTTTTATTTCCATGAAATCATTTAACTGATTTCTTATACTCACTCAATTTGATTTACCCTTTGAAAATATCCTTTATTTCTCATTTCTTTCTCAAAATCAATTTATACTTCTGCTTATAAATTTCAAACTCAATTTCTCCACTCTATAAGATTTCTCCTAAATCTTATCTCATTTGAATAAATTATTCTTACCATTACAAGAGGATTTTATTTGGATTTTAAAAACATATAGATTTATAAAATAAGAAGTAATATTAAATATTTAAATTTATATCTAGTTATTTATAAGTTTCAAGCTGGTTTTAGAAAACTTAGAGTTTATAATAAATAATAGCTAAACCTTCAAAATAACTAATTCGAAAATATTTTACATTCAAATACTAGTTTATAAAAAGATTTATATGGAATAGTAATTTAAAATATTCCTTTTAAAATAAATTATAATTTTAGAAAATCCATTATCCATTTATAAATGCCTCTTGTCCATCCAACAGATTTCATATCTCATTTATAAATTCCATTCATGAATTTATAAAATCTCCTTGGATTTCATTTATTATCAGATAGTTTGATTTAAAAATCCCATCTTTATAATTTATTTCTTTCTATAAAGTTCCATATTTTCCTATTTAATAAGTTCCATTCATTATTAAATAAAATCTCCTTTTGACTCTTAATAGAATTTCTTATTCATAATTCTTAATAGAATCTTCTTTATTTCTTAATAAATTTTCTTTTCTTTTCTTATTAATATTTCTTTTTATTTCCTTAATAGACTTCATTTTTATTCCTTAATATAATTCCATTTTCTTTACTTCACTTATCGATTACAATATTCCTTCAGGTATAATTTATAATTTAACTTTTCCAAACTCATCTTTAGCACATTAAGGTTTAACTTAAGTAGGAAATATACTTTTATTTCTTTTCTTCATTCTCAATTTAAGTAGATTCAAATTTCAAATAATTATTTTCTATTTGAGTTTATTTAACTTCTTCAAATTAATTTATCAACGGTAATAGAAATTTCAAATTTTCAACTTCTCTGTTATTCAACAGTTGATAATTCAATATCTATAAAACTACCCAAATCAATATATCCTCCTGTCACAGAACAGCATATACGAAATAAAATAAATAGTTTTGAGGAATCCTGTTGGATCCCTCCAACCTGTTTTCCCTGCATCCACAGATGTTAGCACAATAAAATAACAGTTTCACTTCAATGTGAAATACTTCAGTATTTGGGTTTAATATTCCTAACATCCGCTTATTAAGCGGCGTATAAAGTTTATTTAATTATTTACTACTTCAACCATCATTCAAGCAATTCAACAAATAAATTTAAATTCAACGATTTAAATTTAAATCTAACTTAGTGAGATTAACTCACCTTTGCCTTTTTATTTGCCATCATATCCATCTCGACTTGGTTTTCATGACCTTGCACAAATATTAGATTATTTTATTAATATTCGAACTAATCTAGAAACCAGTTACCGTTTAATAAATTTAACTTTATCCAAGAATTTAAAATTTGACTAATGATTTAAATTTAAACTAATTTCCCTTTTTAGATCTTTTAGTAACTAATTTAAATAGGTTAGTTAAACCATTATTTTCACCAAATCCATTATTAAAATAATTAGCAAATTAAAACAGGTATGTGTATACTCGTTTTCCTTTGATTGAAACCACATATATACTTATAACCATAATCTGTATTCCCATATACAATTTCCCCTTTCTGAATCTTATGTGTATATATATGTATTTACTGTTTCAATTTGTAAATAAAATAACTCGCTGTTTTAAAATATTTTAATTTAATTTTTTTTTATAAATAATAAACAGAAATCTGCTTTACTATAAAAATAAAGATCTAGATTTAAAATCCCTTTTTATGTATATATTCATACATATATATCACAAAAAAAAAAATTCAAAATAAAGAAAGAAAATGAAATAGCGAGTACCTCATCCTTAAACCCAGCATTCCACGAACCCTAGCGGCAACTGCCAACACCGGTCTCACCGATGAGCCTCCCACCATTTTCGAACACCACCAGACCACGACGATCTCCACGAACCCTCTGGCGCCGCCGTTTCCCCTCCATACGAGCCTCCCCAGATTACCCACGGGACCCAGTAAGTTTCCCCAAAATCGAACGCGAACCTCGATGATTATGAAAATCGTGACTGCCAAGCTTCGCCGCGCGTTCGAATCGAGGTATGCGATTGTGCTAGTGCGACGTGACTGATGGCTCGCGAACTTCAAACCATTCGAGCTCCTGCTACCATCAACGCGACTTGAAATCGTGCGATTAAAGGTCTCGAGAAAACACAACTGGAGGAGATGAACCTTATTTCGATTTAAACGAAGGAGGAAAGGGGATTGGGTTTCGTGAATACTGAGAAGATGAGGGAGGGCGAAAACTCAAGTATCGTTTCATATTATCTTTTAAAAAAAAAACTTCTCGGCTGATTGATTAAAAAGGGGAAGAGGAACGTAAAGGAGAGTGAAGCGTACACTACACGATAGGGAACCGTGATTTGAACTAAAGGAAAGGCTGATGAGAGAGAGGGGGACAGATGTGACAGGAATTCGGCTGTAGATATTAAAAGAGAAGCGTGTTTTAAGAAGGCACCAATCGACATTGATTCGGTCAACTAAAGTTTTATTAAATTTTCAATGCGTTTACCTATCGTACGCTCACACAACATTTCCAATCAAAACGAAATTTGAAATCCGATAATAATTCAATATTACGGACCCAATGGAACTGGTTTCGTCGAATTCCGAGACTGTCCCTCGGAAGGCTATTTTCAATTGTCAATTTGAACAATGTAAATTTAAAATCGAACAAACGGCAGTTAAATTAAATTTTGATCAATTTATTATTTCCAGTATTATCAATATAAATTTATAAGCCGTTAAAATATTTCTAACAAGCTTACAATACCAGATTTTAAATAATTTACCCAATTGTCAATTTTTATTTAATTTATTCAATTAGTCGTTATATTGAAATTCTGAGTTCTTTTTATTAAATCAAACCAACTTTTCATATTGAAAACAATTTATATTTCAAATTAATTATTTAAATTCATTTTAAATGTCACAAATTAGCTGTTGAAAAAGCCGGGTCGTTACACAAATTATTCTTTCAAATTAATTAACCCTTTTTAAACACTTGACTAATCAAGTTTTAAATCATTAATTATAGATCCTTAATTTTTTTCAATTAATTAATCATTCCTCGATACATTAAGTAATTAATCACTAAGTCGCCTTGGAAAACATTTAGGAGCTTACTTATTTTATAATTACCTTTAAAACAAACGATTTCATAATATTTTAGAAGCTTCAAAACCGTGCTTTAAACATGTTAATACTTGTTTTGAGGCTTGGAAATGTTTTCTTTTTAAAATTTAGTTACTTTAATAACCTTACACTTGAGGAATGCTTTTGTTTTTAACAAAAAAACTGATTAATTACATTTATACATTACCCGGGTACAAATTTCGAATGCCCGAGACCAGCTTCGGGAATCATGCGAATAAACCCGAGTGAACCTGTGTTGTTTCCCCTATTCAAATTTCTTTCCTTTAAAAAACTTTGTTCTGTTAAAAATTTAAAACTGTTACCTCCGCTCGCACACACAACCGAACCTACCCCGAGTCATCATTCCATTTCCACGAGAGTAAACCTGAGTATTCCCTTCTTCTTCCCCAACACTCCAACCACCCAGTCTCAAGTGCACAAGCCTGCACATGCACAAGCGATTGGATCGCTTTCGACCCCTTCTACGACCATCAGCATGTCGACGATGACCTCGTCGCCTAAATTGACAACCCAGAATTTTGAAACAACGTCGAACCTGAAATTTCGCTATTTAACTCAAACTGGAAACATTCGATCATCAGGAAAAATCGTCATGTTTGATTGCCTCGAGCCACCATCAACGTCGCCACTTTGGTCACAGCTTCGCCTAGCTCCCCCGGTCCAATCGCCACTGATGCGATCGACTATAAAGCTCTGACGACGTCGCAATATCTCTAAGAACTAGCTCGACAACAAACCCAATTCAAACCCTAAATCGTCGTACCCACGTTGAAATAATTATCTAGAAAATCTCTAACTATTTTTCCATCCATCAGCAATAACTAACCTACCTTCGACGTAAAGCATGATTCACAAAACTTCGCATTGATCGGGTATTAACAAAAATGAGTTTTCTGTTCACTCCAGATTTCTCAACGATTGTGTATTTAAAAATCGTGAAACGAATTTCAAAAATCATAACCTTTTGATAAAAATCGAGTTGTAGAATCAAAGCAACATATCGTGATCATCAAATTTTTTGACATTCATATGATTTTTCTCTGTATAATAAATTTTCCGGATAATACTAAATTAATATCACTTGGAAATATTTTTAAAGTTAATATCCTATTGATTCAAGCAATTTTTGTTTAAACATTAAATCCTAAAGAGGATTAGGAAACGAGGATTTGAATCCTTAAATTTGTTAAAGCCTGTACTTTAAAACAGAGAAGTATATGCATATGCATACACTAAACAAACATGCAAACATGATTTACTTTCATTCCTCATTTCTCACAACAGCATTCAAGCATTGATCATAACCATCAAACTGTCATCATCACGGATATCAAGAAAATTAGTTAAAGATGGGGGTTTGCTCTCCTAGTGTTGTTTGATAGAAAGGAATAGAGAACAAAGAATGTAGAGCCCTGGAATGTTTTCAGGTTTGAAAATCTATAATTGATCTGCTATTGATTTGAATCCGAGCTTGATTTACTTTGTTGAATTTTGCATGCTTGATATGGAAGTTGTATTCGACCTGAACTTGTCTTGTTTTGAAAATTTGAAACAGGTTCTGTCCAGATTTTTAAATTCTAGGTTTGAGTTGAATTTATTTTAGCTTTTGAAAACTGCTTTGATTTCCTTCTGTAACTGATTGATATGATTGTTTAAATATTTGTTTTTATTACCGATTACTAACATCAAATTCATTTTTTTTAAACAAAAAGAAATTTACTTGCCTTCAATTATCTGAGTTGATCTTGCATTTATTTCTTGGCCAAAACTACAGCTCTGACCCTTTTGCATTAAGTAGAACTTGCATTTGATTTTTGATTTGCTTGCCAATTGCTTCCAGATTTTTGAAGTTGCTTGATCATATTGAACTTTGTTTCAGGTTGATTTTTTTTTTTGATCTAAAACTGAATTCATCTTTGGTACTACTGTTTGATTTAGGCTTTGACTGGGATTTTGTTTTTAGATTTTGAGAGTGGCCTCATTTTAGTTTTCAGGTTTGAGAAATGAAGGTGATGATCGGCCTTTTCTGATTTTTTTTTCTATTTATTTTTCTTTGGGTGTTGTGGTTTGAGCTGCCCAAATCTATGTTACTGTATATTTCAGATTTGGTGAGAAGTTAAATTATTGCATATGGAGGAGCTTAAAAGTTTCTATAATTTTAAATTTCATTATTTTATTCAATTAAATATAGTGAATGCCATTTGTAAAAATAATCATGATTACAAAATCTAAACACTTGTAAATTTTATACGTGCACATGTATGTTTGATATTTATAATTTTACAAAGACAAAAGAATTTTAAAAATAAACTTTATATCATATTCACTTAAGTTTTTTTTAATGTACATAAGTTTGCATTTTACATCTTCATGCTAATAACACTTAAATATAACTTTATATTATTTTCACATTCAATCTTTAATTTAGTTCAACATATTTATACACTAATATATTTATACAATTTACATTCATAAATTTTTTTATTATTTATTTTTGTACAACTTTAAAAAGAAAAGAAGAATTTAAAAATTTTGATTTCATACTAACAAATAGTTACATTTATTTATATAAGAGGATTATATCCTAAAAATAAATCTTTTGAAATTTATTAATTCTTCCAAATATTAATATAATTAAACATTTTAGAAAACAACTATCGTTAACTTTTTATTAATCTCAAAGCTTTTAATTTCTATTTTATTTTTAATACATTTTATTTTGAAATTCAATATTTGTTTATAAGATACTTATGCTTAAATTTCAAATTAAATTCCTATTTATAATCAAAAATTATTTATTAATTCTAGAAATCTCTAATTAATTCATAATTTATTCTCAAAAATTAATTTAGTTGCCAAATTAAACTTGGTGAATTTTCAGGAATGTTACAGATTCCCCCCTTTAAAAAATTTCGTCCTCGAAATTTACAAGGAAGACAACAAAGAAAAGATGATAAATAAATAAATAATTGGTCAGATTCGATCGAAATGTTTATTCTGCATTTGGCTTACCAAATCAAAATATCAATAATATGAGGACAAACACATCCAATTATTTCACAAGATACTCGGGTCACCGGTCTACGAATATGCAGGGGCATTGATTCGTTCGAAGGGATAACTAATCGTTCGTAGAATATATCGGATCCCAGAGAATAGAGAGATAGATTTAATCTTCCATAATTCTCAAACATTAGATATGGATTCCAACTTTGGTTTTTAACCGATATTGTTTTATTAATACAATTCAAATTTATCCTCATATTTTATTAACCAGTTTAACTCAATTTGAAAATTTCAAATTCGTTAGTGTTTAAAACGAAAAGCTGATAAGAACCCGATGAAGATACGAAGTAAGGATTTTCTACAACGATTCGTAGGGCCACCATCACACCGAAGCTTCTTTCTGGAGCTGCTAAGAAGCAAAAGAATTTTGAATCGAATCATGATTGAGAAGAAAGTTGTTTCCACTGTTGCAGGGTATTGACCATTTGTAGTGGTACTCCCCTGTCCCATATCTCGTCCTCTTCTTGCACTCATACTTACTATCAGTGGATAGTAAGAGAATTTACCGAGGCATTCGAATGGGTATCTTAGGGATATACTCATTCTAGGGTATACTTCACCCTATCTCTAATGAGCTACTTAATATGTTATACTCCTGAGCTAAAGTTTTAACCTTCAGCTCTGATACCAATTCTAACGATCCTGACTCGACCTTCGAAAATCGGCACCAAATACGACACTCGTATTCAAATGCCGCAGATCCAAACGTCAAATCTGGTTCGCCGGAGCTTATAACACATTAAGTACAACACAACGGAAGAAAAAGAATATATCAATATACAACATTTGATACAGTATCTGATACAACAGAATGATACAATGAATATCAATATACATCAGAGATATGATACAAGACAATAGCAGCGGAAAGAAAATATAACACCAGCAGCGGAACAATATCTCCAATATGGTCTTCAAGAGGGAACTCCAGCATCGGTAATCTCCATCTCCAAGGCACCAATCCAGAAATAGCTCGAGCTCCCAATAACGATGAAGAGAAGCAATACGATCCAAATGCGATTGCCAAATCCTAAGGCGGAAAGCTATCGAATCTACACCTACTATACGATTATCTGAAAAACCCAACTCTAGACTGCCCGTGTGGGAAAATTGTGGGCACTCAGAGTTTAGGAAAGGAACAATAAACTCCAGGTCAGTCATAGGACTGGTATGAGCAAACAAAAATAGTTTATCTTTAAAACAAACAACAAAGGAATTTAAAATAAATCTGCAATGCTCTTTGGAAAATGAAACTACCATAAAGCCTCCCGCCACACACACAATGCAAACACAGAATTGGAGGAGATTTCTCCTTATGATAGTCAAATATGCTTGATAGGAGAAATTTCCTTTGATATTATTACTAGTGCATAGTGCATAAAAACAATTTTGAAAGTATAACATAAATTCTAGCCAGCATATGACCAGTATCGTATGTCTACTATAGCTACCATGTTCAATAGCAGCTTACCGCCACATTCCATGGCAGGTTATACAACTAAAACCGTACAAGGCGCATACTGTTTTGTTTGGATTTCCAACAAATGGTCAGGCTAAGAAACTTCCTACTGTCTATGGGTACGCCTCTGGTGGGACGTCCCGAGAACCTAACCGGATCTCTACCAACACAAGGCCGGGTTACCTCTGTAACTAGGTAATTACTACTCGAGCGTGCCATCCCCCGGTCCTTTGGGACCTTTATCCGAGGTACCTCTAATCCAACAACCACAAAGCAATCACAAAGTAATAGATTTGCAGTGACCACATGAGTGAAGTATTTGTGCCCCATACCATGATACCACCCTTTTCCAAAAGGGAATGACAAACCCTAAAGGGCGCGACCCTCATAACCTTGCTGCATCTTTCCGGTTTCGACCATTTCCAAGGTGTGAGGTCCTGATGCAGTCTCGTCCACAAAGCTACGCTTTATACAAAAGTCATGATTTAATCAACAAATGATACACAGTAGCACTCAGCATGTCACACTACCAAATTAGAAGTATATAACTAATAACTATCAACTACATAGCCTCTGAGCTCGTACGTCTCAAAGAAGTGTGTTAAGCTAAAAGAATAAATTCTCTGCCAACAAGCAGAAATGTATTTGATAGAGATCATTTTAATATCTCAAAGTGTAGTGTCAGACATACAACCATACAAGTCTGTTCTGGTTCGAACAGAACCGAAGGCACTTCGTCCAAAAAAAGGAAGAAGCCCTTGCAAATTCGGGCATCCACAATTCCGATCGGACTCCCCATCACATATGGAGAACTCTATACCGGAGCAACTCAGTGTAGAGTCAATCGACAGGTTATCCTATCGTTCTTGAAGACACTCGGTCTTCGACACCGGTCCTCAAATACAATCCATAACGTCGTATCACTATTCGGAATGGGTTATATGACACAAGGTCCTCTCTCGGCTAAACCGAATAGTGAGCGCAATATTTAAAAAATATATGGATATGGGATTTCAGTTAAGTCACAACTTAAAAATCCAAAGCTTTTCTTTCAATTGGTTAAGCAAATTACCATTTTAAATCTTTAAACAATAGATTTATTTTACAAAGTTCACCCAGTTTCACAAAGATCCATTTATGGATTTCAAAACAATTTCTATTTCAATTGGATTAACTCATTAAATCTTTAAATTAAAGATTTAACTTATAGCTTTCAAACCGTTTCCAAAGATTTACTCATACTTGGAAAATCATTTTCATTTTAGACTTGAAATCCTTTTAACACAAATTGGAAGTTCTTTTCTTATGTGAAAGCTTTTATTATTTGAAAACAAATAGTTTCGTTTTGGAAAAATCCGATTTCATTTATACAAGTTAAAATCTTTGGGTTAAATTCAAATTCCCAAAACGACACTTTTAAAATGGTTTAAAAACCCATATAAACACATTTATAAGTTGAATAACATTTTTAAAACCTAGTTTCCAAATCGTAGAATTCAATTTCAAATATTGAATTCAAATTTAAATCAAATTATTTAAATTTCAAAACTCAATCAAGTTTTCAAAATAACTTTTATTTTTGAAATTCATTTTCAAAAGCTTTCAGTTCTAATTCCAAAACTATTTTGGATTCAAAAATTCAATCTTTAAAACTATTTCAAAATCTTGTGACTTAACCCATTTCCACGTGCAATGCATATTCATGTGTGCATAAGTGTGGTCCAGGGGTTTTACACAATAAAAGTGCCACCTCATCAATCAGCACTGATTCAAATACAACAATATATTTGATAAGCGGTATAAACTATAACGCTTACATTCGATAAGCGGTATAAACCATAACGCTTATCTTTTGTTCACAGATCATAGATATATATCACAGATAATAAATTACATTAAAAAGAGCTCAAATCAAAACAAAGCATATCAAGGTATCAAACAATTCAATAATCCAATAGAATCCAAACATTCATAAGTGAGATCAGATAATTGTCTGATTAATCCAAATCAGATTAACTACTCATGAATTACTAATCCTGGTTAATTAATATTACAAATGATTTTTGATTAATTATTCTTTAATCATTTATTAATTAACCATTAATAATAAGTTAATTTACCTTTAATGATAATTCATCAACCTTGAAAAAAATTAACCTTAAATTATTTAATTTTCCATCTAATTAATTATCTCAATTAATTAATTAATTCTAAATTAATTATTCTTTATTAATTTCATTAAGGAATTAGCTTTTATTTAATTACACAAAGTAATTATCTTCAATTTACTTTCATACATAAATTTATCTTTAAATTAATTATCCTTTATTAACCTTAAATTAATTGCATTAATTAATTAACCCTTAATTGTTAATTAATTAAATATTTATTAATTAATTGTTCCCCAATTAATTAATAATTAATCTCAAATTAATTACGCTTCAATTACAATTTAATTAACTTTTAAGTTATTACTTGATTAACCTTTAATTATCCATTACATTAATTAATTACCCATAGATTAATCACATAACAAATTATTCTTTCAAATAATTAACCGTTTTTAAACACTTGATCAATCAAGTTTTAAATCATTAATTATAAATCCTTAATTACTTTTAATCAATTAATCATTCCTCGATACATTAAGTAATTAATCACTAAGTCGCCTTGGAAAACATTTAGGAGCTTACTTATTTTATAATTACCTTTAAAACAAACAATTTCAAAATATTTTAGAAGCTTCAAAACCCTGCTATAAACTTATTAATACTTGTTTTGAGGCTTGGAAATGTTTTCTTTTTAAAATTTAGTTACTTTAATAACCTTACACTTGAGGAATGCTTTTGTTTTTAACAAAAAAAAACCGATTAATTACATTTTTACATAACCCGGGTACAAACTTCGAATGCTCGGGACCAGCTTCGGGAATCACGCGAATAAACTCGAGTGAACCTGTGTTCTTTCCTCTATTCAAATTTCTTTCCTTTAAAAAACTTTGTTCTGTTAAAAATTTAAAACTATTACCTTCACTCACACACACAGCCGAACCTACCCCGAGTCATCATTCCATTTCCACGAGAGTAAACTCGAGTATTCCCTTCTTCTTCCCCAACACTCCAACCACCCAGTCTCAAGTGCACACGCACGCACATGCACAAGCGATTGGATCGTTTTCGACCCCTTCTATGGCCATCAGCATGTCGACAATGACCTCGTCACCCAAATTGACAACCCAGAATTTTGAAACAGCGTCGAACCCAAAATTTTGCTATTCAACTCAAACTGGAAACATTATATCATCAGGGAAAATCGTGACGTCTGATCGCGTCAAGCCACCATCAACGTCGCCACTTTGGTCACAGCTTCGCCTAGCACCCCCAGTCCAATTGCCACTGGTGCGATCGACTGTAAAGCTCTGACGACGTCGCAATATCTTCGAGAACCAACTCGACAACAAACCCAATTCAAACCCTAAATCATCGAACCCACGCTGAAACAATTATCTAGAAAATCTCTAACTATTTTTCCATCGATCAGCAGTAACTAACCTACCTTCGACGTAAAGCACGATTCCCAAAACTTTGCCATTGATCAGGTATTTATAAAAATGAGTATTCTGTTCACTCCAGATTTCTCAAAGATTGTGTATTTAAATATCGTGAAATGAATTTCAAAAATCATAACTTTTTGATACAAATCGAGTTGTAGAATCAAAGCAACATATCATGATCATCAATTTTTTTGACATTCATATGACTTTTCTCTGTATATTTAAATTTTCTAGATAATACTAAATTAATAGCACTTGGAAATATTTATAAAGTTAAATACCTATTGATTCAAGCAATTTTTGTTTAAACATTAAATCCTGAAGAGGATTAGGAAATGAGGATTTGAATTCTTAAATTTGTTAAAGCCTGCACTTTAAAACAAAGAAGTATATGCATATGCATACACTAAACAAACATGCAAACATGATTTACTTTCATTCCTCATTTCTCACAACAGCATTCAAGCATTGATCATAACCATCAAACTGTCATCATCACGGATATCAAGAAAATTAGTTAAAGATGGGGGTTTGCTCTCCTGGTGTTGTTTGACATAAAGGAACAGAGAACAAAGAATGTAGAGCCCTGGAATGTTTTTAGGCTTGAAAATCTATAATTGATCTGCTATTGATTTGAATCCGAGCCTGGTTTACTTTTTTGAATTTTGCATGCTTGATCAGGAAGTTGTATTCGACCTGAACTTGTCTTGTTTTGAAAATTTGAAACAGGTTCTGTCCATATTTTTAAATTTCAAGTTTGAGTTGACTTCATTTTAGCTTTTGAAAACTGCTTTGATTTCCTTCTATAGCTGATTGATATGATTGTTTAAAACTTTGTTTTTATTATTGATTACTAACATCAAATTCAAATTTTTTTTTTAAAAAAATTTACTTGCCTTCAATTATCTGAGTTGATCTTGTATTTATTTCCTACCCAAAACTGCAGCTCTGACCCTTTTGCATTAAGTAGAACTTGCATTTGATTTTTGATTTGCTTGCTAATTGCTTCCAGATTTTTGAAGTTGCTTGATCATGTTGAACTTTATTTCAGGTTGATTTCTTCTTTTTTTGATCTAAAACTGAATTCATCTTTGATACTACTGTTTGATTCAGGCTTTGGTTGGGATTTTGTTTTCAGATTTTGAGAGTAGCCTGGTTTTAGTTTTCAGGTTTGAGAAATGAAGGTGATGATCAGCCTTTTCTGATTTTCTTTTCTATTTATTTTTCTTTGGGGTTGAGATTTGAGCTGCCCAAATTTATGTTACTGTATATTTCAGATTTGGTAAGAAGTTAGATTATTGCATATGGGGGAGCTAAAAAGTTTCTATAATTTTAAATTTCATTATTTTATTCAATTAAATATAGTGAATGCCATTAGTAAAAATCATCATGATTATGAAATCTAAACACTTGTAAATTTTATACTTACACATGTATGTTTGATATTTATAATTTTACAAAGACAAAACAATTTTAAAAATAAACTTTGTATCATATTCACTTAAGTTTTTTTTATGTACATAAGTTTGCATTTTACATCTTCACGCTAATAACACTTAAGTATAACTTTATATTATTTTCACATTCAATCTTTAATTTAGTTCAACATATTTATACACTAATATATTTATACAATTTACATTCATACATTTTTTTTTATTTTTTTTTGAACAACTTTTAAAAGAAAAGAAGGATTTAAAAATTTTGATTTCATACTAACAAATAGTTACATTTATTTATATAAGAGAATTAAATCCAAAAAATAAATCTTTTGACATTTATTACTTCTTTCAAATATTAATATAATTAAAAATTTAAAACAACTATCATTAACTTTTTATTAATCTCAAAGCTTTTAATTTCTATTTTATTTTTAATACATTTTATTTTGAAATTCAATATTTGTTTATAAGATACTTATGCTTAAATTTCAAATTAAATTCCTATTTATAATCAAAAATTATTTATTTCTTCTAGAAATCTCTACTTAATTCACAATTCATTCTCAAAAATTAATTTAATTACCAAATTAAACTTGGTGAATTTTCAGGAATGTTACAGTATATTTATAACATTTGACGTTGTTGTTTAACTTAGCCATTATATTGGCTATTGATTATGCCGATGATATGAGGCGTACATCTGTGGATATTTGTTTGTTGTTGAACTCGCCTCTTTCGAGAAACTCTCATGATATAAATTTAGAGTTGCTTCTTCTTGTTCAAGAAGAATTATTATCACTTATCTTTGTGTCTTACTTATCTCATACTAATTAGTCGTTTAAGCTAGACTGACCCGTGTATTTTTATATACTCGGGTCAGACCGAGTTGTTTTTGGTTAATTACCTGCTATAGGACTTTGCTATGTTGCTTCCGCCTTGGATATTCTACTTATCTCCTTTTGTGTAGTTTTGTGGTCGTTTTATATGACTATGATATGTATCTATTCTTTTGACTCGTTGTATACTGTGTGGTCCTTATACCACTTCTAATGTATCATTTTGTATTGTACTAGGATGTATCTGTTTAACTGTATATATGTTTGACTGTTGTTTTGTGATGTATTGTACATATTGTTGTTATATTTTGTTCTGGTAGATCCATTAGCCATTATAGTTTTGTATTAAGCATCTATTAAATATGTCGATCCATGTGAGTATGGAAAAAAAATTAGAGAACTAAATCGACGTATTTAATATATGTTTAACACAAAGCTATAGATGGTTGCTCCTAACCAGCCATATTCTCCGCATTTGCAGACAGTATTGCCCAGTAATACTATTTGTTAATGTGGGTCTCATGGTGGGGCATCACAATGCCTATCTTCGGGCAATGTTAAAGTCATGTCGGTAAGGGTTGAATCATTCATCTGATCCTGTAGAGTTGAGAAGATTCCTTTTAACCCAATGTGGTTGTTTTCTCAATGTTGCTTAAATCTAGGAGATGCCATGTTCTGGAATGGTGAGAGTCCCAGACATTTCCGTTGTCTAGCTTTTTTATAACCGTCATGTATTACCCTTGGAGACGCAAGGCTTTTGCTTAACCAATTCCATACTTATCCTTAATCAGGTAAATCGAACTTCCTTCCATCGATTTTTTCTATGATTTGACGACTGTCTACGGAACCCTTCATTTCTTGGTGGGACCCTTCACTTTTAGGTGTCAAACTCCATGTTCTTGTAGAAAATTTGAAATTATGGAGAAAGTCATCACATTGTCCCCAGTAAGACCATGTTCATTTCTATACTGATCCTAGATTGCTAGAGTTCGGTGGTGTTTGTCTTGAATCTGTGGCACCTAACCTTGCTTGTTTCAGGCCATATGCATTATGATGGACTAATAGCATCGTCATGGATATCAAACTTATCCATTGGTTCCAATCTTCGGGAATCAATAGTTTAACTGCTCGATTTTGAGCATTCTATCCTTATCATTGTTTATCTTCGGATTATAGCTGGTTTTTTGCAAGTTAGGATTTGAGACCTCATTCGAGCATCTTCTTCTATCTCTGAAAGTCGATGCGTTGATGATTTGATTCTGGAAATGCCTTCCGTCGTCGGCTATTTCTATACGATGGTAAGTTCCTCCTTTTATTACAAGTTGGAGCAATCTTTTATCTTAACTAAGTACTAATTTTCTATGTGCCTCTTAGTTCATAAGGGTAATTATTATGAACAATCGATGTGAGACTTGATGTTCTTGGTGGCTCCCTAGATGACCCCAGTCAAAAGTACATCTTGGCTCCTATCTCTGGGAACTCGTGACTTAGATGTTTTGACTTTTAATATTTTGTACATTAACTATGGTCAAAGATTATAATCCTTTGTTGAAATCTTGGTTTGGGAAATTTATGGCATTGCCAAAGCAATGTCGGTACATTTGGGTGGTAGGGATCGGTTTTTGTTAATCCAAAAGTAAACAAGTTTCCTGGTGTTATTAAGGCACTGATACTTAGAGAATTTTGAAAGTTTGGTAATGATGCTGGAGCGACATTGAGCAGTATTTGCGCAGCTTATGTGATGCATGGTTTATAAGAGTATGCGGCTTACGAGACGCATGGGATTCATGGCATGTGGTACTCCTCAGCATTGCCCATCTTTAGGCAATGTGAGGAGTGTATGTTTTGACGCGGCTTACTAGATACACGGCTTTTGGTACTCATGGTGTTTCTTATCTTTGGGCAACGTGAGGAGCGTATGTTTGGCGCAGCTTATGAAATGCGTGGCTTTCCATGCTCATCGGTGTTGCTTATCTTCAGACAGCGTGAGGAGCGTATATTTTGCCGTGGCTTATGAAATGCGTGGTTTTTCATGCTCCTCGGTGTCGGCTATCCTCAAGCAACATGAGGAGCGTATGTTATGGCACGACTTATGAAATGTATGGCTTTTAGTTTTCCTCGATGTTGTCCATCTTCGGGCAACATGAGGAATTTAAGTTTTTTGAGAGTTAGTGCGCGCTTACGAAATGCACGGTTTTCATACCCCTCGGTGTTGCCTATATTCGGACAACATGAGGAGTTAGTATTTTGAAATTAGTGCACGGCTTATGTAGTACGCAAATTTTTATACTCCTCAACATTGTCTACCTTCAAGCAACATGAGGAGTTGATATTTTGAAATTTAGTGCATGACTTATGGAGTGCACGGCTTTTGTACTCCTCGGTGTTGCCTTTCTTTGGGCAACATGAGGAGTGTTTGTTTTAGCCTTCCCGATGCTGCCAGAGCATCACCGGTTCTTAGAAGGCAAAGATCAAGTTCCGCAGATCCAACAGTTTGAGTCGATTTGACCTCATTAACTCAGCAGGTTGCTTACATGAATACGGTTTTATTGGTTCAAGAAGCTAAATAGTTTTTGGTTTGGGTAACCATGGCTTGGATGACTCTTCTGTGTTTCTGGAAGATGTGCATGGCCAAATAGATCGGTTCGCCATAGTGGATAGATTTATAGCTGGCCGCATGAAGATGGATTGAAGAAAGAGTCTATGGGAGTTTAGGTCATGACTCTTAGATCTTGGTCCAAACTGCCTTCATAGAATGGTTCTTTGACTAGCATACAGTCTAAGAGGAAGAGAAATGGTTACCAAGAGCTATAAAGTGGTAGTTGGTAATAAGTGGGAAAGTATTATGATAATATCTCGTTTTTTTCACTAGCTAGGTCATTAAGTCGTTGTCATAATGCCAGAATTTTTGATCGGGCATAACAAAATTGTGATATGATTACTCTCGGCCTTCCTTATGTCTACTCAAGTGTGTACGGTGCCCCCCACGCTACACGGCTATTGGTGCGCTTGAACTATATCTATGGTCTCTCTATAACTCGTTTTATTGCCCTTGGTCCAGTGGGTGTGGTTCTCTCAAGTGCCGAATCATGGATTGATTCGAGCTGGCCTATGATTGATCACAAGGTCAGTTCATTTTTGACTTAGTTTCTTTAAGCGACTTTGAAGCTTTGGAATTTAGCACTGTTTGTCGCATTAGTCGTTGGAAGTGATTCCATTAATTTTGCAGAGTGACTAGTATGATTGTCGATCTGTGGCTTCAAAGTGTAACTTTGTTGACATCGGGGAGCTCTAGATCAAATGATTGTTGATCATTCAGTTCACCGTCGTGGATATCAGTTATACATAAATTTCATCGATTTATTGGTTCGCCTTCACGACGATTTAGTTCATGAAAGACTTTCGCACTCGTGAAGGTTTTTTTTGGATCAAATGACCGTCGATCTATCAGTTTACCTTCACAATGCTTTGGTTCGTGAAAGACCTTCGCATTCGCCAAGGGATTTTTGGATCATATGACCGTTGATCTACCGGCTTGCCTTCACTACGCTTTAGTTCGTGAAAGACCTTTATGTTTGCAAAGGGTTTTTCTGGATTAGATAACGGCTGATCTACCGTTTTACCTTCACGACGCTTTAGTACGTGAAAGACCTTCACGTCTACGAAGGGTTTTTTGGGTCAGATGACCGCTGATCTACCGGTTTACCTTTACGATGCTTTGGTTCATGAAAGCCCTTCGAATTATTAAATGGTTTTTTGGATCAGTTGACCACTGATCTACCGGTTTGCCTTCACTACACTTTAAAAGACCTTCACGTTTGCGAAGGGTTTTTTGGATCAGATGACCACTTATCTACCGGTTTACCTTCATGACACTTTAGTTCATGAACGACCTTCATGTTTGCAAAGACTTTTTTGGATCTAAATGATAGCTGATCTACTGGTTTACCTTCATGACGCTTTAGTTCGTGAAAGACCTTCGCACTCGCAAAGGATTTTTTGAATCATTTGACCATTGATCTACCGGTTTGTCCTCACAATGCTTTAGTTCATGAAAGACCTTCACATTCACGAAGGGTTTTTTATGTGGTCGGATGTCTGGCAACCAAATGACCTTGGAATGATACTTTATCTATTCTTAGAGGAATGTTGGGTCGTTTGTTCGGCGGCTCGGCAGTCTTATTGCAATGATTCATCAAATTCCAGAGGAATTTTTCGGATTCAACTCGAAGGAACACAGTTTCATCGGTTCATGTAGGCTAAGGTGTTGGATCTTTTTGTTCGATAATCCTTTGGACAAGACTTCTTGACACATCAGCAATGCCAGTTCTTAGAAGGGGGATCGGCCTGACTTATTAAGGGTGTAGAAGCATTTCTTTCGCCGTGTTGTCTGCAATACTCCCACTGTCCCAGTATAGCTCATTTGGAAAAGGAAAGTAGACAAGGATGGATGAGAAGGAATAACTTTCGGTTGTTGCTCCGTTCCTTAATTGCTAGCTAGCTAAAGTGTTATTTGATAATCTTCCTTTTGTTAGATTTCGTCAGTTAGCTGGGGTGCTTTTCTACTAGGTCATAATAGCCTTGCTTGGCCGAGGTCCTACAGCTTCTTCACCGTTTAGTATGTTCTTTGGCAAATTGTCGGGCTTGCCTTCTACCAATTGCACTACCTCTAGTCTTTAGAGCTAATTTTCCTTTCCATGGAATTCTTCCTGGTAGGCTGTTTCATCCTTTAATGATTCCTGAGGGCCTTGTAGTAGATTGCATCTATAGCCACTGCTTTATCCAAATGCTGGTCATACCTGTAAAGAAGCAATATTAAATGAGTTGTACAGTTGTATAAAAGGTATAGTTGGCATGATAAACTTCTTTGTTATTCTGCATGTTGAATGACTTCGATAAATGGGTTTCGATTGAGGAAGATGCTCTAATCCTTGTCAAATTGGTCTGTTTTCAAGTTATGGTTGTTTATCATGCTTGAGAATGATATATGCATGATTGTCTATGCTTGATTGATTGGAAATGTCAATTGAATAGCGAATCATTTATGATGGGGTCATGGATCATGATGGTCCCTAAAATTTCAAAATAGGTGAGATTGGTTAAGGGTGACAAAGAAGGCCCTATAAGATTACATTCCAAATTTCAAGGTATTTGGAGTTCGCACGTTTGGGCAAAAGAAGACGGATCAGCATTGATGGATCAGTGGTATTTTACTTAAGTCCAACCCGAGAAAATTTGCCATTTGCTAAGAGTCCCAGACTTTTAAGTGTTGGGTTGGTGATAAAAGTTGCTTGGAGCCATTCGCATGTTTTCTTAGAGAAAATCTTGGTTTTACCCAAGTATGATTTCGGGCTAGAATTTCCTAGGTTTAATCCGAATCAAATGGGTGATTATCCGAGTTCAACTTCGAGTCAGGACTGAAGTGAGTTTTTCAATGACCAGTTTGACGATTTTTGATGATTTTCGACGACAACCATTCATATGGGGGCTCCATGATTGGATTGGAAGCTGGCCTGTCAGGAGTGGTCACAATATACTTGAAACGACCCGACTTCCTACCTCCAGGAAATCGCATCATTTTGAAGAAAGAAAGGGATAGAAGAAGAAAAGAAAGAGAAAGAAGAAAGACAACAACATCAGAGAACTCACAGCGGAACGAATAAAATATAATAATTAACATAAAATATTACATAGTATCAGATTACATCAGAGTTACACAACTATACAACACATATTAGACAGTTATAAACATCTGTCTAATTCATACAACTCAAGTACAACAGAAGAAACAGATACCAAACACAGCGGAACCATAACATATCTACACGTCGAAGCCTCCTGCTCCATTACTCCTCCAGAATTCGTCAAGCTAACCTGAATCACTTGACTACTCATACGTAATATGAGTACCCAAGAGTTTAATAAAACAGAAAATAAACACTCGGGTCAGACAGGGGTCTGGTGTGAGTAAACGGTTTTAAAATTGCTTAACTTTAGAAAACCTTTGGAAGAAAAAGTATCACGTAAGACTTCCCACACATAAACATGGAAAAGTTTTTACCTTACGCTAACCAAAACATTTGATAGGAAATCCAGTGATATTATAATAGTGTCTAGGGTTTTCAAAATAAATTACAGAAATAGCTGGAATGCTTGCATCTCACGTTCCAACATAGTTGGGCACAATCAAAACCGTACAGGCACTTATTGGATTTTGGATTCCATCAATGGCAGGGCTACTGGGGTACCGCCCGTCACAGTACGTGGCCTAGATCACCGTACCGAGGAGCCACCCTAACTCCCCTGCAACACAAGGCCGGACCCATCCCTTACTGGATAGTTCCGAACAAGACAACCCTGGCGGTTGTCCGGATCAACCGCCCCACACAGCCGAATAAAAAGGGACTTCTAGACAGGGGTAAATCTTGCTCTCCAATGGGAGCTACCCACGAAGCCTTGCTGCACCTCCCCTGTTTTAGCCATTCCCGGTTGATGAGGCTTGAGGCTGCGATTACCTTTAGAACACATCTCTTAGAATGCTCATCGTTCGCCTGACGATGTGCTGAAAGCATTCAATCCATACAAGTTCGTTCCGGGTTCGAACGAAACCGAAGGCACTATCTCGTTGCACTCATTTTGGAATCACCCTCAGAGTCAACGACCATAGCCCTTGCACTCTAATTCTCCATCTCGAATCTATAAGTACTATTCCGTCAAACTCATTACGGAATCACCCACAGAGTTATACTGACGTATAGCCCTTACACCTCGAGTCTTCACTTGCTCCACTTGGATTAACGACCTAACGTTTAATTGGAATCGATGTGGTTTTTGGATTCCAAATATGGAAACCCGATCCCGGTCTCACCGAAACCAAACGCCATTTTAATGTCCAAGTTGTACTTAAGGGATTTAAACAGTTTAAAACTTATATACAGGATGATATATAACAGGTAGATGAATAACATTATCACAATAGATAATTCATATCAACATTCATCTCACAAAGCAACATTCACAACATAGATATCCAAATCATCCAATATCAACCAAACACTCAATATCAACCATTCAATATCATTCAACATCCAATATCAATCACTCGATATCAACCATTCAATATTAATCAATCACCCATAACAGAATTGATTAACTCTTAATCAATTCAATTAATCTCTAATTAAATTAGTTACTATCCTTTAAACCTTGGATTATTCTATCACCTGCTTCATTGATTTATTACAAATCAAATTCATTAATCATTCCTTAATGATCTTCTTTAATTAATCTTCCTTGATTAATTATCTCTTAATTACCTTCAAGTAATTATCCTTAACCATATTCAGTAATTATCCTTTAATTACTATCATTAATTACAATAATTAATGATCCTTCATTAATTAATTAACTATAATTAATTACACTAATCCTTAATTAATTACAATTAATTAATCATATTAAAATTAATTACTTAAATTAATTACTTCATTAATTATATTAATTAATCATCTTTATTAATTAATAATCCTTTAATTAATTAAATAATTAACTTGTAATTAATTATCTCATTAACCATAAACAGTAATTAACAATTTGTAATTACTTATCTTAATTAATTAACTTCTTAATTAATTAACTTCTAATTTAATTATATTAATCCTTGATTAATTAATCCAATTAATAAATCTTAATTACTTCATTAAGTAATTATTAATCAATAATTAATCCTTAATTAATTACTTTAATAATTAATTACATTTTTAATTAATTACACTTAGTAATTAAGTTAAATTCATTAATTAATTAATCACATTGATTAATTAACTAAACAATTAAGTAATTAACTCTTAATTACTTACATAAGTAATTATCTCTAATTACTTCCTTTAATTAATTACTTAACAAATAATTAATTACATTATTAAATAATTCTTAATTCATTAATTAATTAATTAATCCATAATTAATTAACTTTAAAACACTTAAGTTAATCAATTCCATAATTGATAACATTAAGTGATCCCATTAATCACTCTCATTAATTACTACATTGAGTAACTTCCCTAATAATTAACATTCTAATTACATCCAAGATTTAACCATTGATTACTTCATTAAGTAATTACACTTAATTAATCCATAATTAAGTGATTATTTAGAATTAAATAAAACAATTAACTAATTATTTAAATTTAGTTAAACAACTAATTAATTAATTACTTATATTTCAAAATCCTTAATTAATTAAGAAAACAATAATCTTAATTAATCTCTTACGTATTAACAAATTATATTTATTAAGAATTCTTAAATTAATAACAAAGATAAATTAATCCTATTTATCTTCATAATTAAATTGTTTGAATTAATCAAATTTTAATAACTTAAAATCAAATTATTTTATTTGGTTTTCAAAATCAAATCAATAACCTCATTTGAAAATAAGAGATTTAGAAATAAATTTCAAAATTAAAAACACTTTAACACCTAATTTAATCTTATTTACTTTCCATAAAATTTGAAAACTTGGTTTTTAACATCACTTTTAAAATTTTTACTTAAAACTTTGATTCAATATTTAAATTCAAAACATTTCTTTTTCTTTTTCCAAATTAACCTTCAAAATTAAATAAAGTCATTTACCTCAAAAGAATCATTTTAAACAATGTAAATTTTGAAATAACTTTGGTTAATACTTTTGGAAGTTTGATTTATAATTTAATTCAAAACAACATGTTTTAACTTGTTTTTCGTTTATAAACTTGTCTTCAAAATAATGCTTACTTCCATTATTCAAACACAAGTTGAATTTGCACTTAACATTATTACAGGTCTAACTACTAATCACCTCCCAACCCAACTCGAGACAAACATCCTCCCCACTCGAGTTTGCCCCGAAGCAAAACCAAACAACCTCCACTTCGAGTCAACACAGATGACAACGCGAGGAATACTCGAAGAAACCTCGTCTTCTCCGATACTCACCTTCCCAACCCAACTGTGCACGAACACGGTGCACGTGTCCAACGTCCTCCGGCGCATTCTGATCGCCGCGACCATCCCCATCAGTCCCATGTATCCACGCGAGCATGAATTCGAAACTAGTTCGATCAACAATAACTCGAGTCGAATTCGAGCATCAATCTCGAACCACTGCAGCTGCCTCAAACCCAAAATCACCTACGGCCGATGCCTATGACGCCGTACCACCTTGCCGTCACCATCATAGAATCGCCACATCAAGTACTTCGTCCTCCCCAGAAGCGACCGCCTCCGGTCCAACTTCCACGACGTAAAGGCCATGATAAACAGCCGATACCCAAAACCAAATAAACCCTAGTTTTGTCAAATTCGATCAATATACTTATTTGAAAAATTATTTGGCATTTTTCCTATAATCTATGATATTCAAGCATGCTTCAACCAAAGAATCGAATCAAATTAATGTGTGGATCGACGGCAATCACCAAAAATTCCCAAACAATCAAACTAAAAATTCTCATGATTTATCAAACTAAAAATCATGAAACAACTATCAAAAATCATGATTTACAATCACTAATTCATTCATGCAATCTAAATCAACAAACAAGATTATTTATTTTTCATGTGTGACAGTATTTTACTGTAATTTTAAAATTCTGAGGAATCCCTTCAATTTAAAATCTTATAATTATTTTTAAATGATATACCATGTTGTTACAAACAACTTTCATTAACATACTATAGTCCAATTCATGATAACATCAAAGTTATTTAGATTTCGAAAGGATTGGACAGTTCTTATTAAACACAGTATTGGTTTATATCTTCTACAGGCAATTAAATATTTCTAATTCTACATGCAATCCAATTTGAAACGAATTTTCATATAACATCAATATAGATTTACACATGCATCATCATTAAATCATAAGTTATACTAAACTGTTTTTAAAGGATGATTTACTCACCTGATTTGACTTAAAGAGGCAGAGCAGTATTTCTTATTATCCTTCCAGGCTTGCTGTATGAAACTTAAATTCACGCATGCTAAAATTTGATGCTTTTAAAAACTACAGTAGACTCCCCTTTGAAATGCAAGTTTGGAATTGAAGATTTTGCTGAGTTGATCTTGAACTTTGAAATGCATGTTGTTGAAGTTGTAGTTGAACTTCATTTGAATGCAGATTTGAATATTGCTGCAGATTTGCTTTGTACAATGCAGATCTTTAAATTTGCTTTGTAGATTTCAATTTCCAGGTTGAAGCTTTACTTTAATTTGCATGTTGTAAATTGCAGGTTGATACTTTGACCTTGATTACAATTTGATGTTTTAAAAAGATGAACTTGCTGTTGAACACTTATTTGCATTTGTAGGTTATTCTTAAACTTGCAGGTTGAAGATGCATATTTGAATTTGCAGCCTTCCATTTTGTTGCAGGTTTAAGTAGATTTTGATTTTAAGTTTTCAGATTTGCCATTAAAACATGAAAGAATGAAGAAAGAAAGTTTTTGAGAAAACTGATTTTTCTTCTTAATACATTTATTAAAAATTACAATGAAAACATTGCCACTTGTTTTTAAATTGGACAAGTGTCTTAAACATATTTTAAAAGTTTACAAGTGTTAAGAAAAAGATTATTATGTTTATATACTTATCTTACTAAGTATTATGCTTTGTTAATTATGTAAATATGGATTTATATTAATCTATTTTAAACTATAGTATTTTATGTCAAAACAATCAACACATACACATTTGAATTTTAATAATCCTTTATTTAGCTTAAATGTAGATATAAACTTACACATTTTTTAAAAAAAAAAACAAACAACTATTTATATTTTGGAAACAAATCTTGAATAAATCTTTAAATTAACTTTTGAAAATATTCATTTTTAAAACAAAGCTTGTTTGAATCCTTTTTAAACAATCTTATCTAAATAACAATTATCCTGTATTTGAAAACAAATGAATTAATCTAAATTATCTTTTGAAAATCTTATTGAATTTAAAACAAAACTTTAAAATTGCAGTATTCATTCATACATAAATTATTGACAGATTAAATTAAATTTTCAAAACAATATCAAATTATAACATATACATACATATATATTACAATTTGAAAATCCAACCTTAAATTAAAACAAAGATATTATATTCACAATATATATCAAATGTATATATTTTAAATAGAGTAAAAATTTATTAGCTTTGACAAAAATAATTCTTATCAATTTTATTGCCATATTACAAATTTATTTACCTTTAAACAATTAAATTTAACCAACTTAAATTAAAATTACAAAGAAAATCATTAAACCCATTAAATTATTTACACAGATTATTAAATCGATATTGCCCAAAATTCCGGGTCGTTACAATCCTCCCCCCTTAAAAGAATTTCGTCCCCGAAATTTAAAAGCAAAGTTAATTTAATAACCCAGCAAAGATTTTAATTCAATTAGCAAAGCATTCCTAACAACCAGTAACTAACAATCAAAGCAATCAATCACACAAACAAACTTAACTAATTATTCTGACATAAATCAGAGTAAAATTCTAATACTATCCCGAGTTTCCCAAGTAAAAATCACCGGGAGACTCGCTCTACAAAGCTAAACTAACAAACAAACTATACCACCAAAATCCAGAGCTCCACTCTTCTCTAGATCCCTCAATCTGAAAAGAATATCAGATTTATTCTCAAATCCAGCTCAACATCCAACTCCAACTGAACTACAGATTCAACGACCAATAATGAATTATACACGTACTCCCTCAGAGATACGTGAAATAAAATGAACTCCAGCTATCCAAACTGGCAATTCAATCTCATAGACATCAAATCTTATCTTATCAGAACACAGATAAGAAATCTCAAATGCCAAAGCACTAACCAACAAATCTTACTCAATTTCTTCTCTCTTAACCAGAGAAATCTAACAGCACTGAAGTCTCCAACTTCGAATTCCAACACTCCTTATCTCATATCTTTATTTCTCGACAGATAATTCTGGACTGCTAATCTCTTCCTGATCAGCTCAACCTATGCTGATACTTCCAGAAACAGCTAGACCAAAACATACAAGCTTCAGGATCCTATCCAACGGAAAACTCTTCCAAAATCCGTCGAAATCCAGAACACAAACTCTACTACCCAAGCAAAGGCAAACAGAACTTATTTCCTTCCTTGTACAGCTGCTAGCTCGCTTCCGCTGTACAACTCTGATTCTGAAATAGAAGAGAATACTGTTGATGAACACAAATGCAAACTTATCCAATATATACCAGAAACTTTGTTCATCAAATCCATATAACCTTAGTGACTCATCTAACTTAGTCACACAACCTTACACAGAATCCAATTCAAAAGCTAGATCTAACCAAATCCAAATTCGAAAAATTGTTGAGCCGCTACACCAACTCTACTTCTCCAAGAGCCATCCTACAACCAGGCTAGCTACCAAAATCACCTCTGGAATCAAAACAATACAGAACTCAACTCCAGATGCAGACGAACTTCTGATTACCTCAGTAGCTCCTATTTCCTCATGAGAATCCTCAGTCTCAAACAAAGAATGCTCAAGAAAATTCCAAACCAATCACAAGTCACTTTTGCGATCCAACCTAATTCGGATTCCAAAGAAACTGTCCTCACTTTACCAATTAGAACAGCTTTAAGCTTTTCCAAACAAGGTTAATTCTTCAAGATAACTTCCACCAACTGCTCGGACTGCTACAAGAAGAACCACAAAGATCCCTGAACCATCCGAGAAACAATCAACTCTGCTGCTTCCAACTCTATCTCGGTGATATTGCAAGGCTAAAAGACCTTCTTGTCAGCACACCGAACACTTTCGAGTTGCACTGCTACCACCGCTATCAAAGACTCCAAATCCAAATGCTTCTCGAAAACCAAAACTATCTACAAACCACACAGTGGACCTCCGAGATGGCAGATAACCCCAAAAGAAATTCGGCTCCAAACCAAGCATCAACACCTCACTCTCCTTAAAATACGACAAATGAGACCATGTCGAAGCAAAGCAACTTATAGAACTTAGTCTCATATTCCATAACAGCCAACTTCCATATTGAAGATCCAGATAACTTCTATACAGACGAGTCTTCCCTGAGGTAGGTAAGACTGCTCCTCAACCACTTCTAAAACTACTTCAAGAGAAAACACCTTCAGAAAATATCCAAGGATACTGCATCTCATCACGCAGTTACCAAGATATTATCACTTACTTCTGCACTACCAACAAATCCAAACTCAAGAAAAATTCGCTTGCCCGAGCGAAATCCAAACTTAATCTTCAAAGATAAACTCCGAATCTTTAAAAGATTTCCTTCGGATATCAAAGAAATCCTTACTCCAAACAACAAATCTCACTCGAGACGGTATTAGATCTACAGTCTCGACAAAAACTTCCAACCTCAAACATATGGACCTCTTCCATCAGTGGTAATCGTGTTACACACACACACACACCACTACTCCACTATCTACCTTTATAACTTATGTTGGAAAATCCGAACAGATAACCCAACCGATTAGGTAGATATAAATATATATATATATAGTTAGATATACAAACTACAAATACGGTCTCTCAAGAAAGACACCATTACAGAGCCTAGGTATTCACTCAACCTGGCTCTGATACCAAGTGAAACGACCCGACTTCCTACCTCCAGGAAATCGCATCATTTTGAAGAAAGAAAGGGATAGAAGAAGAAAAGAAAGAGAAAGAAGAAAGACAACAACATCAGAGAACTCACAGCGGAACGAATAAAATATAATAATTAACATAAAATATTACATAGTATCAGATTACATCAGAGTTACACAACTATACAACACATATTAGACAGTTATAAACATCTGTCTAATTCATACAACTCAAGTACAACAGAAGAAACAGATACCAAACACAGCGGAACCATAACATATCTACACGTCGAAGCCTCCTGCTCCATTACTCCTCCAGAATTCGTCAAGCTAACCTGAATCACTTGACTACTCATACGTAATATGAGTACCCAAGAGTTTAATAAAACAGAAAATAAACACTCGGGTCAGACAGGGGTCTGGTGTGAGTAAACGGTTTTAAAATTGCTTAACTTTAGAAAACCTTTGGAAGAAAAAGTATCACGTAAGACTTCCCACACATAAACATGGAAAAGTTTTTACCTTACGCTAACCAAAACATTTGATAGGAAATCCAGTGATATTATAATAGTGTCTAGGGTTTTCAAAATAAATTACAGAAATAGCTGGAATGCTTGCATCTCACGTTCCAACATAGTTGGGCACAATCAAAACCGTACAGGCACTTATTGGATTTTGGATTCCATCAATGGCAGGGCTACTGGGGTACCGCCCGTCACAGTACGTGGCCTAGATCACCGTACCGAGGAGCCACCCTAACTCCCCTGCAACACAAGGCCGGACCCATCCCTTACTGGATAGTTCCGAACAAGACAACCCCGGCGGTTGTCCGGATCAACCGCCCCACACAGCCGAATAAAAAGGGACTTCTAGACAGGGGTAAATCTTGCTCTCCAGTGGGAGCTACCCACGAAGCCTTGCTGCACCTCCCCTGTTTTAGCCATTCCCGGTTGATGAGGCTTGAGGCTGCGATTACCTTTAGAACACATCTCTTAGAATGCTCATCGTCCGCCTGACGATGTGCTGAAAGCATTCAATCCATACAAGTTCGTTCCGGGTTCGAACGAAACCGAAGGCACTATCTCGTTGCACTCATTTTGGAATCACCCTCAGAGTCAACGACCATAGCCCTTGCACTCTAATTCTCCATCTCGAATCTATAAGTACTATTCCGTCAAACTCATTACGGAATCACCCACAGAGTTATACTGACGTATAGCCCTTACACCTCGAGTCTTCACTTGCTCCACTTGGATTAACGACCTAACGTTTAATTGGAATCGATGTGGTTTTTGGATTCCAAATATGGAAACCCGATCCCGGTCTCACCGAAACCAAACGCCATTTTAATGTCCAAGTTGTACTTAAGGGATTTAAACAGTTTAAAACTTATATACAGGATGATATATAACAGGTAGATGAATAACATTATCACAATAGATAATTCATATCAACATTCATCTCACAAAGCAACATTCACAACATAGATATCCAAATCATCCAATATCAACCAAACACTCAATATCAACCATTCAATATCATTCAACATCCAATATCAATCACTCGATATCAACCATTCAATATTAATCAATCACCCATAACAGAATTGATTAACTCTTAATCAATTCAATTAATCTCTAATTAAATTAGTTACTATCCTTTAAACCTTGGATTATTCTATCACCTGCTTCATTGATTTATTACAAATCAAATTCATTAATCATTCCTTAATGATCTTCTTTAATTAATCTTCCTTGATTAATTATCTCTTAATTACCTTCAAGTAATTATCCTTAACCATATTCAGTAATTATCCTTTAATTACTATCATTAATTACAATAATTAATGATCCTTCATTAATTAATTAACTATAATTAATTACACTAATCCTTAATTAATTACAATTAATTAATCATATTAAAATTAATTACTTAAATTAATTACTTCATTAATTATATTAATTAATCATCTTTATTAATTAATAATCCTTTAATTAATTAAATAATTAACTTGTAATTAATTATCTCATTAACCATAAACAGTAATTAACAATTTGTAATTACTTATCTTAATTAATTAACTTCTTAATTAATTAACTTCTAATTTAATTATATTAATCCTTGATTAATTAATCCAATTAATAAATCTTAATTACTTCATTAAGTAATTATTAATCAATAATTAATCCTTAATTAATTACTTTAATAATTAATTACATTTTTAATTAATTACACTTAGTAATTAAGTTAAATTCATTAATTAATTAATCACATTGATTAATTAACTAAACAATTAAGTAATTAACTCTTAATTACTTACATAAGTAATTATCTCTAATTACTTCCTTTAATTAATTACTTAACAAATAATTAATTACATTATTAAATAATTCTTAATTCATTAATTAATTAATTAATCCATAATTAATTAACTTTAAAACACTTAAGTTAATCAATTCCATAATTGATAACATTAAGTGATCCCATTAATCACTCTCATTAATTACTACATTGAGTAACTTCCCTAATAATTAACATTCTAATTACATCCAAGATTTAACCATTGATTACTTCATTAAGTAATTACACTTAATTAATCCATAATTAAGTGATTATTTAGAATTAAATAAAACAATTAACTAATTATTTAAATTTAGTTAAACAACTAATTAATTAATTACTTATATTTCAAAATCCTTAATTAATTAAGAAAACAATAATCTTAATTAATCTCTTACGTATTAACAAATTATATTTATTAAGAATTCTTAAATTAATAACAAAGATAAATTAATCCTATTTATCTTCATAATTAAATTGTCTGAATTAATCAAATTTTAATAACTTAAAATCAAATTATTTTATTTGGTTTTCAAAATCAAATCAATAACCTCATTTGAAAATAAGAGATTTAGAAATAAATTTCAAAATTAAAAACACTTTAACACCTAATTTAATCTTATTTACTTTCCATAAAATTTGAAAACTTGGTTTTTAACATCACTTTTAAAATTTTTACTTAAAACTTTGATTCAATATTTAAATTCAAAACATTTCTTTTTCTTTTTCCAAATTAACCTTCAAAATTAAATAAAGTCATTTACCTCAAAAGAATCATTTTAAACAATGTAAATTTTGAAATAACTTTGGTTAATACTTTTGGAAGTTTGATTTATAATTTAATTCAAAACAACATGTTTTAACTTGTTTTTCTTTTATAAACTTGTCTTCAAAATAATGCTTACTTCCATTATTCAAACACAAGTTGAATTTGCACTTAACATTATTACAGGTCTAACTACTAATCACCTCCCAACCCAACTCGAGACAAACATCCTCCCCACTCGAGTTTGCCCCGAAGCAAAACCAAACAACCTCCACTTCGAGTCAACACAGATGACAACGCGAGGAATACTCGAAGAAACCTCGTCTTCTCCGATACTCACCTTCCCAACCCAACTGTGCACGAACACGGTGCACGTGTCCAACGTCCTCCGGCGCATTCTGATCGCCACGACCATCCCCATCAGTCCCATGTATCCACGCGAGCATGAATTCGAAACTAGTTCGATCAACAATAACTCGAGTCGAATTCGAGCATCAAGCTCGAACCACTGCAGCTGCCTCAAACCCAAAATCACCTACGGCCGATGCCTATGACGCCGTACCACCTTGCCGTCACCATCATAGAATCGCCACATCAAGTACTTCGTCCTCCCCAGAAGCGACCGCCTCCGGTCCAACTTCCACGACGTAAAGGCCATGATAAACAACCGATACCCAAAACCAAATAAACCCTAGTTTTGTCAAATTCGATCAATATACTTATTTGAAAAATTATTTGGCATTTTTCCTATAATCTATGATATTCAAGCATGCTTCAACCAAAGAATCGAATCAAATTAATGTGTGGATCGACGGCAATCACCAAAAATTCCCAAACAATCAAACTAAAAATTCTCATGATTTATCAAACTAAAAATCATGAAACAACTATCAAAAATCATGATTTACAATCACTAATTCATTCATGCAATCTAAATCAACAAACAAGATTATTTATTTTTCATGTGTGACAGTATTTTACTGTAATTTTAAAATTCTGAGGAATCCCTTCAATTTAAAATCTTATAATTATTTTTAAATGATATACCATGTTGTTTCAAACAACTTTCATTAACATACTATAGTCCAATTCATGATAACATCAAAGTTATTTAGATTTCGAAAGGATTGGACAGTTCTTATTAAACACAGTATTGGTTTATATCTTCTACAGGCAATTAAATATTTCTAATTCTACATGCAATCCAATTTGAAACGAATTTTCATATAACATCAATATAGATTTACACATGCATCATCATTAAATCATAAGTTATACTAAACTGTTTTTAAAGGATGATTTACTCACCTGATTTGACTTAAAGAGGCAGAGCAGTATTTCTTATTATCCTTCCAGGCTTGCTGTATGAAACTTAAATTCACGCATGCTAAAATTTGATGCTTTTAAAAACTACAGTAGACTCCCCTTTGAAATGCAAGTTTGGAATTGAAGATTTTGCTGAGTTGATCTTGAACTTTGAAATGCATGTTGTTGAAGTTGTAGTTGAACTTCATTTGAATGCAGATTTGAATATTGCTGCAGATTTGCTTTGTACAATGCAGATCTTTAAATTTGCTTTGTAGATTTCAATTTCCAGGTTGAAGCTTTACTTTAATTTGCATGTTGTAAATTGCAGGTTGATACTTTGATCTTGATTACAATTTGATGTTTTAAAAAGATGAACTTGCTGTTGAACACTTATTTGCATTTGTAGGTTATTCTTAAACTTGCAGGTTGAAGATGCATATTTGAATTTGCAGCCTTCCATTTTGTTGCAGGTTTAAGTAGATTTTGATTTTAAGTTTTCAGATTTGCCATTAAAACATGAAAGAATGAAGAAAGAAAGTTTTTGAGAAAACTGATTTTTCTTCTTAATACATTTATTAAAAATTACAATGAAAACATTGCCACTTGTTTTTAAATTGGACAAGTGTCTTAAACATATTTTAAAAGTTTACAAGTGTTAAGAAAAAGATTATTATGTTTATATACTTATCTTACTAAGTATTATGCTTTGTTAATTATGTAAATATGGATTTATATTAATCTATTTTAAACTATAGTATTTTATGTCAAAACAATCAACACATACACATTTGAATTTTAATAATCCTTTATTTAGCTTAAATGTAGATATAAACTTACACATTTTTAAAAAAAAAAAAACAAACAACTATTTATATTTTGGAAACAAATCTTGAATAAATCTTTAAATTAACTTTTGAAAATATTCATTTTTAAAACAAAGCTTGTTTGAATCCTTTTTAAACAATCTTATCTAAATAACAATTATCCTGTATTTGAAAACAAATGAATTAATCTAAATTATCTTTTGAAAATCTTATTGAATTTAAAACAAAACTTTAAAATTGCAGTATTCATTCATACATAAATTATTGACAGATTAAATTAAATTTTCAAAACAATATCAAATTATAACATATACATACATATATATTACAATTTGAAAATCCAACCTTAAATTAAAACAAAGATATTATATTCACAATATATATCAAATGTATATATTTTAAATAGAGTAAAAATTTATTAGCTTTGACAAAAATAATTCTTATCAATTTTATTGCCATATTACAAATTTATTAACCTTTAAACAATTAAATTTAACCAACTTAAATTAAAATTACAAAGAAAATCATTAAACCCATTAAATTATTTACACAGATTATTAAATCGATATTGCCCAAAATTCCGGGTCGTTACAATACTATGGGAACTTGGCATTGTAATTGATCATGATTTATATCATATCTTCTTGGTTCTCCCACATCTAGGAGTACCATTTGAGTAGCGTTTTGCACGTTGGCATTTTCATCCAATTTGTCTTCCTTAAATTATTTGTCATCTTCAAAGCCGAAGAGAGTCATCATTATATCCTTCCGTGGAGTTTTCACCACTAAGTTCGGGTTTGTAGCCAATTGTTTTGTAGTAGGTGGGATGTTAACGTTTTCTTTTGTCATGATTCTTGGAGCTTCACCCATTGATTCCTTTCGATTATATCCCCGTCGAACGACCCAAACGACATATACAAAAATCATCACTACTAGAGCTAAAATTATGGATCGTTGACGATCTACAGTTTTTAATGACCCATAGCTTTTGGCGATCCATAGTATGGATCGCTGGCGATCGATAATTTTTTGGGGATTCATAGCTTCTGGCGATCCATAGTTTCCGGCAGCCCATAGCTTTTGGCGATCCATAGTATGGATCGTGGGGAATCCATGTACTTAACTGATTTCAGTACTTTTTTTCGAGGGTGCCTATTGGAGCATGATGCAAGAGAGTTGATTGACCCACGAGCGAACATCATGGATGGCTACCGATCCACAGGAGACGGTCCGCTAGCGACTCATCACCTTAGCTTGTGTTTGCTTGCTTTTTTTCCGATTCTTCTTGGTTAGTACTTCTGTTCCTAACAACAAACATTCTAAGCAAAGATTAAGGATCTAATTTTTAGACCTATGGGATCCAACATAGATAGCTAGATCTGAACCCTGAGTTGGAGTTCTCAGTGAAAGCACCAAAATGTTAACACAAAAAGTGGATTAACACCCTAGTTTGAGTGTGAAAGCACTATCCTTGTTTTGTGCAGAGCAACAATATAGATAGTATGTATAGAAAAGAATAGTAAAAGAAATAAGAAAAGAGATTTTTATGGTGGTTCGGCTGTTAATGAAGCATATGTCCACTTTATAGTTTTATTATCGACTGACTACTGTTACAAGTAGTGTTTGGTTACATGGCTTTTGGTTATCTTTGGCTAAATTGAATCTCCAGAGTTGAAATCAACTAGAAAATCACAATGATCCCTTTGGAGATTGCTGTGAGTGAGGTGGAGAGTGAAGAAAGTTTCTAGCAAAGCTTCAGCCACCGGTCTGGAGAAGATCCCGTTTATGTTGTAGGTATGATGGTATTTATAGAGATCGGAGGACTTTAGGGCCAAGCCACTTCATCAACTTTTCGCAGATGGATTCATAACGACCTAGGAGGCTTTTACTCGTGATTCGAGCCAAAATAATGGGTCGCTAGCGACCCATAGGGTTTGCTCATATCACGAGATAAGGAGTAGGCTCCTTGGCCATTGCATTACATGGTTGGCTTATTGATGACTCATGGAGAAGCATGGGTCGGCAACCATAGTGTATGGGTCGCATAGGTCGGCAATAGACGGATCTTTTTTAAACTTCGTCTAAAGTTATTATTAAGGGTTGGGTTATATTTTCAGACATTGGGTTTGGTTCATACGGACTCATCATGGCCAGAATGCTTGTTTTTTGCATTTTGGTAGGACCGAACGCTAATGACGTCAGCCTATAGAATGATAGAAAATTAGAGAAAGTCTTAGTATGGGGCATGGAGTAGGCACGCCAACGGATATTTTTCGGATGCTGATAGTGTATATATGTATTGCATTTGAAATTATTTTCGGATATCGGTATCGAACATCCGCATTAGTGGATATGGACGGATATCGGATAATTATCCTATTCGTTGACGACCAATAAATCACAAAACATGAATGAAAAATTTTAGCTTAACATAAATATTTTTCACTCTCATTGATTATAAAGTGTTAAAAATAAACAAATGTGAATAAATATTTTTGAGCAGTTGATGTGCATTTAATGCATATAATATAAACTTATAGCTTTATAAAGCAATAAATATATATATTTCAATGTACCAAAATACACATAATTTAAACTAAAATTTGAAGAAGAAAAACAGAACTGATAATTGTCGGATGCATATATATTCGTTTCCACATCTGCATCTGTTTTTCTGTATGTTGGGTATTTATCCGCTTATCAAATACGGATGCGGACGGATTTTGGATTTTTCGAGCATTCACTGACGGCTCTAGCATGGAAGAGCCAACCTGTGCGAGGTGGTTGCGGCTGATTGGACTGTAGCCTAAAATTTAGGTGATCCAGGGTAAAATTGCATCATAGTACGATAGGAAAATCTTTGAAAAGTGGGAATTAGTGGGCTGGAATTCGGTCACGGCAAGAAGAGGAGAAAATTGAATTAGAATGTTAGCAGGCTGAGCAGTAATTAGTGGGCCAGAATGCTTTTATTTTTAACTGGAAGCCGAAGTTATAGGCATATTAAGTGGGTGTAGCTGTTTGTTGGGTTGGGCTTGAGCAAGTTATAACGGTTGTTGGAATCTTGTGATGCTGGGTTTAGTTGCAAAGTGGGCTGATGGGTTAGGTAGATGATGGGCCCGCTAGAAGGAGGTGGACAGATATGATTTGCAGAAGTGGGCTGGCCTGATATCTGTGTTTTGCTAGGAGGCTTTGATGTGGATCAAAGGGGACAAAAACAGAATGCAGGCCCACTAGATAGCAGACAATATTTAACGACGTATGCAAAATTTATATCTGCATCGGGTATATTGTCAATAATACAAATGCGTAGCTCATATTTCTTGTTTACAAGCTGCACAACAATTTGCAGTTGAAACCAACTTTCTTTTTTAAGTGTACCTATTTTGAAACGTTATATAACTTCCCCTCCGAAGTTTATTCTACTTTAACGTCTCTATTTTTTCGTTTATTCTCTCTCCATTAAAATCAATTTTAAAATTTCTATCGAAATCGTCAAAATCAAGAGCGACGTCGTAGAATCATACAAACGGGACCAACTTCGCGGAATCATCTTCATAGTCAATCAACATCGACATCGCGGAATCATACAAAAAAGATCATGTTCGATCTGATTAATTAAATTGTCAATATCATGTTCATCTAATTATGCACGAGGATCTTTCTTCGTTTTTATATTTTATTTAACAAATTGATTCTGCTTAAATAGTTGTTTCAATGTTTGTTAATTTTATTTCTATATTTTGTTATTGATTATTTTTTGGTAACATCATGCAGAATTGAATCATGTAATCTTTTTTCTTTGATGGTGTCATCTCTATTTGACTACAGTTGTGCAAACAAGTATTCTGAATTGAATATAGCATCTTGATGAATTATCGTAAGTTTGTTGTTCATTGTTGTGAAAACAAATAATTCTGATTTGATGGTTGTACTTTTATTGTTCATTGTTGTAATTTGTATATGACATCTCACTGAGTTGAATTCTAGAAAAGGATAGAATGTTAAGTGTTTATTTGAGCGATGTGTCATGCAATTTTGTATTTGCCATTCAAATATATACCAGGCAAATATTTGCCTCATATTTACTCAAATATCAAATATTTCGGTTTTTTTTTCTTTTTTATTCTATTCTTTTAATATTTGTAATTGTATTTGTGCAGGTCTTTTGTTGTTGATATTCTAGTGGGCGTCGATATTTATAGCAGGAGGCTTGGTGTGGGTGATTCTGTGTTAAGGTTGAGGGAAGATATATGTGAACATTGGTTTGAATTAACACCCAGTTCTTTTGAATTGGTTTATGAAAGAGAGGATAGGAAAAGAGAAATTGAAAATAATTCTAGTTTGTATGATATATTGTTGCATGTTGGTCATAGTCGTGAATATAATCTACTTGTTTCTGTTATATCAAAGAATTTATCTGTATATGTAAAAGGTCTGATAGCAGTTCGGTTGATGTTAGTTTTTTGTCAGTTGCTAATTCTTTTATTGAAGGTTGTTTATGTGATTCTTGCATGGTTGTTTGTTCATTCGTTTTTAGTTCTTTTCTGAGCATACCAGTGTTTATTGGAATAGGTCAAAATTTTCCTAGTGGTGTTGAAGAGTTCTGATTGTATCTTATGATATATTGTATTGATAATGGATACAAAGTAAATGTCGTTAAGAATGATGGGGATTGTGTTACAGTTATTCATTCACTTGAAAGTTGCACATTATGTTTACAAGTTGCACAACAATTTGAAGTTGAAACCAACTTTTTTTTAAGTGTACCTATTTTGAAACGTTATATAACTTTCCCCCTCCAAAGTTTATTCTACTTTAACGTCCCTATTTTTTCTTTTATTCTTTCTCCATTCGATTTTAAATTTCTATCGAAATTGTCAAAATCAAGATCGACATCGTAGAATCATACAAACGGAACCAACTTTGTGGAATCGTCTTCATAGTAATCAACATCGACATCGCGGAATCATATATACAAAAAAGATCGTGTTCAATCCGATTAATTAAATTGTCAATATCATCATCATCCAATTATGTACGAGGATCTTTCTTCGTTTTTATATTTTATTTACCAAATTGATTCTGCTTAAATAGTAGTTTTAATGTTTGTTATTTTTATTTCTATATTTGGTTATTAATTATTTTTTGGTAACATCATGCTGAATTGAGTCATGTAATCTTTCTTCTTTGATGGTGTCATCTCTATTTGACTACATTTGTGCAAACAAGTATTTCTGAATTGAATATAGCATCTCGTCAATTATCGTAAATTAGTTGTTCATTGTTGTGCAAATAAGTAATTCTGATTTGATGGTTGTAGTTTTATTGTTCATTGTTGTAATTTGTATATGACATCTCACTAAGTTGAATTCTAGAAAAGGATAGAATGTTAAGTGTTTATTTTAGCGACCTATCATGCAATTTTGTATTTGCCAGTCAAATATATATCATACAAATATTTGTCTCAATATACTCGAATGTCAATTATTTCAGTTTTGTTTTCTTTTTTATTCTATTCTTTTAATATATTGTAATTGTATTTGTGCAGGTCTTTTGTTGTTGATATTCTAGTGGGCGTCAATATTTAGAGCAGGAGGCTTGGTTTGGGTGATTCTGTGTTAAGGTTGAGAGAAGATATATGTGAACATTGGTTTCAATTAACACCTAGTTCTTTTGAATTGGTTTATGAAAGCGATGATAGGAAAAGAGTAATTGAAACTAATTCTAATTTGCATGATGTATTTTTGCATGTTTGTCATAGTCGTGAATGTAATCTACTTGTTTCTGTTATATCAAAGAATTTACCCGCATATGTAAAAGGTCTGACAACAGTTCGGTTGATGTTAGTTTTTTGTCGGTTCCTAGTTCTTTTATTGAAGGTGGTTTATGTGATTCTTATATGGTTGTTTCTTCATTCGTTTTTAGTTCTTTTTTGAACAGTTGTTAAAAAATGATTCTAGCATACCAGTGTTTATTGGAGTAGGTCAAAAATTTCCTAGTGGTACTGTTGAAGAGTTCTGATTGTATCTTATGATATATTGTAAATACAAAGTAAATGTTGTTAAGCATGATAGGGATTATGTTACAGTTATTCATTCGCTTGAAAGTTGCACATTTCGTATTCATGCTTCTCGTAAGTTCAATCCTCCAGGTTTTTTTGTTATTAAAACTATGCAACATATTCAGCTAGCATTGTTGATGTTAACCATCCACATGTTCCTAGCAAGAAGTTGGTTGTTGACTTTATTCGATCGAACCCTTCAATGAAGATGAAAGACATTGTTCATTTATTTAAGACTGGGTACAATATTATTTTGAGTTGTTACCACGCGTACACTGGTAAGAGATTAGCTGTTGAAGAAATCCATGAGAATAATTTGCTTCCTACCATCATTTGAAGTCTTTCTGTGAAGATGTTTTTGTTTGCAATCCTAGAAGTGTTGTTGAACTTCAAGGTCATCCTACTAGTCTTGAATTTGAGAGGGTTTTTTATTGGGTATGATACATGCAAATAAGGGTTTGGCTATTGTCGTTCTTCGATATTTCTTGATAGGACTTTCATGTAAGGTAGAGGACAATATTGTATTATGTCGGCTACTGCTAAGAATGGTAATTAAGGTATGATATAGCCTTGAAAAACTTTTTTTTTACTCTTTTAACATGTTTTGATCTTTGAAAATTTGAGCATGTATTTTCCAGGCAAATAATTGCCCAAACAAATATTCGATATCTCTATGCTGTTATAATTTTAATATGTCATTAAGATGATTTTTTTTATGAATACGACATATCAATTTTTGTTTATATTAGGGTTTTTTTCCACTAACTGTTGGTATTATATCTGGTGAAGATGAACTTAATCAGCATTGGTTTTTGACAAAGCTTAGTCAAATGTTAGATGATGATGATCATGTTTTCACCTTTGTATCTGATCACCATCCCCGTCTTTTGCTTTCTGTTCCTCAAGTTTTTCCAAGTTCAGCTCACGGTTATTGTTACTATCGTTTAAAAAATAATTTAAAGAGTTTTTTTAACAAAGATGTGTCCTCAAGGAAAAATGAAATAGATCATTTCTTTGTTTTTTAAAGTTGCCCATGCTGCTACATTAGATGTATTTAATCATGTTGTGTCTAAGTTTAGGGCTACGGTAGCAAGTTTTTTGAATGATTTGTCTTTTGAAAAGTTTGCTAATATTTTTTTCATTGGCAATCGTTATGGGGAAATGAGTTCTAACTTTGCTGAAAGTTTTAATCATTGGATTTTGAAGGAAAAACATATATCTATCGCTGGATGTTTGGATATAATTTGTTTGAAGCTTATGAAACTTATGTCGGATCGACATGAAATAGGTAAAACTTGAAATAGTTATTTGTTCCATGTTATAGAAAAACATATAAGCGATTTATATCTTTAGGGTGCTCGATAGAAAGTTACTAGATCTAATGTTGATGCTTACGAGGTTCAACCTACTCAAACTTATCATGTAGATTTGAGTGTTCGACGATGTAGTTGTAACTTGTGGCGCATTGAGGTGTTTCCATATGCTCATGCTATTAGAAGTATACTTGATTTTGATTTGGATGTTTATTGTTATATTAAGGACAATTTCAAAGTATCATTTTTCTGAGCATCTTATTCTTATCTGATTCATCCATAGTTAATTTTCGAATGGAATATGTTTTACCGAAAGATGTTGAAGTCCTTAAGAGAAGACATGGTGCAGGAAGGCCTCCATTTTCAGGCCGGATTAAGTTGGCTAGTGAGGTGAATAAGTCTAATCTCTACAGTTTATGTAAGAAATTAGGACATAACAAAAGGTCTTATTTGTTAAGAAATCAAATGTAATTTTAATATATTTATGTTTTGAAGATTATTAATGTACTATCGTATTCTATTTGATTGAATTATGTATGTATTCTTTTCTGTCTTGTTAATTTATTTACTTTTGTCTTTTCGATTATAAGTTATTCTGTTTGTTTGTGGGAAATGAGTAGTATTTAGATTTTAATGCACTACTAATTATGGTATGCTAATTTATTTTTATTTGGTTAAATGCAGATTTTTAGTGTTAGTATATTATTTCGAAGGTAAAGTTTACATATTAGGTTTTATTAAAATCAACCAATTTAAATTCTAGCATTTTGACAGTGTTTTAAATTGGATATATTTTACTCAAACCTATTCTATGTATCATATTATATAGAAATAGAGTGTTAGGAAATTTAAGGAAAAAAATACACTTAACCCTATAAAAATATATATGATGCTTCATAATAAATTTCCACTATAAGATAACCGTCTCTTATTGTATTCTTTTCATTTACGCACTTCTTAGTTCTTACTGTTATTCCTACATTATTATCTAATTGGGCTTCTCTTTCTCATCTCAACCGTTACTACAAGAGAGAGAAAAATCTTGTTTCTCCAGGTTTTTCAATCTTGACTATATTACCTCTCCTCTCACAATTTGTCTCTCTTCCATCTTTACTTTCGTATAAAAATATTCAATTCTCAATCGGAAATGAATTAGAGAATCTTTTCAGATAATTTATTTATTGATCTCATGATAAACACAGCAATAATTTGATTTGATTCATCAATAGCTATTCAATTTTGTATATCCCTTTCTTTTTTTAGTCTTGTTATGCATGGCTGTTTTTCTATTTGTTGCTTTTAGCATTAGGATTCTTAAGGAAAAATTATTTAAAAGTTGCCAAAAAAGTTTGATTATTGGATCGAAACCTCGATTTAAAGATCATATCTTAATTTTATTATGGGCTTTTCTCTTATTTCGAGGTTTGATTTTTTTTTTTGCTTCCTAAATTTATGATTTCATATATTTGATTTGAGTTTTGTGTCCAAATTTTTGTTTTCCTCTAAGATTTGATAAAACCACAGATTATTCTCCTTGCAAAATTCTTATCTCTAGGTACCTACTATGTGCACTTATTATTCTTGTATACAATATAACCAAAGTTCTCTTTCTCTTCTCAACAACTTCAATACTTGAAAATGAATCATATTTCTTTAGTTTTTCCATCTTCAATGTCTCCTATCTCCTCTCATAATTTGTTTATCTTATAAAAACCAATTAGATATACTATCCAAATAATTTATTTATTGATCTTATAACTTTTGTTTAACATGATAATTATTTGATTGAATTTGTTGATAGTTCCACAACATTATATTAACCTTAATGTTTTTACTTAAGTTTTGCGATGCTTTTTTTTTATTTTTTTATTTTACTGTTAGGAAACATATGGAAAAATTATCGAAAAGCCACAGAAAAACTTGAGCTCGATTTAAAGGTTAGACCTTGTTTTGTTATACCTCTTTTCCTTTAATTTGAGATTTAATTTGTTGGTTTTCCTAATATATGGTTTAATATCGTCGATTTGAATTTTTTGTCAGTCTAGATTTTTTTTATTCTAATATTTGTCTTGATTTCTTCATTTATTTTGTAGGAATTTATTTAATTCATTAATGTACAAGCATTGATGAACCTTTTGTTATCCCATAAAACCTATTATAGGTAAATTCAAAATATTTTTTATTCTCGTGTTTTATATCAAATCTATTGTATTATATATATAAAGATAGTATATTAGACATGTTATATTCTTATCTACTATTCACTTCCATTTAAAATACTCTTTCTCATCAATTTAAGAGGAGAAATTCATTCAACCCATAAAATTAAATTTGTTAATTCAAGACCAAATCTATTTCCTTGATTTAAGAAGCAATTTACCTTTAGCTCCTGCATAGTCTTCACTGTCTCACAAATCAACAAGATTAAATTGTCAATTAATGGTACATCTATCAAATATGTAGTAGATAGAATCACAATAACTCCTTTGTACATATTTTATTTATTTTGATAAATTGGTCATATTTTATCTTTAGAAATAAATGTTTGTTCCTCCCTAATTTCTTTTCTTTTCTCTTAAATCGGTATTGCATTTTTTTGCATTTTTCTTCTTCAATTTGTATGATTTGGAAAGGTAGTCCAACATGTCTCTTTTCCTCATCAATTAAACCGATTGTATTATATCTTTCTCTAATTCTAGTTCTAATGAATACATATTATTCATACCTAAATTAAGATGGTGTTTAATCCCCACGGTTAATTTAGTAGTATTCCAAAGGTATGAGGTTATGTCATTTTAAAGAATAGTTTACATATTATGTAATAGATGTAATCTCAATAGTTCTTCTATTCGTTTCATCATTATTTTTCCATAAGAAATTTATGTTTACTCTCTCTCCCATTATGAATACCCTTTTATTTCAATTTACAAGGAACAGTTTATTCAGTCCCATAAAATAGAATATGCTTATTCAGAGATAAATCTTTTTTGTTTAAGAAACATTTTTACTTTTAACCCTGTGGAAAATCATCATTGTCTCAAAAATCGTAACAATATTAACTTGGCAATTAATAGTTTCTCATATCAAATATGTAATATATGGAACATGAAAATATTCTCAATGACAAATTTAAAGGCATTTTTATAATCTAGGACAGTCCAATAATTTGTTTCCCTAAAGATAGCAACATTCAAATTTGCATTCAAGCATTAATGACTGCACGTTTTTTCTTCTTCTTCTTTGAATCGTTCTTCTTGTTCTTCTTAAAATTTGCACGTTGAAAATTTAATTCTCTTCTTCATCATTCTCTATTATCGTGCGTGAATTTGTCCCTATTTTGATTTTGACACTCGTTTCTAACTTTGGCTTTATTATTCCAGATTTAGGTTTGATTATTTGACTCTATTTTTACAGTTTCTTCAGCCAGAGTTTGATTTAGGTTATTTCTACTTTTTTGTATTTAAACATGAAATTCAGCTTTGTTGTTGTGTTTAGTTCTTTGATATCCTATGGCAAATTTAGGAAGTAGCAGTGGGTATCTTCAGATTTCTTCTTTTTTATCCAACATTGTTTTCTTATGTGTTTTAAAATTATTGTTGTTTATTTTTTTTGGTAATGTATATTTCACAATCAACTTAGTTTGAAAGAAAATATATTGTTATTAAACTATAGTACCTTTGTGTGTTGAATTTGTATTAGTGTTAGTATCATTTTAGGTTTTGTTAGTATCATTTTTCATAATAATGCAGTCTAGAATTGTTTAAATGTTTTGTCTATTTGCGTATATAATAAAAATGAAGTTCTTACAGTGTAAGTATGATGATATGCATCGAACATTCAATGAATTAGTAGTATCAAACATTCAATGAAGTCTATTTGAGTATCTGTTTCACAATCATTTTGAGGATCGGGTTTTAGCTATCGGTTTTTATGTAATAGATATCATTTTGAATATTTCTTTTTTATTTATTTGTTTCTGTTTTTATGTATAAAGAAAACTATTGTAGTAGAATAAAATTGACATTCTGATGTAAACTTTCTTATTGATGTTTTTTGTGCAGTGGTGACAATAGCCTTCTTGTTGTGTTTGTATTTGATGATAATACTTTCAGCTCTCGCTTGTCCGTTGATTGTTCTTTTTATGATTTGAAGAATGGAATTTGTCGTTAATGGTCTTAAAGTTACTCCTTTGTTCATTGAGATTTCTTACGTGTTTGAGAATAAAGTTATCGTGGTTGATACCAATTCCGATCTTCAAAGTATTTCTAACCTTGTTGGTGTTTTTAGAGGAGCTGATGATTTTAGAGAACTATTGATAGCATACTAAATTTAAAAGGGATATAAATTTGTGTTTTTGAGGAAATGTTCTATGAAAATTGTTGTTGCTTGATCTTCGTCTAATGATGATTGTCTTTTTCAAGTGCACAGTTCTTGTTATTCTAAACAGCTTAATTGATTAGACGTCTGGTTAGTGATCATTCTTATAGGGCTGGTCTTACAAATGTGAATAATCCATATCTTTCTAGTGTGTTTATTAAATCGTTGATCACAATGAGATTCTAGATTTTTCAAGCAAGAAACCTAAAGATATAATAGACGATTTTAGAAGAGAATACCTTCATTTGTTTTACTCTTTTACTTATCCCCAAAAACAACTTGTTTTGGTGGAATTACATGGTAATGACGTTATGTCATACAATTATTTGAGTTGGTATTTAGAAGAGTTGAAGAAGTATAATCCTGGTAGTTATGTAGATATGAATGTTAATTCTTGCAGTAATCAATTAGAGATGGTGTTTATTGGTTTTGGTGCTTGTTTACTTGGTTTCAAGCATTGGGAGCTATGATATTTTTAGATGCTACCCATTTAAGGTACGTCCAAGTGTTTTGCTAGGTGCTACTAGAAAAAATGGTAATCAATGTATGTTTTTATTTTATTTTAATGTTGTTTTATTATTATTTTTATTTTTTAATAATTATACAAAAGGTTTAGTTCTAGACTTTTGCTACTTTTTAGTATTAGAATGTTGTAGAAAGTATTAGAATATGAGAATAGTTACATTGTGTGGTATCGAAAAGGATCAAAATTAGACATTAGGATTTGAAAAAAGTAATATTTTGTATTATCATAGTTTTTACATTGTTGTGTATTAGATTACTACATAATATCGGTTTTTAGGTATCGGAATTTAAAATGTTATACTGCATAGTATTAGCACTTAGATATCAGTTTTTATGTATCACTTGTTAAGTTAAAATTTGAATAAATATTGTTTAACATATTTTTTATTTGTGGATTGTTTACCTTTAGCTATGTGTATAGTTTCTTTAGAAAATGTGGATAATTGGAAATTGTTTATGAATAATTTAAACCAAATGCCTTAAGAAGATCGTGATATGGTTTTTATGTTGAATCTCTATCAAGGTTTGATTTTAGGTGTTCTTGAAGTTTTTCCTTCAGCCTTGCACTGTTATCTTCATATGGAACAAAATCTTCTTTCAGCGGTAAAGGGAAAAAAATACAAATTTATCTATTAATGATTCGTTCAAAATGTGTTCTAGAGCTTTTAATATATGTGAATCTAAAGAAGCATGTTTTAAATTTTGTGAAATTAGTGGAATTGCTGTTATGAATTTTTTGAAGGATAAGCCTTATGATAAGCGAATTGATTTTTTTAGGAAATGTTACATGAATTTAGTTCAAATGTCACTAAAAGTTTTAATAGTTGTTTTTTGGATGAACAAGCCATTCCTATCCCTACATGTTTAGATGGAATTTCTGTTTAAGTTATGGAACACATGGCTAGTAAGAGAGAGGAGTGATATTTGTGAAATACTGCTCTTTGTCCTTATATTGAGTTTTGTGTAAGTGAAGTGATTGAAGTAGGATTTGGACGGGATGTATTCAAGTCTTCAGAGTCTGTTTTTGAAGTAAAATTGCCAAACTCTCATTTAGTTGATAATAAAGAATGGATATGTAGTTGCAATCGATGGAAACTTATTGGATTTCCTTATGCTAATGCTATTAAGTGTGTGAACAAGTCGAGATTGTCAATTTATGATTTTGTTGAGTATTATTTCATCGTTATTGCTTATCGTTCTGATGCTAACGCTATAAATCCAACTCCTAATTTTTATAAGCCTGTTGTTGATGCTAGTGTTGAAAATATTATTAAGCCACCTAAGAAGAAATGTGGTGCTAGTAGACCTATCAAATGTAAAGGCAAATTTTCATACTTTCAAAATAAGAAAAATAGATGTGGTGTATGCAAATAGTTTGGTCATAATAAGTGTAATTGTCAAGCTTTTAAGAAGATATGATTTGTTTTTTTGTTATTATGAATCTGTTGAGATTTATACTTTGTTGCATGAATTTTTTTGGGCTTTTCTTGCAATTGAACTTGGTTATAAAAGTATATTGGTTTTAGTATATTTTTAAGTTGACATTGATTTGATCTTTGTAATTGAACTTGGTACATAGTATTATTTCAATATCAGTTTTGTAGTTAAAGTAGTATCAGTTTTAATATTTATTTGTTTGTAGGTTATATAGTTGCATTCATAGTTTCAGTTTCAGCATTAGTTTTTTAGTATAACGAGTATCAGTTTTATTATTTGTTTGTTTGTAGGTTATGTAGTATCATTTATAGTTTTAATATCAATTTAGTGGTAACTAGTATTGGTCTTATTATTTATCTATTTGTAGGTTTTGTAGTATCAGTTGTACTTTCAATATCGGTTTTGTAGTATAACTAGTATCAGTTTTATTATTTATTTATTTTCATGATTAATTCGGTATTAGTTTTTGTAATATGACTATCATTTTGTACTATCATTTTGAAGTGTATCCGGTCAGTTTTTGCATCCATGTATACCTAATTAGTTTGTAGTATCATTTGATTATTTTGTATTATTTTTTAGATGTGAAGTTGTGCTTCTAGGTAGCTTTTGTGTCAATGCGTATCCGATTTGGTTTGACATTCAGTTAGCTTGTGTATCTACACATACCTAATTAGGGTTTGGAATTCCGTTAGCTTCTGCTTCAATACACAGCTGATTAGGTTTGGCATCTGGTTAACTTTTTCATTTGATGGTATAATTAGGTAAATAATATATCTCCAGTATAGATTCATTTCCATCTATACCCGATTATGTATAGCATCCTGTTAGATTTTGCATCAATACATACCCTCATTAGATCTGGCATCTAGTTGGCTTTTGCATCCATACGCACCCGATTAGATTGGCATCCAGTTAGTTTTTGCATATATATATACTTGATTAGATTTGCATTCGGTTAGCTTTTTCATCTATGCGTACTCGAGATATATTGTTTAATTGAGCATACTATAAATTGCAAAAGCAAACCGAATGCAAACCTAATCGAGTGTGTATGGACGCAAAGGCTAGCTGGATGCCAACCTAATCATGTACGTATGGATGTTAAAGTTAAACGGGTTCCAAACATAATCTGGTATGTATTGATGCAAAAGTTAACCGGATGTCATACCTATCGGGTACATATAGAAACCAATCTATACTCGAGATATATTGTTCAATCAAGCACACTATCAAATGCAAAAGCTAACCAGATGCCAAACCTAATCGAGTATGTATCAATACAGATTCATAACAATATGCAAAACAAATCATATCTTCTTAGAACCTTGACAACTACGCTTAATATGACCAAACTGCTTGCATACACTACATTTATTCTGCTCATTTTGAAAGTGTGCAAATTCGCCTTTGCATTTGATGGAAGGTCTACCAGCACCATCTTTCTTCTTAAGTGGCTTAATAACATTTCCAACATTAGCATCAATAATAGGCTTATCAAAATTAGAAATAGGATTTATAGCATTAGCATAAGAAAAACGATTGGCATCATGGTGAAATAATACTCAGTAAAACCATAAATGGAAAATTTTGACTTGTTCAAGCACTTAATAGCATTTGCACAAAGAAATCCTATAACTTTCCATTTATACAAACCCATTCTTTAAGATCAACATAATAAGAGTTTGGCGATTTTACGTCAAAAATAAACTCTGTAGACTTGAATACATCCCATCCAAATCTTTCTTCGATTATTTCACTTAAAGAAAGCTTAATAGGACAAAGAGTAGTATTCCACAAACGAAATTCCTTTCTCCTTCTAGCTATGTGTTCCATAATTTTAACATGAATTTCATCTAAACATTAGCAATAGGAAAGGCTCGTTCATCCAAAATCCAACTATTAAAACTTTCAGCAACATTTGAATTATATTTTCCACAACATTTTCCTGGAAAAAAAATCAACCCACTTATCATAAGGCTTGTCCTTAAAAAAATTAGTAACAGTAATATCATTTATTTCACTAAGTTAGAACGTGCTTCTTCAAATTCATATATATTAGAAGCTCTAAAACGCATTTTGAACAAATCAGTGATAGACAAATTTGCAATTTTTCCCTTAACTGCAGAAAGAAGATTTTGTTCCATATGAATATAACAGTAACTATGCAAGGCCGACGGAAAATCTTCATGAATACCTAAAATCAATCTTTATGGAGATCCAGCATAAAAACCAAATCACGATCTTTTTGAAACGTTTGTTTTAAATGATTCGAAGCCATTTCTAATTATCTGCATTTGCTAAAGAATCTATACTCATAGCTAAAGGAAAAAACCTATAAATAAATAAAAAAATATTAAAAAATAATTAATCAAATGCTAACTTTAAAACTGACATCTAAAAACTGATATCTAAAGACTAATAATTAAATTAAATATGTACAGTATAACATTTTTAAATTCTAATACCAAAAAACTGACACTATGCAGTAATCTAATATATAGCAATGCCAAAACTGTGATAATACAGAATATCACATTTTCATAATCTAATATCAAATTCTAATACTTTTTAATACAACACAATGTAACTATTCTCATATTATGATACTTTCTACAAAATTATGATATTAAAATGTAACAAAAATATAAAACTAATCCTTTGCACTGTTAATAAAAAACAAAAAATACAGCTACATCAAAATAAAAACTCAAAACACTTGGACGTCCTCTTAAATGAGTAGCATTTAAAAATATCATAGCTCGAAAACACTTGAAACCAAATAAGTAAGCACCAGAACCAATAAACACCCTCTCAAATTAATCATCTATATCGACATAACTACTTAGGTTATACTTCTTCAGTGCTTCTTAATACCAACTCAAATCATTATAGGACATAGCATCATTACCATGCAATTCCATCAAAGCAAGTTGTTTTTCGAAATAAGAAAAGAAGTAAGACAACAAAGATTGTATTCTCTTCTAAAATCATCTATTATATCTTTAGGCTTTTACTAGGACAGTCACAAATCTCATCAATGATCAACGATTTAATGAACACACTAGAAAGATGTGGATTATTCATATTTCTAAGACCCACCCTACAAGAATGATCATGTAATGATCCGCCTTTCTTACACGTAAAGACGACACTTAATACATCCTCACTATTCGTTTGCTGATCATTTAAGTGTCTAAAAGACAGGTCATTTGGAGTGAAGAAAGAAAAGATTGGACAAAATCTCACAAAACGTGACAAGTAACATATAATATGAACAAGTCTTTACAGAAAAAAATCATCTTTACTACATAAAACATCGGGTACATTAACCTATTATCAGTCTGGACAATTATAACAGCATGTCCTTATAATTCTGATAAATATAAACAAGAACAAAATAAATAGAATAGCGAAAGAATATAAGGTATGTGGATACATCTTGGAGAATCCATCTCATCTCCTAAAACTAAAGAATACAGCTAATTCTGGAAAACAAGGTCGGGATGACTCGAGCATTATAAGAAAAATAACGCCGGGTAAGTTTGGTATAACCAACGTGAGAAACTCAAATCATAATGGAAATTTATTTATTATAACTTGTAAAATCCTTTAAAATCCAAGGTATCTTGCAAGACCATGCGACATATAAATACGGCTGAGTTTTTACCTTATGATAACCAAAATATTTTCTATAGAAAATCTAGTGATATTATAATAATGTCTAGGATACAATACATATTAATCATAGTCAAAAATGTTACATTATTAAATTCCAACATAATAGGTATACAATCAAGCCTGAAGGCACGTATTGAAGAATGGATCCTATGATGACCCGCCTTTCATCCCAAAGAAAGATACATCATCATTAAGAAAGAAAGGGATGGAAAAGATAGGAAAGAAAGAACTAAACAATATTAGAATCTCATAGCAGAACGAATAAAATATATTAATCACATAGTTATTGCATAATATACAACATCTATTAGAGTTATACAGTTTTACATCACAACACATTAGACAGTCATGAAGACCTGTCTATCATACAACTCAAGATACAACACAGATCACAACATAGCGGAAACACATATATCTATATACGTTGAAGCCTCCTGCTCTAAATCTCCTCCAGAATTTGTCAAAGCTAACCTGAATCTCTTGGCTACTCGTAAAAATTTGAGTACCCAAGAGTATGAGAAAACAGAAGATAAACTCTAGGTCAAACATGGGTCTGGTGTGAGTAAATGGGTTAAAGTTGTTTAACTTTGAAAATCATTTGAAAACAAAGGTATCTCGTAAGACCACGCCACAAAGAAACATGTCGGATTTTTACCTTACGATAACCAAAACATTTGATAGGAAACCTAGTGATATTATAATAGTGTCTAGGGTTTTCAAGTAAAAAAGAAAATAGCTAGAATGCTTATATCTCATGTTCCAACATAGTTGTGCATAATCAATACGCATGGCATTTATTGGAGATTGGATTTCATACAATGGCAGGGATACTGGGGTACCGACCGTCACAATATCTTGCCTAGATCAGAGTACCGAGGATCCACCCTGATCCTCTATAACACAAGGCCGGTGTAACAACCCTAGATTTTTGAATATAATTTAAATTTGACTTTATTTTGTTTGAAATTATTTTAGATTTGTTTTATTTGTAAGATTTCATTTATAAATATTTTTAAAGTGATAATAAAAATTTTCCAAAATTTATTGCATTTATTTTCTATTTTTAAAGCCTAGTTTCCATTTTTCTATTATTTTCTTCATTTAATTATATTTATTTATTTTTATGCATGCATTTTACTTTTGTCTTCTTATCTTCATTTATAAATATTTTTCAAGTACATAAAAAATTTCCTAAATTTATTGCATTTATTTTCATATTTTTAAGACTAGTTTGCAATTTTTGCTATTTTTCTTAATTTAATTATATATAATTAAATTTATTTATTATTTTTGTTTATCAACTTTATTTTTGTGTTTTTATCTGAATTTATATATATTTTTTAGTTATTTAAAATTTTAAAAAGAAATATGGAAATTTGAAGAGTTTTGTGACTTTTGTTATTCTTTGACCTTTTGTATTCACACCTTTTCGTTTTCAACCAACACCTTAATTCAATTTTCTGCCATAACTCCCTCTTCAGCCGACCACATCATTTCATTTCACGTGAATTATCTTTCTCATCATCAAAAAAAAAATAGTTCGACCATTCCTTGTGAAAAATATTTGGTAAAGTTCTTCTTTTCTTTTTCAGTTTTCATTGTTTTTATATTGATTTGCACTTGCCTCCTTCACTTCTAGGTTCGGCTTGCCATCTCCAACCATGTTGTCGCCTCCACCACCGCCTGAACCAGTCACCACCACCTCCTCCCCAACCCCATAGCCAAGCTGAGCCACCCTAGGTTGATGATCCACCACAAAAATGCAAAAAGCTTCACCTAAATGTCCATAACCGAGCACACCTTAGCACCACCACCTCTAACTCCTCCTTAGCCAACCATCCACCACCACCACCTCAAATCTGACCTGACACCCTCTGCCACATCATCAGCTGACCCACCTGAAGTTGGCCATGCCCATGATTGCTTTGACCGAGCCCAATTGTGCCTTGAAACCACTTGTGTTGCCTTTGCTTGTTTTGTTTCATGCTCACATACTTTGCACCATCTTCTTCCCATGATAGGCCGACCCTATTTGAACCCAAAACAGATGCAAACCCATGCTTTGGCCAAATATGACCTAGGGCTGTAGCATATGTTGTTGAAGCAATTGCAATAGCTTTGGTTTTGGTTTTGTTTTATGCAATCATTTATGGAATTATTTTATTATATTTAGGGTTGAAACTTATGTTAGTTATATTATTTTGTTTGAATGTATTCAAGGCAATTAATCTTTGGCTCTCTCAATCTCAAATCATTGTCATGCTTTCGTGCCTCTGAAGATCGTTGTTGTGTGTTTTGGTTGTGTCTCCAGCTTATACCTGTGAGTTATTCTCACCAGACAGTTTTATACTTATATGACTAGTAAATTGACCACATTTGAATCTGTAAAATGCATCACCATATTATATCTACTATGCTATGATTATATGATGTTCACCCATACTTATTTACCTGTTATAACATTTATTACTGTTATATGATGCTATCCTGTTATTTATATCAGTTTATCACACTGCAAGTTCCCTTTAGATTAGAATCACTATGAGTTGAAATGATGCATACCCGAACGGACTTTAGAATAGGGGAAAATCGTTATGGGATGAAATGATAGGCTTTAACGATTTTCAATTATTTCATTTTTCTTGGGAATACGGTATGATAAAACCCGGGTTTCCTTTGTAAATTACAGACTAAAATGATATATTATCCGTATCACTTTACCTAGTATAGAAAATGATATACAGACCCGTGGCTAAAATATATTTTTCTAAAATTTTTAAAATATTTTAGAAATGTAAATATTATAATATTTTGATTCAAGCTTAATTAAAAATGATTTTTGTAAAGTATTATTGATCTTCTAAGAATTTATAAGTGAAATAAATTAACGATAAAGTTGGAAATTTGAAATATAAGTTATTTTGAAAATTTTAATCTAAATTTTAAATGGAATTTAAATTAGATATGAAATTGTTATAAATTTAGGATATTTTGAATTTAAATTGATTTTATAATATATTAATGATTTTTGAATAAAGTTAAAATTTTAAATGAACGAATATTCAAGTTTAACTTTGAAATGTAAATTAAATTGGAAATTTGTGAATTTGGTTTAAAAGTGAATTTTTAAGTTAAGTAAATAAAATGAAATTAAGTTATATTTGAAAATTTAAACTTAAGTCTTAAGTTATAAAGTTAATTTGATGAATTGAAATTGAATGTTGGAATTTAATAAGTATATTATTATTAAATATTGATTTTTGAATGGGAATTTAAATTTATAAAATCATGAATTTAAGGAAAATTAAATGATAGTTATAAAAGTGAAAATATATGATTTTATTTGAAATGGTTTAAATGAAGATTTAATGGTTTATGAAATTATATTGGTTATTTGAAAGTTAATTAACAGCAATTTTTGTAATGCTATTATTTCTAATGTAAATGATATTACAGCATTTGTAAATGTTGTAGTTGATATAAATGAACCAAATGGCTAAATTGTAATAAAGGGATATTATAGCACTTTGTCGTTTGTCAAACTGAATTGTTTTGAAAGTAACTTTCCGTAGAATTTTTCAAATGCTGCGAAAGGTGAATTTTCACTGTTTTGATAAATTTAAGTGAATGAATGAACTTTGTAAAGATTAAAATTTTGAAAATTTAATAATTTAATTATTAAATACAATAACTTCATTTTTAATGATTTAAATGAAGTAAATTGTTTTGAAATATATACAATTTTGAAATGTGAGTTGAAATGGTATTTTTAAATTTGAATAAAATAAATATGGCTTTGAAAAGATATGATCTTTTGATTATTTTGAAATGGATTTGAAATGATATTGAATTATTAAATGATATTTGATTTTTGAAATATAAATACCATTTTTAAATTATAACCAAGGGATATAATAACGATTGGTTGTTAAAAGAGACCGGGATCGGATATGGACATACTCTCTGTCGATACCGAAAACCACTTTAACAATTGTGTACGCGGTGTAGATTCCAGAATGAAGTAGGATGGTGACGACATTCCTGAAGTAAATTACGTGGACTTGACTCCCGCGAGTTAGGTTAAGGTGGCTAAAATAGGAGCGATCTCGAGCCAAAGGAGGTAGCACTTCTGGTTGGACACACTTCTTTGATACCATTCTATTACTGTTGTGATTGATTGGGTGCACCCCTTGATTTTGAAGTGTTGTTCGAAGTAGGCATATATGGCTGTTACGTTACCACCAGCCCGTGTGCATAATTGGTATAACTAACCTGGCATTGCATTGTGTGCCATGTCACCTATCATATCGAGCCTTTACTACGAGTTTGTTTTTCTCCCGTAGCCTATGGAGTATTTAGGGTAGTCTCCCGATCTCGAGATATGCTGGTACCGAATGGACTACTGGGACTATTATGTGTGAAGGGTGATATGGGTAGCCCGGAATGCTATTTTAAAGTATGCTTGTTTTACTGCAGACATTATTATAATAGTGCAATATTACTATATAGTAAATAGTGCAACGGATCCTTAGAGGATGGACGGTCCCAGTCATCCTTTAAGTCACTTGTATTTTTATTACAGTTCACTTGAGTTGGTTTACATTATATAAGTATATATTGTCCTGACTCGAGTGTTTTGTGTTTTGCTTTACGTTCTGGTCAGCCTGAGTATTCACAGCTTTGGATTCTCTTTCTGGAGCCGGACTTTGCTGGAGATTCTGCCTATCTACATTTATATCTATTTCTGTTTCAGCTGTTCTAGTTTATCTCATGTATTAGTGATCTTCTATTTATTTGGGGTTTCTATTATGTTGTTTCAGACTGTATTATGTATTTGGATTGAGACTCTGTTATAGTAGCTTCATGAACTACTATGTTATTTTATATTCCGCTGCGAGTTATTCTGATTGTTCCATGTCTGTGATTCTGCGTATTTGATTTCATTTGCTTCAAATTTATTTACAATCTGTTATTTTGCATCATTCAAGTCCGACATGTATGGATTATTGTCGATTTAAATGGTACGAAATGTCGGGTCATTACAGTTGGTATCAAAGCTTTGGTTTTTGGCAAACCATTGCCTCTACGGAGCAAAAACTCATTAGAGATAGGGTAGAGATACCCTAGAATGAGTGAAATCAATTTCAGAATCATATCTTTGTGAGAGCCGTATTTTCGAAGTATAAAATGATTTTTCAAAATGTTTTCAAAAGATTTTAAAAGATTATTTTGATATATAAATTTTTCTTGTTTTAAAGGATTTTCAAATGTTTTCTAACTCCCTTTCTTTCATATCTACCTTGTTAGATTTTTCTTTCTTTAGGATATTCATCCAAGTGTATTCTCTTGTCTTATGTTAATTTATCTTTGGCTTTTCTTTATTCCTGTCCTAAATTCATTCTTGATATTTTTCAGGATGAATCGAGGAAATGCCAGAGGTAGGGGTCGTAGTATTGCCCAGTTCCTCAGCCTGTTGCTCCTGTTCGGTTCACTGTTCTCTATAAGGAATTCTCTTAACTTGGTGGAGCCCCATTCACCGGTTCGGAGAGTGTCATTGAGGCTCAAAAGTGGTTGCGGAGTCTTGACAGGATATTTACTGGTCTTGATATTACTGATGCCTAGAAGCGTCAGTTAGCAGCTTGGCAGTTGCATGATTTTGCTTTAGATTGGTGGGAGTCCGTTACGACTAACACCATCGAAGCTGATATTACTTGGGAGCAGTTTAGGCATCCTTTGTGTTATCTTGAATATTGTTCCTATTTTTCCTTTTCTTTTGAATCTATCTTAAGTTTTTTCTATATCTCTTTTTCCAGGGAGGTTTTTGTGGCAAAATGGATGCCAGAAGCTGGGAAATCTCAGCTTTATCGTGAGTTTATGGATCTTAAGCAGGGTAGCATGTCTTTTGCTGAGTACGAGAGGAAGTTCAATGAACTTTCCAAGTTTGGTCCTAGCCTTATTGATACCCCTCTCAAGAAGAATGAGAAATTTATTGTTGGTGCTCGTCCAGAGTATTATAGTCGCCTCATTTCTCATGTTCATGGTTCTTTCACCCAGCTTATGGATATGGCTATTCCCTATGAGAATCTCACATCCAAAGGTCCTGTTGTTTCTGATGCTCAATCTTCATCTGCTAATTCCAAGAAGCGTAAGCCTAATTTCCAGCAGCAGAAGAAGAATTAGCAAAAGCGTTCTGGTTTGGGATCTTCATCATCTGCTCCTGCTCGGAGGCAACCAGTTGATCTCTCCTCCATCACTTGCTTTAGGTGTGATCAGAAGGGATACTATGCCAATAGTTGTCCTACTTTATTTGGTGCTGCTATTCCTCCACCTGCTCAGTTGGCTAGGCGTGATCTTTGCTATATCTGTCTCCAGCCTGGTCATTTTAAGAAGGACTGTCCTACCCAGCAGAGGTGTACTCCTTCTGGTATATATGCTGTCACTTCTGCATCATCTCTTGTTCCTCCACTTGCTCCTGCTCCTAGTGATGACCAAGGTACTCTCCAGGGTTCATTTACTTTATTCCATCATCATGTTCGTGTGTTGTTTGATACTGGAGCTTCACACAGTTTTATTTCTGTTGCTTTGTGTGATAAGTTTGAGCATCTCCTATCTACTGAGTATGCTTCTGTTCCATTATGTGCTTCAAATCCTATTGGGGGTCCCGCTAACCTTAATCGGATTTATAAGCAAGTGAAACTTCTCTCTTCTGATCATCGCTTTTGTGGTGATTTTTATGTTTTAGGCTTCGATGCTTTTGATTTATTGCTTGGTCAGGATTGGTTAGGGAATCATGATGCTCATATCTCTTGTAACGCACGGACTGTTCATTTTGTTGATGATCAAGGGAATTCCTTGATTATTCAGTGCCGCATGCCTCAGGATTTTGCTGGCAACTTTATTTATTCTCTGGATTCTTCTTCTAGTGATCTTGATACGACTCCTATGGTTAGACTATATCCCGACGCATTTGGTGAAGTCACTCTTTACCTCTGAAGAAGGAAATTGATTTTCGGATTGATCTTATTCCTAGTGCTCGACTTGTTGTTCTCCCCCTAGAAGAATGGAACCCCACGAGAAGATTGAGTTGGGAAAGCAAATTGAGGACTTGTCTTCCAAGGGTCTGATTAGGCCTAGTTTTTCTGAATGGGGAGCCGCGGTGGTTTTTGTCACCAAGTCTGATGGTTCTCTTCGGATGTGTGTTGAGTATAGGGAGCCGAACAAGCTCGCTATGAAAAACAGATATCCAATGCCTCGTATCAATGACATGTTTGATCAGTTTTATGGCGCCACAATTTTCTCTCAGCTTGATCTTGCCACTGCTTTTCATCAGCTCAGGGCTGCCGAGGATAACATTCCCAAGACTTCTTTCCGCACCGAGAATGGTTTTATGAATGGTTAGTCATGCTTTTCGGTTTGACTAATGCTCATGCTTTCTTTGTTGATTTGATGAATCGTGTTTTTCATGATATGCTTAATAAATTTGTGCTAGTCTTTGTTGATGATATCCTTGTCTTCTCTGAGAACAAGGAAGAGCATGAGTCGCATTTGAAATATGTTCTAAAGACTCTCAGAAATCATCATTTGAAGGCTAAATTTTCTAAATGTCATTTCTGGAAGGATGAAGTCCGATGTCTCGGGCATATTGTTTCTAGTAATGGAGTTTCAGTTGATCCAGTCAAGATTATTGCGATCAATGTAAGTCTTTCTTCTTTCTCTTCTTTTTTATCATTTTATAATTCTATCTTTTCGGTTGTCCTTATTTTCTCCCTATTCTGTTTCAGGATTGGGAAACTCCAAAGACTCCGTCTGATATTCGTACTTTTCTGGGCCTTGTCGGTTACTACCGGAGATTCATTGAGAATTTTGCTCGGATTGCTACACCTCTCACTGCTTTGACTCGTAAGATTGCTAATTTTGTCTGGAGTGATCAGTGTAAAGATGCATTCAATGAGTTAAAGAGCAAGCTAACTTCCGCACCAGTTCCTACCGTTCTGAACGGAAGTGAGGGATTGACGGTATACACTGATGCTAGTCGTGAGGGTTTGGGTTCTGTTCTCATGCAGGATGGCAAGGTCATTGCCTATGCCAGCCGTCAGTTGAAAACCCATGAGGCAAATTATGCTGCTCATGATTTAGAGTTGCTTGCTGTTGTCTTTGTTTTGAAACTTTGGAGGCATCATCTTCTAGGAACCAAGTTTGAGCTTTTCACCGATCATTAGTCTCTGAAATATATCTTTTCCCGGAAGGATTTGAATCAGAGGCAAGTTCTTTGGCTTGAGTTTCTAGCTTCTTACGACCTCGATATTAGCTATACTCCCGGTAAAGCTACTGTTGTAGCCGATGCTTTGAGTCGGAAGAAGGCTTTGTTGTGTCAGCTTGCTGTTTCTTCTTCTCCTCTTCGGGATTCTATCATGGCTAAGCAGGATGAGGATAAGATGCATAGATTGATGAAGGAGAGTGTTCGTAGCAGGGTTGGTGGTAGTGGTAGTAGTGGAGCTCTGATTGATGATAGAGAGATTTTGAGGATTAATGGCAGGATTTGTGTCCCGAATGTTGATGGTTTGAGGCAGGAGTTGCTTAAGGAGAATCACCGATCCAGGCTTTCTATTCATCCTAGTGTGTCGAAGATGTATCAGGATATGAAGTGGCTTTATTGGTGGAAGGGGATGAAGAGGGATATCTCTATATTTGTTAGTCGGTATGCGACTTGTCATCAAGTCAATGCCGATCACCAGAAGACCCCTGGTTTGTTGCAGCCCTTGAGATTCCCAATTGGAAGTGGGAACAGGTTTCCATGGATTTCATCGATGGTTTACCGAGGACTCGGGGGGGTAATGAAAGTATCTGGATTATTGTGGATAGACCGACCAAGTCCTCATATTTCATTCCGGTCAAGTCTACTCGTTATGCTTCTAGCTTTTCTGAGATCTACATGAGAGAGATCGTTCGTCTCCATGCTCTTCCTCTCAATATTGTTTGTGATCATCACCCTATCTTTACCAGTCAGTTTTGGAAGGCTTTTCAGGAATCTCTGGGTACTCGTTTGAATCAGAGCACTGCTTACCATCCACAGACTGGCGGTCAACTGAAAGAGTGAATCAGATTCTTGAGGATCTTCTTCGTGCTTGTGTGCTTTATTATGGAGGATCTTGGGAAGATCATCTCCATCTTGCCGAATTCACCTACAATAATAGCTATCAGGTATAATTTTATCTTTCGTTTTTCAGTCTACTCTTGATTTTTTATCTATCTCATTCCATCTTTGCATTCAGGCCAGTCTCAAAATGTCTCCATTTGCTGCTCTATACGGACGACCTTGTAGATCCCCATCTTGCTGGATTGAATCCGGTAATCGTTTGGTTCTTGGTCCTGATGTGATTTTGGAAGCTTCTGAGAGAGAGTTGAGGAGATTAAGAAGAGGTTAAGAGCCACTCAGGATAGGCAGAAGAAGTATGCTGATAGGCGAAGGCGGAATTTGGAATTTTCTGTTGGTGATCAGGTGTTCCTTAAGATTTCTCCCTTAAGGAATGTCATTCGCTTTGGTCATGGAGGGAAGCTTTCTCCTAGGTTCATCGGTCCTTTCCGCATTGTGGAAAGAGTTGGTTCTTTGGCTTATCGTCTGGATTTACCCGAGAAGCTTTCTAGAGTGCATAATGTATTCCATGTCTCGCATCTTCGCCGACACCTTCATGATCCATCTCTTTTTGTCCAGCCTTCTTCTCTTGATAGTTTGGATATTGTCAACACTTCGTATTGTCGACAGAGGTACGAAACAGCTCAGAAGAAAATCTGTTAATCTGGTCAAAGTACAGTGGAGTACTGACGATCGAGATTGTACCGGGGAAACGAAGGAGAGTATTCATGCTTCGAATCCGTAATTGTTCGTTCCAGGTACTATTTTGTTTTTCTATCTTGTTTCTCTTTATTTTCCTTGTCCGTTCTTTTCGAGGACGAAAACATTTGAGTGGGGAAGAGTGTAACAACCCTAGATTTTTGAATATAATTTAAATTTAACTTTATTTTGTTTGAAATTATTTTAAATTTGTTTTATTTGTAATATTTCGTTTATAAATATTTTTAAAGTGATAATAAAAATTTGCCAAAATTTATTGCTTTTATTTTCTATTTTTAAAGCCTAGTTTCCATTTTTCTACTATTTTGTTCATTTAATTATATTTAATTAAAATTTATTTATTTATTTTTATGCATGAATTTTATTTTTGTGTTCTTATCTTTATTTATAAATATTTTTCAAGTACATAAAAATTTTCCAAAATTTGTTGCATTTATTTTCATATTTTTAAGACTAGTTTGCAATTTTTGGTATTTTTCTTAATTTAATTATAATTAATATATTTTTTTATCTACTATATTTTCGTGTTTTTATCTGAATTTTTATATATTTTTCAGTTATTTAAAATTTCAAAAAGAAATATGGAAATTTGAAGAGTTTTGTGACTTTTGTTATTCTTTGACCTTTTGTATTCACACCTTTTCATTTTCAACCAACACCTTAATTCAATTTTCTGCCATAACTCCCTCCTCAGCCGACCACATCATTTCATTTCACGTGAATTATCTTTCTCATCATCAAAAAAAAATAGTTCGGCCATTCCTTGTGAAAAATATTCAGTAAAGTTCTTCTTTTCTTTTTCGCTTTTCATTGTTTTTATATTGATTTGCACTTGCCTCCTTCACTTCTAGGTTCGGCCTACCATATCCAACCATGTTGTCGCCTCCACTACCACCTGAACCAGTCAAAACCACCTCCTCTTCAACCCCATAGCCAAGCCGAGCCACCCTAGGTTGATGATCCACCACAAAAATGCAAAAAGCTTCACCTAAATGTCCATAGCCGAGCACACCTTAGCACCACCACCTCAAACCTGACCTGACACCCTCTGCCATGTCATCAGCTGACCCACCTGAAGTTGGTCGTGCCCATGATTGCTTTGACCGATCCCAATTGTGCCTTGAAACCACTTGTGTTGCCTTAGCTTGTTTTGTTTCATGCTCACATACTTTGCACCATCTTCTTCCCATGATAGGCCGACCCCATTTGAACCCAAACCAGATCCAAACCCATGCTTTGGCCATGCATATCTAACCTAGGGCTGTAGCATATGTTGTTGAAAGCAAGTGCAATAGCTTTGGTTTTGTTTTATGCAATCATTTATGGCATTGTTTTATTATATTTGGGGTTGAAAACTTATGCTAGTTATATTGTTTTGTTTGAATGTATTCAAGGCATTTAATCTTTGGCTCTCTCAATCTAAAATCATTATCGTGCTTTTGTGCCTCTGAAGATCATTGTTGTGTGTTTTGGTTGTGTCTCCATCTTATACTGTGAGTTATTCTCACTAGACAGTTTTATACTTATATGATTAGTAAATCGATCACATTTGAATCTGTAAAATGCATCACCATATTATATCTGCTATGTTATAATTATATGATGTTCACCCATGATTATTTACCTTTTATAACATCTGTTACTGTTATATGATGCTATTCTGTTATTTATATCAGTTTATCACACTGTAACTTCCCTTTAGATTAGAATCACTATGGGTTGAAATGATGCATACCCGAACGGACTTTAGAATATGGGAAAATCGTTATGGACTGAAATGATAGGCCTGAACGATTTTCAATTATTTCATTTTTCTTGGGACTATGGGTTTGAAATGATAAAACCCAGGTTTTCTTTGTAAATTACGGATTGAAATGATATATTATCTGTATCACTTTACATAGTGTAGAAAATGATATGCAGACCCGTGGTTAAAATATTTTTTTAAAATTTTTTAAAATATTTTAGAAATGTAAATATTATAATATTTTGATTTAAACTTAATTAAAAATGATTTTTGTAAAGTATTGCTGACTTTCTAAGAATTTATAAGTGAAATAAATTAACGATAAAGTTGGAAATTTGACATATAAGTTATTCTGGAAATTTTCATTTAATTCTAACTAGAATTTAAATTAAATATGAAATTATAATAAATTTAGTATATTTTGAATTTAAATGAATTTAAATTGATTCTATAATATATTAATGATTTTTGAATAAAGTTAAAATGTTTAATGAATGAATATTTAAGTTGAACTTTGAAATGTAACTTAAATCGGAAATTTGTGAATTTGGTTTAAAAGTGAATTTTTAAGTTAAGTAAATAAAATGAAATTAAGTTATATTTGAAATTTTAAACTTGAGTATTAATTTATAAAGTTAATTTAATGAATTGAAATTGAATGCTGGAATTTAATAAGTAAATTATTATTAGATATTGATTTTTGAATGGGAATTTAACTGTATAAAATCATGAATTTAAGGAAAATTAAATGATAGTTATAAAAGTGAAAATATATGATTTTATAAGTTTGAAATGGTTTAAATAAAGATTTAATGGTTTATGAAATTACATTGGTTATTTTAAAGTTAATTAACAGAAATTTTTATAATGCTATTATTTCTATGTAAATGATATTACAGCATTTGTAAATGTTGTAGTTGATATAAATGAACCAAATGGATAAATTGTAATAAAGGGATATTATCGCACTTCGTAAGTGCTATAATTGCTAAATTTAACTTAAGTTTTATTTGAAACTTAAGTAACCCTATGACAACATTTAAATGCCGTCGTTTGTCAAATTGAACTATTTGAAAGTAACTTTCCATAGCATTTTCCAAATGCCGCGAAAGGTAAATTTTCACTGTTTTGATAAATTTAAGTGAATGAATGAACTTTGAAAAGATTAAAATTTTGGAAATTTAGTAATTTAATTATTAAATACAATAACTTCATTTTTAATGATTTAAATGAAGTAAATTGTTTTGAAATATAAACTATTTTGGAATGTGAGTTGAAATGGTATTTTTAAATTTGAATAAAATGAATATGGCTTTGAAAAGATATGATCTTTTGATTATTTAGAAATGGATTTGAAATGATATTGAATTGTTAAATGATATTTGATTTTTGAAATATAAATACCATTTTTAAATTATAACCAGAGGTTATAATAACGATTGGTTGTTAAAGAGACCGGGATCGGATATGGACATACTCTCCGTCGATACCGAAAACCACTTTAACAACTGTGTACGCGGTGGAGATTCTAGAATGATGTAGGATGGTGACGACGTTCCTGAGGTACATTACGTGGACCTGACTCTCGTGAGTTAGCTTAAGGTAGCTAAAATAGGAGCAATCTCGGGACAAAGGAGGTAACACCTCCTGTTGACACACTTCTTCGATACCATTCTATTACTGTTGTGATTGATTAGGTGCACCCCTTGATTTTGGAGTGTTGTTCGAGGTGGGCGTATGTGGCTACTACGTTACCACCAGCCCGTGTGCGTAATTGGTATGTCTACCCTGGCATTGCCTTGTGTGCCGTGTCATCTACCATACCGAGCCTTTAGTACGAGTTTGTTTTTCTCCTGTAGCCCATGGAGTATTTATGATAGTCTTCCGGTCCAGAGATATGCTGATACTGGATGGACTACTGGGACTATTATATGTGAAGGGTGATATGGATAGCCCGAAATGCTATTTTAAAGTATGTTTATTTTACTATAGACATTATTATAATAGCGCAATATTACTATATAGTAAATAGTTTGACGGATCCTTAGAGGATGGGCGGTCCCAGGCATCCTTTAAGTTACTTGTATTTTTATTATAGTTCACTTGAGTTGGTTTACATTATATAAGTATATATTGTCCTGACTCAAGTATTTTGTATTTTGCTTTATGCTTGGGTCAACCTGAGTATTCACAGCTTTGGATTCTCTTTTTGGAGCTAGTTTTTGTTGGAGATTCTGGCTATCCACATTTATATCTATTTCTGTTTCAGCTGTTCTAGTTTATCTCATGTATCAGTGAACTTCTATGTATTTGTGATTTCTATTATGTTGTTTCAGACTGTATTATGTATTTGGGTTGAGACTCTGTTATAGTAGCTTCATTAACTACTATGTTATTTTATATTCCGCTGCGAGTTATTATGATTGTTCTGTGTCTGTGATTCTGCGTATTTGATTTCATTTGCTCCAAATTTATTTACAATATATTATTTTGCATCATTCAAGTCCAACATGTGTGGATTATTGTGTATTTGAATGGTACGAAATGGTGGGTCGTTACAGCTGGAACTATCCCTTACTGGATAATCTCGAATAAGACAACCCCGCAATTGGAGCAACCAACCGCCCACTAAGCCGAATAAAAAAAAGGGACCTTTAGACAGAGGAAAATCTTATCCTGCTTAGGTGCTACACACTTAGCCTTGCTGCACGTCCCCTGTTTTAGCCATTCTCGGTTGATGAGGCTTGACTCTACGATTACCATTTTTGAACACATATCTTGGAATGCTCATCATCCTCCAGTGACGATGTTCTGAAAGCATTCAATCCATACAACTTCGTTTCAAGTTCGAACGAAACTTAAGGCACTATCTTGCTACACTCACTTTGAAATCACCCTCAGAGTTAACGACAATAGCCCTTGCACTCTGAATCTTTATCACGAAACTGAAAGCACTATTTCTATTACACCCGTTTTGGAATCACCCTCAGAATTAATGAAAAATAGCCCTTACACTTCGCGTCTTCATCTTGATCTTCACTTGAGGTTTCACGACCTATCGTTTAATTTGGATCGATGTGGTTTTCGGATATCTAATTTGGAAATATGATCCCGGTCTTATCAAACTCCAAATGCCGTTTTAAAGTCCATGTTGTTTAAGTTAAAACAATTTAATTTATATTTAGAGTAACATATGCATATAGATAGAATAAATCACATTATCACAGATAAATAATCCATTTTATCACAATTCAACCAAAGTATCTCATATCACAAAGCATCACATATCACATATCAGATAATCCAAGGCATTCAGTATCATTCAATCATCCATAAGCAAGATTAATTAGTCACACCATTTCTAATTAATTTAAATTAATTAAATTAATTACTTCAATCATTTTTAAACCTTGCTTACTTAACATTAATTAATTACAAACCAATTAATTAATCATCCTTTAATCATTATATTAATTAATCATTCTTAATTAATTATTCTTCAATTAAATTAAGTAATTAACCTTTAATTAATTACACAAATTAATTATCCTTTAATCGTTCACATTAATTAACCTTTAATTACTTTCATTAATTAATTAACTATAATTAATTACATTGATCCTTAATTAATTACATTAATTATTCTATAATCACTTATATTGATTGATTATCTTTTAATTAATCACATTCATTAATTAACTAACCCTTTAATTAATTACCTTAATTAATCCTTTAATTAATTACACTAAGTAATTAATCCTTAATTACCTCCATTAAGTAATTATCCCTTAATTACTTTCACTTAGTAATTTCCCTTTTATTAATTACATTCAGTAATTATCCATTAATTACTTACACTAAGTAATTACACTTTATTAATTACATTAAATAATTATACTTAATCAATTTCATTAAGTGATTATGCTTAATTAATTAATTACCTTAAATTGATTACATTAATTAATTATCTCTTAATCACTATTTAATGATCCTTAAATTAATTACATTCATTAACTATCCAATAACTACCTTCATTAAGTAGTAATCCTTTGATTATTAACGTTAATTAATTAATTCTTATTAATTTCATTGAGTGATTAACCTTTAATTAATTTCACTAATTAATTATCTTTAATTAATTACAACCTTAATTAATTAAAGATAAATTCTTTATCTTAAGAAATTACTTAATTACATCATTAACTTTTATTTTGAAAATCATTGGGAATTAGTTACATAATTGACCTAATATAATTACTTTTAAACAAACAAATTTAAATCATTTAACTTTTACATTTAAACTTGAAACTTGTTTTAAAATCTTGTTTAATAATTTTTACTTTGGAACTTGGTTTATAATCTTTTAAAAAACTTATTCATTTTAAAATTTGATTTAATAAATTGTTTAAAAACTTAATCATTTTTAATAACTTTAAAACTTGGAAAATACTTATCTTTGAAAATTTATTTATTTCCATTTGGCTTTGAAACTTTGTTTAATATTGACGTTGCATAAAAACTTAGTTAATAAGTTACTTTTGCTTTTTTTTTAAAACCTGTACATGATTTTCCTTTAAAATTTTAAAACCAGGTTATACAAATATAACAACTCGAGCCAACTTCGATCCTCCCCCTAAAGTAAACCCTCGAGTCCACTAGCATCTCCACTTCCTCGAGACAAACACAAGAAAACTTCGAGATCATCCCGTGCCCATCCCTTCTTCCCCAAATCCAACCAAACCATGACGACTCCATGCCTCTCCGACCAACTTCCCGATCCTCAACAAGTCGTTGACATCCTCGCTGTTCCACTCGATCACCGAGATCGCCGTATTCGCCAAAGAAACCAAATCGAGCATCGAACGCACAGGTCCCAAAAACTCGATCAATAAAAACTCTTACCGACAACGATCCCCATCACAAGAATCCACGCCGCCTCATCCAGAACAACGTCACGACACCCTGCTTCATTTCCCTTGGATCGATCAACACCGGTGCATTGTTGACCATGCAATCGCCTCGAATACATCGACGACAAAAACAATACCACTAACCTTAGTTCATCGTTGCCTGACCACCACAGCCTCCTAAAAATACGACGATCATTTTTCCAGTGATCACCAGGGTTCCCGCTACCTATAGCAACGATCACATCGGTCATCACTCTGCCATTCGTCGGAATTCGTCGATAAACACAAATCCGATCAACTTAGAATAACCCGACAATTACACACTTAAAAATATTGAAATTTATATCAAAATTCATTATTTTCCACTACTAATATGGTGGTGAAATCAAAACTCGAATTTATGATCATCAATTTTTGACTTAAATTTGATTTTTCTGTAAAATCCTAATTTCAAATATGTTGACTAAATAATTCTACATTAAACTATTTTTAGAAATGAATTTACACTGTTATAATCGTTTTCCTTTTAATGATCATGGTTTAACAGTGATTCTTTGGGAAGGTAGGAATTTTTAAAGGTTGTTCTCGAGCCTGAGAAAGCAACAGTGACAAGCATACATAAACACAGACATGTATACAAATATACTGTATAATTCAAACTAAAACCTAGTTAAATTCATCCATGCAAACCAAATTCACAACTTTAATACACAGGTTCATTACATGCATCAAGCAATATAAAGATTTTAGCTTTAAAAATGATAAGTTTACTCACTGGAAATAAAGATAGAGAGACAGGCTTCCTTTTCTTCTTGCTTTAGGAATTCTATTTTTATTCTGTACTTGATGTTGAATTTATGTTGAGTTGAATCTTTAACTTGAAGCTTGCTGTAGAGTTGAAACTTGAAACAGGTTGTAGTTTAGTTTTGATTTTCTTTTGATTTTTGGTTCTGGTTTTTAGTTTCTTTTCATTTTAATTTGAAGATGAAAGAAGATAAGAGAAGTTTTTGAACAGAAAAATCAAATAGCCTGGTTATTTCTAAACATTGATTTATATAATAAAAATTTAAAAGAGACAATATTGCCATTTGTATAATTGCATGTTACCAAGTTAACACATGCTAATGCATGTTCTAATTGTCTTACAAATTTAAAACCCATTATTTAATTAATTATTAATGTTTTATATAAATATGTTTATGTCTTTATTAATCAATGTTTATATATATATATATCCAACATACATTTATTCATGATTAATTTTAAGAGAAAGAATACTAAATCCTTTATTTAATTACTTATGTTTTTATATATATTATGTACTATATTTATATATGTTTTTTTTATAATTTTATATATTTACAAACTATCTTAGTTCATGAGATATTTAGAAAGAATATTTTAAACCTTTATATATATATATATATATATATTTTTAAACCATTTTAGTTTAAGTAATTTAAAAGAAAGCATAATAAACCTTTTTATTAAATATTTTTCTTATGTTTTATATGTTTTTGAATGTTTGCAAATTATGTTTTAAATTTTTATATACATTTACGAATCATATTTAGATCAAGCAAATTTTGAAAAGAAAGTAAAACATACCTTTTATTAATCTTATTTAAATTTTAAACTTAAGATAAATTTTAAATAAATAAATATTCATAGATATTATCTTTGTAGTTAAGAAATATAAAGTTTAACTTTTAATACCCTTTGAAAAATATTATATTGAATTTAGAACATAACTTCCAAATCACAATATATATTCATATATATTATAAATTGAAAACATATCTTTATTAATTTGAAAAGATAAATTTTTGCCAAATTAAATATTATTAGCTTTGAAAAGATAAATTTGCCAATTTAAAATAATTATAAAATAAAAATTATCAAATAAATATTGCCAAATTAAATAACTATTAATGAAGATTATCAAATTATTATTGCTAAAATTCCGGGTCATCACAGATTCCAACTATGAAAGCGTAAGGATCTACTCACCGAATCCGTACACCTTTAGATAAAATGTATGGGAGGCTACAACATATTACACCTTTGCTACTCATGACCGACCCGACCCCTTATTGGATAGCGCCAAATATGACAACCCATTGTTGTGATCGAACAACCATAGTGGGTCTCGAAGCGTAAGCGATATGAACATTAGAACTTGGGATGATCATGCCCTAATAGGAACAACCCATATAGCCATGCCGCATGTCCACGCTTTAGTCATTGTCCAAGTTAATAAGGCTTGGGACTACGATTTCCTTATTATGTAGAAACCATCTTGGAATGCTAACACTACCCTCCAAGCAGCAATGCAATGCCAGCATTCATCCATACAAGTTCATTTTAAGTCTAATGAAACCGAAGGCACTACCTCTACTACATCCATTTTGGAATCACCCTCGGGATTAGTAGAAAGTAGCCATTGCACTTCAAAATCTCCATCTTCAATCACATTCAAGATATCTCGAGTTCGAAATGCTTGAGTTGGATCGAAGTGGTTTTCAGATAATTTATACTTACCCGATCCTGATCTCCTCATAACAACATGCGATATTTCCCGTAAACTCCACCCCGATTCTTGTGGAAATAATCAGACAATACATAGGAGTAGGGATCATCCCTAACCATTTATGTGGGCGGATCTCCCTATCATTTGTCCTAAGAGAACAAAATAAGATTTATACGCATAGTACAGCATCATCGAAGATGACTGTGCCATATAACTCACATGTTTCTCCTAGATATTTCCAGAGTAATATTTTTATCCATATTTGATGATCGGTTATTTAACTATCAAATAAACAACAAACAACAAATTCAAAAATTTAATTACTCATAACAACTACTAAACCTCAAACTAAAGCTTTGATTTATTAAAATTCTTTACAAACGTGTTTATCAAAACAGTCATATACTTATCTCACTGTTATAAGTATATTCACAAAATAATTGTGAAAGATTTCTCATATCCAAATCATATAAAAGGATAAAAACAAAATTTTATTTAAGTTATAAATAAGGATAACGTCAAATAACATTCCTTCGGTGTCAAGCATGGACTGAATGTCCATATCATAAAAATTAAGAAGGTCGGTTAAAGGAAATCAATCTCAAATTCTTTTATAAATTTCTATCTAGAACTTCTCTTGATAAATCTCCTTTATTATGAATCTCCTTTACTTAAATTCCAAACTCATTTACATAATTCTTTATAAATCACCCAGTTAAATTTACAAAACACTTTTATAAATATTAAAATCATTTTTATACCTTTTTATAAATCTCCAAAATTATTTATAAAACTTCCTTTATAAATACCCAAAATCATTTTTAAAGCTTTTTTATAAATATCAAAAATCATTTATAAAACTTTATTATAAATATTCCTTATTTAAAACAAATCTCCTTTAATAACACATTTAATAAAGTCCATTTGATAAACAAAATGGTTATCTAAAACACATTTACTAAAATCATTACTTAACTTGAAACCATTATTATAAATATAATTGACCTTAAAAATCAGAAAGAACCTTAGTGATCATAATGATTCTCATTTAACTGAATTTACATTTCAAGTTATAACATGGATATTTACATAACAAGCAGGTATGTATAAGGGAATCAATTAATAACAAACAAATCAACTTATAGGTAAGATGTCCAAGTTACTATAATAGCAGATGGGGATTTATTTTGCTAAACACATGTCCAAGTTAATATAATAACAAAGTGGGCTTTTATTCTGCTTAAATAGATGTCTACATAATCTACTTGGGAAATTATGACAGAACTGTGATTTATTCTACCAAAAAAATGTGCAATATAACTTAATTAGTAGAATGGTGTTTTATTCCGCTAAACAGATGTCATTGGGTTTCATATTCTACTGGGGGTACTTAAGGGTAACCGACAAAGAAGTACCTTAGATTAAAATCTTCCTTTAAAAGAAAGTTGCTTCTTAGAAATAAAACCGATCTTCAGAATTAAAGTGGTTTAATACTTTAAAATTTTTATTTAAAAATTAAATAATAATTAACTCTTTACTTAATAATATTAATCAAACCTTATATAATTAAATAATAGTTAACTACTAAATAAATAATTAAACCTTAATTAATCTTTGATTAATTATTAAATAATAATTTATTAGTCTCAATTCATTAATTAATTATTCCTAATTAAAACCTGAATAATAAATTGAACCTTCATTTAAATAATTAAATCATAATTAAGTTTTAATTAAATCTTAACTTAAATTTAACTTGATTAATAACTAATTAATAATTAAACCTTCTCAAATAAATAATTTAATTAATCTTGATTAAATAATAATTAACCTTTATTAACAAAAAAATTATAATTAACTTGCTTAAAAATAATTAAGTACTGATTACCCTAACTTAATTAATGATTAAGTACTATACTTAATTAATTAATTTATTAAATAATCATTAAATAATTAAATAATAATTTCTTTAAAATATGTTTGGAAACACTTTTCAAAAAGATACTTAAGTTAAAACATTTTAAATTCATAAAGAGTTCATTTTTCATGAACTGCTTTTATAGCGACTATCGCTATACGACTCGAAATTTCCAAAATTCATTTTATACTCTAATTCACTTTTAAAACGCTTTCTTTTATATCTAAACTACTTTATAAACTATGAATAAAGTTTTTGAAAACAAATGTAAGGTTTTTAAAACTTTTATAAAACATTTGTAAAAGTAAAGTTAGAAAATAAGTTTAAATCAAAGGATCTCGATATCACTTTAGTCAAAATTCTAACTTTCTTAGCACATACAACACATACATAAGCTCTACAACAACACACATAAGCAACAGCTATAAACCAAAATCATAGCTTCCAAACTAACTCCAACATTATTTTTCATTTCAAGTCTAACTTCCAATCACATACAACAACATACAACATTGTCTAAACCAAACATCCAACATATTTAACAATCAAATAACAATATTTATTATCAAAGTAAGCATCATATCTAAAGTTTAAAACATTTAAGAAAAAGACGAGCTTTTTCTCACCTAAAGCTATCTTATACACTCTGAGCTTCCACTAGAACTTTAGATCAACCTAGTTCCTAGCTTGACTTTGGTAAAAACAAGATTTAGTGGCCCTACAGCGGCCCTATGGTTCGGCCAAGGTATGGTGCATATGGCCCAAAGGTGGTGGAGCTCGATGTTGAAAGGTAGAGGGGGTTCAAATTATCATCAAATTCATAAATATCCAACCAGAAAATGGGTCATCTTCCAACTGATTTTTGGACAAGTTACTCATGGAATTTGGCAAAGTTGTCAAGGGAAAGTTTTTAGAAATTCTTATGTCTAAAGTTTCAACAAATGAATTACTCAATTTGAATCTGTTTTTAGGAAGACATGGCCAAAAGCAGAAGATTTATTTTCCGACTTTAAAATCTGGATCCGAGAATGAGTCTGAAAGAAATAAGATTTGGCCATGGCTAAACCCAAAATTTGAAGAATGCAGTATATGAAAGTTGTAGCTAGTGAAACTTTATATTGTTCAAACAAGAAAACCTCCATTTGGATAAGATATAAGAAAGACATAGTAAAAGGAAGAGAAGGCAAAACTAAAGAAATGAAAAGGGTTATTTATAAGTGATTAATCTATGATTTTTAAAACTTTAAAAAAAAATTGGTAACCATTACAGAACTCATGAAAGCGTGGAGAAGTTTTATAAAGTAGGGACGAAATGAGAAAAAGATGACAAGAATTAGGAAATTTGTATATATATCAAGTGTATAAATTAAATTACCAATTTACCCCTTGTACTTTACCCTCCACCTCCTTGCGCCCCCTCACCATGCTTGCCTCCTCCCTTGTACCTCATGCCCACCCCCTTGTCCCCTTTATGTACACCTTGCCCAACATGTTTAAATTTGTTTTAGTACTTAAATGTACTTAGTTTGCTTTTGATGTGACATTTTATTATATTAAATTATATTTTTAAACCTTATATACCAAAGTATAAATACATGCTCATATTTATATTAGTATACACACAGATAGTGTGTGTGTATCTTAACTTATTTATAAATGTGCATATCTATACAAAAGTGTTCACAGCATTTCCTATAACTTTTAGCCGACCCAAAGTCAAAAATTAGGAAAACGAATTCCGGTCACATTTCTGATTTTTTCTGAACAAACTATTTTAATAAACAAATTTGAAAAATTATTTCACCATCATTAATCATTATTTAAAAGAGTTTTATTTCAATTATAAAATCTATTATCTAAATATTTAAAATTAATTAAATATCGCAAATTAAAGCGGTGAAATTCTGGATTGTTGCAGATCACTAACCAAAACTTCTAATGAAAAACCTATTAAGCTATCGAAAATCACAAGAACCATGCACTTTAAAATGATAATCATCCTTAGACGAGGTGCAAATAGCAGTAATTCTTCAAAATACAAATCCAAATCTATTTTGAATTTCGTATGGCATCAAAGTTTCTCTAAAATCATCAACTCCTCCAAAATAAAAACCAACAAAATTAGAAATTGATAATTTCGAACATCTCCTCAACATATCCTTCAAATAACATTTACTACGAACAAAAACTTCGAAACACAAAGATCCACTAAAAGGTAAATAATAAGCAAGATTAGATGAAATCAAAATAGAACTACCACCATCATTTTCCAGTGAAGAACTTTTAACCTTAAGAGTAAAAGAAAAGAATGTGATGTTCTTATACAATTAAAAACAAATTATACTTGGAAGATTGGAATCGGTATCAATTACGATAACTTTATTCTCGAGCACGTAAGAAATCTTAATTGACAAAAAAGTAAGTTGTGACCAATAAACAAATTTCGTTCTTCAAATCATAAAAGAACAATCAACGGACAACCAAATGCTGAAAGTATTATCATCAAATATAAACATAATAACAAGGCTATTATCACCACAGCAAAAAAACATTAATAAAAATTGTTTGCTTTAGAAAATAGTTTATTTTTATATTTTTTATTTCTTTTATTAAACTGATAGCAAAAAATTATTCACTCCCATAAAACTAGTATGCTAATTCAGAACCATATCAATTTCCTTAATTTAAGGAATATTTTTACTTTTGGTCCCATGCAAATTATTCATTATCTCACAAATTATCAACATTACGTTAATAATTAATAGTTTCACATCAATATAATTGATAGAATCTCGTTACCACATATATATATATATATGTATATGTATGTATGTATGTATGTATGTATGTATATGTATGTGTGTGTGTGTGTATGGATGCATGCAAGTGTGCATGTATGTTTTATTTATGCCAATAAATTGATAATATTTGTTTGGTAGAAATAAATGTTCATCCTCTCCAATTTGTTTACCGTGTTCACATTATATTATAGAAAAAAGAGAATGATGGCCTTTTTAAATTCTTATCTCTCATTTATTCTTTCTAAGAATACTCACTTCTTATCAATTTATAAGAAAAAAGTTTATTCGGTCTCATAAAATTAGATATGTTAATTCAAAACCAAATGAATTTCCTTGGTCTAGGAAATAATTTTATTTTATCCTCATGCAAAATTTTCACTGTCTCATAAATCATATGAGTGTTAACCTGGTAGTTAATGGAATTTTGTATCAAATATGTAACAGATAGAATCCCAATAACACTTTTGTATATTTTTTTATTTCTTTCCATAAACTAATAATTTGTTCCTAGAAATAAATGTTAATTCCTCTCTCGATTTCTTTCCCATTTTATTAAATCAATGTTAATTTTCTTTTGTATATCATCATAATTTTAAAAATTCCTCTTTCCTTTGTACATTAAACCAATTTTCTTATAACTTCACATTCTCAATTCTCATAAAATTGTCTAATCTCGATCCATTTCTTTGATTCTCATTTCGATTTGAATTTTTCATTTTTGAAAAATTGATTAATGAATGTACTATTGCTCATTTATTAAATAAGTTATGTCGATTTTTTCCTAGAATTAATAATCATATTTGAATGTAAATTGTTACGGGGTCAATGAATCAAAGCACTGAATAATTAATTTTTTCCAGTTTATGGTAATTTATCTTTATTGTTTAATTTTATGAGAGTTTATTATATTATAAAAAATCAATCTAATATTATTTTGTAAAAGAAATGTTGGCCAATAAAATAGGTGATTAGAGTAAATTAAGATAGCGCCAAGATAGTAGTATTCTAAATATTAGGTAGTTATATCACTTTTAAAGAATAATAGACATAATCTCAGTAACTACTTTTTACAAGTTTTGTTTATTTTAATAGACTAATATTTAAGTCTCTTTCTTTTATTCATTGAGCAAATTGTCTCAAATCTTTATGTTCCAAATTCTCAATAAAAAAATTAACCTTTCATTTCATTCTCAATCTATGTTGAATTTCACATTTTAGAAAGATCTATTGAATAATGTATGTTCTTATATTTAACAAATTTAAGTTGCTTTTTTATTTTTCAGACTTGTGGTTTTATTCATACATTAATTGTTGTAGGATACAACAAGTTAAAGAAGTGAAATATTAATACTCAATCGTTTTTTCTAATTTATGGTAATTTATTTATATTTTTCGTTTGATAATATTTTATTACATTATTAAAAATAATATTATTATTATTTTTCAATTAATTTATTGTATAAATTGTTTAGTTTTTCTAACATATTGATCTTTTTCTCACTTTACTTCACACTAAACACAGCATTTCCCTTAATTTAAGGAAATCTATTTAGCCCCTTGTAAATTTTCAGTATCTCATCAATCATACTATAATTAATATGTTAAGTAATGCTATCTCGTATCAAATATGTAACAAACAAAATCTTAATAGCGCCCATTTTACATGTTTTATTGATTTTGATAAACTGAGCATCTTTATTTATCAGAAATAAATATTCATTCTTCCCCACTTTCTTTTATTTTTCAATAAATGAATAATACTTTTCTTTTCATATTATAATTTTAAATTTTTTATGAATTGGACATGAAATCACTACTAGAAAAGGCTATAATTATGACAGAGCTTAGCAACGGCTTCCGACGGCTCTTTTCCGACGAATCGTCGACGGCCTTCGGAAATTCGTGAATATTGTTTTAGGCCGAAGCCTTTCTTTCTAATTTCCTACTTGATTTTCTACATCCATTAATCCTCAAATCTCCCATCCAAGCTTCCAATCAGCAATTCGAGCTTTTGGACCTCCCCGAGTAATCAACGTCTATTGCTCCATAAATCAGGTATAATCTCTTATTTTCACCAAAAATCTAGTTTTTCCCTAAATCTAGATATGCATAAGTGGATAAATTATGGCTAATTGATGATTGCAATTGTTTCCACTAGCGTGATAATGGCTATAGCATCCCGTATTATACATATTTCATATGTTATCATGAAATTGTAAACACTTTTTATAATTTGTGATTATGTGTGTATATCTAAACCATTTTATATGCGTTGTTTCTATCATTATATTGTGTTAATTGGAATAAGACATGAATCATATAACATCTTGACTTATGCAACAATAATGAATGCACGAGTCTAAAAGAAATTTGACTGTATTGAAAAATGATAACAATACTAAAGCAGCCTTATTTGATGAAATACGCAAAACAAATGTGGTAAATTATTAATTTTTTAAAATGTATAAAATTAGTGAATATATATTCTTTTTTATAAAATACCCTTTCTATGTCCCTTAGAGAGTTTTTGGCCCTGTCCGATGAGGATTATACATGATCGTTATATAAATAGTCGTTTTTGTCACAAAATGGTCATTTATGTTCATTTGGTACAACGCTTGTTGGATTTGTCCCTGTATTGGACAAGTTATAAACACTGTAACCAATTATATTTCGCATATTATTTTGTCTCAAACGATTCACAAAATTTCCCGTATTGAACTTGTATGAGCTAAGAACGTAGAGTAAACTCTTAGTATCAATGCATGCACCACCAATTGAACTGTTAACTCGTACGATTACATGTTGATGAGCAAGAATAAGCAGATGTGTATGAATATTTCGTCCATTGTTTTGTTCGGTGAAGCTGCGTACCTTGTTTACGTGATTCCATACCTGATATTCATGGTGTGGAACATAGTTTTATAACTCTTTGATTCTCCAATCCAATTCAATTCCATCTACGTGCTGGTGTATATCCATATCTGATGGTGAAGTGCTAGCAATTAGTATGCATTGTGCATGGATGTAATTTAATTAAGAGGGCTCTGCTGTTTTTGGAGTAGGTTACTCACATTTTCTTTGCTCGTCCTCTTTTTAAATAGATGAAGGGAAAGTCTTTCCTCCCGACAGTGTTGCAGTGCAGCATGCAACTCCCTTGGTGCCTACAGGTAATGCGTATGTATGTGTATTATTGGATGGAATAATACAATTTTCATTTATTGGGTTCACTTCAGCAACGTTAATGGTAGTACCATAGGGGTGAAATATGCACGTGGATCCCTTTTAATTCCAACATAGATTGTAGCTCCTAGATGTTTTCATCTACCTACATTTGATAGAACGACTGTAAATGTGTTGCCTTGTCATTTATAGCTATATGGCAGTTGTAGGAAATGTTGTGATCAACTTAGTAGAACTTATCTAAGGACCTAACTTTTTGAAACCCAAAAGTCGACACTAATACATCCATGGTATTCACATGTCGAACAACCAAGTACCGGAAAGACAGATTGTTAGGAGAAAGAAAGAAGAAAAAAGAACTAAACAACACCGAATCTTACAGCAGAACGAATAATCTAATATAAAACCAATCTGTACACAAAAACAATATATGCAGACATTAATCAGAGTATACTAGCCTATTTTAGCCCAGGCAGTTTTAACAGCCTATCGTCATAATTGCTGATAAATACAATAATCAATACAGTGGAAAATCAACATATACATTAATACGTCTCTGGCCCCGCCTCTCGTCTGCTGAAGCTTCAAAGCCTCCAACTAAATCTGTAATATGCTCGATATGACCCGAGCATTATAAAAAAATGACTCCTAGGTTAGTCTGGTAAAATCAATGTGAGAAACTCAAGTCACAAGAAATTTTATTTGTTATAACTTGTAAAATCCTTTAAAATCAAAGGTATCTCGTAAGACCATGCCACACGTATGCATGGACGGGTTTTTACCTTACGATAACCAAAACCTTTTATATTAGGAAATCCCGTGGCATTATAATAATGTATAAAGGTGAAAATAATAATAATCACGTAGTTGTGATGTTTGTGAGTGTACATCACAACGGTACTAGGTATATAATCAAAAACTGATAAGACGCGTTCCCTAATTGTATAGGATTATCATAGATGCAACCTCAGTACTTTGAGGAACGGTCCTCCTACACAAGGATCAGAGATATCTTTTCGAAGTAGCGTACATCCCTAGTGATGTACCATAGGAAAAACATAGTTGGTCTCGCTAAGAACGAATGCATCGCCCCATGCATACATAACAATTGTAAGTAACGTTAGATGGAGCCGACTACACCCTATAGGTTTGTTAACCCTACTGGTCATGCCTCCTATCTTCAATTTTAGTCATTACAGTTGGTGAGGCTACGTTCAGCATTCTAGCTCACGCAGCCCCATCAAAACAGATCATGGAATCCCACGTGATTCCAATATCCCAACGGGTCTTGAAATCTGTGATATCCCGGAAATTTTGGCAATATCAATTTAATAATCTGTGTTAAAAATTAAATTAATTTGATAATAATTGTTAATAAGATTTAAATTGATTTAATAATTTTCTTTTAAATAAATATTTAACTGATGATTTATCTTTTAAAAGCTAGTAAATTGTTTTCTATTTGTAGTTTATATATATTTGTATATATTATAAATAGATAAGCTTTGTTTTAAATTTATTAAATAAAGTTATGTTTTCTAATTCTAATATTTTTGGTAAATTTGGAAATTTGATTTAATTTAGTATTAAGCTATTAAATAAGTAACTATGGTTTTAAATACTTAAGATAAATGTTTAATAGTTAGAATTTATTCTAGCTTAAGTTAAATTTAAAATTTATTAACAAAAAGATTGTTTTATTTTCTTTTAGTATAGCTTGATAAAAATATGGTTTAAATATACCCAAGGTAAAGTTAAAATTTGTTTAGATGATTTTAACTTAAATTTAAATTTAACAAAGGTTGTTTTATTTTTATTCTAAATATAGTTGATAAAATAAGTAATTTTTTATGTAGTGATAATTTCATTTATAAATTATTTTAATTTAATAATGAGTTATTTTTAAACAATATCAATAATGTAATATTTTTACAAATGGATTTCAATACAAATAGAAATGGTTATTTTAAATTTACCTAAATACATATATGTGTATTTTGGAGAAAGTTATAATTTGAAAGATTAAAAGTAAGTCTTTTAAAAATGTTTAAAATTAAAATAAACCTTATTTATATTAACACAAATATAAAAATAAAAGAGGAATAAAAAGAAGCACATATGTTAAGTAACAAACCAATACAAGTGACTAAAACAACCTTGTATTTACTTTATTATACACATGAAGTATAGAAACAAATCAGGTAAAGGAACCTAGTATGGGAAGTTTAGAAAACATAACAAAGTAAAGTAAAAATAAAAATGTAGGTAGCCTGTAAATAGAGGCTCAGGCAAGAAATAAAAAAAATAAGGCAAGTAAGAGAAATGCAAAACAAAAATATCTGAACATAAGATAGGATTAGTAGAAAACATATAGTACATCAGCATTAAAATGCTTTCATCTCAGCACAAACTTAAGTCAATTCGAAATCTTAGTTTATTATAATTATTATAACCTTGTTAATTTTTATCATACTTGGTTAATTTTTATATACGTATTTAATTTTATAAAACTTAGTTAATTTATTCAAAGTATTTTTATTATCAGTATTGAAATATAACAAAATTAAAGAGATCAAAGTTAAAGAACTCTTATAGATATAAGTATAATTTGTGTTCGTTAAGCAAACGACGTATAAAGAAGAAAAAACTCAACACTCAAACTCCAAAATCCGATGGTACTTTAATTTGCAACTCCCAAATCAGGTGATACAAGTCAATTCAAATAATTAGATTCCTGAAAATTTCCGACCTGAGCTGAATTTGTACTAAGAAGAAGAAACTCAGTAGCATTAACACACATTTCTACACCCTCAATCCCATAATGTGATGTATCGCTATAGAAAAAAAATTCTTTGATCATTCTTGCATTGTTCTTCCAATGTGATGTATCTCTATAAACAAAATCTTCTTTGATCATTCTTGCAATGTTCTTCCAGGGCCTGATATATTTATAAAACCATTTTTAGACAATTCTTAAAAGGAAGAAAACAGGTAATATATAAAACTCATAACAACTGGTAAAAAAATAAACCATGCAAATCATTAATGTTTTAAGCACACAATGCAAATCATATGTTTATAATAACACATGTGTTAATATGGTTTCATTTCCAAACAAAAGCACTAACAGAAAACCTGCTCTTGTAAACAATGTGTCACGATCCGAAATTCAATGTTCAAAAATTGACACTAAATAACTCACTTGTATTCGACTGCCAAAAATTCAAACATCAAACTCCAGTCGGATGGAGCATATAACAACATTAGATGAATATAAAACAGCGGAAAACAAAATGAATATCATGCATTACATCACAGATATAACATCATCATAATATCAATTACTACATCAGAGTATCATAATACATATACCACAACTCCAAATAGAACATCGTAATAGAACAACAAGTGATCATATGCCAAAAAGTCTTCAAAGGAATAAAGCAATAGTGAACTTCCAAAAACTAAGCACCTTGTGATCCAAATCTTCCAAAATATGTCCAAGGTAAAGGCCTCCAAAATATTGCTAACACCAAAACACGGAAACCTGCTACTAGGCTGCCCGTGTGGAAATTATGGACACCCAGAGTTTAGAAAGAAACAATAAACTCCGGGTCAGTCATGCGACTAGTATGAGTAAACAAAAACAGTTGCTTTTAAATAAAACAAATTATAAAAGAAAACAGTTATGCTTTTTGGAAAATGAAACTACCATAAGACCTCCTGCCATACACATAATGCAATCGCAGAATTGGAGGAGATTTCTTCTTATGATAGTCAAAAATGCTTGATACGAGAAAAATTCTTTGATATTACTACTAGTGCATAGTGTAGAAAATCATTTCGAAAGTACAATATTAATCTTAACCAGCATAGACATTCCGAACTATGCCTACTATGGCTACCATCTAAACAGTGGTAACCACCATAAGTAAATGGCAGGTTATACAACTAAAACCGTACTGGGTTCGTATTGGAAACTAAATTTCCAACAAATGGGCAGGCTAAGGAACTTCCTACTGGCACATGGTCAGGCCGGGTTACCTCTGTAACTAGGTAAATACTACTCGAGTATGCCATCTCCCGGTCGTTTGCGACCTTTATCCGAGGGCCCTCAACCACAAAGCAACAACCACACAGTAGATGAGATTGCAGCAACCATATAGGTAAAGTATCTGGGCTCCATACCATGATACTACCTTTTCCCAGAAGGAAATGACATACCTTAAAGGGTGCGACCCTCATAACCTTGCCGCATCTTTCCTGTTTCGACCATTTCCAAGGTGTGAGGTCCGATGAGGTCTCGTCCACAAAGCTACGCTTTAGACGAAAGCCATGCTTTGATCACAAATGATCAACAAATGATCATCAACACACAGCAGCACTTAGCATGCCACACTACCAAATTGGGAGTATATCGCTGATAACCTTCAACTACACAACCTCTGAGCTCGTACGTCTCAAAGAAGGGTGTTAAGCTAAGAGAATAAATTCTCCGCCACCAACAGATATGTATTTGAAAGAAATCTGCTTTAAATCTCAAAGTGTAGTGTCAGACATACAACCATACAAGTCTGTTCTGGGTTCGAATAGAAACCGAAGGCACTTCGTCCAATAAAGGAAGAAGCTCTTGCAAATCCGGGTATCCACAATCCCGATCGGACTTCCCATCATTTAAGGAATCTCTCTACCATAGTTACTCGGTGCAGAGATAATCGATAGGTTATCCTATCGTTTTCGAAGACACCCGGTCTTCAACACCGGTCTTCAAATGCATTAATTTCGTCGAATCATTATTCGGAATGGGTTATATGACACAAAGGTCCTTTCTCGGCTAAACCGAATAGTGAACGCTTGATTTTAAAATATGTGGATATATCAATTACAAAGATCCACATTCAGGGTTCGATGTGGGTTTCAGATAACCAACTGGAATCCGGCTCCCTGTCGCATCGAAGTTTAAATGCCGTTTTACGAACAAAAAGGGTTTTCACATAAATATAGAAATAAATCACAAATTACAGTTCAACACAGAGCAATTCACGTCACACAGTATCACAACCACAACAAAAATATCAATCCAGTGCACAACAATAGCTAATTATTTTTCAATCAAGGTGAATGTGTTTTAAATGAATTAACCACCCAACTAATTTTATTGATTATTTTTAAATTAATGATTAATTATTCTTAATGATAAATAATTAATTAAATATTAATCCACTTTATTAATAAATTATTCCTCAATCAATTAACTTAATTAACTTCTAATTATAGATTAATTAACTTTAATTTATCTAATTAACAATTCTAATTATAAATAAGTTAGACACTTAATTAGTAATTAACCAATTTTTAATTACAAATTGATAAATCTCTAATTACTTAATTAATTACAATTATAAATTTATTAACCAGTCTTAATTACTCTTTTTAAACAATTAATTAATAATGATTGTTTATCTTAATTGGCACTTTAAAAATCTTCCTTAATAACTTTGTAATCAAATTATTAATAACTTAGAAAACTTTAATTTTAATTAAAATTAAAACTTACTTATATTAACTACTTAATTAAAAATATTAGTCAAGATTTTAGAAAACATTGTTATGTATTCACTTAGTTAATTAAACTTGTAATAAGTTCTTAACTTAAAATAGTCAACATTAATTGCTTCATAATTACTAATTTTTTTTTAACATTACAACTTGAAATTTATTGGCCTTAACCCATTTTGGAAACAAACCCGAAATTTTCCAGGTTTTACTCAAGTGTTACTCGAGTTTTCCCCTACGTTTCCCCGAGACATTCTCCCTTGCTCACGAACTCCTTCTTCTTCTGTTTTTTTTCTTTAGTTTAAGGTTTAAACTGCTGTAACATGAACTCTCTCTCTCTCACTCCCAGGTTATAACCCGAAGCAATCACCTAGTTTACTCGAGTAACAACTCGAGATTTCTCACCAACAAACAACGCTGACACAAACCCACGTCGTACACGTGCACGACGTCGCGCCATGGCTTCGGTGAACTTCGTTAACTTCGGCAAGTCGCAAATCATCCCTATGCTCAAAATCATAGCTCGATTCGACACAAAAAACTTGAAATCAAAATTCACCCTTTCGTTGAAACTGTAACTCGAACATACCCAAACCGAAAACGCCTCATCCTCCTCACACCGTTCATCAGAAAAGCCACAACTCCGGCTTCCTGTGCTGATACCCACTCCACTCTCCCTCTTAATTTCGTGCAGCTTGATCGCTTCAAGGAGACGCAGACACCTTGCCACTGAACACGTCCAAAATCGAGCTTTATACCTAAATTGAACTCGTACCACCAATTTATGCAATAGAAAAATCATTCGACAATTTTCCTGAGATCATCAATGTTCAAACCAGCTTCAAACAAAATTTTAACATTCAAAAATTCCTTGATCGATGGCAATGGCCGAAAAAGCATTTTCGATTCAACTTGAAACTGCACTTAAAATACTTCACTGAGAATCACCAATTTTGTTTAACTTGTTTTTGAATGTTGATTCAAGCTATATAATTGAATCAATATTTAGCAATATTCGAATTTATCCAAAAATTTACTTTTACTGTAAAACTGAATGTTATAGAGTCTCAACTTCACTTTTAAGCTTTAAACAAATTTTAGACTGTGATTCAAGTTTAAAAAAACTTATTTTGTTTAAAATCCTAAGTTAAAAATGTTTGTATGAAGGTTTATTATATTTTTTCCTCTAATTCACTTTGCTCTGAAACCAAAATTATAGAAGAACAAGTCATATAAAAGTTTCCAGTAACACAGAAAACATACAGAACAATTTTTTTTTCAATATGCAGCAAAGCACAAGGTTTCATGAACTAAACACCTAGATTTTAATTTTAAAATAGGTTTACTCACTTGAATTTTTTTGAAACAGAGAGCTGCCTTTTGTTTTGAAACCCTACAGTTGATCTTCCTTTAAACCTTTTCTGTTTTGTTTTGTTGAATGATCTTGAGTTTATAAGAATAGTGATGTTTATATTTTCTGGTTTACTATATTTTGATGAACGAAATGAAACAAATATGGATGTGTATATATGAAGGAAGGCTTTATATAGGTAAGTGTTTACTGGAATATCTAATTTTCCTTTGGTAAGATTTTTTTTCCATCTTCTTGCTTTGACTAAGCAAGGCTTATTTCGGCTGAAATGATTTTATTTGTGCTAAGAATAGATAGCATTAAATGCTTATGTTCCCATTTTTGTTTACATGTTATCCTATTTTCTTTTGCATGTACATTTTTGTTTTATCTATAGATATTATTCTTAGCCTTGAATACATTTTTTCTTCTTACGTAATTCACATGCAAATCTATATGTATCTCATATGTTATTTTATATATTTATGTTTAACACAAATTCTTGTTTTGATAATTTTTATTATCATTTATTTAAAGCTCAAACTACCTAATACTTTATTTATATCCATATATCCTTGTAATATTAATATTAATGATATTTTATTTCTTTTGAAACTTTTCAAATTAAATTTAAAAAGTCCAAACAAACTACCAAATTTAAATTAATAAATTTTTGGGATGTTACAAATATCCCACTTAAGAAAATTTCGTCCTCGGAATTTGAAAGAGAGAGAAAAACAAACAAAGAATATACAAATTCAGAAAAGAATGGAGAAATGGCTTACCAGTTTAAGCCGAGATATCCACTCTGCAATTGGGATATGATTTCTGCATACTATCTTCGATTTCCCATGTGAAGTCCTTTGGATTGCCACTCCACTGAACTTTAACTAGTTTTACAACTTTGTTTCTCAATCGCTTTTCGTCACGATCTACAATCTTTATCGGTTCTCTTTTATCTGTTAAATTGGGAGTGATTTGAGAGCTTCTTCAATAATACCATCTGGATCGTGCACATACTTTCGAAGATTAGAAATGTGGAACACATCATGCACGCAGACAACCAGCTAGGCAACTGCACTCGATAGGCTAAAGAACCGATCCTCTCCAGAATAGGAAAAAGACCAATATACCGTGGTGCCACCTTACCGGTCTTCCCAAACCTCAATACTCCACGCATTAGAGATACTTTAAGAAAGACAGAGTCTCCAATCTCGAATTCTAAATCCCTTCTTCTTCGATCATAATAACTCTTTTGACTACTCTGCGCTGTCTTCAACTTCTTTCGTATAAAATCAACTTTCTCTGTGGCTTCTTTAATCATATCCGGACCAAGAATGAGTCTATCACCAGCCTTGATCCAACATGCGGGTACGACACGGACAACCATATAAAGCTTCAAAAGGAGCCATCTCTATACTGGCTTGATGGCATTGTTATATGAGACTTCGACCAGATGCAAATGATCCTCCCAAGAACCACCAAAATCAAGTATACAAGCACGCAATAGGTCTTCCAAGATTCGGTTATGTGACGACCCGGAATTTTAAGCAATTTAAATCGGAATATTTAATCGATTTTAAATATTCAATAGTACAATTTTAAATTGAATTACGGATATCGCAATTTATTTGATAATTGAATTTATTAAATTAAAATAATTTGAAGTTGGCTAAATTATTGAATCTAGAATTTTAAGCCTGTTAAAAATAATTTAATAACTGATAAAATTTATATTGAGAACATTGAAGATAATAGAAGTAATAAAATTTAAATTAACAGTGGTTTGTTCAGTTTTAAAATTTTATCGTTTAAATTGAATTAAAAAAATAAAAATAAAAAAATAGCCTCCCGAGGCACAGTCTCGGAATTAGACGAAACCAGTTCCATTGGATCCGTAATATTGTTTTATCATCGGATTTCAAATTTCGTAGTGTTTGGGGTTGTTATGTGACTGTACGATATATAAACGTGTTGAAGTTTGCATTGAATTCGGTAGCCAGCATCTCGTATAGAAAATGATAAAATCGCATTACCTTCTTTACGAAGCTTCTACGTTTAGTAAATAAAATAATGTAAAATAAAGAATAGCTTTATTCATAAGCTAATGAACGCAGGGATTATAAACGTGCTCTCTTTCTTTCTCTTCGGTTGCAAGCCGATCATTATACTCATTAAAAAAACAAACAAAAATGGCGACTGCTCTCTGATAATAGATCGCGTCTCCCTCCTCTATTCCTTTTCGTTTCTAAAAGCGAAATACACAGCCGAAGCCATTATCCTCTTTATAAATCTCGTGTTTCCCAAAACTGTTCGTATTTAATTCAATTTCACTCGTGCCCTCTCACTTCCTAAATTCCTTAGTTCTGCACGAAGTTCCTATTGTTGTCGGGAAAATGAAACCGATTCTTAAAAAAAAAGGAATAGAGAGAGGGGGGCTGCTCGCTCGCACGGCATAGGGGGGCGCGTCGCATCGGTTTTCTGGCACTTGGGGGAGGCTGCGATTGAGGTTAGGGTTAGATGTGAGGGCGACGATCGTTGTTCGATCGAGAGGAAGCTTTACTATTCATATTGGAGGTCGCGGTGGACGATTTAGGGGGGGCAACTCATGTGGTTTGGGCTGCGAACACCAGCAGATTATGACTTGAAGAGGAGCTCATTCTCGAGCGAGCTGGATATGGCAATTTTGGAGAGGCGTGTGAACGTGAGCAAGATTTGGGTTTTGGGGATTCTCATGTGTTCGAATTGACAATGAAGCTAGGGTTCTGGGTCACGGTGGGGTTCATTTGAACAGTATGGAGGACTGCTCGCGATGGTTGAGAGCGATGGGCAGTGAGGTATATTTGTTATCAATTTAATTTCCAATTTGAATCTGATTTAAATTATATGTTTACCGGTTAGAAAGGCATATTTGGAAATTCGTTTCAATTTAAAGATTTAAAAATTATACCTATATATATGTATGTAGGTTAAGCAATGAATAGATTTATTAAATTGAGAATGGATAGGAATTTAAATGTTAAAAAGAATTTATAAAAATTAGATTTTTAAATCTATAAATGAAATTCTGTTTTTTAGTGAATGAGTTTTAAAGTAGATATATATATATAAATGTAGGATCATATCTTCACCAACTAGTTATTGTTAAAAATATATGAAGGAGATTAACTAAAGTGATTAACTTATTTAATCATTTGGTTACTAAAATAACCTGTAAAAGGGGAATTAGTTAAATTTAAATTTCATTGGTTAAAATGAAATTGATGGTTAATTTAATTATCAAATGGAAATTTAAATCGTTTAATTGACTCGAATATTAATAAAACATCTAATGTTTTTACAAGATCTGAAATCAAGAAATCAAATCAAGAATGAAGTGGATTGCAAATGTAAAGGGAAAGGTGAGTTAATCTCACTCAGTTAAATTTAAACCTAAATGATTAAATTTAAATAATTGTTTGAATGGATGAATTGAGTGATGTGATTTAGTATGATATTTTGGAATTGGCATATTATATTGTGCTAACATTTGTGGATGTAGGGAAACAGGTTGGAGGGATCCAACTGGACCCCTCACATTTATTTAAATTTTTCAATATTCTCTGTTGTGATTATTTGATATTTTATGATGAGTTATATTGGGATATTGAAGGTTATGTTTGATTGGATATTTGAGTATAATGAATTACCAAATTATATGAATTGGATTGTTGAAAAGAATTTAAAAGGATGTAAATTTGTAAGCGAAATAATTATAGAAAGTTTGAATAAATTAAGAATGAATTGAAAAGAAATAGAAGTAATATGAAAATAATACTAAATAACTTCGAGTATGAAGAGAAATGGAATTTTGAATAAAATGAAATTGATGCATTGTAAACTTAAGTTATATCAAATTAAAGAAATAAAGAATTATTTTAAAATTTAAAGTTTAAATTTATGAAGAAGTAATTGAGAAATCTAAAAATTTGGAATCAAGAAATGAGATCTGAAATTAATAGATTCTAAATTTAAAGGGAATAAATGGGCAATCAATTTGGGAAATTGATTTAAGTGATTGAAGCTAGGATTTTACTCTGGATAACCAAGTACATGTTTAAAGTAAATTCTTAAATAAATTTAAAGGTATTTAAGTTGTTGTAAAAAGCAAGTTTTAGAAAATTTATTATTTCTAATATTTAAATTCAATAGTAAGTATTTTCCTAAATATATTATACTAGTAATTACTTAAATAGTGACCTAGTATTTTGTTTTCAAAAGTGAAAATCTAGTTTTATATTCTATTAAGTAACTTTATTTTCAAATACTCATATAGTAGGTATTTTTACAAATTATTGAAGTAATTTAACTTAAATGTTTAAAAGTATATATTTTCAAAGTAAAGTGTTTAAAATTATTTTAAAAAACTATTTTTTTGCTTGGTGATTTCAGAGGAAATATAAAATATTTGGGAAAGTTGATTCTGAGAAGAATGATGGTTTGAAACTGTTTTTCAAAGGATTGAAAATAGAAATAATATCTTGTGAAGATATTTTTGGTATTAATAAGTAATTTGGAAAATTATTTATTGTTTGATGGATGTTTGTAAATAGAAATTGATAGTTAAATAACCGACTATCAATATTGGCCAACTGCGTTGATGGTTTGAAGAGACCGGGATCGAGATTTATTTCTCGAAAACCACTTCGATCCGGTTTGTACATTTTGTGTAACGTGTTCGGAGTCGAAGCTGGAGCAGTGAAGTGCAAGGGCTAGTCGCTACTAATCCTGAGGATATTTCCAAAATGGATGCAGTAGGAGTAGTGCCTTCGGTTCCGTTCGAACCCGGGACGGACTTGTATGGATGAATGCTTGCGAAAACATCGTCGGGTGGACGATGGGTATTCTAAGGGATATGTTCTATAAAGGTAACGCTTAGCCTCAAGCCTCATCAAATGGGAATGACTGAAAATCAGGGGTTATGCAGCAAGGTTAGGTGGGTAGCACCCAAGCAGGGTGAGGTCATTCCAGTCTAGATGTCCCTCTTTATTTTCGGCTTAGTGGTGCGGTTGCTGATCCCAACCGCGGGGTGATCTCACTCGGGACTGTCTAGTAAGGGATGGTTCCGGCCTTGTGTTGCAGGGGATGAAGGGAGTAATCCTCGGTACGGTGATCTAGGCCCCGTACTGTGACAGGTGGTACCCCAGTGCCTAGTCATTGATGGAAATCCATTTTCCCTACGAGCCTTGTACGAGTTTTGTTTGTATTACCCACTTTTGTGGCTAGTGGCTGGAATTTAATAATGTAACAATTTCGGCTATTTTATAAGTATTTGTATATAGACCCTATTATAATATCAGAGGATTTCTATAAAAATTGTTTTAGCTATCGTAAGGTAAAAACCCGACATGTTTATTTGTGGCGTGGTCTTACGAGATGCTTTTGTTTTCAAAGGACTTTGAAACTTTAATAATCAATTGAGTGTGATTTTCTCACGCTGGTATTCCAGACTGACTCGGGCGTTATTTAACTGTAATGCTCGGGTCAGACCGAGTATTATGGGACACAGGATATGATGCCGTGGAGCTCAGGAGACGAGCTGGATTGACGATACGTACATTCGTACTTGTATATATATATTCCGCTGTTGAGTTGTTGTGTATCCATTGTATTGTATTGATGCGAGCTGTGACTGATGTACTCTGATGATGTAATGTATGTAAAAAGATATATTTGATTTTGAGTAAAGATTATTTACTATCTATTATATTTTATTTCGCTGCGAGGGTTAGATTCTGATGTTGATTTTGTTTTCTCTTCTCCTACCTCTTCTTCTTAAACCCAAATGGTTCGTATTTCTGTGCAACTTGAGTTGATTGTTATAGAATAGTGGTGACTCAAGGGGTACGGATTTGCGGGTCGTTACACTTGGTATCAGAGCTTAGGTTGGTGATAACCTTGGCTCTGGTGGGAATTACTCATAAAATAGAGTCTATAGTACTCTAGAATGAGTTTGAACGTATTAATAGATATGAGCGCGTATTTGTTAGTGAATATAAATTGTTTTAATATTGTGTTGTTTGGTTTATTGAGTGGCATATGAACCTTCGTCGGTACAGTCCGGACAACTGTATTGAAGGGGTTTCTAAACACTTGAATAGAACAATCGACACGGTATTGTTTTAAATATGGGTGAATGAAATAATTTTACCCAAAAATATATTTTGATATAAAGGAAAGCTTTTGTAAACTATTTTAGCTAATATATGGTTGCTGGGATGTTAGAAATGATAATATTAAAATATTATCATTGTTAAGTGAAAATTTAACTAGAAATTGTAAATATAATCAAAGATTGAGAAGATAAATCCAATTATGAAATGAAATTTATAAATATGATTTATAAATGTAATTTATAAATTGAAATACGATCAAATGGAAATTTGTATAAGCATAAACTGTACAAATGAATTACAGTTACAATTTATTTAAGCAGGCTTAAAAAAAAATTTAAATCCCGGAGATTTGGAAATGTTTATCGAGGTGTTTTGGAGATAAATAATAGTATTGTTGTTTTGGAGATATTTCTAAATGGAAATCTGTTTTAAATGGATTTTGAAAGTGATATAGCATTGAAATCGCTTGGATTATTGGAAAATAATTCTGATGATGACGGCCGCATCATCAGAATTCATTTTCGAATTTCTAAGTGACGGATTGCTACCAAATTGATTTGTTCAGAAAGCTAGTTGTTTTTGAAAGTCTCAAGGGAAATTTGTTGGGAATAAAACCAGGATTGGTTTAAATTTTTGAGAAATATGATTTGAGATGTTGGAGATTTCAAAATAATTTGAAACCAAAGGTCGGGTGTTTAAAAATCATGATAGGATGGGTTGTAAGCTTATAAATTGAGATGATTTTTAAATCATGAAAGAAATATAAGCTTTGAATGTTGGAATTTAAATTTAAAAGGGAATGTTAAAAATGAAATTAACTTAGATTGGGGGAAATAAAGATTTTACTGGACTGAAATTAGTTGGATAGGCTGAAATAATATCCGGTTGTATTCGAATTAAGTTGAAATTGAATTGAGTTAAATAAATTTGAGTTAAAACAGAATTAAATTGGAATAAAATTCAGTTGAGTTATGGGTGATATTGAATGGAATTAAATCCTTACTTGAATAAATGGAAAATAAGTTGGATAAGAATTGGGTTGAAATAGATAAATCAGAATAACTTATAAAAGTTAAAAATCCTTGGGAATAAAATATGCTTGGGCTATGAATAAATAGAAGGCTTGAGTTAAAAATAAAAGATGAATATATTCAAGCTTATGATGAATGGAATTGTATTAAAAAAAATGGAAATGAGTTGAATTGCATTCAACTTAAAATTAAGTTTAATAATAGTGAATTGGATTTAAATCAAGTAAGAATAAATTTTAATTGAAATAAAATTCGGTGTGATGCCGATAATATTTAATGGAGTGAAAATGCTTAAATAAATAATTGTAAACCATTTAAATTATTAAGGGATTGAAATAACTTGAGGCAATAAGAAAAATAGAATGTTTCAAGTTTATTAGAATGGTTTAAGTAAATGTGGGTAAACTAATTTTATTGAATAAATGAAAGGATGAGATAAATAAGAATCAAATGAAGTATGGTTTAAATAAGTTGAGAAGTGGTTATTGAATGATATGGCTTGGTTGTTTTGAGCTAAATAAAATAGTTTGGAATAAACAATTACGGAATGGTTTTAAATGTAAATGAATGGATGTGAATGAATTAAAATAAAAAGGAAATTTAATTGGTAACGAAGATGGATCTAAGTTGTTAATGGTTTTGAATGAATCGGTTTGGTTAATAAAATTGAAATGCAATGAAACTGAGAATATACGGATTGTGGATAAATTTAAAAATGGAATAGAATTAAGTGTAAGTTGAGTTGGAGTCAATTTAAATTGATTATTAAACTCAAGTGCTTATTTATTCACATAAATCTCGTCAAATTGCAAAGAATAAATTGTCATTTGGTGTAAATAGAAGTAATTAAAAATTCTATGAGTTGATAGTAGTAAAATAAATTGATTTTGGAAGCAATTGAATTAAATATGAGTTCAGTTTGCTTAAGAATAAATTGAAGGTAAGCTATTGTGTTTTAAACCATTCAAATTTGATAAAGATGTATACGAATGGATTGAAAACCATTCGAATTGAATGAAAATGGTTATAAATAAATTGAAACAGTTGAATTGGCATGGAAACTATATAAATTGCTTATGGAAAAATGTTTGCTGTGAATTTCTTTTAGAATTCATATGTTTTAACTATTTTAAATAAGTGAAATGTAGTTAAACTTCATTTATATCGTACTTACATGTTTAAATTGAGTAAGTACAGGTACCTGGGAGCCGTGTGGCTGGATTTGGTTGTGCTATTTGCTAAAACTAATAAGCTGCTTGCTTAAAATGCTAAATAAGGTACGCCTACGTAATAAAAATAGGAAATATGAACTGTTTTTGGTTTTTCCGACCGTGTGGAAGATGTATATATATTTATCTCTTTTATCAAATTGCAAAAGCTCCTCCGTACAAAGGAGACTCTGCCAAAAATTTTCAGAAATTTTGGGAGTTAGAAAATTTTTGAAAATTTTTGGAAAATTTATTAACGACAAAACAATTTCAAACTAAGAATTGAAATAAGTTAGTAAATGGAGCTAATTAAAATAATGATGTGAATTAGTTATAAATGAAAATGAAATTTAAAGTTTAGAGTTGAAAATAAATTGAATTCGTATAGAAATGAAAGAATCGTTGTGGATAGAAATGGATATAAACTAAAATGGTAAGATGAAAATAAATAAAGAAGTATATAAAATGCTTATACTAAACTTAAGAAAAAAATGGTGAAGTCTTAAATGGAAATTGATACTACCAATGTAATTTAAGTCAATATTGGAATGAATAGATGTTGACATTTTGTGAGAAAGTCGATAAAATGTTTTGGAATATTGTGATTGGATATTAGTGCTAAGCAGGATATGCAGGTATTATAAAAGGGAAAAGGAAATTGGATTTGATTTCAAGAGATAAATTTGTATTGCCCGACAAAAAGGTATGTATTTAAATTTGGTATGAAATTTGATTGGGATTTGGATTTGAATTGAGCCACTTGGCCTTTTTGTTTTCTTTTTGAATTTGGGAGGCCGTAGAGCCATTTTGTAGTTGTACCGAGCTAGCCGCGCAAAAGAGACGCTGGCAAAAAATTTCAGAAATTTAGGGAGTTAGAAAATTTTGAAATTTTTTTGAAATTTCAAAATATGGTTTTAAATTAAAACTTAATTGGTTAAACAAATAGTATAGTTTGAAACTATGGGAGAGTTGAGAAGTTAATAAGAATAATAATGGTCTTTTATAAGAAAATAGTTGGTAAGATGTTGAATTGTTAGAAACTGTTTGGTTTTAGGGAAATGGTAAACGGGTATTGGATCATTCTTCCTAATTAGTAATTTCTGGGACGAAATTCTTTTAAGGGAGGAGGAATGTGACGACCCGGAATTTTAAGCAATTTAAATCGGAATATTTAATCGATTTTAAATATTCAATAGTACAATTTTAAATTGAATTACGGATATCACAATTTATTTGATAATTGAATTTATTAAATTAAAATAATTTGAAGTTGGCTAAATTATTAAATCTAGAATTTTAAGCCTGTTAAAAATAATTTAATAACTGATAAAATTTATATTGAGAACATTGAAGATAATAGAAGTAATAAAATTTAAATTAACAGTGGTTTGTTCAGTTTTAAAATTTTATCGTTTAAATTGAATTAAAAAAATAAAAATAAAAAAATAGCCTCCCGAGGCACAGTCTCGGAATTAGACGAAACCAGTTCCATTGGATCCGTAAATTGTTTTATCATCGGATTTCAAATTTCGTAGTGTTTGGGGTTGTTATGTGACTGTACGATATATAAACGTGTTGAAGTTTGCATAGAATTCGGTAGCCAGCATCTCGTATAGAAAATGATAAAATCGCGTTACCTTCTTTACGAAGCTTCTACGTTTAGTAAATAAAATAATGTAAAATAAAGAATAGCTTTGTTCATAAGCTAATGAACGCAGGGATTATAAACGTGCTCTCTTTCTTTCTCTACGGTTGCAAGCCGATCATTATACTTATTAAAAAAAAACAAACAAAAATGGCGACTGCTCTCTGATAATAGATCGCGTCTCCCTCCTCTATTCCTTTTCGTTTCTAAAAGCGAAATACACAGCCGAAGCCATTATCCTCTTTATAAATCTCGTGTTTCCCAAAACTGTTCGTATTCAATTCAATTTCACTCGTGCCCTCTCACTTCCTAAATTCCTTAGTTCTGCACGAAGTTCCTATTGTTGTCGCGAAAATGAAACCGATTCTTTAAAAAAAAGGAATAGAGAGAGAGGGGGGATGCTCGCTCGCACGGCGTAGGGGGCGCATCGCATCGGTTTTCTGGCACTTGGGGGAGGCTGCGATCGTTGTTCGATCGAGAGGAAGCTTTACTGTTCATATTGGAGGTCGCGGTGGACGATTTAGGGGAGGCAACTCACGTGGTTTGGGCTGCGAACACCAGCAGATTATGACTTGAAGAGGAGCTCATTCTCGAGCGAGCTGGACGTGGCAATTTCGGAGAGGCGTACGAACGTGAGCAAGATTTGGGTTTTGGGGATTCTCATGTGTTCGAATTGACGATGAAGCTAGGGTTCTGGGTCACGGTGGGGTTCATTTGAACAGTATGGAGGACTGCTCGCGATGGTTGAGAGCGATGGGCAGTGAGGTATATTTGTTATCAATTTAATTTCCAATTTGAATCTGATTTAAATTATATGTTTACCGGTTAGAAAGGCATATTTGGAAATTCGTTTCAATTTAAAGATTTAAAAATTATACCTATATATATGTATGTAGGTTAAGCAATGAATAGATTTATTAAATTGAGAATGGATAGGAATTTAAATGTTAAAAAGAATTTATAAAAATTAGATTTTTAAATCTATAAATGAAATTCTGTTTTTTAGTGAATGAGTTTTAAAGTAGATATATATATATATATATAAATGTAGGATCATATCTTCACCAACTAGTTATTGTTAAAAATATATGAAGGAGATTAACTAAAGTGATTAACTTATTTAATCATTTGGTTACTAAAATAACCTGTAAAAGGGGAATTAGTTAAATTTAAATTTCATTGGTTAAAATGAAATTGATGGTTAATTTAATTATCAAATGGAAATTTAAATCGTTTAATTGACTCGAATGTTAATAAAACATCTAATGTTTTTACAAGGTCTGAAATCAAGAAATCAAATCAAGAATGAAGTGGATTGCAAATGTAAATGGAAAGGTGAGTTAATCTCACTCAGTTAAATTTAAACCTAAATGATTAAATTTAAATAATTGTTTGAATGGATGAATTGGGTGATGTGATTTAGTATGATATTTTGGAATTGGCATATTATATTGTGCTAACATTTGTGGATGCAAGGAAACAGGTTGGAGGGGTCCAACTGGACCCCTCACATTTATTTAAATTTTTCAATATTCTCTATTGTGATTATTTGATATCTTATGATGAGTTATATTGGGATATTGAAGGTTATGTTTGATTGGATATTTGGGTATAATGAATTACCTAATTATATGAATTGGATTGTTGAAAAGAAATTAAAAAGAAGTAAATTTGTAAGCGAAATAATTATAGAAAGTTTGAATAAATTAAGAATGAATTGAAAAGAAATAGAAGTAATATGAAAATAATACTAAATAACTTCGAGTATGAAGAGAAATGGAATTTTGAATAAAATGAAATTGATGCATTGTAAACTTAAGTTATATCAAATTAAAGAAATAAAGAATTATTTTAAAATTTAAAGTTTAAATTTACGAAGAAGTAATTGAGAAATCTAAAAATTTGGAATCAAGAAATGAGATCTGAAATTAATAGATTCTAAATTTAAAGGGAATAAATGGGCAATCAATTTGGGAAATTGATTTAAGTGATTGAAGCTAGGATTTTACTCTGGATAACCAAGTACATGTTTAAAGTAAATTCTTAAATAAATTTAAAGGTATTTATGTTGTTGTAAAAAGCAAGTTTTAGAAAATTTATTATTTCTAATATTTAAATTCAATAGTAAGTATTTTCCTAAATTTATTATACTAGTAATTACTTAAATAGTGACCTAGTATTTTGTTTTCAAAAGTGAAAATCTAGTTTTATATTCTATTAAGTAACTTTATTTTCAAATACTCATATAGTAGGTATTTTTACAAATTATTGAAGTAATTTAACTTAAATGTTTAAAAGTATATATTTTCAAAGTAAAGTGTTTAAAATTATTTTAAAAATCTATTTTTGTGCTTGGTGATTTCAGAGGAAATATAAAATATTTGGGAAAGTTGATTCTAAGAAGAATGATGGTTTGAAACTGTTTTTCAAAGGATTGAAAATAGAAATAATATCTTGTGAAGATATTTTTGGGATTAATAAGTAATTTGGAAAATTATTTATTGTTTGATGGATGTTTGTAAATAGAAATTGATGGTTAAATAACCGACTATCAATATTGGCCAACTGCGTTGATCGTTTCGAAGAGACCGGGATCGAGATTTATTTCTCGAAAACCACTTCGATCCGGTTTGTACGTTTCGTGTAACGTGTTCGGAGTCGAAGCTGGAGCAGTGAAGTGCAAGGGCTAGTCGCTACTAATCCTGAGGATATTTCCAAAATGGATGCAGTAGGAGTAGTGCCTTCGGTTCTGTTCGAACCCGGGACGGACTTGTATGGATGAATGCTTGCGAAAACATCGTCAGGTGGACGATGGGCATTCTAAGGGATATGTTCTATAAAGGTAACGCTTATCCTCAAGCCTCATCAAATGGGAATGACTGAAAATCAAGGGTTATGCAGCAAGGTTAGGTGGGTAGCACCCAAGCAGGGTGAGGTCATTCCAGTCTACATGTCCCTCTTTATTTTCGGCTTAGTCCGCGGGGTGATCTCACTAGGGACTGTCCAGTAAGGGATGGTTCCGGCCTTGTGTTGCAGGGGATGAAGGGAGTAATCCTCGGTACGGTGATCTAGGCCCCGTACTGTGACAGGTGGTACCCCAGTGCCTAGTCATTGATGGAAATCCATTTTCCCTATGAGCCTTGTACGAGTTTTGTTTGTATTACCCACTTTTGTGGCTAGTGGCTGGAATTTAATAATGTAACAATTTCGGCTATTTTATAAGTATTTGTATATAGACCCTATTATAATATCAGAGGATTTCTATAAAAATTGTTTTAGCTATCGTAAGGTAAAAACCCGACATGTTTATTTGTGGCGTGGTCTTACGAGATGCTTTTGTTTTCAAAGGACTTTGAAACTTTAATAATCAATTGAGTGTGATTTTCTCACGCTGGTATTCCAGACTGACTCGGGCGTTATTTAACTGTAATGCTCGGGTCAGACCGAGTATTATGGGACACAGGATATGATGCCGTGGAGCTCAGGAGACGAGCTGGATTGACGATACGTACATTCGTACTTGTATATATATTCCGCTGTTGAGTTGTTGTGTATCCATTGTATTGTATTGATGTGAGCTGTGACTGATGTACTCTGATGATGTAATGTATGTAAACAGATATATTTGATTTTGAGTAAAGATTATTTACTATCTATTATATTTTATTCCGCTGCGAGGGTTAGATTCTGATGTTGATTTTGTTTTCTCTTCTCCTACCTCTTCTTCTTAAACCCAAATGGTTCGTATTTCTGTGAAACTTGAGTTGATTGTTGTAGAATAGTGTTGACTCAAGGGGTATGGATTTGCGGGTCGTTACAGGTTAATCCTCTCAGTCTGCCCATCAGATTGTGGGTGATAAGCAGTGCTGAAATTCAGTTTTGTTCCCAATGCGTCTTGAAATGCCTTCCAAAATCTACTAGTGAAGATCGGATCATGATCACTCGCTATACTGCTAGGAATACCGTGGAGACGGACAATTTCTTTCACATATAACTCAGCTAAACTTGCTGCCGTGCGGGTAGATTTCACTGGCAAAAAGTGGGCTGTCTTAGTCAAACGGTCCACAATAACCCAAATTGCTTCATTGCCTTTCCGAGTACGAGGCAACCTGTCGATGAAATCCATCGATACTTGGTCCCATTTCCACTTGGGTACCTCTAAAGGCTGAAGTAAACCCGCCATTTTCTTTTGATCGCTTTTGATTTGTTGGCAAGTAGCACAGCTACTCACATATATAGATATGTCCCTTTTCATTGTCTTCCACCAGAAAGTTCTTTTGATATCACGATACATCTTATTAACTCCTGGATGGATACTAAATTTAGATTTGTGACATTCATCTAAAACTTCTCGTTTCAGTTTAGGGAAGTCTGGAACACATATTCTACCTTTTAATCTTATAACTCCTCTACTATCCATCTCAATACTAGTGCCTTTCCCTTGGCATATTCTTTTATAGATTCCCCAAAGAAACTCGTCTTCATACTGCTTACTCGCGATCCTCTTAAGAAGAGTAGGAGCGATAACAAGATGAGCAAGAATAACAAGCTTTATACTCAAGGCGTCGGCAACTACATTGGCTTTTCCGGACGTATATAGAATGTCTAGGTCATACGATGCTAGAAATTCCAACCAATGTTGTTGTCGCAAATTTAAATCTTTCTAGGTGAAGAGATATTTTAAAGATTTATGGTCGGTGAATAATTCGAATTTTTCACCTAAAGAAAAAGAGTTCATTAGGTATATTTATCAAGTTAAGTTAAATTCGTAAATTGTTAAGAAAGCTGAAAAGATTTTTACGCAGAAGATAATGTCGCCATATTTTCAAAGCGAAGATAACAGCTAAGAGTTCCAAATCATGGGTTGGATAATTTCTTTCATGAGGATGTAATTGTCTACTCGCGTAGGCAATTACCTTCCCATTCTGCATTAATACCGCACCCAAACCATCACCGCAAGCGTCGGTATAAACAGATAATCCCTGACTCCCATTGATAATAGCGAGAACAGGAGCGGCGATTAATCTCTTCTTCAACTTCTGAAAAGCTTCGTCACATTTCGGAGTCCAATTGAATTTTACAACCTTCATTGTTAGCTTAGTCAACAGACTAGCTATCTTGAAAAGTCCTGAACAAACTTTCGATAATAACCTGCTAAACCCAAAAAACTTCGAACTTCCTTTGGGGTAGTGGGTTTCCTCTAATCAAGAATAGCAGAAATTTTGCTAGGATCAACAAAAATTCCTTCTTCATTGACAATATAGCCAAGAAATTTGACTTCTTTGACCCAAAATTGGCATTTGGAAAATTTTGTGAATAGAATATTTCTCCTTAATATCTCTAAGACGATTCTAAGATGCTCGGCATGCTCCTCTTCGGTCTTGGAATAGACCAAAATATCATCAATAAACACAAGCACAAATTTATTCAGTACTTCCCGGAACACACTAGTCATAAGATCTACGAAGTATGCTGGAGCATTAGTTAGCCCGAAAGGCATGACTAACCATTCGTAGAACATATTAGGACCCCTGGAAGCGATCAAATGAACGCAATCTTCGGCGATTCGTAGTTGATGGAATCCCTAGGCTAGATCCAACTTTGAAAAGAAACGAGCGTCATGCAATTGATCAAACAGATCATCAATTCTTGGTAGAGGGAATTTATTCTTGAGAGTCAGCTTATTGAGATCCCGGTAATCTACACACAATCTCAAAGATCCGTCCGATTTAGCCACAAACACGATGGCTGAACCCCATTCGAAAACACTAGGTCGAACCAATCCTTTTTCTAGTAAATCATTAGTTTGCTTGACTAATTCAACCCTTTCCCTGGGTGCCATCCTGCGACTTGCGTGAACGATAGGACGAGCATTGGGTACTAGGTCAATTCTAAATTCTATTTCTCGATGTGGAGGTAGAGATTTCACTTCTTCGAACATGTCCGAAAAATCTCTAACAATGGGTATAGACTCCAGACTGGGTTCGGGATAAACCAAATTATACATCAACCCATCTCTTTTAGGACTAGGGTCCTCACAAGAAATCTAAATAAAATCTCCAAATTTAGTTTTAATCTAAATCAATCGATTATTGCAATCCGATTTGGCTTCGTTTTTTGCTAGCCAATCCATTCCGAGTAAAACTTCAAACTCGTTAAAATCAAGGACAAAGAGACTGATAGGGAATTGGTAATGACAATATGAGATAAGAACGTCTCTACATCGAAGACAAAGGTTCGTGAGACCTCCAACTGGATTCTTTACGCATATAGGCTCATCAACAAAATCAGGTCCAAGATTCAATTCATTAATAGCTTGTTGAGAGATGAAACTATGTGTAGCGCCTGTGTCAAACAGAACTCTAATAATACTATCATAAATAGTGAGGTTACCTTCCAGAACTCCTTTCCCCTTTTCAGCTTTGGAAGATGCAGGTTTGTCTTTGATTGTGTACACCTTAGCTGTCTGATCTTGCTTCATGGTTGGGCAGTCTTTAACCTCATGCCCCACTTTCTAACAACAATAGCATTTCCTGGGCTTCGCTTGAACGGATTGTTCTCTCTTTGGCTTCTTGCAGCTGTTTGAGTAGTGGCCTTTTTCTAGACAATTGAAGCAGGTAACATTCTCTACTGTGCTTCCCTGAATGCTCTTCTTTTTCTCCTTACCCTGCCATGGTTTCTTGCCTCCAAATTTCCTCTTCTTCCAATTTTGATTGCTCGAATTTCCTTTCTCCACGGAACTTCTTGCATGTCAAGTGTAGCATATTTGTGTCCCATATCAATCAAATCCGAAAAGGATTACTTGACGTAGCCAGTCATTCTTTCATGGAATTTATTATTCATCCCACGAATGAACCTTTCATTCTTCTTTAAAGGTGTGTTCACCAATTCTGGACAAAATCGAGACAATTCACTGAATTTATTTAGATACTCCTCGAACGACAAACTCCCCTGCTTTAAGTCCATGAATTCCTGGTACGTTCGAGAAATTCTAGCTGATGGAAGATAACGCTTCTCAAATACTTCTTTAAATCTCTCCCAAGTAAATTCGTCTTTTGGCTTATCTACAGTAACTGTCTCCCACCATGCTAAGGCTTCTTCTTAAAGTTGCCAAGAAGCTATGAGTCGCATCTGATCGTCTTGCAGCTTTAGCCATCTGAAGATTTTTTCACATGATCTGTTCCATGCTTGAGCCTCCATAATTGACTCCTTGCTGATGAACGGATTACCACCAAGTCTTGAGAAACTCTTATATAAATCAGCCAGATTCGGCTGATGCTGAATAGGTATTGTTGCTACTACTGTTGGGAGAACTTGACTAGGGGCTGTGGCATTTCCTCGCCCCCAGCTCTTCCTCTTCGTCCGCTCATTCTTACAATCTGTAATTAGTAAGAAAATTCATTTAGATATTCGGACGAGATATCTTAAGGAATATCAGCAGTTAAAAGAAAATAGACTAAGAAAATTTGAGGTTTTGGTCTCGGTTATACTCATTCTAGGGTATACTTAACCCTATCTCTAATGAGCCATCTAATGTGTTATACTCCGTAGCTAAAGTTCTTACTCAACCTTCAGCTCTGATACCACATGTCACGATCCAAAATTCAATGTTCGAAAATTGACACTAAATACCTCACTCGTATTTGACTACCAAAAATTCAAACATCAAACTCCAGTCGGATGGAGCTTATAACAACATTAGATGAATATAAAACAGTGAAAAACAGAATGAATATCATGCATTACATCACAGATATAACATCATCATAATATCCATTACTACATCAGAGTATCATAATGCATATATCACAACTCCAAATAGAACATCGTAATAGAACAACAAGTGATCATACGCCAAAAAGACTTCAAACGAATGAAGCAATAGTGAACTTCCAAAAACTAAGCACCTTGTGATCCAAAGCTTCCAAAATATGTCCAAGGTAAAGGCCTCTAAAATACGGCTAACACCAAAACAGGGAAACCTGCTACTAGGCTGCCCGTGTGGAAATGATGGGCACCTAAAGTTTAGAAAGAAACAATAAACTCTGGGGCGGGAACTAGTATGAGTAAACAAAAACAGTTGCTTTTAAATAAAAAAATTCATAAAAGAAATCCGTTATGCTTTTTAGAAAATGAAACTACCATAAGACCTCCCGCCACACACACAATGCAATCGCAGAATTGGAGGAGATTTCTTCTTATGATAGTCAAAAATGCTTGATACGAGAAAATTCTTTGATATTATTACTAGTGCATAGTGTAGAAAATCATTTCGAAAGTATAATTTAAGCTTAGCCAGCATAAACATTCCGAACTATGCCTACTATGGCTACCATCTAAACAGTGGTAACCACCATAAGTAAATGGCAGGTTATATAACTAAAACCGTACTGGGTTCGTATTGGGAATTGGATTTCCAACAAATGGTCAGGCCATGGAACTTCCTACTGCCACATGGGTATGGCTCTGGAGTGACAAACCTACCCGGCTCTCTGCTAACACAAGACCGGGTTACCTCTGTAGCTACGTAACTACTACTCGAGTATGCCACCTCCCGGTCGTTTGCGATCTTTATCCGAGGGCCCTCAACCACAAAGCAACATCCACATAGTAGATGAGATTGCAGCAACCACATAGGTAAAGTATCTGGGCTCCATACCATGATACTACCTTTTCCAAAAGGAAATGACATACCCTAAAGGGTGCGACCCTCATAACCTTGCCGCATCTTTCCTGTTTCGACCATTTCCGGGGTGTGAGGTCTGATGAGGTCTCGTCCACAAAGCTACGCTATACAAGAAAGCCATGCTTTGATCACAAATGATCAACAAATGATCATCAACACACAACAGCACTTAGCATGCCACACTATCAAATTGGAAGTATCTCGCTGATAACCTTCAACTACATAACCTCTAAGCTTGTACGTCTCAGAGAAGGGTGTTAAGCTAAGAGAATAAATTCTCTGCAACCAATAGATATGTATTTGAAAGAAATCTGCTTTAAATCTCAAAGTGTAGTGTCAGACATACAACCATAAAAGTCTATTCCGGGTTCGAACAGAACCGAAGGCACTTCGTCCAATAAAAGAAGAAGCCCTTGCAAATCCGGGTGTCCACAATCCCAATCGAACTTCCCATCACTTAAGGAATCTCTATACCGTAGCTACTCGGTGCAGAGACAATCGATAGGTTATCCATCATTTTAGAAGACACACGGTCTTCAACACCAGTATTAAAATGCTATTAATTTCGTCGAATCATTATTCGAAATGGGTTATATGACACAAAGGTCCTTTCCCGGCTAAATCGAATAGTGTACGCAACACGTGGATATATCAATTACAAAGATCCACATTCAGGGTTCGATGTGGGTTTCGGATAACCAACTGGAATCCGACTCCCTGTCGCATCGAAGTTTAAATGTCGTTTTATGGGAAAAAAGGGTTTTCACATAAATACAGAAACAAATCACAAATCACAGTTCTGCACAGAGCAATTCACGTCACACAGTATCACAACCACAACTGAAATATCAATCCAATGCACAACAATAGCTAATTATTTTTCAATCAAGGTGAATGTGTTTTAAATGAATTAACCACATAACTATTTTTATTGATTATTTTAAATTAATGATTAATTATTCTTAATTTTAAATAATTAATTAAATCTTAATCCACTTTATTAATAAATTATTCCTTAATCAATTAACTTAATTAACTACTAATTATAGATTAATTAACTTTAATTTATCTTATTAACAATTCTAATTATAAATAAATTGACACTTAATTAGTAATTAACCAGTTTAATTACAAATTGATCAATCTCTAATTATTTAATTATTTACAATTATAAATTTATTAACCATTCTTAATTACTCTTTTTAAACAATTAATTAATAATGATTGTTTATCTTAATTAACACTTTAAAAAGCTTCCTTAATAACTTTGAAATCAAATTATTACTAACTTAGGAAACTTTAATTTCAATTAAAATTAAAACTTACTTATATTAACTACTTAATTTAAAATATCAATCAAGATTTTAGAAAACATTGTTATGTATTCATTTAGTTAATTAAACTTGTAATAAGTTCTTAACTTAAAATAGCCGACATTAATTGCTTCATAATTACTAAATTTTGTTTAAGATTATAACTTGAAATTTATTAGGCTTAACCCATTTTGAAAACAAACACGAAATTTTCTAGGTTTTACTCGAGTGTTACTCGAGTTTTCCCCTACGTTTCCCCGAGACATTCTCCTTCCTTACGAACTCCTTCTTCTTCTCTTTTTTCTTCTTTAGTTTAAGGTTTAAACTACTGTAACATGAACTCTCTCTCACGCTCCCAGGTTATAACCCGAAGCAATCACCTAGTTTACTCGAGTAACAACTCGAGATTTCTCACCAACAAACAACGCTGAAACAAACCCACGCCGTACACGTGCACGACGTCGCGCCACGGCTCCGGTGAACTTCGTTAACTTCGGCAAGTCGCAAATCATCCCTATGCTTGAAATCAAAGCTCGATTCGACACAAAAAACTCAAAATCGAAATTCACCCTTTCGTTGAAACTGTAACTCGAACATACCCAAACCGAAAGTGCCTCGTCCTCCTCACGTCGTTCATAAGAAAACCCACAACTCCGGCTTCCTGTTGCTGATACCTCTCTCTACTCTCCCTCTCAATTTTGTGCAGCTCGATCGCTTCAAGGAGACGCAAACACCTTGCCACTGAACACATCCAAAACTCGAGCTTGAACCCTAAATTGAACTCGTACTACCAATTTATGCAATAGAAAAGTCATTCTACTATTTTCTGAGATCATCAATGTTCAAAACAGCTTCAAACAAAATTTTAACATTCAAAAATTCCTTTATCGATGTCAATGGCCGAAAAAACATTTTTGGTTCAACTTGAAACTGCACTTAAAATACTTCACTAAAAATCACCAATTTTGTTTTAAAAATCTTGTTTTTGAATGTTGATTCAAGCTATATAATTGAATCAATGTCTAACAATATTCGAATTTATCCAAAAATTTACTTTTACTATAAAACTGAATGTTACAGAGTCACAACTTCACTTTTAAGCTTTAAACAAATTTTAGGCTATGGTTCAAGTTTAAACAAACTTATTTTGTTTAAAATCCTTAGTTAAAAATGTTTGTATGAAGGTTTATTAGATTTTTTTTTCCTCTAATTCACTTTGCTCTGAAACCAAAATTATAGAAGAGCAAGTCATATAAAAGTTTCCAGTAACACAGAAAACATACGGAACAATTTTTTTTCCTCAATATGCAGCAAAGCACAAGGTTTCATGAACTAAACACCTAGATTTCAATTTTAAAATAGGTTTACTCACTTGAAATTTTTTGAAACAGAGAGCTGCCTTTTGTTTTGAAACCCTACAGTTGATCTGCCTTTAAACCTTTTTTGTTTTGTTTTGTTGAATGACCTTGAGTTTATAAGTATAGTGATGTTTATATTTTCTGGTTTACTATATTTTGATGAACGAAATGAAACAAATATGGATGTATATATATGAAGGAAGACTTTGTACAGGTAGGTGTTTACAGGAACAGCTTATTTTTCTTTGGTCATAATTTTTTTCATCTTCTTGCTTTGACTAAGCAAGGTTTATTTCGGCTGAAATGATTTTATTTGTGCTGAGAATAGATAGCATTAAATGCTTATGTTCCCATTTTTGTTTACATGTAATCCTATTTTCTTTTGTATGTACATTTTTGTTTTATCTATAGATATTTATTCTTAGCCTTGAATACATTTTGTTTTTTTTGCTTACATAATTCACATGCAAATCTATATGTATCTCATATGTTATTTTATATATTTATGTTTAACACAAATTCTTGTTTTTATAATTTTTATTATCATTTATTTAAAGCTTAAACTACCTAATACTTTATTTATATCCATATATCCTTGTAATATTAATATTAATGATATTTTATTTCTTTTGAAACTTTTCAAATTAAATTTCAAAAGTCCAAACAAACTACCAAATTTAAATTAATAAATTTTTGGGATGTTACACAATGTCACTAGTAACATACCTCGATTAAGCACTGTGCAGGTTTGCCATCAGCTCGCAATTCAGTCCCCTTCAGCTTACTCAAGGCAATAAGTGAAAAATCTCCAAAGCAGCAGTGTGATAAATGAGTGCATAACCATATTTTCAATACAACAGGCACATAAGGATGAAATAAAACTCAAAGCACTGGATGGGGACATGTAAATATGCTATAGGAAAAACAATGAAATAGAAAGAAGAAAAAAGAGAAAAAGTGCAAGCTTGTGGACGTGGCCAAAAGTGTATGGGCAATAGCCAATAAGGGACGTGACCATTTCAAAGTAAAAGGGTGACGATAAATTCAAGGAAACATGGCACATTTAAACATTTTCAAGGCAAACTAACAATGGAGTGCTTGACTTTTCAAAGAAAAATAACAAAAGAGGGACGTGACAATTTTAAGCAACAAAAGAAATTACTATTCTTCTAAAGGAGATTTGCAACTTGATCCAGACTAATGTGTTCAATTGAATAGGGCATTGGGTAGCACTACTTATCAATAGAAGGCAACAGAGCAAGGATGCACAAAAATATAGCTATGAGCATTGTGTGACTAGAATTTCAAAGCATCAGGGGCAGTGAAGGATGAATGAGTCAAGGTAACAATTTTTTTGCAAATATCCCAATTAAAATTAAGATCAATGCAATCAACAATTTAACCAATAAAATATTCAATAAATAAATTTAAAATCAAATCACATCTTTGAAGATTGATAGTTATATGTGCAAACATACACGAATGCGCATGCACCAAATACTAAGAAAATGGAAACAATAGTTTACCTGTATTATTATTTTCCTAAATAAGCTATACTAGCCCAACCATAGATGCATGTTTATAGTGTTAAGGCTATTGCGTAGGTAATCAGATGTTCTTTTGTAAATGGTTCTAGACATATAAAGTTTTCACTTAAATAACAGTAACAAAAGTACCACATTTTACGCTATATAGTACCATTTAATTTAAATAGAAGTATAATAATTCATTAAATTCTTTTGGCAATTTATCTTTTGAATAATATAGCCATATTCTACATTCTATCATGGCTGCCTGATACTTTAGGGATAGGTTTCAACAAAGTTTAGTACAACATTAAATAAGTTCAAGATGTGATAGTGCCTTAAGCACTAATTGTATCTAAAGGTTTACATTTTTTTTATAAACCAAGAATTTAGATATATAGTGTTAGACCTAGGGAAACACAACAATATTCACTTGATAGTGTAAATTTGATCTTACTTCTTCAACTTCCTTAGGTGAAATAATGAATGGAGGAGACATCATGGAAGTGTCCCTTATAATTCATGCTACCATTCCTCGCTTTTCACATTCAACATCAAATATTGCCCAACTCCTGTATTTGTCGATAATCAATTTATTAAATTGTACAAAAAGGTGCATAAATGATATTCACAACAATTTTCATATTAGCTAGTTAATAGTTATTCCTTTTTGCTTCAACATGTTATATTCACATTAGTAAATTGGTTTAATACTAAATGTACCAAATAAAACTGTTTTACTTCAGTTTGTTTCTAAATTCAAAAACCGTCAGCCTCGGCTCTATTAAAATTTTATCATTTCAGTTTTATTTTGTTTCAGAAAATTATGCCCTCTTTGTTTGGCACATGAATACTAAACGATTTACCAATCCAATGTTGCATCGTATAATATATTGAGAATCGAGATAAAATAGAGATGTAATCTAACCCCGCAAAAGAGGGAATTGATCATTTGGAGACTTCTTGTTGGTGCATTCAGTTCCTATTAGCAATCCAGTTCCTATTAGCATGCAGCAGCACATTGCTGCCGTTAGGCAGCAGTTCCCACTGCCGCCTTACAGCAGCAGGTGCTGCTGCCCCTCATCGGTGGACAAGACCTGCTGTTAACGTGGCCCGGCACTTCCTACTCTTTGTTATATCTTTTTTATTTTCCAAAAATTTATGTTTTAAGACTTGGTTTTAGTAAAATTTACATCATAGTATTTAATGTACCATGTTTAAGCCCTTTAAGGTGCAAACAAGACAATTGAATCTGACATCCAATATTACATTATGCAAGTAGCATTCACAAATTCAAATTTGCATAGCACTATAATTAAACACTAGCTTAGTTCTATAATCATATCCAAGAGCAACCTACTTAGGACTAGTGCATCCCACTATGGTTCCCAGACCTCCATCATCCAAGAGAGACTATAGATCTAACTGAAAGTGGGAATTAGAATATGAAGTGTGTAGAGAGTCATATAATATAAAAGAGGATACGAGTTGCTCTTCTGATGTGAATGGACCATGTAACAAGCCCAATAACCAGTTTATTATTTTTCTTATGTATGCTGCTATAATAAATGCGGCAATATACTCTCTGTTACATGATATTGCAGAAATAAAAATAAAACTTCATTATACAGTAGAATTTGCATCATTTCTATTTCTAGATAGTAAATAAAGTGTGATTCTACCATTCAGGCACATTATTCCCACAAGTCAACAACTAAGTTTGGCCAGCATGTGCAGTATTGCTTGTTGGGAAGAGATAGTTTGATAGTCCAAATTATCCTTACTTTTAGCAAGTTTAGTACTCCACTTATTAACTGGACCATCTACGGAAAACAAGCATGCATGTTAAAAAAACAAGCTTTGAAACTGATGAACTTACTTAAAGTAGCCATACTTATCACACAAAGCAAAATTGATAGTGATAAAGATTGGATTTGTTCTCAGTCTTGGAAAATTGAATGCTAACTCTTACCATTTATTGAATTATCACCAACAAAGAGTATAATATTATCACAAGCTAATAGCTCACATATTTCCATCGTAGTTGCAAACAGTGGTAATTGACACACCTACGCATTGAATTTTAGTACATAATGATTTTGGTCTCGACTCCCAAACTCGTCTAGATATATTATTCCCATATTTATCATAAGATCGGTAAAATCAATTACCAAGCATTTGATTAAGAAATTCAATATACCGAGCAAATGAATAGTTAAAACTATGTACAATGGATGAGCAGTTGGATAAAGAAGGTGATAATTTAGTTTCTATGAGAGAAATAATGGGAACTGCAGTTTAAACTTTAAATGGAGAAGGTGGATAAGTATGTGTGTGAGTTGGATCCTTAGATGAAGGAAATGGGGTAGTTATTTTAATATTTTTGTTTTAATATGAGAGCCGAGAAATATCACATGGATGGTAAATACAAACCATCGGACTCAAACAAATAAAATAGAATCTCCATCATTGGTTATATTGTTCTTTAAATATAGATTAATGGTTGATTTATAGACTGAAATTCAGTCATTGTACAGTGTCAAAATATACAAACCAATCAAAGACCGACTTTCAGTCTTTAATGTGCAAACCTTAAAGACTGAATTTCGCAGTCGTTGTTTGGTCACTGAATAAAGACTGAAATTTTTTGGTTTTTGATTTCCAGTCTTTAAATGAACATATTTTTGCTTTGTAATATGGTACCCTGCTTAAGTATTATAGGGATTGTTAAGCCTCTCCCAAATTTGAAAATTAATTATTGGTTTGAAAGTTATTTTAAGAATAATTATTATCTATTATAAGGTTTTAAAGATAATTATGATTTAGTAAGAATATCTAAAAGGTAACATGTGAAGCCCCACCTCTATACTCACACAAGCCACGGAAACTACTGGGTAATGTCGTCAACTAGCACAAAGAATAAGGCTGTTGAGGAGCGACCATCAGTGTAATTGCTTTGTGCGAGTACCGATATGTCAAATAATATGGCATGCATTTCATTTAAAGAGGAAATCCAACATATCAAATACAAACTCAAAGCTACTACACAGTGGCTATATGGCCTTCAGAAACAAATATAAAATAAGCACAACACAAAATCAATCACAGATATTCATATCACTAAGGCGGAAACAGATATGAACATAACACATAGAAGTGTACATCAAAGTAGTGGTCAAACAAGATCCACAACATCATGAAAGAATAAGTATACATCAATGAGTCTCTATCTCGAATGTATAAATGCAAAAACTACTGATCTAAAGTAGTTAGCCAAAAGTCAAAAGCTGGTCCCTGCTAAGAAGTCAAAAGGGAGCACCTGAAACACCTCGGTCTGACCCAAGTATTATTTAAGAAAATAATAATAAACGGATTAGTAAAGCTATAAATATCGTATAAGATGAGATAGGAAAAGAGATACAACAAAAATTTATGATAAAAACAATGTCATACTGTGAAAAGTATACAATTGATAACAACGAAAATCATATAGTATCTCAAATCTCCTCAAATATCCAAACATAATATCACACTCTTTAGCTTATTCATCAAACCTCAAATATTGACAAAACATATTAATGCAAATCGCAAAAAATTGGTGAAACACAAATTTCAGAAATCAATAATAAGAAATCCAGAAAGAAAAAAAAGGGGGAGGAGGCCTATCGCAAATGGGAGCATGAAGACTCACCAACACGTGTATCACAAACGGAACGCTCTTCCATGGTCGCTAACCATAGATCCAGTTCCACGACGTAGTACAGCGGAACACCTGAGGAACCTAAAACTCAAATGAGCTGGATCAATGACATAGTACAATGAAACGCCCGATGAACCTGAAACTCAAATAATCCGGAACAGCGACGTAGTACAAAGTTACGCTCGATGAACCAAAGTCCATAAAACACATAGGTCGCTAGCCTATAAAAAATGAGATGAAGCTCAACAGAACGGGGTATGGTCCCCCACATAGATAAAGAGACATCGCACATCGTTAGTCTAATCACAAAATGATCATCATTGATCAATAAGAAGTGTCAATTACACTAGGCTAGTAAATAAATGAGTTTAGCTTCATGTCCCATAACCACTGGCTTAACTTAAATATTTACGAACAAATTGTAGGTTTTCACTCAAAAATTGTCACGAGATTTCAATCCAAAAATTAACCGACGAAGTAAACGCAAGTGTTTCATAACACTTGTTTTGCTGAGTCATTTAATTGTATTTCTCATACGAATGAGGTAAAGGCTTGTATATACTAATAGATTGGAAAATGGTTTTAAAAACGAGCTTTTGTATTAAAAGTAAATGTTGAAATCATTTTTGTGAAAGAGTTTGAGTATTTACTACTAGCATAGAAACCTTTGTATTCTAAAGTGACAAATCACAGAAATGATTTTAAAAACAATCTATCACCAAAAATTCACATTCGACGACGTGAATTAAATCCATGAAAATCGATATCAAATCCATCAAATGGATATTCCAAAAAGTCTAGAAAAGAAGTCATCAAAGTCGATAATAATGACAATGACCAACCGGATCAACCGAAAATCGATAAAACGGAAATCTACTCAAAAATAGGCAATTTGGCTGAAATTAACAATATAACACGTCTGAGCCGAAGATTTGGAATTCTCTTCCAGATCGCCCAGACATCTAGGGAACAAACTCAAACGTTTGAGCTGTAAGTCTGGAATTTTTTATTTCGATTACCCAGACGTCTGAGTGCTTTACCATATGTCTGAGTGCTTTACCAGACGTCTGAGCTGAAGCTCAGAGCAAGATTTTGCCTGGGCCATTGATGGCCAATTCGATTTGGAAGCGATCGGACGAATAACGGAGGCTAGGGATTTATGCCAAATGACAACCCAGCCCTATAGGCTCTTCAATAGACTCCAAAAATCATGTCTAAACATCCATAGAAGGATTTTCATAGATTTTGACTTCCAAATACAAAAAATTAGCTAATTGGAAGCTTAAAGGGGAGATTTGGGGATTAATAAAGTAAGAAAATCGAGTAGGAAACAAGGAAGAAAGGTTTTGGCCTAAAACAATATTCTCGAACTTCCAACGGCCGCTGACGGCCCGTCGAAAAAAGCTATCGGAAGCCGTCACTAGGCTCTGTCAAAATAATAGCCTTTTCTAGTATTGATTTCATGTCCAATTGATAAATTTTTTGAAATTATAATATGAAAAAGAAAAGTAATATTCAGTTATGGAAAAGGTAAAGAAAGTGGGGAAGAATGAATATTTATTTCTAATAAATAAAGACTATCAGCTTATCAAAATCAATAAAACATGTAAAATAGGAGCTAGTAAGATTATGTTTGTTGCATATTTGATATGAGATGGCATTACTTTCCATGTTAATTATAGCATGATTTATGAGATATTGAAAATTTTCATAGGGCTATATAAATTTCCTTAAACTAAGGGAAATGCTGTGTTTAGTGTGAAGTAAAGTGAGAAAAAGATAAATATGTTAGAAAAATTAAACAATTTGTACAATAAATTAATTGAAAGTAAGTAATAGTAATATTTTTAATAATGTAATAAAATATTATCAAACGAAAAATAAAAATAAATTACCATAAATTAGAAAAATGGTTGAGTATTAATCTTTCACTTCTTTAACTTACCGTATCCTACAACAATTAATGTACGAATAAAACCACAAGTCTGAAAAATAAAAAAGCAACTTAAATTTGTTAAATATGAGAACATACGTTATTCAGTTGATCTTTTTTTTTGAAAACTCAGGAGAACCCGGCGGGCCGGTAAACTCCTGAGGAGGGTATAGTAAAGCCGTCCGCTGATCCAAGCCCCCATAACCCTGGGTAAATTTATATAGGATAGGGAAGCGCATGGTAGGAATCGAACTTGGGTCTTTTTACCAAAACCCAAGCCTCCTTTCCGATGTGCCGCACCCGCAGACTATTCAGTTGATCTTTCCGAAATATGAAATTCAACTTAGACTGAGAAAGAAATGAAAGGTTAAATTTTTTTTTACTGATAATTTAGAACATAAAGATTTGAGACAATTAGCTCAATGAGTAAAGGAAAGAGACTTGAATATTACTCTATTAAAATGAACAAAACTTGTGAAAAATAGTTACTAAGATTATGTCTATTATTCTTTAAAAGAGATATAATTACCTATTTTTAGAATACTACTATCTTAACACCATCTTAGTTTACTCTAATCGCCATTTTATTGACCAATATTTCTTTTACAAAATAATAATAAAGTGATTTTTAATAATATAATAAACTCTCATAAAACAAAACAATAAAGACAAATTACCATAAACTGAAATAATAAATTATTCAGTTCTTTGACTTATTGACCCCGCAACAATTTACGTACAAATACGATTATTAATGCTAGGTAAAAGTCGACATAATTATTGAATAAATGAGCAATCGTACATAATTAATAAATTTTTCCATAATAAAAATTCAAATTGAAATGAGAACCAAAGAAATGGACCGAGATTAGACAATTTTACGAAAATTGAGAATGTGAAGTTATGAGAAATTGGTTTAATGTACAAAGGATAGAGGCATTTTTATAATTACAATGATATGCAAGAGAAAATTAATATTGATTTAAGAAAAGGGGAAAGAAATCGAGAGAGGAATTAACATTTATTTCTAGTGAACAAATTATTAGTTTATGGAAAGAAATAAAAAATGTACAAAGGTGTTATTGGGATTCTATCTGTTACATATTTGATACAAAGTGTCATTGGCTACTAGGTCAACACTCGTATGATTTATGAGACAATGAAAATTTTGCATTAGGATAAAATGAGAGATAAGAATTTTTTTCTCATAAATTGATAAGAAATGAGTATTTTTAGAAAGAGTAAATGAGAGATAAGAATTTAGAAGGCTATCATTCTCTTTTTTCTATAATATAATGCGAACACGGTAAACAAATTGGAGAGGATGAACATTTATTTCTACCAAATAAATATTATCAATTTGTAAGCAGAAATAAAACATACATGCACGTTTGCATGCGTGCATCCATACACACACCAATACACACGTACACACACACACACATATATACATACATATATATATGGGATAATGAGATTCTATCAATTATATTAATGTGAAACTATTAATTATCAACCTAATGTTGATAATTTGTGAGATATTGAATATTTGCATGGGACCAAAAGTAAAAATATTCCTTAAATTATGGAAATTGACATGGTTCTAAACTAGCGTAGTAAATATTATGGGAGTGAATAATTTGTTTCTATCAGTTTATTAAAAGAAACAAAAAAATATAAAAATAAACAAAAAACAAACAATTTTTAATGTTTTTTTGCTCTGGTGATAATAGCCTTCTTGTTGTGTTTGCATTTGATGATAATACTTTTAGCATTTGATTGTCCATTGATTATTCTTTTATGATTTGAAGAACGAAATTTGTTGTATTGGCCACAACTTACACCTTTGTCCATTTAGATTTCTTATGTGCTTGAGAATAAAGTTATCATAGTTGATACCAATTCCAATCTTCAAAATATAATTTGTTTTTAATTGTATAAGAAGATCACATTCTTTACTTTTACTCTTAAGGTTAAAAATTCTTTACTGGAAAATGATGGTGGTAGTTCTATTTTGATTTCATTTAATCTTGCTTGTTATTCATCTTTTAGTGGATCTTTGTGTTTTGATATTTTTATTCGTAGTAAAAGCTATTTGAAGGATATGTTAAAGAGAGGTTCAAAGTTATCAATTTCTAGTTTTGTTAGTTTTTGTTTAGGAGGAGTTGATGATTTTAGAGAAACTTTGATGCCATATGAAATTCAAAAAAGATATGAATTAGTGTTTTTGAAGAATTATTCTATGAGAATTACTTCTATCTGCTTTTTTTTCTAAGGACGATTGTCGTTTTAAAGTGCATGGTTCTTGTGATTCTGGCAGCTTAATAGGTTTTTCATTAGACGTTTTGGTTAGTGATTTGTAACGACCCGGAATTTCACCGCTTTATTTGTGAATATTTAATTAATTTTAAATATTCAAATAATAGATTTTATAGTTAAAATAAAACACTTTTAAATAATGAATAATGATGGTAAAATAATTTTTCAAATTTTTTTATATAAATATTTAGCTCAAAAAAAAATCAGAAATGTGATTGAAATTCGTTTTCCAATTTTTTTACTTTTGGTCAGCTAAAACTTATAGAAAACATTGTGAACACTTTTGTGTAGATATGCACATTTATAAATAAGTTAGGATACACACACACGCTCTCTCTATGTGTGTGTGTCTGTGTACTAATATAAATATGCATATGTACTTATACTTAGGTATATAAGGTTTAAAAATATAATTTAGTAAAAGAAAATGTCATATCATAAGCAAAAATAAGTACATTTAAAAATTAAAACAAATCTTAACATGTTGGGAAAGGTGTACATGAAGGGGACAAGAGGGTGGGCATGAGGCACAAAGGTAGGGGCAAGCATGGTGTGGGGGGGGGCGCAAGGAGGTGAAGGGTAAAGTACAAGAGGTGAATTAGTAATTTAATTTATATGCTTGATATATATATACACAAATTTCCAAATTCTTTTCTCATTTCATTCCTACTTTATAAAACTTGTCCATGCTTTCATGAGTTCTGTTTGGTTACCAATTTTTTTTAAAGTTTTAAAAACCTTAGATTTATCACTTATAGATGCCCCTTTCATTTCTTCACTTTGCATTCTCTTTCTTTTACCATATCTTTCTCATATCTTATCTAAATGGATTTTTTCTTTTTTCGAACAGTATCAAATTTCAGTAGCTAGAACTTCCATGTACATCATTTCTTCAAATTTTAAGTTTAGCCATGACCAAATCTTATTTCTTTCAGACTCATTTTCGGATCCAAATTTTAAAGTCCGAAAATACATCTTCTTTTACCCATATCTTCCTCAAAATAGATCCAAATTGATTAATTCATTTTTTGAAATTGTAGACATAAGAATTTCAAAAAACTCTCTCTTTGACAACTTTTTCAAATTCCATGAGTAACTTATCCAAAAATCAGTTGGAAGATGACTCATTTTATGGTTGGAATTTTGTGCGTTTGATGATAATCCGAACCCCCTCTACCTTTCGAGATCGAGCTCCACCACCTTTGGGCTGTGTGCACCATACCTTGGCTGAACCATGGGCCCAACAAATCTTGTTTTTACCGAAGTGATCTAAAGTTCTAGTGGAAGTTAAGAGTGTATTAGATAGCTTTTGGTGAGAAAAAGCCCGTCTTTTTCTTAAATGTTTTGAACTTTAAATATGATGCTAAATTTGATAATAAATATTGTTATTTGATTGTTAAAATATGTGGATGTTTGGTTTAGACAATGTTGTATGTTTTTGTATGCGATTGGAAGTTAGACTTGAAATGAAAAATAATATTGAAATTAGTTTGGAAGCTATGGTTTTGATTTATTGTAACAGCCCTAGTTTTTAGCTATTTATTTCTTTTAATTTTTTTGTTTTTAGAAATATAATTTATATAAATTGTGTTTACCAATATTGTTTAAATATTTAATTTAGAGAATTAAACTCGTTAATTTAATATGATTTTTGTAACTAAATTTAAGAAGAAAAAAAAAGGAAATTTTTATAATGTATAATGAAGTGAGTGGTAACTAAATGTTTTGGATATTATCATAATATCTGTTGTTATACCCATTCCCTAAAAATAATGAAAAGGAGAAAATTTGTAACATATTAAAGTAGTTAATTAATTATGTTAATTTGGTAGGTTATGACATGCAAATCATGTTGGTGGAATATTCTCAATTTTGACATATTAATTATGTTAGCAGTGAACATTGTTAAGCAATTTAAAACAATGAAACTTACAATCAATTTATTTGATAAATCTACCTTATTCCTAGTTAGCAATTCAAAACTTGAATAAAGGCACATACGGATATTTTAAAATGGAGTTAATGACAATTAATAGATATTTCAAAAAGAAATTTATGACAATTAATAGAGAAATTAATTGTAAAATTTCAGTAGTTGACCAGAATTAATTTATTGAATAATTAATGCAAATTAATAAAATTGATGAAAGATAAATAAGTTAATTCTTTTGGTTAATGGCATGAGGACACGAGGTTAATCCCCATTTTGTAGGAGAAATCTGCCCGTGTAACCAGTCCGGCTACCAGTGCCTACAAAGCGGACGGATTAATGTGAGACGTCGCAGGATTGATAATTAACAAAAAGGGTTAATTAACTAATTAAGTTAGTAACCAAATTTGAGTATGTGATTAAAGGAGGATAATTAATTGGTAATATGGTAATTAATTGAAATCAATTAAGGAGGGTAATTAAAAGGGATAAGGTAATCAATTGAAATCAATTAAAGGCAATTAAAGGGGAATTAATTGATTAGAAGAATATGGAAATCAAATTTTCCTTCCTTTGCGCGTGACACAAAATTTTATTCTTTTAACATTTTGACATTTGCCTCTTACCATTTGTTTCTTGAGCATGTCACTGTATTCATTTATTCACGCAGCCTTATCCACAAAAATATCAACTCTTCCAATTGCCATTTTTCCTCTCACCTAAATTAAATGCATTCAAAATTTAATCTTGCCTATCTTTGCAAATTTTCGCATACCCATTATATCTCTCTGTTTCCACTGCGTTTGTTTTGCAATAAATAAATTTTTCGAACCATTGATCAAGTAAATATTTATGTAAGCATTTATTACTTTTGCCTTTTCAGTTAAAAGCTTTTTCATTGCTTACCATAAATCACGCAAGAGCTCAAGTTTTGCTTCCTCAATCAAATCTGTTCAAATTTGCAGTAACGCATGCTTTAAATTTAGATTATAATTGGTATAAATCACGCAAGCTATCTAAAAAAAAATCCAAAAGAGTGATATCGTTCAAACATAAAACTGGAAAGAGAAATCAACGCATGCATTTATCACAATTTTCGTGTAGCGTTCAAACAAGAAGAACTGGAAATAAATCTCTTGCCTAAACGCATGCACTCAAAAATCAACGCTTGCATTTATTTCTTACGTTTTCAAACCTGCCTATTTATCTCCCCTTTTTATTTCGCAAGTTTATCTATAAATACTTTGCCTCATTCACATAAGTTTTCATATCTCCTTGTTTGTCCCTCTCTGGTACAAGCTTCTATCAGGTAAATAATTTGCATTGTTTATTTCTTTGCTTCTTCCAATTTTCCTTCCTCCTTCTTGTGTTCTCTGATTTCCTTGCTCGGCTACTTCCCCATCATGCCGTGCCATTTATAAATACATATAGAACTTTGTTAGTAGTAGGCTGGAAGAAATGATATAGATTGATTGTAGGAAGCTAGACTATGGAATTAGTGTAGTTATGATGTAGTTAGTGGTATTGTGGATTTGGATAAGTGCAGTTTGAAGAGGAAGGCATAGAAAGAAAAAAAAAAGAATTACAATTTAATAATGGAGAAGATAAATTGATAAGGAGAAAATGATATGAAATGTTGTTTAATTCAAATAAACAATATTGTATGAATAAATCTTGGGTGAATATAATAAAATGACATTTATTTCAATTTTTAATGGTTGAAATAAATTTAAGATGGTTAAAAATAAATTTAACTACTTATTTGAGAATTTGGGTGGATAAATATCAATGGATTTTATTTATTATGGTTAATAAAAGGATATTGGTGATGTATACCAATAATCACCTTTTAATGTTTAATAATAAAAGTAAAAGAAGAAATAATTTGCCTAAACATGATGAACATGTATGTGAAATAAAGTATTATTTAATGAATTCGAATGTAGTTAGTGGCTACATTTGATTAAATCGAATAATTTGAACAGTATTGTGTTTGTTGCCAATATTGTCATTTTATTTAAATAAATATATATGAGGATGAAAATAATTGATCATGATAAATATGATTAAAAATGTGAGAAATAATTTAATAATGTCTAAACATGTATTTGTTTTGTTTGGGTGCATAACATCTTTTTATTCAATCAATTGTATTAAATTTGCAATTTATTTTGCAATTTATTCAATTTATTTTATGCATGCGTACGGTTGAAGTATGGGCCTAGGATATGTTGAGACGGTTAGCGGGTTGTAGTAGTCGAGCAAGTTGAACTAAATTTCTTTTATTCTATTCGTTCCAGTTGTTCTGAAATTTTGCTTTGACCGTAATTTTTAAATTCGCATACTTGGTATTTGGATCTTATAGATTTAAGTCAAGGCTTTGCATCCGCCGAAGTTTGATCGTGCTTTCCGTTTTTTTTTCCGAAGTAGATACCGTGTTTGATTTAGATCCACTGCAGCGTTTAAGGTGAGTATTTCTCACCAGACATATGTACATATATTTTGTGAATTATCGCAAGTGTATGTGTAAAAATTTTATTTAAATATTATCTGTCTGTAGTATAACGTAGAATGATGAATCCCATTTAAATTGACACCTCATCAGTTATTATCTGTTGTATTATTTCTGCAGTTATATTATATTATTGTTTATTTACTGCTTAAATCACCACTGCAAGTTCCCTGTTAAATTTAGATTGTTGTGGGCTGAAATGATAGGCCTAAATGATGATTACTGTGCTATTATTATGTTAACTGTTTAACTGTTAACTTGGGATTGCGGGTTTGAAATGATAGAACCCGGGGTTTGTAAATTACGGATTGAAATGATATAAATCCGTATCACTTGACCTAGGCTAGAAAACTATATACAGGCCCGTGGTCCTTATAATATTTTCTGAAATATTTAAAATTATTTTGGAAGTTAAATATTTGATTTAATATCTTTAAAGGATTTTATATTGATTTTGAATGAGTTATAAATGTTAATAAATAAATAAATAAATATTTGAATAAAATTTTGGAATATAACTTATTTTGGAAATTCTGGATTTTTGAAAGGATAAGATTTCAGTTAAGAAATATATATATAAGTTATATTTGGAAATATTTATTAAGTTAAACAATCTACTAAAGCATTTAAATGCTGTCTTTTGAAATTGGACTAGTTTTACCCGTAACTTTAGGTAGCATTTCCTAAGTGCTATAGAATCTGGAATTTGATTGTTTTGAAATTTAAGGAATTTGATAAATTATATTTATGTTTAAGTTTTGGAGACCTTTAAGATATGAGATTTATAACTGGATTTTTCTTAATAAATTTAAGATGAACATTCTAGTGTTAAGTAAATTTTGAAATTATTTAATGGCATAATTTTGGAGTTTTATCTATGGAATTTATGGGAATATTCAAGACGAAATAATAAACACTAATTTGTTGAAAGAAAAAATATCCAACCTTAGTTTTGAATATTAATACTCCAATTGGATATATATATAGGAATTGAAATGGTCTTGGGAACATGAAGTGATATTTAAATTATGGTTTAAAATAAAGAAATATATTTGTAAAGCTATGTAAATTATCTTCTTTACAAAGTAACCATAAAGTTAAACCATTTATTCTATATACCGTTGAATGTCCAAACCATTGTGTTTGGGAGTTATGGTTTTAAAGTAAAATTTCCAAAATATTATGTTTTGAAGATATAATTTAAATATTTGGTTTCCAGATATTATAAATTTTAAGCAGTATGGTTTTTGGAAAAGAATTATACTTGAATATAACGGTATCATATTGTTTTGGGTTTTGAATGATATCGTGTTTATAGTTTGAAATAGAAATGTTTATTTTGGTTTTAAAGTATAAACTGTTTTAAAAGACCACGGTGTTATAATAACGATGGGTTGGCAAAGAGACCGGGATCGGATATGGACATACTCTCTGTCGATACCGAAAACCACTTTGACTAACCGTGTACGCGGTGGAGATTCCAGAATGAAGTAGGTTGGTGGCGACGTTTCCTGTAAGGTAAATACGTGGACCCGACTCCCGTGAGTTGGCATAAGGTGGCTAAAACAGGAGCGATCGACGGGTTAATGAGGTCATTCCTCTGATCGGACACTCCTCTTCGATATTATACTATGACTTTGGATTGATTCAGTGGCCACTTCTATTTTGATTTGGGGAGTTGTTTTCGAGGTGGGCGGTTGCTGCGGCTTCGCGTTACCATCGGCCCGGATGCGTAATTGGTATATCTACCCTGGCATTGCCTAGTTGTGCCGTGTCACCTACCATACCGCGCCTTGTACGAGTTTAGATTTCTCCCGTAGCCCGTGTGGTATCCTCTAGTTGCTTCCCGATCAGGAGGAGCTATGATATTGGATGGACTACTGGGACTATTACGTGTTAAGGTGGAAAATGTAAAGCCTTAACGCTACTTAAAAGTAAGTTTATTTTATAAATAGACACTAGTATAATAGCGCAATATACTACATAGTAAATAGTTTGACGGATCCTTAGAGGATGGGCGGTCCCAAGCATCCTTTAAGTTACTTGCTCTATATTACAGTACACTTGAATTAGCTTACATTATATAAGTATGTATGTCCTGACTCGAGTGTTATGTTTTATTTTTACGCTCGGGTCAGCCTGAGTTGCAGTTTCAGTTTCTCTCCGGAGTTATGTCATCCCGTAGATCATTCATACTGCCGGAAGCCTTTCAGTCTTTATCTTATTTGCAATCAATCAAATTGGAAGACTCTGTTTCTATTTATGTCTACAGCTGTATTGCAGATTCTAAACTATGTAAATTCTATTTGGTTAAAGTTTTATAGTGGCTTCATGAACCACTGTATATTTTATTTCCGCTGTGAGTTCTGATATATGTATGTGATTCTGTGATTTATTTACTACATATTCTGAGTTTTGCCAAATTTATTTTACAACGCAGTATTTTGAACAATTCAAGTCCGACATGTGCGGATGCGAAGGGTTGAAAATACTGGGTCGTTACATTTGGTATCAGAGCTTTGGTTCTAGGCAAAACTTAGAATGTATGGTAAATTTGATTTACAGAATCACGTTCATTCGAGATTGAACCACTCTCTTTTCGAATTTTGGAACATTCCCTACGGTTCCAAAGCTCATTCGTATCCCTCACTTTTTCATCTGCTTTAGATTCTGGAGTATCTCATAACTCCACTTCGGATGATCTTTATTGTAAATTGGCGGTCTCGCCATTATTCTAATAAAGGGGTGAAACTCCTTTACCATTAGCATTGATTCACCGGAGATTTATATTTATCCTCGGTTTATATGCTAGTATCTTTGGTTATTCCAAATTCTATCTCTTCGGATCAAATGTAGATTTACCCCAACCACATCGATATGGCTCTTTAAGTCACGGATGACTAGGTCAAGGTTGTCCACGACTTATATAGACTTACCCAGTTTCCTTATTCTGATCTTCTGATTTCAATTTATCTTGAATTCTATTTGATTTGAGTTCATCAAATTTGAGTCTCTATCCTGGTTTGAGAAGTTTATTCCTATATTTGAAATTAAAATCTAATATTATATATATGAGTATAATTTTCAAAATTTTATAATTAATTTAACTAGTTGTCAAGAGATAATAGTTTTGATTTTATTTATGGTGTTGTAAGCCATGTGTTTGTCTAATAAATAAGTGAATATAAAACAATGGTTATAAATTAATTTGGAAACAGAAATGAATTTAAAACTAAAACTTGAGAATTAAATTTCTGATGATTTCAAACCTTGTGTTTAAATTTTAAAAGGATGTAATAAGTATTTTTGTATAGAAATTTGTTTCCAAAGAAATTTTAAAATTAGTGCTTTTCTCTTTGTCGCTGGAAAATAATTTCGGTGATGACTGCAGCATCATCGACATTCATTTTCGAGTTTCGAAGTGAAAAGACCATTCTGTAGTCTGGCTACAGTGTTTCCTTGAGATTTTAATTGATTTGAATTTCTAAAGTATGACTTAATATATATAGATATATAATTTAAATTTGATTTGACATATTAGGTATATATATTTAGTTATCTCTAAATGGTTTGAAGGGAATCAGGAATTTAATTCTTAAAGTTTATCTTGAGGAAGGAAAATAAATATAATAACAAAAATTTGAATAAAAAGGTTCCAATTGGAGATAATTAAATTGAAAGTTTTATTTGTATAACACCCAATTTCATTTAATATAACTTACCTTGATTTTCAAAAGTTAACATGTAATTGGATAATATACAATATAAAAGGATTTTATGAATAAAATTTGAGTGGTTATAATAAATATTATACACTTAAATTTTAGTTATAAAAGATTAATGGGGATAAATAAGGAAAAGGAATTTAAGGAATTTTATTCAAATGTCTTAATAATCAAATTAATTTAATATGGAGCCGTAAATCTAACCAAGAGATTTTAATAAAAGGTTATTTCCTGTAATGAATATGTTTGTGTAATAAACAAGGTATCTTTGAATAAGGAAAATATATTTGAAAGGGATATTTTTGGAGTAAGGATTATATATCTTCAAATCATAGTTTAATTGATGTCTAAATAAATAGTTAAGACGTATTCTAATATCACTAAATTTTGATAATTGAGAATTGGTTTTCAAATGGAAATTCAAGGGTAACTTATTGAAGGAATATCTTATTTATAAGATAAGTATTTTTAATAAAGTGTTAGGTTATTTGTTAAAATTCAGAGTTAAGTACATAATAAACTGATTAGGAATACTATTATATCTACTATAGCATATTATGAGTGCTGCTGTTTCTAAAAATAAAATGTTTTGGAAATTTTTTTTTTTATAAATGAACTTAGGAATATTTCAACCTTGAAATGAATATTGTTTGGCATTGAATTTAAAAGGTATAAATGAAGATTATTTTAAAGGTATTATGATTTTAGTAGCATGATTTCCAAATTTATAAATTTAATGATTTCAAAGCATTATGATTGCAAATTTATTATCTTATTTGTTTTCAAACTATCTTTAAGTGTCCTTGGTTTCCCTATCTGCTACAGAATGAGGAGGCTATTGCTTATACCAGTCTATTTAGAAATCTTTTCTATAATCTTTAAAAATCTTTGTTACTCATCGGGGCCTGAGCACCGCTTACCACCCATAGACCGACGGTCGAACTGAAAAGAGTAAAACCGATTCTAGAAGATCTTCTTCGTGCTTCAAATCCGGAACTATTCGTTTAAAGTTCTTGTTTATCTAGCTTATCTTCCTTTGTTTCTTTTCTTTTGTTCCTTTTCGAGGACGAAAAGTTCTTAAGTGGGGGAGAGTGTAACAGCCCTAGTTTTTAGCTATTTATTTCTTTTAATTTTTTTGTTTTTAGAAATATAATTTATATAAATTGTGTTTACCAATATTGTTTAAATATTTAATTTAGAGAATTAAACTCGTTAATTTAATATGATTTTTGTAACTAAATTTAAGAAGAAAAAAAAAAGGAAATTTTTATAATGTATAATGAAGTGAGTGGTAACTAAATGTTTTGGATATTATCATAATATCTGTTGTTATACCCATTCCCTAAAAATAATGAAAAGGAGAAAATTTGTAACATATTAAAGTAGTTAATTAATTATGTTAATTTGGTAGGTTATGACATGCAAATCATGTTGGTGGAATATTCTCAATTTTGACATATTAATTATGTTAGCAGTGAACATTGTTAAGCAATTTAAAACAATGAAACTTACAATCAATTTATTTGATAAATCTACCTTATTCCTAGTTAGCAATTCAAAACTTGAATAAAGGCACATACGGATATTTTAAAATGGAGTTAATGACAATTAATAGATATTTCAAAAAGAAATTTATGACAATTAATAGAGAAATTAATTGTAAAATTTCAGTAGTTGACCAGAATTAATTTATTGAATAATTAATGCAAATTAATAAAATTGATGAAAGATAAATAAGTTAATTCTTTTGGTTAATGGCATGAGGACACGAGGTTAATCCCCATTTTGTAGGAGAAATCTGCCCGTGTAACCAGTCCGGCTACCAGTGCCTACAAAGCGGACGGATTAATGTGAGACGTCGCAGGATTGATAATTAACAAAAAGGGTTAATTAACTAATTAAGTTAGTAACCAAATTTGAGTATGTGATTAAAGGAGGATAATTAATTGGTAATATGGTAATTAATTGAAATCAATTAAGGAGGGTAATTAAAAGGGATAAGGTAATCAATTGAAATCAATTAAAGGCAATTAAAGGGGAATTAATTGATTAGAAGAATATGGAAATCAAATTTGCCTTCCTTTGCGCGTGACACAAAATTTTATTCTTTTAACATTTTGACATTTGCCTCTTACCATTTGTTTCTTGAGCATGTCACTGTATTCATTTATTCACGCAGCCTTATCCACAAAAATATCAACTCTTCCAATTGCCATTTTTCCTCTCACCTAAATTAAATGCATTCAAAATTTAATCTTGCCTATCTTTGCAAATTTTCGCATACCCATTATATCTCTCTGTTTCCACTGCGTTTGTTTTGCAATAAATAAATTTTTCGAACCATTGATCAAGTAAATATTTATGTAAGCATTTATTACTTTTGCCTTTTCAGTTAAAAGCTTTTTCATTGCTTACCATAAATCACGCAAGAGCTCAAGTTTTGCTTCCTCAATCAAATCTGTTCAAATTTGCAGTAACGCATGCTTTAAATTTAGATTATAACTGGTATAAATCACGCAAGCTATCTAAAAAAAAAAAAATCCAAAAGAGTGATATCGTTCAAACATAAAACTGGAAAGAGAAATCAACGCATGCATTTATCACAATTTTCGTGTAGCGTTCAAACAAGAAGAACTGGAAATAAATCTCTTGCCTAAACGCATGCACTCAAAAATCAACGCTTGCATTTATTTCTTACGTTTTCAAACCTGCCTATTTATCTCCCCTTTTTATTTCGCAAGTTTATCTATAAATACTTTGCCTCATTCACATAAGTTTTCATATCTCCTTGTTTGTCCCTCTCTGGTACAAGCTTCTATCAGGTAAATAATTTGCATTGTTTATTTCTTTGCTTCTTCCAATTTTCCTTCCTCCTTCTTGTGTTCTCTGATTTCCTTGCTCGGCTACTTCCCCATCATGCCGTGCCATTTATAAATACATATAGAACTTTGTTAGTAGTAGGCTGGAAGAAATGATATAGATTGATTGTAGGAAGCTAGACTATGGAATTAGTGTAGTTATGATGTAGTTAGTGGTATTGTGGATTTGGATAAGTGCAGTTTGAAGAGGAAGGCATAGAAAAAAAAAAAAAAAGAATTTAATAATGGAGAAGATAAATTGATAAGGAGAAAATGATATGAAATGTTGTTTAATTCAAATAAACAATATTGTATGAATAAATCTTGGGTGAATATAATAAAATGACATTTATTTCAATTAATGGTTGAAATAAATTTAAGATGGTTAAAAATTAATTTAACTACTTATTTGAGAATTTGGGTGGATAAATATCAATGGATTTTATTTATTATGGTTAATAAAAGGATATTGGTGATGTATACCAATAATCACCTTTTAATGTTTAATAATAAAAGTAAAAGAAGAAATAATTTGCCTAAACATGATGAACATGTATGTTAAATAAAGTATTATTTAATGAATTCGAATGTAGTTAGTGGCTACATTTGATTAAATCGAATAATTTGAACAGTATTGTGTTTGTTGCCAATATTGTCATTTTATTTAAATAAATATATATGAGGATGAAAATAATTGATCATGATAAATATGATTAAAAATGTGAGAAATAATTTAATAATGTCTAAACATGTATTTGTTTTGTTTGGGTGCATAACATCTTTTTATTCAATCAATTGTATTAAATTTGCAATTTATTTTGCAATTTATTCAATTTATTTTATGCATGCGTACGGTTGAAGTATGGGCCTAGGATATGTTGAGACGGTTAGCGGGTTGTAGTAGTCGAGCAAGTTGAACTAAATTTCTTTTATTCTATTCGTTCCAGTTGTTCTGAAATTTTGCTTTGACCGTAATTTTTAAATTCGCATACTTGGTATTTGGATCTTATAGATTTAAGTCAAGGCTTTGCATCCGCCGAAGTTTGATCGTGCTTTCCGTTTTTTTTTTCCGAAGTAGATACCGTGTTTGATTTAGATCCACTGCAGCGTTTAAGGTGAGTATTTCTCACCAGACATATGTACATATATTTTGTGAATTATCGCAAGTGTATGTGTAAAAATTTTATTTAAATATTATCTGTCTGTAGTATAACGTAGAATGATGAATCCCATTTAAATTGACACCTCATCAGTTATTATCTGTTGTATTATTTCTGCAGTTATATTATATTATTGTTTATTTACTGCTTAAATCACCACTGCAAGTTCCCTGTTAAATTTAGATTGTTGTGGGCTGAAATGATAGGCCTAAATGATGATTACTGTGCTATTATTATGTTAACTGTTTAACTGTTAACTTGGGATTGCGGGTTTGAAATGATAGAACCCGGGGTTTGTAAATTACGGATTGAAATGATATAAATCCGTATCACTTGACCTAGGCTAGAAAACTATATACAGGCCCGTGGTCCTTATAATATTTTCTGAAATATTTAAAATTATTTTGGAAGTTAAATATTTGATTTAATATCTTTAAAGGATTTTATATTGATTTTGAATGAGTTATAAATGTTAATAAATAAATAAATAAATATTTGAATAAAATTTTGGAATATAACTTATTTTGGAAATTCTGGATTTTTGAAAGGATAAGATTTCAGTTAAGAAATATATATATAAGTTATATTTGGAAATATTTATTAAGTTAAACAATCTACTAAAGCATTTAAATGCTGTCTTTTGAAATTGGACTAGTTTTACCCGTAACTTTAGGTAGCATTTCCTAAGTGCTATAGAATCTGGAATTTGATTGTTTTGAAATTTAAGGAATTTGATAAATTATATTTATGTTTAAGTTTTGGAGACCTTTAAGATATGAGATTTATAACTGGATTTTTCTTAATAAATTTAAGATGAACATTCTAGTGTTAAGTAAATTTTGAAATTATTTAATGGCATAATTTTGGAGTTTTATCTATGGAATTTATGGGAATATTCAAGACGAAATAATAAACACTAATTTGTTGAAAGAAAAAATATCCAACCTTAGTTTTGAATATTAATACTCCAATTGGATATATATATAGGAATTGAAATGGTCTTGGGAACATGAAGTGATATTTAAATTATGGTTTAAAATAAAGAAATATATTTGTAAAGCTATGTAAATTATCTTCTTTACAAAGTAACCATAAAGTTAAACCATTTATTCTATATACCGTTGAATGTCCAAACCATTGTGTTTGGGAGTTATGGTTTTAAAGTAAAATTTCCAAAATATTATGTTTTGAAGATATAATTTAAATATTTGGTTTCCAGATATTATAAATTTTAAGCAGTATGGTTTTTGGAAAAGAATTATACTTGAATATAACGGTATCATATTGTTTTGGGTTTTGAATGATATCGTGTTTATAGTTTGAAATAGAAATGTTTATTTTGGTTTTAAAGTATAAACTGTTTTAAAAGACCACGGTGTTATAATAACGATGGGTTGGCAAAGAGACCGGGATCGGATATGGACATACTCTCTGTCGATACCGAAAACCACTTTGACTAACCGTGTACGCGGTGGAGATTCCAGAATGAAGTAGGTTGGTGGCGACGTTTCCTGTAAGGTAAATACGTGGACCCGACTCCCGTGAGTTGGCATAAGGTGGCTAAAACAGGAGCGATCGACGGGTTAATGAGGTCATTCCTCTGATCGGACACTCCTCTTCGATATTATACTATGACTTTGGATTGATTCAGTGGCCACTTCTATTTTGATTTGGGGAGTTGTTTTCGAGGTGGGCGGTTGCTGCGGCTTCGCGTTACCATCGGCCCGGATGCGTAATTGGTATATCTACCCTGGCATTGCCTAGTTGTGCCGTGTCACCTACCATACCGCGCCTTGTACGAGTTTAGATTTCTCCCGTAGCCCGTGTGGTATCCTCTAGTTGCTTCCCGATCAGGAGGAGCTATGATATTGGATGGACTACTGGGACTATTACGTGTTAAGGTGGAAAATGTAAAGCCTTAACGCTACTTAAAAGTAAGTTTATTTTATAAATAGACACTAGTATAATAGCGCAATATACTACATAGTAAATAGTTTGACGGATCCTTAGAGGATGGGCGGTCCCAAGCATCCTTTAAGTTACTTGCTCTATATTACAGTACACTTGAATTAGCTTACATTATATAAGTATGTATGTCCTGACTCGAGTGTTATGTTTTATTTTTACGCTCGGGTCAGCCTGAGTTGCAGTTTCAGTTTCTCTCCGGAGTTATGTCATCCCGTAGATCATTCATACTGCCGGAAGCCTTTCAGTCTTTATCTTATTTGCAATCAATCAAATTGGAAGACTCTGTTTCTATTTATGTCTACAGCTGTATTGCAGATTCTAAACTATGTAAATTCTATTTGGTTAAAGTTTTATAGTGGCTTCATGAACCACTGTATATTTTATTTCCGCTGTGAGTTCTGATATATGTATGTGATTCTGTGATTTATTTACTACATATTCTGAGTTTTGCCAAATTTATTTTACAACGCAGTATTTTGAACAATTCAAGTCCGACATGTGCGGATGCGAAGGGTTGAAAATACTGGGTCGTTACATTTGGTATCAGAGCTTTGGTTCTAGGCAAAACTTAGAATGTATGGTAAATTTGATTTACAGAATCACGTTCATTCGAGATTGAACCACTCTCTTTTCGAATTTTGGAACATTCCCTACGGTTCCAAAGCTCATTCGTATCCCTCACTTTTTCATCTGCTTTAGATTCTGGAGTATCTCATAACTCCACTTCGGATGATCTTTATTGTAAATTGGCGGTCTCGCCATTATTCTAATAAAGGGGTGAAACTCCTTTACCATTAGCATTGATTCACCGGAGATTTATATTTATCCTCGGTTTATATGCTAGTATCTTTGGTTATTCCAAATTCTATCTCTTCGGATCAAATGTAGATTTACCCCAACCACATCGATATGGCTCTTTAAGTCACGGATGACTAGGTCAAGGTTGTCCACGACTTATATAGACTTACCCAGTTTCCTTATTCTGATCTTCTGATTTCAATTTATCTTGAATTCTATTTGATTTGAGTTCATCAAATTTGAGTCTCTATCCTGGTTTGAGAAGTTTATTCCTATATTTGAAATTAAAATCTAATATTATATATATGAGTATAATTTTCAAAATTTTATAATTAATTTAACTAGTTGTCAAGAGATAATAGTTTTGATTTTATTTATGGTGTTGTAAGCCATGTGTTTGTCTAATAAATAAGTGAATATAAAACAATGGTTATAAATTAATTTGGAAACAGAAATGAATTTAAAACTAAAACTTGAGAATTAAATTTCTGATGATTTCAAACCTTGTGTTTAAATTTTAAAAGGATGTAATAAGTATTTTTGTATAGAAATTTGTTTCCAAAGAAATTTTAAAATTAGTGCTTTTCTCTTTGTCGCTGGAAAATAATTTCGGTGATGACTGCAGCATCATCGACATTCATTTTCGAGTTTCGAAGTGAAAAGACCATTCTGTAGTCTGGCTACAGTGTTTCCTTGAGATTTTAATTGATTTGAATTTCTAAAGTATGACTTAATATATATAGATATATAATTTAAATTTGATTTGACATATTAGGTATATATATTTAGTTATCTCTAAATGGTTTGAAGGGAATCAGGAATTTAATTCTTAAAGTTTATCTTGAGGAAGGAAAATAAATATAATAACAAAAATTTGAATAAAAAGGTTCCAATTGGAGATAATTAAATTGAAAGTTTTATTTGTATAACACCCAATTTCATTTAATATAACTTACCTTGATTTTCAAAAGTTAACATGTAATTGGATAATATACAATATAAAAGGATTTTATGAATAAAATTTGAGTGGTTATAATAAATATTATACACTTAAATTTTAGTTATAAAAGATTAATGGGGATAAATAAGGAAAAGGAATTTAAGGAATTTTATTCAAATGTCTTAATGATCAAATTAATTTAATATGGAGCCGTAAATCTAGCCAAGAGATTTTAATAAAAGGTTATTTCCTGAAATGAATATGTTTGTGTAATAAACAAGGTATCTTTGAATAAGGAAAATATATTTGAAAGGGATATTTTTGGAGTAAGGATTATATATCTTCAAATCATAGTTTAATTGATGTCTAAATAAATAGTTAAGACGTATTCTAATATCACTAAATTTTGATAATTGAGAATTGGTTTTCAAATGGAAATTCAAGGGTAACTTATTGAAGGAATATCTTATTTATAAGATAAGTATTTTTAATAAAGTGTTAGGTTATTTGTTAAAATTCAGAGTTAAGTACATAATAAACTGATTAGGAATACTATTATATCTACTATAGCATATTATGAGTGCTGCTGTTTCTAAAAATAAAATGTTTTAGAAATTTTTTTTTATAAATGAACTTAGGAATATTTCAACCTTGAAATGAATATTGTTTGGCATTGAATTTAAAAGGTATAAATGAAGATTATTTTAAAGGTATTATGATTTTAGTAGCATGATTTCCAAATTTATAAATTTAATGATTTCAAAGCATTATGATTGCAAATTTATTATCTTATTTGTTTTCAAACTATCTTTAAGTGTCCTTGGTTTCCCTATCTGCTACAGAATGAGGAGGCTATTGCTTATACCAGTCTATTTAGAAATATTTTCTATAATCTTTAAAAATCTTTGTTACTCATCGGGGCCTGAGCACCGCTTACCACCCATAGACCGACGGTCGAACTGAAAAGAGTAAAACCGATTCTAGAAGATCTTCTTCGTGCTTCAAATCCGGAACTATTCGTTTAAAGTTCTTGTTTATCTAGCTTATCTTCCTTTGTTTCTTTTCTTTTGTTCCTTTTCGAGGACGAAAAGTTCTTAAGTGGGGGAGAGTGTAACAGCCCTAGTTTTTAGCTATTTATTTCTTTTAATTTTTTTGTTTTTAGAAATATAATTTATATAAATTGTGTTTACCAATATTGTTTAAATATTTAATTTAGAGAATTAAACTCGTTAATTTAATATGATTTTTGTAACTAAATTTAAGAAGAAAAAAAAAAGGAAATTTTTATAATGTATAATGAAGTGAGTGGTAACTAAATGTTTTGGATATTATCATAATATCTGTTGTTATACCCATTCCCTAAAAATAATGAAAAGGAGAAAATTTGTAACATATTAAAGTAGTTAATTAATTATGTTAATTTGGTAGGTTATGACATGCAAATCATGTTGGTGGAATATTCTCAATTTTGACATATTAATTATGTTAGCAGTGAACATTGTTAAGCAATTTAAAACAATGAAACTTACAATCAATTTATTTGATAAATCTACCTTATTCCTAGTTAGCAATTCAAAACTTGAATAAAGGCACATACGGATATTTTAAAATGGAGTTAATGACAATTAATAGATATTTCAAAAAGAAATTTATGACAATTAATAGAGAAATTAATTGTAAAATTTCAGTAGTTGACCAGAATTAATTTATTGAATAATTAATGCAAATTAATAAAATTGATGAAAGATAAATAAGTTAATTCTTTTGGTTAATGGCATGAGGACACGAGGTTAATCCCCATTTTGTAGGAGAAATCTGCCCGTGTAACCAGTCCGGCTACCAGTGCCTACAAAGCGGACGGATTAATGTGAGACGTCGCAGGATTGATAATTAACAAAAAGGGTTAATTAACTAATTAAGTTAGTAACCAAATTTGAGTATGTGATTAAAGGAGGATAATTAATTGGTAATATGGTAATTAATTGAAATCAATTAAGGAGGGTAATTAAAAGGGATAAGGTAATCAATTGAAATCAATTAAAGGCAATTAAAGGGGAATTAATTGATTAGAAGAATATGGAAATCAAATTTGCCTTCCTTTGCGCGTGACACAAAATTTTATTCTTTTAACATTTTGACATTTGCCTCTTACCATTTGTTTCTTGAGCATGTCACTGTATTCATTTATTCACGCAGCCTTATCCACAAAAATATCAACTCTTCCAATTGCCATTTTTCCTCTCACCTAAATTAAATGCATTCAAAATTTAATCTTGCCTATCTTTGCAAATTTTCGCATACCCATTATATCTCTCTGTTTCCACTGCGTTTGTTTTGCAATAAATAAATTTTTCGAACCATTGATCAAGTAAATATTTATGTAAGCATTTATTACTTTTGCCTTTTCAGTTAAAAGCTTTTTCATTGCTTACCATAAATCACGCAAGAGCTCAAGTTTTGCTTCCTCAATCAAATCTGTTCAAATTTGCAGTAACGCATGCTTTAAATTTAGATTATAACTGGTATAAATCACGCAAGCTATCTAAAAAAAAAAAAATCCAAAAGAGTGATATCGTTCAAACATAAAACTGGAAAGAGAAATCAACGCATGCATTTATCACAATTTTCGTGTAGCGTTCAAACAAGAAGAACTGGAAATAAATCTCTTGCCTAAACGCATGCACTCAAAAATCAACGCTTGCATTTATTTCTTACGTTTTCAAACCTGCCTATTTATCTCCCCTTTTTATTTCGCAAGTTTATCTATAAATACTTTGCCTCATTCACATAAGTTTTCATATCTCCTTGTTTGTCCCTCTCTGGTACAAGCTTCTATCAGGTAAATAATTTGCATTGTTTATTTCTTTGCTTCTTCCAATTTTCCTTCCTCCTTCTTGTGTTCTCTGATTTCCTTGCTCGGCTACTTCCCCATCATGCCGTGCCATTTATAAATACATATAGAACTTTGTTAGTAGTAGGCTGGAAGAAATGATATAGATTGATTGTAGGAAGCTAGACTATGGAATTAGTGTAGTTATGATGTAGTTAGTGGTATTGTGGATTTGGATAAGTGCAGTTTGAAGAGGAAGGCATAGAAAAAAAGAAAAAAAAGAATTACAATTTAATAATGGAGAAGATAAATTGATAAGGAGAAAATGATATGAAATGTTGTTTAATTCAAATAAACAATATTGTATGAATAAATCTTGGGTGAATATAATAAAATGACATTTATTTCAATTTTTAATGGTTGAAATAAATTTAAGATGGTTAAAAATAAATTTAACTACTTATTTGAGAATTTGGGTGGATAAATATCAATGGATTTTATTTATTATGGTTAATAAAAGGATATTGGTGATGTATACCAATAATCACCTTTTAATGTTTAATAATAAAAGTAAAAGAAGAAATAATTTGCCTAAACATGATGAACATGTATGTGAAATAAAGTATTATTTAATGAATTCGAATGTAGTTAGTGGCTACATTTGATTAAATCGAATAATTTGAACAGTATTGTGTTTGTTGCCAATATTGTCATTTTATTTAAATAAATATATATGAGGATGAAAATAATTGATCATGATAAATATGATTAAAAATGTGAGAAATAATTTAATAATGTCTAAACATGTATTTGTTTTGTTTGGGTGCATAACATCTTTTTATTCAATCAATTGTATTAAATTTGCAATTTATTTTGCAATTTATTCAATTTATTTTATGCATGCGTACGGTTGAAGTATGGGCCTAGGATATGTTGAGACGGTTAGCGGGTTGTAGTAGTCGAGCAAGTTGAACTAAATTTCTTTTATTCTATTCGTTCCAGTTGTTCTGAAATTTTGCTTTGACCGTAATTTTTAAATTCGCATACTTGGTATTTGGATCTTATAGATTTAAGTCAAGGCTTTGCATCCGCCGAAGTTTGATCGTGCTTTCCGTTTTTTTTTCCGAAGTAGATACCGTGTTTGATTTAGATCCACTGCAGCGTTTAAGGTGAGTATTTCTCACCAGACATATGTACATATATTTTGTGAATTATCGCAAGTGTATGTGTAAAAATTTTATTTAAATATTATCTGTCTGTAGTATAACGTAGAATGATGAATCCCATTTAAATTGACACCTCATCAGTTATTATCTGTTGTATTATTTCTGCAGTTATATTATATTATTGTTTATTTACTTCTTAAATCACCACTGCAAGTTCCCTGTTAAATTTAGATTGTTGTGGGCTGAAATGATAGGCCTAAATGATGATTACTGTGCTATTATTATGTTAACTGTTTAACTGTTAACTTGGGATTGCGGGTTTGAAATGATAGAACCCGGGGTTTGTAAATTACGGATTGAAATGATATAAATCCGTATCACTTGACCTAGGCTAGAAAACTATATACAGGCCCGTGGTCCTTATAATATTTTCTGAAATATTTAAAATTATTTTGGAAGTTAAATATTTGATTTAATATCTTTAAAGGATTTTATATTGATTTTGAATGAGTTATAAATGTTAATAAATAAATAAATAAATATTTGAATAAAATTTTGGAATATAACTTATTTTGGAAATTCTGGATTTTTGAAAGGATAAGATTTCAGTTAAGAAATATATATATAAGTTATATTTGGAAATATTTATTAAGTTAAACAATCTACTAAAGCATTTAAATGCTGTCTTTTGAAATTGGACTAGTTTTACCCGTAACTTTAGGTAGCATTTCCTAAGTGCTATAGAATCTGGAATTTGATTGTTTTGAAATTTAAGGAATTTGATAAATTATATTTATGTTTAAGTTTTGGAGACCTTTAAGATATGAGATTTATAACTGGATTTTTCTTAATAAATTTAAGATGAACATTCTAGTGTTAAGTAAATTTTGAAATTATTTAATGGCATAATTTTGGAGTTTTATCTATGGAATTTATGGGAATATTCAAGACGAAATAATAAACACTAATTTGTTGAAAGAAAAAATATCCAACCTTAGTTTTGAATATTAATACTCCAATTGGATATATATATATAGGAATTGAAATGGTCTTGGGAACATGAAGTGATATTTAAATTATGGTTTAAAATAAAGAAATATATTTGTAAAGCTATGTAAATTATCTTCTTTACAAAGTAACCATAAAGTTAAACCATTTATTCTATATACCGTTGAATGTCCAAACCATTGTGTTTGGGAGTTATGGTTTTAAAGTAAAATTTCCAAAATATTATGTTTTGAAGATATAATTTAAATATTTGGTTTCCAGATATTATAAATTTTAAGCAGTATGGTTTTTGGAAAAGAATTATACTTGAATATAACGGTATCATATTGTTTTGGGTTTTGAATGATATCGTGTTTATAGTTTGAAATAGAAATGTTTATTTTGGTTTTAAAGTATAAACTGTTTTAAAAGACCACGGTGTTATAATAACGATGGGTTGGCAAAGAGACCGGGATCGGATATGGACATACTCTCTGTCGATACCGAAAACCACTTTGACTAACCGTGTACGCGGTGGAGATTCCAGAATGAAGTAGGTTGGTGGCGACGTTTCCTGTAAGGTAAATACGTGGACCCGACTCCCGTGAGTTGGCATAAGGTGGCTAAAACAGGAGCGATCGACGGGTTAATGAGGTCATTCCTCTGATCGGACACTCCTCTTCGATATTATACTATGACTTTGGATTGATTCAGTGGCCACTTCTATTTTGATTTGGGGAGTTGTTTTCGAGGTGGGCGGTTGCTGCGGCTTCGCGTTACCATCGGCCCGGATGCGTAATTGGTATATCTACCCTGGCATTGCCTAGTTGTGCCGTGTCACCTACCATACCGCGCCTTGTACGAGTTTAGATTTCTCCCGTAGCCCGTGTGGTATCCTCTAGTTGCTTCCCGATCAGGAGGAGCTATGATATTGGATGGACTACTGGGACTATTACGTGTTAAGGTGGAAAATGTAAAGCCTTAACGCTACTTAAAAGTAAGTTTATTTTATAAATAGACACTAGTATAATAGCGCAATATACTACATAGTAAATAGTTTGACGGATCCTTAGAGGATGGGCGGTCCCAAGCATCCTTTAAGTTACTTGCTCTATATTACAGTACACTTGAATTAGCTTACATTATATAAGTATGTATGTCCTGACTCGAGTGTTATGTTTTATTTTTACGCTCGGGTCAGCCTGAGTTGCAGTTTCAGTTTCTCTCCGGAGTTATGTCATCCCGTAGATCATTCATACTGCCGGAAGCCTTTCAGTCTTTATCTTATTTGCAATCAATCAAATTGGAAGACTCTGTTTCTATTTATGTCTACAGCTGTATTGCAGATTCTAAACTATGTAAATTCTATTTGGTTAAAGTTTTATAGTGGCTTCATGAACCACTGTATATTTTATTTCCGCTGTGAGTTCTGATATATGTATGTGATTCTGTGATTTATTTACTACATATTCTGAGTTTTGCCAAATTTATTTTACAACGCAGTATTTTGAACAATTCAAGTCCGACATGTGCGGATGCGAAGGGTTGAAAATACTGGGTCGTTACATTTATAGTTGTTGCTTATGTATGTCGTTGCTGCATATGTTTGGATGAATGAGCTTATGTATGTGTTATATGTGCTAAGAAAGTTAGCATTTTGACTTGTTAAAACGATATCGAGATCCTTTGATTTAAAACTTGTTTTTCTAACTTTACTTTTAGAAATGTTTTATAAAAGTGTTAAAAACCTTACCTTTATTTTCGAAAACTTTATTCAAAGTTTATAAAATATTTTAAATGTAAAAGAAAGAGTCTGAAAATTGATTTAGAGTTTAAAATGAATTTTGAAAATTTCAAGTCGTATAGCGATAGTCGCTATAAATGCAGTTCGTGAAAAATGAACTCTTTTTGGATTTAAAATGTTTTAACTTAAGTATCTTTTTGAAAAGTGTCTCCAAACATATTTTAAATATTTTAAAGCAATTATTATTTAATTTTTTAATGATTACTTAATAAATAAATTAAGCAAGGTATAGTTCTTAATCATTAATTAAGTTAGGGTAATTAGTACTTAACTTTTTTTAAGTAAGTTAATTATAGTTTGTTAATTAAAAAAGAGTTAATTATTATTTAATTAATTATTTAGAGATTAATTTTTATTTAATCAATATTAATTAAATTATTTATTTGATATGGGTTTAATTATTAATTAATTATTAATCAAGTTAAATTCAAGTTAAGATTTAATTATAAATTAATTATGGTTTAATTATTTTAAATGAAGGTTTAATTTATTATTTAAGTTTTAATTAGGAATGATTAATTAATTAATTGAGATTAATTAATGTTTAATTATTTGTTGAAAGTTTAAATTATTATTTAATAATTAATCAAAGATTAATTAGGGTTAATTATTTATTAAATAGTTCATTATTATTTAATTATTAATTAAAGGTTTGATTATTATTATTATTAAGTAAAAAATTTAATTGTTATTTATTTTTAAATAAAATTTTTAAAGTATTTAAACCACTTTAATTCTGAAGATTGGTTTTGTTTCCAAGAAGTAACTTTCTTTTAATGGAAGATTTTAATCCGAGGGATTTCTTTGTCGATTACCCTTAAGCAACCCCAATCGAATATGAAACCCAATGACATCGGTTTAGTAGAATAAAACACCATTCTACTAATTAAGTTATACTGCACATTTGCTTGGTAGAATAATTCACAGTTCTGCCACAATTTTCTAAGTAGATTATGTGTAATCTACTTAACCAGAATAAAAAACTACTCTGCTATTATATTAACTTGGACATATGTTTAGCAAAATAAATCCCCGTCTGCTATTATAGTAACTTGGACATCTTACCTATATGTTGATTTGTTTGTTGTTAGTTGATTCCCTTATACATATCTGTTTGTTATATAGATATCCATGCTATAACTTGAAAAGTAAACTCAATTAATTGAGAATCATTATGATCACTATGCTTCTTTCTGATTTTTAAGGTCAATTATACTTTTAGTAATGGCTTCAAATTAAGTAATCATTTTAGTAAATGTGTTTTAAATAATCATTTTGTTTATCAAAAGACTTTATTAAATGGGTTTATTAAAGGAGTTTTGTTTTAAATAAGGAATATTTATATGAAAGTTTTATAAATGATTTTGGATATTTATAAGAAAGCTTTATAAATGATTTTGGATATTTATAAAGGATGTTTTATAAATAATTTTGGAGATCTATAAAAAGATATATAAATGATTTTAATATTTATAAAAGAGTTTTGTAAAATTAACTTGGTGATTTATAAAGCATTACGTAAATGAGTTTGGAATTTAAGTAAAGGAGATTCATAAATAAAGGAGATTTACTAAAAGGATTTCAAGATAGAAATTTATAAAAGAATTTGAGATTGGATTTCTTTAATCGATCTTCTTAATTTTGATGGTATGGACATTCTTTTCATACTTATCACCGAAGGAATACTATTTGAGGTTATCTTTATTTATAATTTAAATAACATTTTGTTTTTATCCTTTTATATGATTTGGAAATGAGAAATCATTCATGAATATTTTGTGAATATACTTATGTCAGTGAGATAATTATATTTAGTGAATATACTTATGTCAGTGGGTTGATTTGCTTTTTCCAGGGAAATGTTACGGAGAATGTAGTTCAAATGTTGCTAAAAGTTTTAGTAGTTGGATTTTGGATGAACAAGCCTTTCCTATTACTGCATGCTTAGATGAAATTCAGGTTAAAATTATGGAATACATAGCTAGAAGAAGAGAAGAATGTCGTTCATGGAATACTACTCTTTGTCCTTCTATTGAGCTTTGTTTAAGTAAAATAATCAAAGAAGGATTTGGATAGGATGTATTCAAGTCTTCAGAGTTTCATTTTGAAGTAAAATAGCGAAACTCTCATTGTGTTGATCTTGAAGAATGGATTTGTAGTTAAATCGATGGAAAGTTAGAGGATTTCTTTGTGCAAATGCTATTAAGTGCTTGAACAAGTCAAAAATTTCCATTTATGGTTTTACTGAGTATTATTTCACCATGATGCTTAACGTTCTTCTTATGCTAATGCTATAATCCTATTCCTAATTTTGATAAGCCTATTATTGATGCTAGTGTTGGAAATGTTATTAAGCCACTTAAGAAGAAACGTGGTGCTGGTAGACCTTCCATCAAATGCAAAGGCAGATTTGCATGCTTCCAAAATAAGAAAAATAAATGGGGTGTAAGCAAGCAGTTTGGTCATAATAAGCGTAATTGTCTGGTTCTAAGAAGATATGATTTTTTTTATATTGTTATGAATATGTTGATATTTATACTTTACTATTTGACTTTTTTTGTCAATTTTTTGTGATTGAACCTGGTTATAAAAGTATATTTGATTTAGCCTATTTTTAGTTTGACATTGATTTGATCTTTGTAATTGAACTTGGCTATATAGTATCATTTGTAGTTTCAGTATCTGTTTTGTAGTTTAATCGGTGTCGGTTTTAATATTTATTTAGTTGTAGGTTATATAGATTCATTTATAGTTTTAGTTTCAGAATCAGTTTTGTAGTATAACCAATACCAGTTTTATTATTATTATTTTTTGTAGGTTATATAATATCATTTGTAGTTTCAGTATGAGTTTCGTAGTAACCAGTATTAGTTTTATTATTTATTTATTTGTAGCTTATATAGTATCAGTTGTACTTGCAATATTAGTTTTGTAGTATAACTATTATCAGTTTTATTATTTATTTGTTTTCTTGATTAAGTTGGTTATTAGATCTTTGTGATATGATTTTATCATTTTGTATAGTTATTTTATAGTGTATCCGATTAGCTTTTGGATGCACATGTACCTACTTATGTTGTAATATCATTAGATTATTTTGTAGTATGTTTTCGATGTGAAGTTGTGCTTCTAAGTAGCTTTTGCAGCAATACGTACTCGATTTTGTTTGGCATCCATTTAGCTTTGCATTCATGCATACCTATTTAGGTTTTGGCATTTAGTTAGCTTCTGTATTGATACATTGTAGATTAGGTTTTGCATCTGGTTAGCTTTTGCATTTGATAGAGTGCTTGATTGAACAATATATCTCGAGCATAGATTGGTTTCCATATGTATCCGAGAGGTATGACATCCGGTTAACTTTTGCATCAATACATACCAGATTATGTTTGGAATCCGATTAGCTTTTACATCCATAAGTACATGATTAGGTTGGCATCCAGTTAGCCTTTGCATCCATACACACTCGATTAGGTCTCAATTCAGTTAGCTTTTGAAATTTATAGTATGCTCGGTTAAACAATATATCTCGAGTACGCATAGATGCAAAAGCTAGCCGAATGCAAATTTGATCAAGTACATATGGATGCAAAAACTAACCGGATGCCAATCTAATCGGGTATGTGTGGATGCAAAAGCTAACTGGATGTCAAATCTAATGGGGGTATGTATTGACGCAAAATCTAACAGGATGCTATACATAATCGTGTATAGATGGAAACCAAACTATACTGAAGATATATTGTTTACCCAAGTATACCATCAAATGCAGAAGTTAACCAGACACCAAACCTAATCAGGTATGTATTGAAGCAAAAGCTAACTGAATTCCAAACCCTAATTAGGTATGTATAGATACAAAAGCTAACTGAATGTCAAACCTAGTTGGATACGCATTGACGCAAAAGCTACCTGGAAGTACAAATTCACATCTAAAAAATAATAATAAATAATCAAATGATACTACAAACTAATTAGGTATACATGGATACAAAAACTAACCGGATACACTACAAAATGATAGTACAAAATGATAGTCATATTACAAAAAAAAAATACCGAATTAATCATGAAAATAAATAAATAATATAACTGATACTAGTCATACTCCAAAACCGATATGAAAGTACAACTGATGCTACAAAACCTACAAACAGATAAATAATAAGACTAATACTAGTTACCACTAAACTGATATTAAAACTACAAATGATACTATATAACCTACAAACAAATAAATAATAAAACTAATACTGGTTATACTAAAAAACTAATGCTGAAACCGGAACTACAAATGCAACTATATAACCTACAAACAAATAAATATTAAAACTGATACTAGTTAAACTACAAAACTGATATTAAAACTACAATTGATACTTTATAACCAAGTTCAATTTCAAAGATCAAATCAATGTCAACTTAAAAATATACTAAAACCGGTATACTTTTATAACCAAGTTCAATTGCAAGAAAAGCCAAAAAAAGTCATACAACAAAGTATAAATCTCAATAGATTCATAATAACATGAAAAGCAAATCATATCTTAAAAACTTGACAGTTACGCTTATTATGACCAAACTATTTGCATACAACACATCTATTTTGCTTATTTTGAAAGTATGCAAATCTACCTTTACATTTGATAGGTCTACTAGCACCATATTTCTTCTTAGGTGGCTTAATAACATTTTCAAAACTAGCATCAACAATAGGCTTATCAAAATTAGGAGTTGGATTTATAGCGTTAGCATAAGAACGATAAGCAATAATGGTGAAATAATACTCAACAAAATCATAAATTGACAGTTTCGACTTGTTCACGCACTTAATAGCATTAGCACATGGAAATCCAATAAGTTTCCATCGATTGCAACTACATATCCATTCATTATTATCAACTAAATGAGAGTTTGACAATTTCACTTCAAAAACAGACTATGAAGACTTGAATACATCCCATCCAAATCCTTCTTCAATCACTCACTTACACAAAACTCAATATAAGGACAAAAAGTAGTATTTCACAAATATCACTCCTCTCTCCTTCTAGCCATGTGTTCCATAACTTAAACAGAAATTCCATCTAAACATGCAGGGATAGGAATGGCTTGTTCATCCAAAAAACAACTATTAAAACTTATAGTAACATTTGAACTGAATTCATGTATCATTTCCTTAAAAAATCAATTCGTTTATCATAAGGCTTATCCTTCAAAAAATTCATAGCAGCAATACCACTAATTTCACAAAATTTAAAACATGCTTCTTTAAAATCATACATATTAAAAGCTCTAGAACAAATTTTGAACAAATCATCAATATAAAAATTTGTATTTTTTCCCTTTAGCGCTGAAAGAAGATTTTGTTCCATATGATGATAATAGTGCAAGGCTGAAGGAAAAACTTTAAGAACACCTAAAATCAAAACCTTGATAGAGATTCGACATAAAAACTATATCACGATCTTCTTAAGGCATTTGGTTTAAATTATTCATTAACCATTTCCAATTATCCATATTTGCTAAAGAAACTATGCACATAGCTAAAGGTAAACAATCCACAAATAAAAAATAAGTTAAACAAAATTTATTCAAATTTTAACTTAACAAGTGATACATAAAAACTGATAACTAAGTGCTAATACTATGTAGTATAACATTTTTAAATTCTGACACTTAAAAACTGATATTATGTAGTAATCTAATACATAACAATGTCAAAATTATAATAATACAAAATATTACTTTTCTCAAATCCTAATATCTAATTTTGATCCTTTCTGATACCACATAATGTAACTATTCTCATATTCTAATACTTTCTACAACATTCTAATACTAAGAAGTAGCAAAAGTCTAGAACTAAACCTTTTGTGTAGTTATTAAAAACCAAAAATAATAATAAAACAACATTAAAATAAAATAAAAACATACATTGATTACCATTTTTTCTAGTAGCACCTAGCAAAACACTTGGACGTACCTTAAATGGATAGCATCTAAAAATATCATAGTTCCCATTGCTTGAAACCAAGTAAACAAGCAACAAAACCAATAAACACCCTCTCTAATTGATTACTACAAGAATTAACATTCATATCTACATAACTACTAGGATTATACTTCTTCAACTCTTCTAAATAGCAACTCAAATAATTAAATGACATAACATCACTACCATGGAATTCCACTAAAGCAAGTTGTTTTTCGGATAAGTAAAAGAGTAAGACAAATTAAGATATTCTCTTCTAAAATCATCTATTATATCTTTAGGTTTTTTACTTGGACAGTCTCGAATCTCATCGTGATCAACGATTTAACGAACACACCAGAAAGATATTGATTATTCGCATTTGTAAGACCAGCCCTATAAGAATGATTAATAACCAGATGTCTAATCAAAAATTACTAAGCTGTTTAGAATAACAAGAACCGTGCACTTTAAAAAGAAAATCATCCTTAGACGAAGAGCAAACAACAACAATTCTCATAGAACACTTCTCCAAAAACACAAATTTATATCCCTTTTGAATTTTGTATGCTATTAATAATTCTCTAAAATCATCAGCTCCTCTAAAAAAACCAACAAAATTAGAAATTGATAATTTCGAACCTCGCTTCAAAATATCCTTCAATAACTTTTATTATGAACAACAACATCAAAACTCAAAGATCCACTAGAAGATGAATAACTAGGAAGATTAAATGAAATCAAACAAAAACTACCACCATCATTTTAGAATGAAGAACTCTTAACCTTAAGAGTAAACCGAAAGAATGTGCTATTCTTATACAATTGAGAATAAATTATACTTTGAAGATCGCAATTGGTATCAACCACGATAACTTTGTTCTCAAGCACGCAAGAAACCTCAATGAAAAAAGGAGTAACTTAAGACCAATAACGACAAGTTTCATTCTTCAGATCATAAAAAGAACAATCAACGGACAAGCGAGAGCTGTAAGTATTATCATCAAATACAAACACAACAAGAAGGCTATTGTCACCACTGCACAAAAAACATCAATAAGAAAGTTTACGTCAGAATGTCAATTTTATTCAAGTACAATAGTTTTCTTTATACCGAAAAACAAAAACAAATAAATGAAAAAGAAATATTCAAAATGATATCTATTAACACAAAAACCGATAGCTAAAACCCGGTCCTCAATATGATTGTGAAACAGATACTCAAATAGACTTCATTAAATGTTTGATATTACTAATTCATTGAATGTTTGATGCATATCATCATATTTACATTGTAAGAACTTCATTTTTGTTATATACGCAAATAGACAAAACATTTAAACAATTCTAGACTGCATTATTATGAAAAATGATACTAACAAAACCTAAAATGATACTAACAGTAATACAAATTCAACACACGGAGGTACTACAGTTCAATAACAATATATTTTCTTTCAAACTAAGTTGAATGTGAAATATACATTATTGAAAAAAAAATAACAATAATTTTAAAACACATAAGAAAACAATGCTGGATAAAAAAGAAGAAAACTGAAGATACCCACTGCTACTTCCCAAATTTGCCATAGGATATCAAAGAACTAAACACAACAATAAAGCTGAATTTCATATTTAAATAGGAAAAATAGAAATAAACTAAATCAAACCCTGATAGAAGAAACTGTAAAAATAGAGTCAAAGAATCATACCTAAATCTGAAATAATAAAGCCACGGTTAGAAACGAGTGTCGAAATCAATAATAGAAACAAATTCACGCACGATAATAGAGAATGATGAAGAAGAGAATTAAATTTTCAATGTGCAAATTTTAAGAAGAACAAGGAGAACGAGTTCAAAGAAGAAGAAGAAAGAATGTGCAGTGGTTAATGCTTGAATGCAAATTTAAATGTTGTTATCTCTAGGGAAACATATTACTGGGCTGTCCTAGATTATAAAAATGCCTTTAAATTTGTCATTGAGAATATTTTCATGTTCGACATATTACATATTTGATATGAGAAACTGTTAATTGCCAAGTTAATACTGTTATGATTTTTGAGACAATGATGATTTTCCACAGGTTAAAAGTAAAAATGTTTGTTAAATAAAAAAGATTTATCTCTGATTAAGCATATTCCATTTTATGGGAATAAATTATTCCCTGCAAATTGAGATAAAAGAGTATTCATAGTGGGAGAGAGAGTAAACATAAATTTCTTATGGAAAAATAATAATGAGACGAATAAAAGAACTATTGGGATTATATCTATTACATATTATGTAAACTATTCTTTAAAATGACATAACCTTATACCTTTGGAATACTACTAAATTCACCATGGGGATTAAACACCATCTTAATTTAGGTATGAATAATATGTATTCATTGGAACTAGAATTAGATAAATATATAATACAGTTGGTTTAATTGATGAGGAAAAGAGACATGTTGGACTACCTATCCAAATCATACAAATTGAAAAAAAATGCAAAAAAATGCGATACTGATTTAAGAGAAAAGAAAAGAAATTAGGGAGGAACGAACAGTTATTTCTAAAGATAAAATATGACCAATTTATCAAAATAAATAACATATGTACAAAGGAGCTATTGCGATTCTATCTACTACATATTTGATAAATGTACCATTAATTGACAAGTTAATCTTGTTGATTTGTGAGACATTGAAGACTATGCAGGAGCTAAAGGTAAAATTGTTTCTTAAATCAAGGAAATAGATTTGGTCTTGAATAAACAAATTTAATTTTATGGGTTGAATGATTTTCTCCTCTTAAATTGATGAGAAGTAGTATTTTAAATGGAAGTGAATGGTAGATAAGAATATAACATGTCTAATATACTCTATATATATACAATACAACAGATTTGATATATAACACGAGAAAATTACATATAATAGGTTTTATGGGATAACAAAAGGTTCATCAATGCTTGTACATTAATGAATTAAATAGATTCCTACAAAATAAATGAAGAAATCAAGACAAATATTAGAAGGAAAAAAATAAATCTAGACTGATAAAAAATTCAAATCGAAGATATTAAACCATATATTAGGAAAACCAACAAATTAAAGCTCAAATTAAAAGAAAAGAGGTATAACAAAACAAGGTCTAACCTTTAAATCGAGCTCAAGTTTTTCTATGGCTTTTAGATAATTTTTCCACACTTTCTTAATAGTAAAATCAAAAAAATCAAAAAAGGCATCGCAAAACATAAGTAAAAACATTAAGATTAATATAATGTTGTGGAACTATCAACAAATTCAATCAAATTATTATCATGTTGAACAAAAGTTATAAGATCAATAAATAAATTTTTTGGATAGTATCTCTAATTGGTTTCTATAAGATAAACAAAATTGTGAGAGGAGATATGAGACATTGAAGATGGAAAATCTAAAGAAACGTGAGTCCTTTTCAAGTATTGAAGTTGTTGAGAAGAGAAAGAGAACATTGGTTATATTATATATACAAGAATAATAAGTGCACATAGTAGGTACCTAGAGATAAGAATTTTGCAAGGAGACTAATCCGTGATTTTATCAAAACTTAGAGGAAAACAAAAATTTGGACACAAAACTCAAATCAAATATATGAAATCATAAATTTAGGAAGGAAAAAATAAAATCAAACCTCGAAATAAGAGAAAATCCCGTAATAAAATTAAGATCTGATCTTTAAATCGAGGTTTCGATCCAATAATCAAACTTTTTTGGGCAACTTTTAAATAATTTTTCCTTAAGAATCCTAATGCTAAAAGCAACAAAAAGAGAAATAACCATGCATAACAACACTAAAAAAAGAAAGGTATATACAAAATCGAATAGCTATTGATGAATCAAATCAAATTATTACTATGTTTAACATGAGATCAATAAATTAATTATTTAGAAAGATTCTCTAATTTATTTTCGATTAAGAATTGAATATTTTTATACGAAAATAAAGATGGAAGAGAGACAAATTGTGAGAGGAGAGGGAATAAAGTGAAGATAGAAAAACCTGTAGAAACAAGATTTTTCTCACTCTAGTAGTAACTGTTGAGATGAGAAAGAGAAGCCCAATTAGATAATAATGTAGGAATAACAGTAAGAACTAAGAAGTGTGTAAATGAAAAGAATACAATAAGAGAAAGTAATCTTATAATGGAAATTTATTATGAATCATCATATTTATTTTTATAGGGTTAAGTGTTTTTTTCCTTAAATTTCCTTACACTCTATTTCTATATAATATGATACGTAGAATAGGTTTGAGTAAAATAAATCCAATTTAAAACACGGTCAAAATGGTAGAATTTAAATTGGTTGATTTTAATCAAACCTAATACGTAAACTTTACCTTCGAAATAATATACTAACACTGAAAATCTGCATTTAACCAAATAAAAATAAATTAGCATACCATAATTAGTAGTGCATTAAATTCTAAATCCTACTCATTTCCCATAAACCAACAACATAACTTATAATCGAAAAGACAAAAATAAATAAATTAACAAGACAGAAAAGAATACATACATAATTCAATCAAATAGAATATGATAGTACATTAATAGTCTTCAAAACATAAAGCATACAATTTATTAAAATTACATTTGAATTCTTAACAAATAAGACCTTTTGTTATGTCCTAATTTTTTACATAAACTGCAAAGATTAGACTTATTCACCTCACTAGTCGACTTAATCCGACCTGAAAATGGAGGCTTTCCTGCACCATCTCTTCTCTTAAGAAGAACTTCAACATCATTCGGTAAAACATATTCCATTCGAAAATTAACTATGGATGAATCAGATAAGAATAAGATATTCAGAAAAAGGATACTTTGAAATAGTCCTTAATATAACAATAAACATCCAAATCAAAATCAAGTATACTTCTAATAGCGTGAGCATATGGAAACACCTCAATGCGCCACAAGTTACAACTACATCGTCGAACACCAAATGTACATGATAAGTTTGAGTAGGTTGAACATCGTAAACATCAACATTAGATCTAGTAACTTTCTATTGAGCACCCTAAAGGTATAAATCCCTTATATGTTTTTCTATAATAGGGCACACATAACTATTTCAAGTTTTACCTATTTCATGTTGATCCGGCATAAGTTTCACAAGCTTCAAACAGATTATATCCAAACATCCAGTGATAGATATGTGTTTTTCCTCCAAAATCCAATGATTAAAACTTTCAGCAAAGTAAGAACTCATTTCCCCATAACGATTTCCAATGAAAAAAACATTAGCAAACTTTTCAAAAGACAAATCATTCAAAAAACTTGTTATTGTAGCCCCACCAGCAAACCTAAACTTAGACACAACATGATTAAATACATCTAATGTAGCAGCATGGACAATTTAAAAAAAAGAAATGATCTATTTCATTTTCCTTAAGGACGCATTTTTGTTAAAAAAAGTTCTTTAAATTATTTTTTAAATGATAGTAACAATAACCGTGAGCTGAACTTGGAAAATTTTGAGGAACAGAAAGCAAAAGACCAGGATGGTGATCAAATACAAAGGTGAAAACATGATCATCATCATCTAACATTTCACTAAGCTTTGTCAAAAACAAATGCTAATTAAGTTCATCTTCTCCAGATATAATACCAACAGTTAGTGAAAAAAAACCCTAATATAAAAAAAATTTGATGTCATGTTCATAAAATAAAAATTGATGACATATTAAAACTATAACAGCATAGAGATATCGGATATTTGTTTGGGCAATTATTTGCCTGGCAAATACATGCTTAAATTTTCAAAGATCAAAACACGTTGAAAGAGTAAAAAAGCTTTTCAAGGCTATATCATACCATAATTACCATTCTTAGCAATAGCCGACATAATACAATATTGTCCTCTAACCTTACACGAAATTCCTATCAAGAAATATCAAAGAACGACAATAGCCAAACCCATATTGGCATGTATCATACCCAATAAAAACCCTCTTAAATTCAAGACTAGTAGAATGACCTTGAAGTTCAACAATACTTCTAGGATTGCAAATAAAAACAGCTTCACAGAAAGATTTCAAATGATGGTAGGAAAGCAAATTATTCTCATGTATTTCTTCAACAGCTAATCTCTTACCAGTGTACGCATGGTAATAATTCAAAATAATATTGTATTCAGGCTTAAATAAATGAACAATGTCTTTCATCTTCATTGAAGGGTTCGATCGAATAAAATCAACAACCAACTTCTTATCCAAATTGTTAGAAACATGTGGATGGTTAACATCAATAATGCTAGCTGAATATATTGCATAGTTTTAATAACAAAAAACTTGGAGAATTGAATTTACGAGAAGCATGAACACGAAATGTGCAACTTTCAAGTGAATGAATAACTGTAACACGATCCCTATCATTCTTAACAACATTTACTTTGTATCCATTATTAATACAATATATCATAAGATACAATCAGAACTCTTTAACATCACCAGGAAATATTTGACCTACTCCAATAAACACTGATATGCTAGAATTATTTTTTAACAACTGTTCAAAAAAGAACTAAAAACGAATGAAGAAACAACCATACAAGAATCACATAAACCACCTTCAATAAAAGAACTAGCAACTGACAAAAAACTAACATCAACCGAACTGCTATCAGACCTTTTACATATACAGAAAAATTCTTTGACATAACAGAAACAAGTAGATTATATTCACGACTATGACCAACATGCAACAATATATGACGCAAATTAGAATTAGTTTCAATTACTCTTTTCCTATCAACTCTTTCATAAACCAATTCAATAGAATAGGTGTTAATTCGAACCAATGTTCACATATATCTTCTCTTAACCTTAACACAGAATCACCCAAACCAAGCCTCCTGCTATAAATATCGACGCCCACTAGAATATCAACAGCAAAAGACCTACACAAATACAATTACAATATATTAAAAGAATAGTATAAAAAGAAAACAAAACTGAAATATTTGACATTCGAGTATATATGAGGCAAATATTTGCTTGATATATATTTTACTGGCAAATACAAAATTGCATGACACGTCGCTAAAATAAACGCTTAACATTCTATCCTTTTCTAGAATTCAACTCAGTGAGGTGTCATATACAAATTACAACAATGAATAACAAAACTACAACCATCAAATCAGAATTACTAGTTTGCACAACAATGAACAACAAACTTTAGATAATTCACCAAGATGCTATATTCAATTCAGAAATACCTGTTTGCACAACTGTAATCAAATAGGGATGATACCATCAAAGAAGAAAGATTGCATGATTCAATTCAACATGATGTTACCAAAAAATAATCAACAACAAAATATAGAAATAAAAATAACAAACATTGAAACAACTTTTTAAGCAGAATCAATTTGATAAATAAATTATAAAAACTAAGAAAGACTCTCGTACATAATTAGACAAAGATGATATTGACAATTTTATTAATCGGATCGAACACGATCTTTTTTGTATGATTCCGCGATGTCGATGTTGATTGATTATGAAAACGATTCCACGAAGTTTGTCCCGTTTGTATGATTCTTCGATGTCGATCTTGATTTTGACGATTTCAATATTGTCTGCTATCTAGTGGGCCTGCTTTCTCTTTTTGTCGACGTTGATCCACTTCAAAGCCTCCTAGAAAATCACAAATATCAGGCCAGCCCACTTCTGCAAATCATATCTGTCCACCTCCTTCTAGCGGGCCCATCATCTACCTAACCCATCAGCCCACTTCGCAACTAAACCCAACATCTCAAGATTCCAACAACCATTATAACTTGCGCAACGCCTACTTAATATGCCTATAACTTCGGCTTCCAGTTAAAAATAGAAGCATTCTGGCTCACTAATAACTGCTCAGCTTGTTAATATTTCTAATTCAATTTTCTCCTGCTCTTGCTGTGACCGAATTCCAGCCCACTAATTCCTACTTTTCAAAGATTTTCCTATTGTACTATCATGCAATTTTACCCTGGATCACCTAAATTTTAGGCTACAGTCCAATCAGCTGCAACCACCTCGCACAAGTTGGTTGTTCCACGCTAGAGCCGTCAATAAATACCCGAAAAATCCAAAATCCGTCCACATCCGTATTCGAAAAGCAAATAGATACCCAACATACAGAAAAACGGATGCGGATGTGGAAACGAAAATATCTGCATCCGAAAATTATCAGTTCTGTTTTTCTTCTTCAAATTTTAGTTTAAATTATGTGTATTTTGGTACATTGAAATATATATATATATATATATATATATATATATATATATATATATATATTGCTTTATAAAGCTACAAGTTTATATTATATGCATTAAATGCACATCAACTGCTCCAAAATATTTATTCACATTTGTTTATTTTTAACATTTTATAATCAATGAGAGTGAAAAAAGAAAATTATGTTAAGCTAAAATTTTCCATTCATATTTTTTGATTTGTTGATCGTCAACGGATAGGATAATAAACCGATATCTGTCCGTATCCGCGAATGCGGATGTTTGATATCGATATTCGAAAATAATTTCAAATGCTAAGCTTGACAAATTCTTGGCGAGCAGTGGACAGTGAAAGCTTACTGCAACGAAGATTGCTACACAGGCTAAAGTGGGCGCCTCAAAATCAACTGATACAACCATTACTAACGTACAACTGAAATCGCTAACAAACTATCATGTAAAACAATAACGCTTTATTTCCTTTTACAACGTCTGCAATTGGACGAGTTTCTCTCCCACTTCACGCAGATATAGGTGGTTATCATCGCCATAAACTCAACAACCAACATAAAATGCAAAATATGCAGATTTCAACCAGAGCTGAATCTAAAAGTGCACAGAGTAAGGGTTATGCAAGGAAGAAAAATGTTATGGTCAACAACTAAAATGCTTTGCTCTGTCCTCGTTTTACTATATCAATGTGAACTGTTGTAAATTATAATGCATGTACTGTTATGATTTCTAGTCTTTGTCCAATAAAGCATTACAAATTCATGTCAATTACATTCCACTTGCTACGTTACAATTTCATATACATTTTCTTCGTCGTTGCACTTTAAATAAGAAAATTAACATTGCATTGTAGCGTCAAGGTTAAACTTCGTAAAAAAGAGTTTGGTCATGATATCCAGCTGCTGAATTCACAGTTTCTCGCCCATACAATTCATACCTAAAGCATATGCTTTGACTAATACATGATTGGCAATCTCGTTAAACCCACCATTTACCATCAACTTTATTCTTTCCACAACAACCATATTGATACCTCCTTGCACCAACAACCCGTGTCCATAAATGTGCATGTTTATCTGATTGATAATAGGTTCGTCAATATGTTTGCTACCTGGTAAGTAGATGGTATGTGGTTTATTTCCACTTCTCCTTTTGCTACTTCTTTGTGCACGAAATACAGATCTAATTCCATATGTTTTGTTCTTGAGTGTAATATTGGATTGGCAGTAAGATGAACTGTGTTGAAATTATCACACCATATAATTGATTTGTCGTTAAGTTTTATTTGTAATTCACCAAATAAGGACCGAATCCACATTACTTCTGCTGTTGCATTGGCTACACTTCTATATTCAGCCTTGGTACTAGATCTTGATACAATAGTCTATTTTTTTAAACACCATGATATAGGATTATCGCCTAAAAATATGCAATAGCCTATTGTAGATCCCCTGTCATCGGGATCGGAGGCCCAATCATCATCTGCATATCCAGTAATATTGATATATTTGCTTGTTTCTAGTGTTAAGTCAAAGTCAGTTGTTCCATTGAGATGTCTTAAAATCCTTTTCATCATTTTCTAGTGTTCAACTGTTGATTGTTGCATGAATTAATGGAATTTGTTGACACTGTAGGCAATTTCAGGTCTTGTAATAGTTGCATACTGTAGTGCTCCAATAATGCTTCTGTACTGTTTATCATGGTTATTGCTTCACCTTTGTATTTGGAAACATGAAAATTGCTGACCATAGGAGTAGAAATAGAATTTGCTTGATTCATTTTTGCCTTATTAAAAATTTCAGCAATGTACTTTCTCTGACTAGCTGAATAGATGAATTTAAATGTCTTTTAACCTCAATTCCAAGAAAGTAGTTTAAGTCACCCAGATATTTAATAGAGAATTTATGATTTAAGTAGTTTATCAGGCTACTGATCTCCTCTTCATTATCGCCTGTAATGATAAAATCATCAACATATATAAGTACATGAACAATTATATTATCAATAAATTTTGTAAACAAAGAGTTGTAAAGATTTTGTAGCGTTGTAGCCCAATCCATTGAGAGTCCCTTTAAGCTTTTCAAACCACACCCTTGAGGCCTGTTTCAGCCCATAAATAGCTTTTTTTTAATCTGCAAACTAGATTTTCTTTTCCTCTCTGTATGAATCCATGCGCCTGCTCCATATACACTTCTTCCTATAAGACACCATTCAAGAAGGCATTATTCACATCAATTTGTTTGATGTTCCAATTTCTATACAAGGCAATAATAATAACAGTTCTTATAGTAGTGGGTTTCACAACAAGTGAGAAAGTTTCATTGTAGTCAAAAACACTTTGTTGTGAATATCCCTTAGCTACTAGCCTTGCCTTGTACTTAGAAATTATATCATCAGCATTTTTCTTTAATTTAAAGGTCCATTTACACCCCGCTATGTTTTCCTAGGTAAAGGAACAAGATCCCAAGCATAATTTTTTAAAAATATATGAACAAACAAAGCACAATATCCATGCCCTAAAATTGAAATGACAAATATGGTTTAAATTCATACCTATTTCTTATTCTATGCCCGATGTGCTTGTCATTGATAATTTTTTGAAAGAATTTGATTAAAAATTGAACAAATGAAAGAGGTGGAAGGTTTCGGGGAATTTGGGGATGTTGGGTGTGACGACCGCCCATGACTCCCGCACCAAAACAAGGAGATAATGCGCTGAAAGTGTGCCAGGCAGCCATGGACGATGGTCAGGGTAGAATAAGCATCGCAGAATCTATCGTATAACTCACAGCGCATGGATCAATTACAATAGAAATATATATAGTGAAGCTCCAAAACAGAATATCATCATATAGACATCATAGTAGTTTTATACAAGCATCTGAAAATCAGTACAATCAAGCCTCACTACAAGCACTCAGAGTAATCAACAAACAGCGGAAATATCCAGTACATATTATTAAGAAAATAATACGCAAGCCTCCTGCTTGTCTTCGCCATCAGCACCGCCAAACACTAAGATCAACACCTGCCACCTGTCACTTAGTCTGCCCATCCCAAACATGGATGAACAACCCAAGGTAATAAGAGGAGACATAAAACCTTGAGTCAGACAAAGTCTTAGTGAGCAGTAAATCAACAATCAAACATACCAAAGGAACATAAAGGATAAAAGGAATAGGAACCCAAATCATCCCACTCCACCTCTTTCTACAGTGATAGCCCCCAGACACACACTAATAAGAAGCAAGCATAGCAACAGGTAACTAAAGTAAAGCGATAATCACTCGAGTCAAGGTCGATGTTTTCCAGATACAAACCCGCAAGGCCTAAACCAAGATCAGATAAGCACCCAGAAAACACCGCTCTTGAGACCGAATGATGATATAACCAACATCCATGACTCTGGCTATCACTGTTATCATTGCCTTGATTTCATCGTTAGTTGAATGAACGGCACATTCTTTCATCCGTCAGTCAAGGGCTAATGGTAACCCCGGTTCTAGACATAACTCCGCACGTCATCGTGACCCGTGCCTAGGATATCAATGCTGCCCAGAGTACTAGCACGTCATCGTGACCCGTGCCTGGGATATCAATGCCGCCCAACGTACTCTTGCTTTGAGCATGCCAGAACCTTCAACAACTATGAAGTCTTAGCCTCCTAGTCATCCTCCTCGACGACTATTCCCATACTAGCTCAAGCGCCTCTCGAGCCATCCATTATCCATCAAAACTCGAACCATATCACCGAGTTAACATCATGCTTGGAATGATCCCGCCTGGACTAGACCAAGACTATCTCATATCATACTTTGCTTCATCGCATCTTAGCAAAGTCCATTTCATGCTTCGCCTCATCATATCACGACAAAGTCCATCATCATCATACTTTGCTTCCTCATATCATCGCAAAGTCCTCGAATCCATCCATATGAGCTTCCTCTTTCGCTTCATATGCCACAAGCAGCTTTCACCATTCAAGAGCCTTTCCACTTAGCTTTTGAATCATCTTCGACCATCTTGTTCCAAATCAACTACTAGCTAACTTGAAACAATCAAATCAATCATACATTCAAACAATCAATCACTCAAACAAGATCTAATAAGCAATATTAACTATAATGGCAATTTCGTAAATAAATGAGTGAAAGTCTATCATACATGAATTATGGATTTCTAGCATAGATCTATCAAATATAAAACATGGGTTTTGTTCCTATAACTCGATAAATGAACTTGCATAGGTAAACATCTTCATAAACAATGGATCTACATGCAGACTTAAGAGAAATGCGAGAAATCACTATCTTTAACACATAAACGAACCACCACTCCAATATACTCCTTTGGATCCGTGTGAGAGATAACTACCACTCACCGAATCACCTAAACACCTCAAAACAACCAACTCCAGATCTGGACAGCGAAGAAACCAGCTTGATCTGGCAAACTCTCGCTTCAAACGATGAAATCTCTCTCGAACGGATGAAGATCTTCAACTTTGGCTCTTGAATCTTTGATCTTGATCTTCGATCTTGAATGGATGTTAACACTAGATTAGAGTGGAGAAAAGAAGTGAAGAAGTGTTGAAGTCGAGCTCTCAAAATGGCAGCATTTCGTCGCTTCGAAATCCGGTGCCAAAAAGTGAACCAAACCCCTCTATTTATAGGCTGGAACGCCCCTTAGGTCGCTCGCTTTTAGGTCGCTCACGACCTAACTATGGCCGACCTACGACCTAACAGCCTCACACGACCCAACGACCTAACCAACACGGCCTAACGACTTACGACCTAACAAGGGCCGCGACTTAACACTACAAGCAGCCTACAGACTCGAGTCAACGACTCAACAGGTATGCACGACTCACGACTCAAGCCCCTAACGACCTAAGACACAACGTCCCAACACGCGCGACTCAACATGTTCGCGACCTAACTCGCACGCGAGTTACGACCTAGCGACTTAACTATGTTGCTGACTCAACACAGGCACGACTCAACACAGGATCACACGACTTAACTATAAGACGACCTAAAACACACACGACTCAAGCCTTAGGTCGTTCACGACCTAACACTAAACCGACCCAACGACTCAACGAAGCCACGACCCATCACTAAGTCGTTCACACGACTCAGCGACATAACTACAACACATACCATCCACTAGGTCGTTACTTCCTATAGGTCGCTACAACTATTAGGTCGCTCATTCCTCTAAGCCGCTCACCACTAGGTCGCTCCCCACTAGGTCGTTAGAATCCTTAACCCGCTAACTACCTTAAGTCGCTCCTCCACTTTAGGTCGCTCAACACCTTAGGTCGCTAATCACCTTAACTCGTTAACCCGCTAGCTTCCTTAGGTCGTTTCAAAACTCCTCCGACCTAACTATCATATGACCTAAGTCCCTAGCTCGCTCTACCTCACTAAGTCGCTAGTATCCATAGGTCGCTCCAATTCTATAGGTCGCTAGCTTTCCCTAACTTGCTCACACGACCTAAACTACCAAACGACCCAAGCTTCCTACGACTTAAACACCACACGGGTTAACTTCCACACGACTTAAGCTTTGGTCGACTCAAACTCTAAACGACTTAACAACATCAACGACCTAAAGCATATAGTTTTACAATGTTTCGATCCGTAAAAATACGGGTCGTTACATTCTCTCCCCCTTAGGAATTTCGCCCCCGAAATTCCAAACAAACAAGAGCAACCAAAGTTATTCCGCATGCCTACCATCCATAGTAATCAACAAACCATGCATCCAATTTCTAGCCTAGCATGCAGAATTCTAAGACTTAGAACAAGCTACAAATTCGTGAGATGTCACGACACCTTAGGGCCATACCTCGAAGAGTTCAGGATGAGCTGCCTTCATCCTCTCTTCCTCCTCCCACGTATAGTCGTCAGCATCACCACTCCATTGTACCTTGAGCAACGTAATCGCCTTCCTCCTAAGCTGTTTCGTGTCGGTTTCAACAACACGAAGCGGCTTACGAGGTCTCGTAACAACTGGATCAACCTCTAAATCTTCACAGCTATCAGCAGAAACCACTGTATTCGAGTCATGCACATATTTCCGTAGATAAGATACATGGAAAACATTGTGCACACCCACCATCTTTTCCGGTAACTCCAATCTATAAGCGAGCTTTCCGATTCGCTCGATAATCGGGAATGGTCCAACAAATCTCGGAGTTAACTTTCCTTTCTTCCCGAATCGAATAACATTCTTCAGTGGAGAAATCTTCACAGAAACCATATCACCTACGTCGAATTCCAAATCCTTACGACGATTATCGGCATAACTTTTCTGACGGTCTTGGGCTGCCCTCATTCGTTGCCGAATGATCTCTATACAATCCGTAGTCTGTCGAATCATCTCTAGCCCAAGTACCAACTTTTCTCCAGTTTCCAACCAACATGTCGGAGAGTTACACGGTCTTCCATACAATGCTTCATACGGTGCCATACCAATACTTGACTGGTAACTGTTATTATATGCAAATTCCACCAAATGGAGATGATCTTCCCATGATCCCCCGAAGTCCAAAACACATGCTCTGAGAAGATCTTCCAAAACTCGGTTGACTCTCTCGGTCTGACCATCTGTTTGAGGATGATAAGCTGTACTCAAACACAACTCGGTTCCCAAAACCTTCTGGAAACTCTTCCAAAATCCACTAGTGAACAATGGGTCTCGATCACTCACTATACTCTTCGGAATACCATGGAATCGAACTATCCACTTAACATACAATTCAGCCAACTTCGATGCAGTCCTAGTTGATCGAACAGGAATAAATCTTGCACTCTTAGTCAAACGATCTACAATGACCCAAATCCCTTCATTTCCCGTTCTGGTTCTAGGTAAACCATCGATAAAATCCATCGATATTTGCTCCCACTTCCATGTAGGAACTTCTAACGGCTGAAGCAATCCACTGGGCTTCTTCTGCTCTGCTTTAACCAACTGGCAATTCATGCACTTGGAAATAAAATTTCCAACATCCTTCTTCATACCTTCCCAGTAATAGGTTCTCTTCATATCCCGATACATCTTATTTCCACCTGGATGAATTGTCAACTTCGTGTGATGACTTTCCCTCAGAACTTCATCTCTCAATCCATCTATATCGGGAACAACTAGTCGTCCTTGCTTCCGAAGCCAACCCTCTCGATCGACTTCAAGTCCTTTATCCTTTTCTGGATTCAATCCAGATTCCAAATAGCGGATAATCTTGACAAGCTTATCGTCTCGCTTTTGGCTCTCGCCAATTCTTTCCACAAGAGTAGGCCTTATCGATAAGTTTGCCAACATTTCAGGTTCCAATTCACATCTAGGCCTGAAATCAAATCCAGCCAAATACTCGAGACTCTTCCATTCCGAAAACATGACTCCCAATCCCGCATGTCTTCGACTCAACGCATCAGCTACTGCGTTACCTTTTCCCGGAGTATAAGCTATACCAAAATCATATGATGCTAAAAACTCTAGCCATCGTTGCTGCCGAAGATTCAAATCCTTTTGGGAGAAAAGATACTTCAACGACTTGTGATCCGTAAACAACTCGAATCGAACCCCCAATAGATAATGTCTCCACATCTTCAGAGCAAACACAATTGCCGCTAACTCCAAATCGTGAGTCGGGTAATTTCTTTCATGCGGCTTCAGTTGTCGACTCGCGTACGCAACAACTTTATCCTTCTGCATTAGCACTGCCCCAGGTCTAGTACTACATGCATCGGTATAAACCACCAGCTCATCATTCCCACTTGGAATAGTCAAAACAGGAGCACTCGTCAGTCGCTCTTTCAGGATTCCAAAGGCCTGCTCACACTTAGCATCCCAACTGAATACCTGATTCTTCTTCGTCAATCCTGTCAATGGTGCAGCTATCTTGGAAAAGTCTTTGATAAACCGTCGATAATATCCTGCTAGTCCAAGAAAACTTCTCACATCTGATGCATTCTTAGGTCTGACCCAATCCTGGATCGCTACCACCTTAGCGGGATCAACCGCTATTCCATTTCCAAAAATAACATGGACTAAGAATCTCACTTCACTCTTCCAGAAGTGACACTTCGAAAACTTAGCCTTCAGCTGATGTTTCCGCAAGATTTCCAAAACGATACGCAAGTGTGTCTTGTGCTCTTCCTCAGTTCTGGAGTAAACCAAAATATCATCCACGAACACAAGTACGAACTTGTTCAACTGATCTCTGAACACTCTATTCATAAGATCCACAAAATATGCTGGTGCGTTAGTCAATCCAAACGGCATTACCAGCCACTCATAAAAACCGGATGGTGTCCTAAAAGCAGTCTTCGGTACACTATCCTTAGCCACTCTCAACTGGTGAAATCCCGTTGCCAAATCCATCTGAGAAAACACCTTAGCCTCGTGAAGCTGATCAAACAAGTCATCTATTCTCGGCAATGGATACTTGTTCTTCTTAGTCACCTTATTCAGCTCACGATAATCAACACACAACCTCAACGATCCATCCGCTTTGGTTGCGAACACAACTGGTGCACCCCATTCGGACACACTACGCCGAATGAATCCTTTCCGCAAAAGGTCATCAACTTGCACCCTCAACTCTTGCTGTTCTCTAGGCGCCATCCGCCTAAGCGGCATCACAACGGGTCTGGCTCCCTCAACTAGATCGATACGAAACTCAATCTCCCTATGCGGCGGTAACCCTTTGACCTCGTCAAAGACATCCTCGAATCCATTCACGATTGGCATCGATGACAGTCCATCCCGTGGAACAACCAGCGAATACATGAAGCTCATGAAGACGCCTTCTTCATGCTTACATCGTATCACAACCTTTCGCCCCTCCACATTCTTGACTGTCACCTCCAATCTCTCACAATCAACCTTTGCCGCATACTTCCTAAGCCAGTCCATACCCAAAATAATTCCGAACGCCGCAAAGTTCAGAACAAAACAATCACAAACAAAAGAGCAATCATGACTCGATACAACTAGACCACGGCATAGCATACACAAACAAGACGAACCCCCAACTGGATTAGTCACAACCAATGGCCTATCAACGATGTCCGGTTCCAAACCCAACCGGTCTACTAACTCATTACAAACAAAGGAATGCGACGCCCCAGTATCAAACAAAACTCTAACTGGAACACCACAAATGGAAAGAGTACCTTGAACCACCACACTCTTCCCCTTCTTTTCAGCAGTAGGAGCTTTCGAAGATGATGGAACAGCCCCCAAAGCATAAGCTTTCACAATCTGCTTTTCCCTCAACGGTTCCGGACAATTCTTCTTAATATGCCCCAGCTTGTCACAGTTGTGGCACTTCACCGATACTTTTGGATTCTTGCAATCCCTGGAGAAATGGCCTTTCTGTTGACAGTTGAAACAAGTCACTTCGCCTTTCGGCTTCTTCTGGCCATTCTTACCCTTCTGCTGTTGCTGCTTCCTCTTCTTATTTCCACCCTGCTGTGGTTTGAGCTCTTCCTTGGTCACAGCAACAACAGACCCTTCCTTAGGAAACAAACTCTCATGCCTGAGAGCTTTTTCCACAAGCTTCTCAAATGGATCGTCCAGGTGATCCATCAGCTTCCTTCCAAGATAAGCATCCAAGCCTGTCACGAACTTTTCATTCTTCTGATAGGGAGAATCAATATACGATCTAGCATACTTGGACAAGGCTTCAAACTCATAAACATATTCCAGAACCGACCTCCCGCCTTGCTTGAGCTCAAAAAACTTCTTAAACAAAATAGACTTCTGAGCAGTAGAGATGAACTTAGCTTCAAACCTAGCTTGAAACTGCTCCCAAGAAATCTCTTCTTCTGGAGTATCAATGGTGATAGAGTTCCACCAATCAGAAGCTCTCCCTTGAAGCTGTCTTGATGCAAGCTTCCTTTTAGTTGCATCCTCAATTCCCAAGTCGCCAAAGATCCTTCTACAAGCATCTATCCATCTTTGGACTTCAATGGTAGATTCCGTCCCTAAGAAAACCTTCCCTCCGAGAGCAGTATAATCCTTACAAAGCTTAGCAAAATCCACCGGTCTTGGAGCTTGAACTTGAACTCCAACATCTACAGATGGCCCTGGAGCTGGTATCCTTCTCATGATAGAAGTCATCATGGCTTCAAACATAGCTCCATAATCAGCAACTCCTTCAGCGGCACGGCCTTCCCTTGCAACTGGTCTCCCTCTTCGACTCATCCTTAGTATCTACAAAAAGGACTAATTAGAACACCTTGAGGAACAACTACATAAGGAGTTCAAATCCATCTAAACTACTATATTATATATAGTAATCATCCATCAAAATACAATTACGTCTCTCTTACGTAGTTACGTCAGCGAGCGTTGGCTAAAATCGATTAACCTGGCTCTGATACCAAATGTGACGACCGCCCATGACTCCCGCACCAAAACAAGGAGATAATGCGCTGAAAGTGTGCCAGGCAGCCATGGACGATGGTCAGGGTAGAATAAGCATCGCAGAATCTATCGTATAACTCACAGTGCATGGATCAATTACAATAGAAATATATATAGTGAAGCTCCAAAACAGAATATCATCATATAGACATCATAGTAGTTTTATACAAGCATCCGAAAATCAGTACAATCAAGCCTCACTACAAGCACTCAGAGTAATCAACAAACAGCGGAAATATCCAGTACATATTATTAAGAAAATAATACACAAGCCTCCTGCTCGTCTTCGCCATCAGCACCGCCAAACACTAAGATCAACACCTGCCACCTGTCACTTAGTCTGCCCATCCCAAACATGGATGAACAGCCCAAGGTAATAAGAGGAGACATAAAACCTTGAGTCAGACAAAGTCTTAGTGAGCAGTAAATCAATAATCAAACATACCAAAGGAACATAAAGGATAAAAGGAATAGGAACCCAAATCATCCCACTCCACCTCTTTCTACAGTGATAGCCCCCAGACACACACTAATAAGAAGCAAGCATAGCAACAGGTAACTAAAGTAAAGCGATAATCACTCGAGTCAAGGTCGATGTTTTCCAGATACAAACCCCCAAGGCCTAAACCAAGATCAGATAAGCACCCAGAAAACACCGCTCTTGAGACCGAATGATGATATAACCAACATCCATGACTCTGGCTATCACTGTTATCATTTCCTTGATTTCATCGTTAGTTGAATGAACGGCACATTCTTTCATCCGTCAGTCAAGGGCTAATGGTAACCCCGGTTCTAGACATAACTCCGCACGTCATCGTGACCCGTGCCTAGGATATCAATGCTGCCCAGAGTACTAGCACGTCATCGTGACCCGTGCCTGGGATATCAATGCCGCCCAACGTACTCTTGCTTTGAGCATGCTAGAACCTTCAACAACGATGAAGTCTTAGCCTCCTAGTCATCCTCCTCGACGACTATTCCCATACTAGCTCAAGCGCCTCTCGAGCCATCCATTATCCATCAAAACTCGAACCATATCACCGAGTTAACATCATGCTTGGAATGATCCCGCCTGGACTAGACCAAGACTATCTCATATCATACTTTGCTTCATCGCATCTTAGCAAAGTCCATATCATGCTTCGCCTCATCATATCACGGCAAAGTCCATCATCATCATACTTTGCTTCCTCATATCATCGCAAAGTCCTCGAATCCATCCATATGAGCTTCCTCTTTCGCTTCATATGCCACAAGCAGCTTTCACCATTCAAGAGCCTTTCCACTTAGCTTTTGAATCATCTTCGACCATCTTGTTCCAAATCAACTACTAGCTAACTTGAAACAATCAAATCAATCATACATTCAAACAATCAATCACTCAAACAAGATCTAATAAGCAATATTAACTATAATGGCAATTTCGTAAATAAATGAGTGAAAGTCTATCATACATGAATTATGGATTTCTAGCATAGATCTATCAAATATAAAACATGGGTTTTGTTCCTATAACTCGATAAATGAACTTGCATAGGTAAACATCTTCATAAACAATGGATCTACATGCAGACTTAAGAGAAATGCGAGAAATCACTATCTTTAACACATAAACGAACCACCACTCCAATATACTCCTTTGGATCCGTGTGAGAGATAACTACCACTCACCGAATCACCTAAACACCTCAAAACAACCAACTCCAGATCTGGACAGCGAAGAAACCAGCTTGATCTGGCAAACTCTCGCTTCAAACGATGAAATCTCTCTCGAACGGATGAAGATCTTCAACTTTGGCTCTTGAATCTTTGATCTTGATCTTCGATCTTGGATGGATGTTAGCACTAGATTAGAGTGGAGAAAAGAAGTGAAGAAGTGTTGAAGTCGAGCTCTCAAAATGGCAGCACTTCGTCGCTTCGAAATCCGGTGCCAAAAAGTGAACCAAACCCCTCTATTTATAGGCTGGAACGCCCCTTAGGTCGCTCGCTTTTAGGTCGCTCACGACCTAACTATGGCCGACCTACGACCTAACAGCCCCACACGACCCAACGACCTAACCAACACGGCCTAACGACTTACGACCTAACAAGGGCCGTGACTTAACACTACAAGCAGCCTACAGACTCGAGTCAACGACTCAACAGGTATGCACGACTCACGACTCAAGCCCCTAACGACCTAAGACACAACGTCCCAACACGCGCGACTCAACATGTTCGCGACCTAACTCGCACGCGAGTTACGACCTAGCGACTTAACTATGTTGCTGACTCAACACAGGCACGACTCAATACAGGATCACACGACTTAACTATAAGACGACCTAAAACACACACGACTCAAGCCTTAGGTCGTTCACGACCTAACACTAAACCGACCCAACGACTCAACGAAGCCACGACCCATCACTAAGTCGTTCACACGACTCAGCGACCTAACTACAACACATACCATCCACTAGGTCGTTACTTCCTAAAGGTCGCTACAACTATTAGGTCGCTCATTCCTCAAAGCCGCTCACCACTAGGTCGCTCCCCACTAGGTCGTTAGAATCCTTAACCCGCTAACTACCTTAAGTCGCTCCTCCACTTTAGGTCGCTCAACACCTTAGGTCGCTAATCACCTTAACTCGTTAACCCGCTAGCTTCCTTAGGTCGTTCCAAAACTCCTCCGACCTAACTATCATACGACCTAAGTCCCTAGCTCGCTCTACCTCACTAAGTCGCTAGTATCTATAGGTCGCTCCAATTCTATAGGTCGCTAGCTTTCCCTAACTCGCTCACACGACCTAAACTACCAAACGACCAAGCTTCCTACGACTTAAACACCACACGGGTTAACTTCCACACGACTTAAGCTTTGGTCGACTCAAACTCTAAACGACTTAACAACATCAACGACCTAAAGCATATAGTTTTACAATGTTTCGATCCGTAAAAATACGTGTCGTTACATTGGGTTATATTTTCAGACATTGGGCTTGGTTCATACGGACTTACCATATCCAAAATGCTTGTTTTTCTGCATTTTGGTATGACCGAATGCTAATGACATCAACCTATAGAATGCTGGAAAATTAGAGCATAGTCTTAGTATTGGGCATGGAGTAGGCATGCCGACAGATATTTTTCGAATGCTGATAGTGTCATATCTGTATTCACATTCGAAATTATTTTCGGATATCGATATCGAATATCTGCATGCATGGGATATCGGATAATTATCATATCCGTTGACGATCAATAAATCAAAAAACATAAATGAAAATTTTTAGTTTAACATAATTTTTTTTTCACTCTCATAGATTATAAAGTGTTAAAAATAAACAATATGATAATAATAAATATTTTTGTGTAGTTCATATGCATTTAATGCATATAATATAAACTTCTAACTTTATAAAGCAATAAATAAATATATTTCAATATACCAAAATACACATAATTTAAACTATAATTTAGAAAAAACAGAACTGATAATTTTTGGATGCATATATTTTTGTTTCCGCATCTGCATCCGTTTTTCTGTATGTTGGGTATTTATCCGCTTTTCGAATACGAATGTGCATATATTTTGGATTTTTCGGGTATTCATTGATAGCTCTAGCATGGAAGAACCAACATAATTATGTGAGGTGGTTGCAGTTGATTGGACTGTAGCCCAAAATTTAGGTGATTCAGTGTAAAATTGCATGATAGTAAAATAGGAAAACCTTTGAGAAAGGTAGGAATTAGTGCACTGGTATTCCGTCACGGCAAGAAGAGGAGAAAATTGAATAAGAAATATTAGCTGGCTGAGTATTAATTAGTGGGCCAGAATGGTTCTTTTTTTAACTGGAAGCCGAAGTTATTGATAGGCATATTTTGTTTAAAAAGTGGGCGTAGTTTTTTGTTGGGTTGGAGTTGAGCAAGTTATAATGTTTGTAGGAATCTTGAGATGTTGGATTTAGTTGCAAAGTGGGCTGATGGGTTAAGTAGATGATCGGCCCGGCAAGAAAGAGGTGGACAGATATGATTTGCAGAAGTGGGCCGGCCTGATATCTGCGTTTTGCTAGGAGGCTCCGATGTGGATCAACAGCAACAAAAACAGAACGCAGGCCCAGCAGATAGCAGACAAGATTTAACGAGCTACCTAAAATTTGTATCTGCTTCGGGTATATTGTTAATGATACAAATGCGTAGATCATATTATTTTTTTTACAAGCTGCACAAAAATTTGCAGTTGAAACCAACTTTCTTTTGAGTGTACCTATTTTGAAACGTTATATAACTTTCCGCCTCAGAAGTTTATTCTACTATAATGTCCCTATTTTTGTCTATTCTTTCTCCGTTATAATCGATTTTAAATTTTCTATCGGAATCGTCAAAATCAAGATCGACATCGCTGAATCATACAAACAAGGCCGAACTTCGCGAAATCATCTTCGTAGTCAATCAACATCGACATCGAGAAATCATACAAAAAAGATCGTGTTCAATCCGATTTATAAAATTGTCAATATCATCTTCATCTAATCATGTACGAGCGTCTTTCTTCATTTTTAGATTTTATTTACCAAATTGATTCTGCTTAAATAGTTGTTTCAATGTTCGTTGTTTTTATTTCTATATTTTGTTGTTGATTATTTTTTGGTAACATCATGCGGAATTGAATCATGTAATCTTTCTTCTTTGATGGTGTCATCTCTATTTGACTACAGTTGTGCAAACAAGTATTTTTGAGTTGAATGTAGCATCTTGGTGAATTATCGTAAGTTTATTGTTCATTATTGTGCAAACAAGTAGTTCTGAATTGATGGTTGTAGTTTTATTGTTCATTGTTGTAATTTGTATATGACATCTCACTAAATTGAATTCTAGAAAAGGATAGAATGTTAAGTATTTATTGTAGTGACCTGCCATGCAATTTTGTATGTGCCAGTCAAATATATATCAAGCAAGACAAATATTTGCCTCATATATATTCGAATATCAAATATTTTAGTTTTGTTTTCTTTTTTATTCTATTCTTTTAATATATTGTAATTGTATCTGTGCAGGTCTTTTGTTGTCGATATTCTAGTGGGCATCGATACTTACAGTAGAAGGCTTGATTTGGGTGATTCTGTGTTGAGGTTGAGAGAAGATATATATGAACGTTGGTTTGAATTGGTTCATAAAAGAGATGATAGGAAAGGAGTAATTGAAACTAATTCTGATTTGCATGATATATTGTTGTATGTTGGTCATAGTCGTGAATATAATCTACTTATTTCTGTTATATCAAATAATTTATCTGTATATGTAAAAGGTCTGATAGCAGTTCGGTTAATGTTAGTTTATTGTCAGTTTCTAGTTCTTTTATTAAAGGTGGTTTATGTGATTCTTGTATGGTTGTTTCTTCATTTGTTTTTAGTTCTTTTTTGAACAGTTGTTAAAAAATGATTCTAGCATACCAGTATTTATAGGAGTAGGTCAAAAATTTCCTAGTGGTGTTGAAGAGTTTTGATTGTATCTTATGATATATTATATTAATAATGGATACAAAGTAAATGTTATTAAGAATGATAGGGATTGTGTTACAGTTATCCATTCACTTGAAGGTTGCACATTTCGTGTTCATGTTTCTCGTAAATTCAATCTTCCATGTTTTTTTGTTATTAAAACTTTGCAACTTATTCATTCTTATGGAGATGGCATTGTTGATGTTAACCATCCTCATATTTCTAGCAATTTGGATAAGAAGTTGGTTGTTGATTTTATTCGATCGAACCCTTTAATGAAGACGAAAGACACTGTTCATTTATTTAAGACTGAGTACAATATTATTTTTCGTTATTACTATGCATATAGTGGTAAGAGATTAGCTCTTGAGGAAATCCATGAGAATGACTTGGTTTCCTACCATCATTTGAATTTTTTCGGTGAAGCTGTTTTTGTTTGCAATCCTAGAAGTATTGTTAAACTTCAAGGTCATCCCATTAGTCTTGAATTTGAGAGGGTTTTTATTGGGTATGATACACGCAAATATGGGTTTGGCTATTGACGTTCTTTGATTTTTCTTGATAGGCCTTTCATGTAAGATAGAGGACAATATTGTATTATGTTGGATACTGCTAAGAATGGTAATTAAGGTATGATATAGTCTTGGAAAACTTTTTCTTACTCTTTTTACATGTTTTGATCTTTGAGAATTTGAGCATGTATTTGCCAGGCAAATAATTGCCCAAACAGATATTCAATATCTCTATGTTGTTATAATTTTAATATGTCATCAATTTTTATTTTATGAATATGACATATCAATTTTTATTTATATTAGGGTTTTTTCCACTAGCTATTGGTTTGTATCTGGTGAAGATGAACCTAATCGACATTGGATTTTGACAAAGTTTAGTGAAATGTTAGATGATGATGATCGTGTTTTCACCTTTGTATCCGATCACCATCCTGGTCTTTTGCTTTCTGTTCCCCAAGTTTTCCTAAGTTCAGCTCACGGTTATTGTTACTATCATATTTTTTAGAGTTTTTTAACAAAAATGTGTCCTCAAGGCAAAAGAAAATGAATCATTTCTTTATTTTTTAAAGTTCCCTATGCTGCTACATTAGATGTATTAAATAATATTGTGTCTAAGTTTAGGCTTGCTGGTGGGATAGCAGTAGTAAGTTTTTTGAATAATTTGTCTTTTGAAAAGTGTGCGAATGTTTTTTGGTTGGAAATCGTTATGGGGAAATGAGTTTTAACTGTGCTGAAAGTTTTAATCGTTGGATTTTGGAGGAAAAACATATATCTATCACTGGATGTTTGGATATAATTTGTTTGAAGCTTACGAAACTTATGTCGGATCGACATGAAATAGGTAAGACTTAGAATAGTTATTTGCACCCTGTGACAGAAAAACATATAAGGGATGTATACCTTTAAGTTGCTCAATGGAAAGTTACTAGATCTAATGCTGATGTTTACGAGGTTCAATCAACTCAAACTTATCATGTAGATTTGAGTGTTCGACGATGTAGTTGTAACTTGTGGCGCATTGAGTTGTTTCCATATGCTCATGTTATTAGAAGTATACTTGATTTTGATTTGGATGTTTATTGTTATATTAAGGACTATTTCAAAGTATCATTTTTCTGAACATCTTATTCTCATCTGATTCATTCATTGTTAATATTCGAATGGAAGATGTTTTACCGGAAGATGTTGAAGTTCTTTTTAAGAGAAGACGTGGTGCAGGAAGGCCTCCATCTTTAGACCGGATTAAGTCGGCTATTGAGGTGAATAAGCCTAATCTCTGCAGTTTATGTAAGAAATTAGGACATAAAAAAAGGTCTTATTTATTAAGAAATCAAATTAATTTTAATACATTGTATGCTTTATGTTTTGAAGATTATTACTGTACTATCGTATTCTATTTGATCGAATTAAATATGTATTTTTTTGTCTTATTTATTTATTTATTTTTGTCTTTTCAATTATAAGTTATTCTACTAAATTTGTATGAATAGGAAGTATTAGAGGGCAAATATTTGTCGGGTAAATATTTTCTTGGCAAATATTTGTCCTGCTTATATTTTCCGTTCAAATTTTAAGTAGCTTTGAGTCAAATGCTTTGACTTCATGCTTTGTACTATTGAATTAATTTTTTTTGTAATTTTATTAATTTGTTTGATTAGCAGTGTAATTTACGTTGTTTGATCAGCAATAGTTTTGCAATTAAAAGTCCGACAAATATTTGCCCGACAAATATTTATCAAGCTAATATTTGGGTAAAGATTGTTTCCATGTGTACCCAATTATGTTGGACATTCAATACGCTTCTACATGCATATGTACTTGGTTAGGTTTGGCATTCAACCTTTTGCATACATACGTATCTGATTAGCTTTGGCATTCGATTGGCTTTTGCATTCCATGGATTGCTCGGTTGAACAATATATCGTGTGTATAGTTCGTTTTCATGTGTACCCGATTAGGTTTGGTATTCGATTGGCTTTTGCATCCATACATACCCGAATAGATTTAACATTCGCTTCGCTTTTGCATTCATTCGTACCCAATCAGGTTTGGCATTCACTTAGTTATTACATTCCATGGTTTGCTTGGTTAAACAATATATCTTAGGTATAGATCGTTTTTATATGTATCCAATTAGGTTTGGCATTAGGTTAGAATTTGCATCTATACATACTAGACTACGTTTGGTATTCGGTTTGCTTTTCCTTTCCATATATACCCGATTAAGTTTTGCATTCGGTTCATTTTTGCATTCCAAGGTTTGCTCGGTTAAACAATTTATATTGGGTTTAGATCATTTTCATGTCTACCCGATTAGACTTGGCATCCGGTTAGCTTTAGCATTCATACGTACCCGATTAGACTTGGCATCTGGCTTGTTGGATCTTGAGTTTTTGATTGCTGACAAGAATCTCAAATGACACAACAATTCATGAATTTTCGACTATGTGATAACGCTGATTTGATGAGCAATTTTATGATTTAAATTAGCTTATGATTGTTTAAAAATTGTATTGAAAAAAATAGGAATATAAACCTGTTGCCAATGGATGGTTAAAACATGTACAGGTGCACAAGATAGTGCACACATATGCACACATTTTTCTGCAAGATAAAATAGGTAGAAATTAATTTGTAAGTTAGAATAAATAAATTACAAATACATAGGCATGCAGACATGATTGTTGCAGACATGATAATGTCTTTAAAACAAGTTTAGCATAAAGAAAATAAATATAGGTAGGCTGGAATAAATATATGCAGAAGATAGTAAATACTTAAAAAAATAAAAAATAAAATAAAGACATAGGCAAGAATAGACACACATGTATTATACATGCACACCAAACAAATGCTTGCTCAAATAAAATTAAAATTGCACGGAAATGGTATGAACTTTTGAACAAACACTTTATCCATTTTTAGCAATTCCCTTTGCTTTAGAAAATAAAAATCATGCAAATGACATGATTGGGGTAATAAGGCATATTTTCTGAAAATAAAAGCAAGGACCACTTACCCATTTTCTTTAGAAAAATAAAATGAGAGGCAGATCATAGTTGATAGGGAAAAAAGGACATTGCGCAATTTCCTTAAACCCTAGTAGCAGCCAGGGTTTATATAAGAAGGCCTGGTGCAGTGAGGTTTTTACATTGCTCTGCCTCATAAAAGGAAAAAAAATATACAAAACAGAAGTTAGAGGAAAATGTGGAGCACCAGCCATTAGAGTAGGAAGAGGGCAGAAGATCAAAAGAAAAAGAAAAACTTAGGGAAAAGGGGGGGGGGGGTTAAGGTGAGTAATCTCACTGAGAATTTGGCATTAAGTGCTGAATATTGAGGCAGCCTAATTGATTTTATATTTCATTTCTACAAACTGTGTTCATTTTATGACTTGATGCTTCTGGTATGTGAATGATTTGTTTAAGTATGAAATTCTGCATAGTGACTTATCCAGTATAAAAGAGTCATGTATTTCATGTTTTAAAATGTCTATCTGATTATGGATTAACTTTGATATGAAGTGGTTTCTTTTCATGGGTTTTCGTCATTTAAATACTTATTTAAATTCTAGGATTTATGTGGTAAATAAATGGTCTAAAATGGAAAGAAATATGGGGCAGTAACATTGTGTTGTTGCTTATGTCTCATATTAAACTGAGAAAAAATAATAATAGAAGTGCAATGTTATACATGTGCTGAGCTTCTATGACTTTATAGACTATCCAAATCAAAGCTTAAACTTATGGTTTAAACAGATCTAAATTAATAAGGATCTGATTGAACCAGAGGTAAAAAGGAAGTAACCGGAAAAATCATTTATGACCATATGTTTATGACTTGATCTTAGAACCCATGGGCAAAATAATATGCAAAGTAATCATATCTATTTGCATGATTAAACAGTTGCTTCTGAGCATATGATTTATGCATCTCTGAAAGAATACATGATTGGATGAATTGTTTATTTTCCTCTGATTGAAGTGTGACCTGAAGAAGAGATTAGCACAGTTAAGAAAAGGGAAAATAAAGCTTAGTAATTTAACTAAGGACTTTGGATCGTAGGGCTACAAAATTTGGCTTGACAAGGTGAACATTGCAAGCTCACACATGGTATGTTTATACCCAGAGGCCTGAGTATGCTGTGCTAACATAGATTTGTCCCAGGCAGTGTGTGATTTAACAGGAGAAAGTGGCTAAATACCATAATATATATAATTGATTGTAGACAATAGAAATAGGTTGAGGCTTGGGTAAAGTCCTTGATGGCCAGTAAATTTGAAAAATAGGGGTTGATGATTGAATAGAGGATTGCATTGGTTAGTTTATAATGTTTATTTGGTGAATCTTATGATTGTTTTTATCTGAACTAAACCATTTGGGTTATATAAAAGTTAATTTTCTCTGATGAGAATGCACATGCCTTACAAAAAATATGTACAAAAATGATGCTGAGTTTCTTAATTCATTTAAAGTATTTGCATATAAATAAAGTCATATAAAATCATATTTTTAGGTAGATTACTCATACCAGACATTAGTCTGACCCATGTGTGTTGATGCACTATTGGGTGTCTCATATTTTTATGAGGCAGTCCATGGTGATTGTGCAGGTAAATAGGCACTTCATTGATCAAGCTTTGGATGAGTTGGCTGCTTAAGAATTCGGATGCAATAGTTACAGATTTTCTGAAATTAAGAATAGAAGTTTAAGTCAAATCTATGTTATGCTATGTTGTTCAAGTTGCTTAGGAAGAAACTAATGTAATGTCATTTTCTGTTTTGTAAGTATTGAACTTAAAAGTGTAATTCAGTTAAAACTTGTGAGTTGCTCTTGAAAATGTTTTTAACTGGGTAATGTAGTTTCTTCTTTTAGCTTTCAAAATGATCAAATTTATAGCAATAGAAAATGTGAGATGGCAAGTATGTATGAACTGAATAAATGATCCAGTAGTTGATATGAGGAATTCAGGTTTAAAGATGAAGTAAAAAAAATCTGGCATATACAAGTTTTGAATTACCCTAGGAAGAACCCGGAATAACATGCACTTTTTTTAAGAATTAATGCAAGATGAAAGGCTAACTTGACTATTTTACCAAGCTTGGGTTCAACCATTTTTCAATTGTTTTAAACCCAGTTTGCAGTAAAGCTTAAAAACTCAAATATATAGGGTAGGTCTCATCATTTTAAGTTAACAATTATTTGAAAATAATTTAAGCACTCAAAAGTCTTCCCAGTGAATAAACATACACACACATATACAAATTTAAAGGCACGGTCCATACAGAAATGAAATTATGAGAAATATAAACAAATGCTAAGTCTAGAAGGCATAAAATCAATGGTTATGTTGAAATAAGTATGCCTAGAAATAAAAATCTGATTTCTAGAAATCATATTGCTATGTGGGAAATTATTATTTTTAACAATTTCCAGACAAATTTCTACTTATAAATTTTTATACTCTTATTTAAGTAGAAAGTAACTTATATATCTTCATATATGTAAGTTTAAGATGATTTAAAACAAACCAATATTTATTGGCAGAAAGATCCTGGAAAGGGGAAAAATAAGAGAGATTATTATTTTCTTTTTAGATGGCCACTTTACATATACAAAAAAGTGAATTTTTTTTTAAGTTGAAGAAAGTGGGTCATCTCATTTGGTATCAGAGCTATGTTGTTAAATAACATAGCAAAATTTTGGATGAACTTGTTTGCATTGAATGTATGGAAGTGCTGACTGCCTTGGATGCTTTGCTTTGTTAATGCTTACACTAGCTACATCTATTATGACTAAATAGTGATAGATTAAAATGAGTTAATTTATAGAATATTAGACAAAATGGACTAACTCAAGTGTCATATCCATAGAGCTATGGTAGGACCCAGACATCCAAATGTAGGACCAAGTGAACCACCTATGGTGAACATGCAAGAATTCATGAGAGCCATAAGGGATGGAGTAGGCAACAGGCAAGAAAATCCACATGAGGAGCTTTCCAAACTACTCAAGACCTTTACCAATCTTGGAGGCAAAACTTTTGATGGTACAGAATGGATCATGGGAGTTCAAATTTGGCTCAGAATTTTGGATAGAATCTTTGCAGATATGCAAGTTGATGACCAAAGGAAGAGGCAAATAGCATCTAGACAATTGAGAGGAGCAGCTTTGGATTGGTGGGAGGTTATCATAGCTGGAAGACCTGAAGGAGAGGTGACATGGAATCAATTTAAAGAAATTTTGGAAGGGAGGTTTGTACCTGCATCAGCTAAGGAATCTTTGCTAGAGGAATTCATTAAATTAAGACAGGGGACTATGAGTGTCACTGAGTACACATAGAAGTTTGAATCATTAGCAAAGTATGGTGCAGTGCTTATCACAACTAGGGAAGCTAAAAATGGTAGATATATTCAAGGACTGAACCCAAGCCTTAGTAGAGCTATGTTGCCATATAAGGACAGGACATTTGATCAAGTTTTGCATCTGACTTTGAGAATTGAACAACATGATAAGGCCAAAGAAAATTTCAGGGCGTTCAAGAATAACCAAAACAAGAAAGGAAAGGGTAAGTTTCACCCTTATGATAAAAAGAAAATAGACACAGCTTCCACCAAGAAACCAGAAGAAGTCAAGGCTACTGAAATTAAGAAAAAGATTACTTGTTATAACTGTGGTCAAGAGGGGCATATGAAGAATAGGTGCACAAATGTTAGGCCAACATCCTTCAAATGTTACCATTGTGGGAAGGAAGGTCACATAAAGAGGAATTGTCCAGATTTTAAGCAAGGAAAAATATGAACTTTGGAAGGGAAAGGCAAAGCAACTGAGGGAACAAATGTTGAGAATCATGGCCAAGTTGAAGGTACTTTGCTTATTCACTCAATACCTTTTGCAATAGTGTATGATACTGGGGCTACACATTCATTGATTTCTCATGATATTGCACAACAATTAAAATTGAATTGTATAATTATTGATAAGCCACTGCTTGTTAGAAGTCCTATAGGTAGTTCATGTGTTCTGGGTATGATGTGTATGCAACTGGAATTAAATATAGGGGGACATGTGTTTAGTTCAGACCTATATGTGTTGCAATATCCAGGCATAGGGATTATTCTAGGAGTTGATTGGTTAAGAAAATATAAGGCTATTATAAATATGGAAATATCTACCATATCACTGAAAATTCCTGAAGGCAAAAGGGTAGTTGTTCTTTGTGAGGCAAACAAGAATAGAACTATAGCCAACCTTTTTACACTGTCTAGTGAGAAACACGTGTCTGCACTAGAAGAAATCCCCATAGTGAATCAATATGCTGATGTGTTTGGTGAACTTAGGGGAGTTCCAAACCATAAACCAGTTGAGTTTTCAATTAAATTAATTCCAGGAGTTAACCCAGTAGTTAAAAGACCAACCAGAATGGGGCCTAAGGAATTGATAGAACTGAAAAGGCAATTGGTTGAACTTGAAGAAAAAGGCTTTATTAGACCTAGTAGCTCATCATGGGGAGCACCAGTAGTCTTTGTTAGGAAACAAGATGGATCCCTCAGATTATGTATTGATTATAGGGAATTAAATAAGGTCACAATTAAAAATAAATACCCCTTACCAAGAATTGATGATCTCTTTGATCAATTGTGTGGTGCAAAAATATTTTCTAGACTTGATTTAGCTTCAGTATTTTATCAGATGAAAGTAGAAGAGGAAAGCATAAAATATACAGCCTTTAACACTAGATATGGACTTTATGAATTTTTAGTAATGCCATTTGGCTTGACAAATGCTCCTTCCTATTTTGTTGATTTGATGAATAGGATTTTTAGAGAATACTTGGATAAATTTGTATTGATATTTATTGATGATATACTAATTTATTCTAAGTCGGTTAGAGAGCATGAGAATCATTTGCATGTAGTACTCCAGAGACTGAGGCAAGAAAATTTGAAAGCAAAAATTTCAAAATGCACTTTTTGGCAAAAAGAAGTAAATTTTCTAGGTCACATTATATCTGAAAAAGGAATATCTGTGGATCCAAGTAAAGTTATTGTAGTGCAAGCTTGGAAAAGGCCTACCAATGTTACTGAGGTCAGATCATTCATGGGAATGGCTGGCTACTACAGGAGATTTATAAAAGACTTTGCAAAAATTTCAATCCCATTAACCAGATTGACTAGGAAAAATCAACTATTTGCTTGGACAGAAGAGTGTGAGAAAGCCTTTGGGAAGTTAAAGGAAGCACTAATACAAACTCCAATACTTAAAGTACCTGAAGGGAATGAGAACTTGGTGGTGTATACTAATGCAAGTGGACAGGGGCTCGGGGCAGTATTGATGCAACAACATCAAGTGATAGCTTATGCCTCTAGGCAGTTGAAACCCAGTGAGGTAAGATATGCTACACATGACCTTGAATTGGCTTCTATAGTGTATGCTCTTAAGATATGGAGACACTACTTGTTAGGGGAAAGATTTGAAGTTTACACAGACCATAAGTCACTTAAATATTTGTTTTCACAAAAAGAATTGAATATGAGGCAGCAAAGGTGGATTGAACTCCTAGCCTCATATGACTTTGAAATATTGTACACACATGGTAAAGCTAATAAAGTAGCAGATGCCTTGAGTAGACAACATGCTAATGTAGCTAGATTAATGATAGAAGAATTTAACACTTTATCACTGCTGATTGACTCAGAGGTAGGAAGTGAGAGTGTAGAAAGCATGAGCATATGCAGCGAGAATGTAGAAATGGGAAAATTAAGTTTTATCACTCTGGGGTCAGAATTGAAGAATAAAGTTGTAAATCTACAAGGCGAAGATCCATTTTTATTTGAAAAGAAAACTCAGATATTAAATGGTGAGGCAGTGGAAGGTTTTCAGTTGAATGAACAAGGCCATTTGAAGAAAGGAAAAAGAATATGTGTTCCAGCAGTTGATGAGTTGAAGCAAGAAAGATGCTTACCACAAAAGAAAATATACCATACATCCAGGAAGCACAAGGATGTACCACAACCTCAAGAGAGATTATTGGTGGACTGGTATGAAGAGTGCAGTGGCAACTTATGTATCTAGGTGTATGGTTTGTCAACAGGTGAAGGCTGAATATCAAAAACCCTCAGGGATGCTTCAACCTTTGCAGATACCACAGTGGAAATGGGAAGACATATCCATGGATTTTATTGATGGTTTGCCTAGAACCAGGAGGGGAAATGATAGTATTTGGGTAGTGGTTGATAGGCTAACCAAATCAGCCCACTTTATATCAGTGAAGTCAAAATGGAATGCATGTACACTAACTCAGTTATTTATTAAGGAAGTAGTCAGATTGCATGGGATACCAAAGACTATAGTAAATGATAGTGATACCATCTTCACTTCAAAATTTTGGCAAAGTTTTCACAAGGCAATGGGGACTGATTTATGCTTAAGCACAGCATACCATCCTCAATCTGACGGTCAAACAGAAATTGTGAATAAATTGCTTGAAGACATGTTGAGAGCTTGTGTATTGGATTGGAGAGGAAGTTGGGAGGATCATATCTTTTTAGCTGAATTTGCATACAATAATAGCCATCACAGTAGCATAGACATGGCACCCTTTGAAGCTCTCTATGGGAGACCATGTTTGTCACCCTCAAGTTGGCTTGAATCTGGGGAAAGAGTGGTTTTAGGGCCAGAAAGTGTGAAGGAGACTTCAGAGAAAATATCTTTAATTAGAAAAAGAATTACTTCCGCTCAAGATAGGCAAAAGAAATATGCAGATCAAAGAAGGAAGGTAGTGCAATATGATATTGGAGATTATGTATTTATCAAAATATCACCCATGAAGAAGGTTCTAAGGTTTGGGAAACAAGGAAAGTTGATTCCTAGATATATAAGGCCATATAAAATTTTAGAAAGAATAGGAACTGTGGCTTACAAGTTAGAGTTTCCAGAAGAAATGAGAGCAATGCATGATGTTTTTCATGTATCTCAGTTAAGAAGATGGGTTCATGACAAAGAGACAATCTTAAAATCCCCTAAGGATGTACAGATAGATCCCAGGATGATCTATGAGAAGGAGCCTGTAGGCATAGTTGCTAGAGAAATCAAGAAATTAAGAAACAAAGAAATTAAATTAGTGAAAATACAATGGAGTCTTGACTCAAATGATTGCACATGGGAAGTGGAAGATAAAATCAGAAATGATTATCCACAACTGTTTGATTGAATGAAAGGTATAATATATAAATACTGATGGTTGTTTTGATTGAATATGCATTGTGAAATTTTGTTTTGATATGCATAGAGTTTAATTAAGTGATTGGTTTGAAATGATTGATTTTCTGGATTAATGATAACTGAGCTAAATATGAAAGAATTGTTGGACACAATTCCTGAAAGGAGGGGTATATGTGATAACCCTGATTTGATGAGCAATTTTATGATTTAAATTAGCTTATGATTGTTTAAAAATTGTATTGAAAAAAATAGGAATAGAAACCTGTTGCCAATGGATGGTTAAAACATGTATAGGCGCACAAGATAGTGCACACACATGCACACATTTTTCTACAAGATAAAATAGGCAGAAATTAATTTGTAAGTTAGAATAAATAAATTACAAATACACAGGCATGCAGACATGATTGTTGAAGACATGATAATGTCTTTAAAACAAGTTTAGCATAAAGAAAACAAATATAGGTAGGCTACAATAAATATATGCAGAAGATAGTAAATACTAAAAAATAAATAAAAAATAAAGACATAGGCAAGAATAGGCACACATGTATTATACATTTACACCAAACAAATGCTTGCTGAAATAAAATTAAAATTGCATGGAAATGGTATGAACTTTTGAACAAACACTTTATCCATTTTTAGCAATTCCATTTGCTTTAGAAAACAGAAATCATGCAAATGACATGATCGGGGTAATAAGGCATATTTTCTAAAAATAAAAGCAAGGACCACTTACCCATTTTCTTTAGAAAAATAAAATGAGAGGTAGATCATAGTTGATAGGGCAAAAAGGACATTGGGTAATTTCCTTAAACCCTAGTAGCAGCCAGGGTTTATATAAGAAGGCCTGGTGCAGTGAGGTTTTTACATTGCTCTGCCTCATAAAAGAAAATAATAATATACAAAACAGAAGTTAGAGGAAAATGTGGAGCACCAGCCATTAGAGTAGGAAGAGGGCAGAAGATCAAAAGAAAAAGAAAAATTTAGGGAAAAAGGGGGGATTAAGGTGAGTAATCTCACTGAGAATTTGGCATTAAGTCCTGAATATTGAGGCAGCCTAATTGATTTTATATTTCATTTTTGCAAACTGTGTTCATTTTATGACTTGATGCTTCTGGTATGTGAATGATTTGTTTAAGTATGAAATTCTGCATAGTGATTTATCCAGTATAAAAGAGTCATGTATTTCATGTTTTAAAATGTCTATCTGATTATGGATTAACTTTGAGATGAAGTGGTTTCTTTTCATGGGTTTTCTTCATTTAAATACTTATTTAAATTCCAGGATTTATGTGGTAAATAAATGGTCTAAAATGGAAAGAAATATGGGGCAGTAACATTATGTTGTTGCTTATGTCTCATATTAAACTGAGAAAATAATAATAATAGAAGTGCAATGTTATACATATGCCGAGCTTCTATGATTTTATAAACTATCCAAATCAAAGCTTAAACTTATGGTTTAACCAAATCTAAATTAATAAGGATCTGATCGAACCAGAGGTAAAAAGGAAGTAACCAGAAAAATCATTTATGACCATATGTTTATGACTTGATCTATTAGAACCCATAGGCAAAATAATATGCAAAGTAATCATATCTATTTGCATGATTAAACAGTTGCTTCTGAGCATATGATTTATGCATCTCTGAAAGAATACATGATTGGATGAATTGTTTATTTTCCTCTGATTGAAGTGTGACCTGCAGAAGAGATTAGCACAGTTAAGAAAAGGGAAAATAACACTTAGTAATTTAACTAAGGACTTTGGATCCTAGGGCTACAAAATATGGCTTGGCAAGGTGAACATTGCAAGCTCACACATGGTATGTTTATATCCAGGGGCCTGAGTGTGCTGGGTTAACAGAGATTTGTCCCAGGCAGTGTGTGATTTAACAGGAGAAAGTAGCTAAAGACCATAATATATATACTTGATTGTAGACAATAGAAATAGGTTGAGGCTTGGGTAAAGTCCCTGATGGCCAGTAAATTTGAAAAAAAGGGGCTGGATGATTGAATCGAGGATTGCATTGGTTAGTTTATAATGTTTATTTGGTGAATCTTATGATTGTTTTTCTCAGAACTAAACCATTTGGGTTATATAAAAGCTAATTTTCTCTGATGAGAATGCACATGCCTTACAAAAAACATGAACAAAAATGATGCTGAGTTTCTTAATTCATTTAAAGTGTTTGCATATGAATAAAGTCATATAAAATCATATTTTCAGGTAGATTACTCATACCAGACATTAGTTTGACCCATGTGTGTTGATGCACTATTGGGTGTCTCATATTTTTATGAGGCAACCCATGGTGATTGTGCAGGTACATAGGCACTTCATTGATCAAGCTTTGGATGAGTTGGCTGCTTAAGAATTTGGATTCAATAGTTACAGATTTTCTGAAATTAAGAATAGAAGTTTAAGTCAAATCTGTGTTATGCTATGTTGTTCAAGTTGCTTAGAAAGAAACTAATGTAATGTCATTTTCTGTTTTGTAAGTATTGAACTTAAAAGTGTAATTCTGTTGAAACTTGTGAGTTGCTCTTGAAAATGTTTTTAACTGGGTAATATAGTTTCTTCTTTTAGCTTTTAAAATGATCAAATTTATAGCAATAGAAAATCTGAGATGGCAAGTATGTATGAACTGAATAAATGATCCAGTAGTTGATATGAGGAATTCAGGTTTAAAGATGAAGTAAAAAAAAAAATCTGGCACATACAAGTTTTGAATTACCCTAGGAAGAATCCAGAATAACATGCACTTTGTTTAAGAATAAATGCAATATGAAAGGCTAACATGACTATTTTACCAAGCCTGGGTTTAACCATTTTTCAATTGTTTTAAACACAGTTTGCAGTAAAGCTTAAAAACTCAAATATATAGGGTAAGTCTCATCATTTTAAGTTAACAATTATTTGAAAAGAATTTAAGCACTCAAAAGTCTTCCCAGTGAATAAACATACACAGGAACATACACACACATATACAAATTTAAAGGCACAGTCCATACAGAAATGAAATTATGAGAAATATAAACAAATGCTAAGTCTAGAAGGCATAAAATCAATGGTTATGTAGAAATAAGTATGCCTAGAAATAAAAATCTGATTTCTAGAAATCATATTGCTATGTGGGAAATTATTATTTTTAACAATTTCCAGACATATTTCTACTTATAAATTTTTATACTCTGATTTAAGTAGAAAGTAACTTATATATCTTCATATATGTAAGTTTAAGATGATTTAAAACAAACCAATATTTATTGGCAGAAAGATCCTGGAAAGGGGAAAAATAAGAGAGATATTATTTTCTTATTTTAGACGGCCACTTTACATATACAAAAAAGGGAATTTTTTTTAAGTTGAAGAAAGTGGGTCATCTCAGACTACTACGACAACTGGACTCAACGAATCAATATTTGGTCCGTATATTCTATATATTTAAACAAAAGTCATATATTATATATGTAGAGTAAAGTCTGGTCAAGTCTAGTGGCTTTGTTAAAATCTTTTCTCAAGAATCATCACTCTAATTCATATATTAACAAACAATTGCACTCGATTTGAAATCAATTATTTTCTAACTCACATGCACTTCAGGAAAAACACAGTTCAGTTGACTGAATTGGTGCCCTTAGTCTATTGAACCTGTGTATAACATTTAAAAAAAAAATACATGGACTAGTCAACTGATAGACATCATTCAGTCGATCGAGTCTATGCATTTTAACATGTATGTGCACATTTTGAATTCAGTCGACTGAGTGGTCCTAGTCAGTCGACTGAAAACTACAGTTGTCATTTTTTGTTGAATAGACACTTCTTTTCTGAAGGGATTTCTTCCTTGCCAAGGGGTGCACCCATTGTTATTCGTAGAGATCTCTTCACTAGCGATTGCCACTCCTTATATACTATAAATATACTTAAGATTCTTTGATCAAACAACTTAATTTTTCCTTTCTCTCTCTCTCGATCTACCTTGAATAGCATTCTTTGAATCTATTGCTTACTTTATTTCACATTTTCATTTCTTAAGATCTCACTTCCATATCTTACAAGAAATCCTAAACTTCCTATTATTCATGGACGCATAATCATTCACATCATTCTTGAGGAAAAGATTATAAAAAGGGTGTAATATAAGTGACAAATCCGTGTTGTTAGAACACACAAGGTCAAGACAATCTACTTTGTAATCAAGTCCTGTTCGGTTGCTAAGGCAGTCAAGTCCCATTTTGTTGCTTAGGTGGTCAAGTCCTATTCTGTTGCTCAGTCGATCAAGTCATGTTCTATTGTTCAGGTGGTCAAGTCCTATTCGGTTGCTCAGGCGGTGGAAACCTATTCCTCCGGATTAAGTGAGGGCTGCCAGTTTAAATTCCAGAAGAAGTATGGGATTGGACGTAGAATGGGGTTCAAACCAATATAAAAATTCCTGCTGTCAATTTTACTTTACTATATTTTATTTTATAGTTATTTTCCGCACTAGTTATCTTTTATATATTCCATATTATATGATCCTATAGCTCAGTCACTTTCATTTGGTATCAGAGCTTGGTCATCTTGTAACCGTAACATAGTTATCTGATATTTTAATATGAAAAACAACACTTGCACTGTAACTAACGCTAGTTTTCTTGAAGGTCAATCTACTGCACGACCACATCTATTTAATGGAATGAACTATAACTATTAGGCTACTAGGGTGAGAATTTATATACAATCAAATAGTTATGGAACCTGGAATATTACACAAACTAAATATAACATACCTACTACAGAATATTCACAATGGTCTAACACATAAAAACTAGATGCTACTGCAAATGCTATAGCCATGGACATGTTATATTGTGCATTGGACAAGAATGAGTTTAATAGAGTAAGCATGTGTAAACGGCTTGTGAAATTTGGCATACACTTAAAGTTACACATGAAGGTACTAACAAAGTAAAGCAAAGTAAAATCTTATGCTCAAAAATCGGTTTCAAAATTTCAAAATGAAGCAAGATGAAACAATAAATGAAATGTACTCTAGATTCCAAGATATATGTCATTCTCTTTTAGCTTTAGGAGAAACATATACAGACTTTGATATTGTTTAAAAAATCCTCAACTCTGTAATGGATGAGTGGGAACGAAAGGTCTTAACAACCAAAGAAGCTAACGACATTTCAACCATTAAACTAGAAGAGTTGATAGAAATCTAATGTCTTATGAAGTTAACTCCAGGCAAAACGAGTATAGGCTCAAGATAAGAAGAATATAGCATTCCAACCAGAAAAAGATGAATTAAATTCGAAAGTAGAAGATATGGCATTCATTGATAAAAATTTCAAAAAGTTTTTGAAGTTTAAAAAGAGCAACAAATTCAGGAATAATAAGAACAACTCCAACAACAATAACAACAGCAACAAATCATCATCATCTGCTCTAGAATGTTATGAGTGTCACAAGAAACGCCACATCAAGAAAGACTTCCTGATAAAAAGAAAGAAAAATATAAGCACAAGAAAGATAGATTCAAAAAGAAAGCCTTCTCTATCACTTAGGACGATTCAGAATCATCTTCATCATCGGAAAGTGATATAGAACGAGCCAATGTATGTTTTATGGCCATAAATGAGAAGGTGAGTGATCTAATTTTTCATAATTTATTAGAAACAATCTCTGAATTACTTGATAAACTAAGAGACATCAAAAGAAAATATGAAGAAGCTCTTGAAAAAATTAAATAGGACTGAAACTGAGGTAGATATGTTAAGAGATGAGAAACAAATTTTAGAAGAAGAACTTGAAGTTACTCAAGAATCTTGTTTATTTATGACGTCTAAACTCTCTATATTAAGTCAAGAGATAGAAACTCGAAAAGAAAAGAATGATGCTCTATTAATTGAAAATTATGATCTTAAAGCTAATGTTAAAAATATTGGAATTAGATAATTCTAGTTTTAAAACAAAATTAGATGATATTACTAAAAATGTCTCTAATTTTAACAAAGATAGAGAAAATCTTTTTAAAATTATAGAAAATTCTCACATTGCTTCAAATAAAAGAGGACTAGGATATGAGCAAGTTTCTAAAGTTATTCCAAAGCAAAAGAATTCCTTATATGGCGATTTAAGAAGGAATAATAATAAATTGGAAACCTAGTTCAAAATTTACAAATTATTCTAAATCAATTAAGATTTGGATTCCTAAAACAAATAATTTTTTGATTAGAGATAAATATGTAAAAAAATTTATAAAAAATATTCATAAAAACCAAGATTTTATTTTTAAAAAGAATTCTGAACCCTCTTGAGTTTGGCTTCCTAAGACCTAACTCTTAGGACCGAAATAAAATGGTGGGTACCAATGTTAATTTTATATTTTGCAGGTATCACCTAAAAAGAAAGGAAAATGGATATTAGCATGTGGTTGCTCGAAACATATGACAGGAGACAAAGAGATGCTAATGAACATTGCCTATTCAGATGGAAGTTCTATGTGACGGCCCTGACTCGACTTTCGAAAATCGGCACTGAATACGTCACTCGTATTCAAATGCCGCAGATCCAAACATCGAATCTGGTTCATCGGAGCTTATAACAAGATCGGATGATTATGAAATAGAGAAACAAAATGAATATCATGCATACATCACAGATACAATATCATAATATCCATTACTACATCAGAGTATTTTTAATACATATATCACCACAACCCTAAATAAACATCATAATAATACAACAGCGATCATATATTCAAAAAGTCTTCGAAGGAATGAAGTGACAACGAACTCCAAAAAAACTAAACACCCGCGATCCCAAAAGCTTCTAAAATATCTCCAAAGCAAAAGCACCAAAATACTGCTAACACCAGAATACAGAAACCTGCTACTAGGCTGCCCGTGTAGAAATTTTGGACACCCAGAGTTTAGGAAAGAAACAATAAACTCCAGGTCAGTCATGGGACTGGTATGAGTAAACAAAAATAGTTGCTTTTAAATAAACTAGATTTGTAAAAGGAAATCCGGTATGCTTTTAGAAAATGAAACTACCATAAGACCTCCTGCCGCACACACAATGCAATCGCAGAATTGGAGGAGATTTCTTCTTATGATAGTCAAATATGCTTGATACGATAAAAATTCTTTGATATTATTACTAGTGCATAGTGTAGAAAGCATTTCGAAATTATAATATTAATTTTAGCTAGCATACAACCATTATTGTATGCCTACTATAGCTACCATCTAAACAGTGGGGAGCCACCATAAGTAAATGGCAGGTTATACAACTAAAACCGTACTGGGTTCGTATTGGGAATTGGATTTCCAACAAATGGTCAGGCTAAGGAACTTCCTACTGCCATATGGGTACGCCTCTAGCGGGACGTCCCGAGAACCTACCCGGCTCTCTGCCAACACAGGACTGGGTTACCTCTGTAACTAGGTAACTACTACTCGAGTATGCCACTCCCCGGTCCTTTGGGACCTTTATCCGAGGTCCCTCTATCACAAAGCAACAACCCCACAGTAAAATGAGATTGGAGCTACCACATAGGTAAATATCTAGGCTCCATACCATGACATCACCTTTTCTAGAAGGAAATGACATACCCTAAAGGGCGCGACCCTCATAACCTTGCCGCATCTTTCCTGTTTCGACCATTTCCGGGTTGTGAGGTCCGATGAGGTCTCGTCCATAAAGCTACGCTTTACACGGAAGCCATGCTTTGATCACAAATGATCATCAACACACAGCAGCACTTAGCATGCCGCACTATCAAATTGGGAGTATATCGCTAATAACCTTCAATTACATAACCTCTGAGCTCGTACGTCTCAGAGAGGTGTGTTAAGCTAAAAGAATAAATTCTCCGCCACCAACAGATACGTATTTGAAAGAAATATACTTTATACCTCAAAGTGTAGTGTCAGACATACAGCCATACAAGTCTGTTCTGGGTTCGAGCAAAGCAGAAGCCACTTCGTCCAATAAAGGAAGAAGCCCTTTCAAATCCGGGTATCCACAATCCCGATCGGACTTTCCATCACTTAGGGAATCTCTATACCGGAGCAACTTAGTGCAGAGACAACCGATAGGTTATCGTATCGTTTTCGAAGACACCCGGTCTTCACCACCGGTCTTCAAATGCTATCCATTTCGACATATCACTATTGGAAATGGGTTATATGACATAAAGTCCTTTCTCGGCTAATCCGAATAGTGAACGTTTCAATTTTTTTTAAACATGTGGACATAACAATCACCAAGATTCATATTCAGGCTTCGATGTGGTTTTTGGATAACTAACTGAAATCCAACTCCCCGTCGCATCGAAATTTAAATGTCGTTTTACGGCAAAGGGATTTTCACATCAATACAGAACAAATCACAATCACAGTGCAGTACAGAACAATTCACATCACACAGTATTACGATCGCAACAGAAATAACAATGCAGTGCAGAACAATAATTAAGTATTTTCCAATGCGGTCCAAATGAATAAGCCACACAATTATTTTAATTAATGATCAATTTATTCTTAATGAAAAACAAATTAATTTAATATCAATTTTGTTAATAAATTATTCCTCAATCAGTTAACTTAATTAACTACTAATTATAAATTAATCAACTTAAATTATCTAATTAACAATTTTTTTATTTTAAATAATTTAGACACTTAATTGTTTACTAATTAATTTTAATTACAAATTATAAATCATTCTTCACTTAGTTAATTACAATTATTAATTTAATCAGTCTTGATTTCTTTCTAAAACAATTGATTAACAATAATTATTCATCTAAATTAACATTAAAAAAAATCTTCTCTATGCTTTTCGAAATCAATTTATTTCTATTACAAAAAAGCTTTAATGTTAATTGACTTTAACGTTTATCTTAAATTAATTATTTAGTTAAAGCATTAATTAGATTGTTAAGTATCCACTTAGTTAATTAAAATTTGTAATAAGCCTTTAACTCAACATAGCCAATATTAATTGCTTCATAAAACTAAAATTTGCTTAACATTTAAACTTGAATTTTATTTGGGCTAAACCCATTTTTAAAGTAACCCGAGCAAACCCAGGTGTTTACTCGAGTCAAACTCGAGTTCCCCTCATCCCTTCCCCGAGTCTATCTCCTTTCTCCCCCGTGCTCTCTTCTTCTTCACCTTTTTCTTTTTTTTCTTACTTAAGTTATATACTGCTAAAACAACCTCATTCGAACGCGAGAGGACTTCGAGTCAAAGCCCTTTTTTCTCGAACGCTTCCTCGAGTCTCTCCCCAGGCCCAAACTCCCTGACACAGAATCGACGTCGTGCACGTGCATGGCGTCGCGCCGTCGTTCTGGCGAACGTCACGGCCTTCGACAAGTCGAAATTTACCCCTACACTCGAAATCAAACTTCGATTCGATGCAAAAGAACTCGAAATCGAATTTGGCCTCTTCGTTGGAACTGAAGCTCGAACATACCCAAACCCAAATGCCTCGCAACCACGTCTCATACCACCGGCGACGCCATAACTTCAGCCACAGTACGTCAATGCTCTGTACTACCCTCCCTAAACATCATGTGCAACTCGATTACTCCATGGTGATGAAATCATCACACGTCCAACCCACTGTGAAACTGCAAACGCAACCCTACTTTGGATTCGTTCGACAAACTCGTGCATTTAAAAAAAAATTTAGCAATTTTCTCAACATCACCGAAGTTCATACGAGCTTCAAACCAAATTTCAATGATTATTATTGTATCGTTCACCAGAAACTAGAAAAGATGCAAATTTGGTTTAAATTCGAACTGCTCTTAAACTACTTAAGTAAAAATCATCATATTGCTTTTAAAAATCATAACTTTGTATGTTCATTCAAGTTATGTAATCAATTCAACGATTTAACATACTTGAATTTATCATAATAATTTGTTTTTACTGTAAATTTTTGATTACAGGGTTAACTTCTTCATGATCAAGCATAAAACAGAATTTAATTCATAGATGATGTTTTAAACTAACCTATTTGTTGCAAATTGAAATCCATCAAGGATTAGAGAAGTGAAATTTAAAGTTTTAACTTTATTGAACCTTGTACCTTTTAAAACAGAACATAGAGATGACAGACCATTATGTCCAGAACAAATATAATTAGCATACATGAAAAATTTCATCTATATATAGCCATAATACTTGCTATAAGTCATCTACACAGTTTGAATCATGCTTGAATCTTTCCAAAATATGTTCATTCACCTAGAAATATTGATGAATAGATAGCAACTCTGGGTTGTGAAAACAAAAACAGTTTTGATCCTTCTTCTTTTTTTCAGCAGATTGTATTTAAGCTTGAAAATAAAGTGATGCTTTTATATTTCTTTTCCTTTCTGACTTTGTTATGTTTATGAACGAACTATGCTAACATGGATGTGTATATATATAAAGAAGGCTTTGTACAGGGTGGGGGAGGTAGGTATTAACTGGGACAACCTTTTTCTTTGATCAATTTTTTTTCTTGTTGACTAAGCTAAAATTTGGTTTCAGCTGAAATGATTTTTTGTATATGCTGAGAAGATGGCATTTAATGTTCATGTTCCCATCCTTGTTAACATACAATTCCATTTTGATTTTTGTAAGTACTAATTTTGTTTTATTTTACAGATTTTTTTCTTGCATATGACTTTGTTTTGTTGCTTCCTAGTTTATAAATTTTCATACAAGTTTATATGTATTCCTATGTCATGTTATAACCATATGGTCTTATTACAAACATAATCTTGTATTTTTTTTCAGTTTGAAGTTTAACTATCAATATTTAATTCATCACATATATTTTATTTTTATTGTTTAAAACAATTTCTTGTTTGTTACATATTTTATTCATTATTATTTATTTAAAACTTAAACTACCAAATATTCTATTTAAATCCATATTTCTTTCTTTTATTTAATATTAATTATATTTTATTTCTTTTGAAACTTCTCAATTTAAGTTTTAAAAATCCAAACAAGTTACCAAAGTCGAATTCATAAATTTTGGGATGTTGCAAATATCCCCACTTAAGAAAATTTCGTCCTCAAAATTTGAAAGAGAGAGAAAAGCAAACAAAGAATATACGAATTCAGAAAAAATAAGGAAATGGCTTACCAGTTTAAGCCGAGATATCCACTCTGCAATTGGGATACGACTTCTGCATATTATCTTCGGTTTCCCAAGTGCAGTCCTTTGGATCGCCACTCCATTGTACTTTATCGAGTTTCACAACTTTGTTTCTCAATCGCTTTTCATCATGATCTACAATCTTTATTGGTTCTCTTTTTACTGCCAAGTTGGGAGTGATCTCAAGGTCCTGCTGAGCTGCCTCCTCAATAATACTATATGGGTCGTGCACATACTTCCGAAGACTAGAAATGTGGAACACACATTATGCACACTAGACAACCAGTTGGATAGCTGCACTCGATATGCTAGAGGACCGATCCTCTTCAGAATAGGAAAAGGACCAATATAACGCGGTGCTAGCTTTCCAGTTTTCCCGAACCTCAATACACCCCGCATCAGAGATACTTTCAGAAATACAGAATCTCCAACGTGAAATTCCAAATCTCTTCTTCGGCGGTCATAATAACTCTTTTGACGATTTTGAGTTGTTATTAATTTCTTTCGAATAGAATCTACTTTCTCCATGGCTTCTTTAATCATATCTGGTACAAGGACGAATCTATCACCTGATTCGATCCAGCATGCCGGTGATCGACACGGATGACCATATAAAGCTTCGAAAGGAGCCATTTCTATACTGGCCTGATAGCTGTTGTTATATGAAAACTCGACCAGATGTAAATGGTCTTCCTAAGAACCACCAAAATCAAGAATGCAAGCATACAAAAGGTCTTCTAGAATTCTGTTAATCCTCTCAGTCTGCCCATCAGACTGTGGGCGATAAGTAGTGCTAAAATTCAATCTTGTTCCCAATGCGGCTTGGAATGCCTCCCAAAATCTACTAGTGAAGATTGGGTCACGAACACTCACTATGCTGCTAGGAATACCGTGGAGACGAATAATTTCTTTCACATATAATTCGGCTAAACTTACAGCCGTGCGGGTAGATTTCACTGGCAAGAAGTGGGCTGCTTAGTCAAATGTTCCACAATAACCCAAATTGCTTCATTTCCTTTCCGAGTACGAGGCAACCCGTCGACGAAATCCATCGATACTTGGTCCCACTTCCACTTGGGTACCTCTAAATGCTGAAGTAAACCCTCCATTTTCTTTTGATCGCTTTTAATTTTTTGACAAGTAGCACAGGGACTCACATAAATAGATATGTCCCTTTTCATTGTCTTCCACCAGAAAGTTCTTTTAATATCTCTATACATTTTATTAACTCCTGGATGGATGCAAAGCTTAGATTTGTGGCATTCATACAAAACTTTATGTTTCAGATCAGGGATGTCCGAAACACAAATCCTGCCTTTTAATCTTATAATTCCATGATCATCAATTGTAAAACTAGAATCTTCACCTCGACATGTTCTTCTACGAATTTCCCGAAGAAACTTGTCTTCAGTTTGCTGTCTTGCAATCTCCTCAAGAAGAGTAGGAGCGATAACAAGATATGCGAGAACAGCATGTCTTCTGCTCAAAGCATCGGCAACTACATTGGCTTTTCCCGGTGTATATAGAATATCTAGGTCATAAGACGCCAGAAATTCCAAACAACATTGTTGTCGCAGATTAAGATCTTTTTGGATGAAGAGATACTTCAAAGATTTGTGGTCGGTGAATAATTCAAAATTTTCACCCAGAAGATAATGTCGCTAGATTTTCAAGGCGAAAATAACGGCCAAAAGCTCCAAATCATGTGTTGTGTAGTTTCTTTCATGAGGACGTAATTATCTACTCGCGTAGGCAATAACCTTCCCATTCTGCATTAATACTGCACCCAATCCATCACCGCAAGCATCGGTAAAAACAGATAATCCCTGATTCCCATTGATAATAGCGAGAACAGGAGCGGTGGTTAATCTCTTCTTCTACTCTTGAAAAGCTTCGTCACATTTCGAAGTCTAATTGAATTTTACATCCTTCATTGTTAGCTTAGTCAACGGACTAGCTATCTTGGAAAAGTCCTGAACAAACTTTCGATAATAGCCTGCTAAACCCAAAAAGCTTCGAACTTCTTTCGGAGTAGTGGGTTTTCTCCAATCCAGAATAGCGGAAATTTTGCTAGGGTCAATAGAAATTCCTTCTTCATTAACAATATGGCCGAGAAATTTAACTTCTTTGACCCAAAAGTGGCATTTGAATTTTTTTGCAAATAGAATATTTCTCCTCAAAATCTCCGAAACAATTCGAAGATGCTCGGCATGCTCCTCTTCGGTCTTGGAATAGATCAAAATATCATCAATAAACATGAGCAAAATTTATTCAATACTTCTCGAAACACATGAGTCATAAGGTCTATGAAGTATGCTGGAGATATAGTTATCCCGAAAGGTGTGACTAACCATTCGTAGAACATATTAGGACCCCTGAAAGCGTACAAATAGACACAATCTTCGGCGATTCGTATTTGATGGAATCCCTGGGCTAGATCCATCTTTGAAAAGAAATGAGCGTCGTGCAATTGATCAAACAGATCATCAATTCTGAGTAGTGGAAATTTATTCTTGAGAGTCAGCTTATTGAGATCGTGGTAATCTACACACAATCTCAAAGATCCGTTCGATTTAGCAACAAATACGACGGATGAACCCCATTCAGAAACACTGGGTCGAATTAACCCTTTTGCTAGTAGATCATCAGTTTGCTGAACTAATTCAACCTTTTCCCTGGGTGTCATCCTGCAACTTGCGTGAACGACAGGACGAGCATTAGGTACTAGGCCGATTCTGAATTCTATTTCTCGATGTGGAGGTAAAGATTTCACTTCTCCGAATACGTCCGAAAAATCTCTAACAATGGGTATAGAGTCCAGGCTGGGTTAGGGTTAACCCAAATTATCCATCAACCCCTCTCATTTAGGACTAGGGTCCTCACAAGAAATTTCGATAAAGTCTCCAAATTTGGTTTTAATTGAAATCAATCGATTGTTATAATCCAATATGGCTTCATATTTAGCTAGCCAATCCATTCCGAGTAAGACTTCAAACTCATTAAAATCAAGAACAAAGAGATCAATAGGGAATTGATAACAAGAATATGAGATAGGAACGTCTCTACATCGAAGACAAAGGTTCGCGGGACCTCTAACTAGATTCTTTATGCATATAGGCTCATCAACTAAATCAGGTTCAAGATTCAATTCATTAATAGCTTGTTGAGAGATAAAACTTTGTGTAGCGCCGGTGTCAAATAGAACTCTAACAATGCTATCATAAATAGTGAGATTACCTTCCAGAACTCCTTTCCCCTTTTCTGCTTTGGAAGATGCAAGTTGGTCTTTGACTGCATACACCTTTGCTGTCCGAGCTTGCTTCATGTTTGGGCAATCTTTAACTTCATGTCTAAGTTTCTGACAATAATAATATTTCCTGGGCTTCACTTGAATGGACTGATCTCTCTTTGGCTTCTTACAGCTGTTTGAGTAGTGGCCTTTTTCTAGACAATTATAGCAAGTGACATTCTCTACCTTGCTTCCCTGAATGCTCTTCTTTTACTCTTTGCCCTGCCATGGTTTTTTGCCTCTAAATTTCCGCTTTTTGACTGCTCAAATTTCCTTTCTTTGCCGGTGCTTCTTGCATATCAAGTGTGGCATATCTGTACCCCATATCAACTAAATCTGAAAAAGATTCCTTGATGTGGCCAGTCATCTTTTCGTGGAGTTTCTTATTCATCCCACGAATAAATCTTTCATTCTTCTTTAAAGGTATGTTCACCAATTCGGAACCAAAATGAGACAATTCATTGAATTTGTTTAGATACTCCTCGAATGACAAACTTCCATGCTTTAAGTCCATGAATTCCTGGTACATTCGAGAAATTCCAGCTGATGGCAGATAGCGCTTCTAAAATACTTCTTTAAATTTTTCCCAAGTAAACTCGTCTTCTGGCTTATCTACGTGACTGTCTCCCACCAGGCTAAGGCTTCTTCTTGAAGTTTCCAAGAAGCTATGAGTCGCTTGTGACGACCCGGAATTTTGAGCAATATCAATTTAAAAATCTTTGATAATAATTAAATTGGTTTGATCATTTTGCATTATAAATGGACAAGTTAAAATTCTGTTAAAAGGCTAATAATAATAATTTAATATCTATCAACAATTTTCTTAACAATATAAAATTTGGCAAATTTAATTCTTTTGAAGATTTATAATACTTTAATTTGGAAATATTTATTTTAGCAATTTAATATTGGTAAGATTTATTTTTCTGAAGCTAATCAAAAATATTTTCTATTTATAATATGTATGTATTGATATATCTTGTAAATAGGAAGTTTTTAATATAATAAAAACTTTATATTCAAATTGTAATATATATGAATGTATATATTATGATTGGTTTGTGTTTCAAAATTTAATACAGTAATTATCAAATATAATGTTAAAATGTTTTTCTATTTGAAATTTGTATATATATATTTATATATATATATATATATATATATATATATTTGAAATAGGAATTTTATTAATTTGAACTTAATAAGTATTTTCAAACTTTAATAAATATATAGTTTTATAGCTTGAAAGGTTAATTTGATTTAATGCTTTTGAAATGATATTTGAAATTTTAATAACAAAGTTAATTTCTTATTTTAGAAATATATATTTTAGCTTTTAAATAAGAATAAAATTTGAAGTTCACTTTCAATTATTTTTGTATTCTTTCATTTTAATTTTATCATAAGATAAAATTGTTTTGAATTTTTTTTATAAAGAGTTAAACTAAGTTTCTCAAATTTATAAACAAATGATAGAATTAAATTGATTAAAATATAAGTTATTTATAAATGTCTATATGAATTTGCTTTTGAAATATTTATTAAAGTCTAAATTTTATTTTTATAAGATAAAAACATTTTATAATTATCTAAATGTTACATAAATACATGTATATAAGGCTTAAATAAATTATTAAAAATAAAATAACATTTAAAAACATTAAGAAAACATTTAAAAATAACACTTGTAAATACATAATAACACTTGTAAAACATTTAGTAAACATCAAAGACACTTGTGAATCTTTGAGCTTATGTGTTAAATAATTAGAGCTTTATAGTGACAGATGTCTTCCTCTTTAATAATTAAATTTAAAATTAATTGTAAAATAAAAAGAAGAATTTTAATCTTTAGCTATTCTTTTCTTCATTCTGAACCAAAACACAAAATGAATGCAAATAAAAAAAAAGTTCAAAAATGAAAGAAGAAATCTGTATAAAATCTGAAACAAAAGAAGAAGATATTCAAGTTCAATCAACAGTAGGATGAAAAAAACAACATCAATGCAATCTGAAATAACTCAGGGAATTCATCAACATGCAATTCAGATTCATTTGCATGCAGAATTGAAATCAACTACAAGGGAGCTTGCTTTCATCATGCAGTGAAATCAAACCTGAAAGAACAAAAAGAGACTATTCTAATTTTCTGCAAAACAGAGGTGAGTAAATTGAATCTTTTAAAAACAGTTTAATCTTGATTTCAACTTAGTAGTATGATAATATCATGATGTTATAAGGAATATTTGGTTTAAATTCGATGCATGCTTGAATTTGTAGATTGAATGTCTGTATAGTATAAAAAGAAAAATATATGTTACTGTAATATAAGAACAATTTCAGATTTTATATAATATTCAATAATTTGATTTTGAATTCAAATTAGACTTTGATTTGTTAATGAAAGTTGTTTGAAATCAGGTGAGCTATCGTCTAAAAATAATTACAAGTTTTTAAATGGGATAATTTGCTATAAATTTTGAAATTTACAGTATAATGTAAATTGGGTTAAAATTGGATGATTTCAATTTCTAATTTTGATATCATAATTGGATTGTAAGCAAGGAATCATGATTTTTAAGGTAGGTTTGATGATTTTTAGAGGCGGATTTTGAGGGCAGTTTGAAGATGATCGGAATGGGTAGTTTGATCGTATTCCGGCGTTACAGTGAACTAGGGAGGTCGTGTTGTTTTGTGGAGTAGATGGGCCTATGGTAGTCCTAGGAAAAATATCGTGGGGGTCGACCGAAGGCCATGGTGGCGGCGGGAGGCACTTGAATTTTGGTAACCTAGTTTTAGCGTGGTATGGAACTATGGTGATTTCATCACCACGAGATGATCGAGTGTAGCGGGCTTCAGGGTGATGGAAGCGGGGTTGATGACGAGGCCATGACTGGAGGTGGTTGCTCTCAGGGTGGTCGGATTACCGAGGGGGAATCAGTGACAGTGGTGTGCTGGTGATGTTGCTTCAGGCAATTGGGGGTTCGTTGCTCATATTTTTCGAGTGTAATTGGATTTCTGGGTTGCGCGATTCGTTGTAGGGGTCGTGAGCGACTTGGTGGAGGCCGGAGAGGAGATCGCCGTCGACGAACGGCGATGTGCACGTTAATGTGTACAGATCTGTGCTTCAGTGATGGGTTGGGGGAGAAGATAGGTTGGAGCTCGAAGCAGGTATCGGGTGTTTGAGGTTCTGGCTCGAAGCAAAGTGGAGATCTAGGAGACTCGGGGAAAGCATGGGGAAGTCAGTGGGGAGACTCGGGGTTTTGTTAGGCTATTCGAGGTTTACTTGGTTTTGTATTTAAGTAACCATATTTTATAAAATCGGTGAAACAATGAATTGATGATATAGAAATTGATTTTGGATTGTGTAGTTTAAAGGTTTTTTTAAATCTTAACAGCAATTTGTAAATAAAAGGAAATTGTAACAAATAAATTTGATTTTGGGAATAAAGTTTTAAACAAAAGTTAAACAAGTTTATATATAAAGCTAAATTTGTTTCAAAGTTATGTTTTAAACAAGTTTTATATATAAATAAATATGGAAGTTTTTAAAGGAAAATAAGTGAATTTTTGAAATAAAATTTGTATTGAATTTTATTTAATAACTTTGGGAAGTTTTAAAAGATTTAAAAGCTCTAATTTGAATGTTTAATTATAATAAAGATTATATTAGGTATTTAGAATTTTGAATTAATTGAAGATAAATAAAATTGTGAAGATAATTAAGACAGTTGAATTATTAATAATTGAAAAGTTATTGGTTAATATAAATAATTTAATTAAGATAATGGTTTTCTTAATTAAGAATTTTATAATATAAGAATTTAAGAATCATTTAATTAAATTTAAATGATTCAGTAGAGTAATTAATTAAGTAGTTAATTAGTGATTAATTTAAAGATAATCACTTGGAGTTAATTAAGTATAATTACGGGGTGAAGTAATTAAGTGGTTAATTACTAGAAGTAATTAAGTAAAAGATAATTACATATAAAAGTAATTTAGTGGGTTTGATTAAGGATTAATCACTTGAGTTATTAATTAAAGAATTAATTAATTAATAAAATTAATTAAAGGTTTAAATTATTTAATTAATGGTTAATTAATAAAGGATCAAGAGAATTTAAATTAAGTGGTTAATTACTTGTTAAGTAATTAATTAAGGTTGTAATTGATGAAAGTAGTCATTAATTAATAGAAATAATTAATTAATTGTTAATTAATAATTTAAGGATAATTAATTTATAATTAAGTTTTAGTTACTAAATGTAATTAAAAAGTAATTAGTCAAAAGTGATTAATTAAAGGTAATTAATTAAATATGATTAATTATAAATGATTAATCAAGCATGATTAATTAAAGGTAATTAATCAAGAGTGATTAAATCAAGTATGATTAATTAAAGGTGATTAATCGGGTATGATTAATTAAATAATTATTAAGGTAATTAAGTAATACTTAATCAAGTATGATTAATTTTAAAGGGGTAATTGAGAGATAATTACTTGGTAATTAAGAAGTAATTAATCAAGATGATTAATTAACATTGTAATTAAGAAATAATTACTTAAAGCAATTAAGTAATAATTAATCAAGAACGATTAATTAAAGTGATTAATTAAGTGATGTTTATTAATTAATTTGGAATTAATTAATGAATGGTAAGGTGGATTGATGATAATCCAAGTGATTAAATAAGAAGTTAATTTAATTTAGGACCAATTAAATTAATTAAGTTAGGTCAACCTTGTGTATGGGTGGTTAGTGATTTGTTGATAAGGATCAATTGGATGTGTAATGATATTGGATGATATTGAATGTCATTGGTTGATATGTGATGATATGAATGTGATATATCTGAGATGTGATATATATGCTGCTTTGTGATATATGGATGAATGTGATAATAGTGAATTATCTATCTGTGTTATGAATCGTCCATTTATGATAAATGATATTTCTGAATACCTATTGTTTAAATCCCTTAAGTACAACTTGGACATTAAAATGGCATTTGGATTCGGTGAGATCGGGATCGGGTTTCCATATTTGGATATCCGAAAACCACACTGATCCAAAGTAAACGTTAGATCGTGAATCCAAGTGGAGCTTAGTGAAGACTCGAGGGGTAAGAACTATACGTCAGTATAACTCTAGGGGTGATTTAGTGATGAGTTTGACGGAATAGTACTTACAGGCTCGAGATAGTGATTCAGAGTGCAAGGGCTATGGTCGTTGACTCTGAGGGTGATTCCAAAATGAGTGCAACGAGATAGTGCCTTCGGTTTCGTTCGAACCTGGAACGGTCTTGTATGGATTGAATGCTTTCAGCACATCGTCGGGTAGACGATGAGCATTCTAAGATAGATGTGTTCTATAAAGGTAATCGCAGCCTCAAGCCTCATCAACCGGGAATGGCTAAAACAGGGGAGGTGCAGCAAGGCTTTGTGGGTAGCTCCCACTGGAGAGCGAGATACATCCCTGTCTAGTTGTCCCTTTTTATTTCGGCTTTGTGGGAAGTTGGTCTGCAGCCAACTGCGGGGTGGTCTTGTTCGGGATTGTTCAGTAAGGAATGGTCCCGGCCTTGTGTTATAGGGGAGTGAGGGTGGCTACTCGGTACGGTGATCTAGGCCACGTACTGTGACGCGTGGTACCCCAGTAGCCCTGCCATTGTTGGAAACCCATTCTTCCTACGAGACCCTACGGTTTTGTTTGTGTTACCCACTTTTGTGGCTAGTAGCTGGAATTTAATAGATGTAACAATTTTGGCTATTTCATATTTATTTGAAAACCCTAGACACTATTATAATATCACTGGATTTCCTATCAAATGTTTTGGTTAGCGTAAGGTAAAAACTTTTCCATGTTTATGTATGGGAAGTCTTACGTGATACCTTTTCTTTTCAAAGGATTTTCTAAAGTTAAGCAATCTTAAACCGTTTACTCACACCAGACCCCTGTCTGCCCCGAGTGTTTATTTTCTGCTTTATTAAACTCTTGGGTACTCATATTATGTATGAGTAGTCAAGTGATTTAGGTTATCCTTGACGAATACTGGAGGAGCTTTGGTGCAGAAGGCTTCAGCGTACAGATAGTTAGAGTTTCCGCTGTGTGTTATTCTGTATAGTTGTTCTTGTATTGTATATTAGACAGAAATGTTATAACTGTCTAAATCGAGATGTAAGTTGTGTACTCTGATGTATATGATACTATGTATATTTTCTATATTATATTTCATTCGTTCCGCTGTGAGATTTCTGCTGTGTTGTTGTTCTTTCTTCTCTTTCTTTTCTTCTTCTATCCCTTTCTTTCTTAATTAGTGATGCGATTTTCTGGTGATAGAAAGTCGGGTCGCTACATCGCTTCTGATCGTCTTGCAGCTTTAGCCCTCTGAAGATTTTCTCAATTGATCTGATCCATTCTTGAGCCTCAACAATAAACTCCTTGCCGGTGAACGGCTTACCACCAAGCCTTGAGAAATTCTTATGTAAATCAGCCAGATTCGGCTGCTGTTGAACAGGTATTGCTGCTATTGCTGTTGGGGGATCTTGATTAGTTGTTGTGGCATTCCCTTGACCCCTAACTCTTCCTCTTCGTCCACTCATTCTTACTATCTGTAATTAGTAAGAAAATTGGTTTAGATATCCGGATGAGATATCTTAAGGAATATCAGTAGTTAAAAGAAATAGACTGAGAAAATTTAGGGTTTTAGTCTTGGTTATACTCATTCTAGGGTATACTTCACCCTATCTCTAATGATCCATCTGATGTGTTATACTCCGTAGCTAAAGTCCTTACTCAAACTTCAGCTCTGATACCAAATGTGACGGCCCTGACTCGACTTTCGAAAATCGGCACCGAATACGACACACGTAATCAAATGCAGCAGATCCAAACATCGAATCTGGTTCGTCGGAGCTTATAACAACATCAAATGAATATGAAACAGTAGAAAAAATGAATATCATGCATACACCACAAATACAACATCATAGTATCCATTACTACATCAGAATATTTTTAATACATATATCACCACAACTCCAAATAAACATCATAATAATACAACAGTGACCATATATTCAAAAAGTCTTTGAAGGAATGAAGTGAAAACAAACTCCAAATAAGAAAACTAAACACCTGAGATCCTAAAAGCTTCTAAAATATCTCCAAAGCAAAAGCTCCAAAATATTGCTAACACCAGAATACGGAAACCTGCTACTAGGATGCCCGTGTAGAAATCTTGGGCACACAGAGTTTAGAAAAGAAAAAATAAACTCCGTGTTAGTCATGGGACTGGTATGAGTAAACAAAAACAGTTGCTTTTAAATAAACTATGTTTATAAAAGAAAATCCGGTATGCTTTTGGAAAATGAAACTACCATAAGACCTCCGGCCACACACATAATGCAATCGCAGAATTGGAGGAGATTTCTTCTTATGATAGCCAAATATGCTTGATATGATAAAATTCTTTGATATTATTACTAGTGCATAGCGTAGAAAGCATTTCAAAAGTATAATATTAATCTTAGCCAGCATACAACCATTATTGCATGCCTACTATAGCTACTATCTAAACAGTGGAGCGCCACCATAAGTAAATGGCAGGTTATACAAATAAAACCGTACTGGGTTCATATTGGGAATTGGATTTCCAAAAAATGGTCAGGCTAAGGAACTTTCTACTGCCACATGGGTACGCCTCTGGCGGGACGTCCCGAGAGCCTACCCGGCTCTCTGCCAACACAAGGCCAGGTTACATCTGTAACTAAGTAACTACTACTCGAGTATGTCACTCCTCGGTCCTTTGGGACCTTTATCCGAGGGCCCTCTATCACAAAGAAACAACCACACAGTAAATGAGATTGGAGCTACCACATAGGTAAATATCTGGGCTCCATACCATGACATCACCTTTTCCAGAAGGAAATGACATACCCTAAAGCGCGCGACCATCATAACCTTGCTGCATCTTTCCTGTTTCGACCATTTCCGGGTTGTGAGGTCCGATGAGGTCTCATCCACAAAGCTACGCTTTACACGGAAGCCATGCTTTGATCACAAATGATCATTAACACACAACAGCACTTAGCATGCCATACTACCAAATTGGGAGTATATCACTGATAACCTTCAATTACATAACCTCTGAGCTCGTACGTCTCAGAGAGGGGTGTTAAGCTAAGAGAATAAATTCTCCGCCACCAACAGATATGTATTTGAAAGAAATCTACTTTATACCTCAAAGTGTAGTGTCAGACATACAACCATACAAGTCTGTTCCGGGTTCGAACAAAACCGAAGGCACTTCATCCAATAAAGGAAGAAGCCCTTGCAAATCCGAGTATCGATAATCCCGATCGGACTTCCGATCACTTAGGGAATCTCTATACCGGAGCAACCCAGTGCAAAGACAATTGATATGTTATCCTATCGTTTTCGAAGACACCCGGTCTACACCACCGGTCTCCAAGTGCTATCCATTTCGATGAATCACTATTTGGAATGGGTTATATGACACAAAGGTCCTTTCCCGACTAATTCGAATAGTGAGGGTTTTAATTTTTTTAAAACACGTAGACATAACTATCACCAAGATTCATATTCAGGCTTCGATGTGGGTTTCGGATAACTAACTGAAATCCGACTCCCTATCACATCGAAATTTAAATGCCGTTTTACGGCAAAGGGGTTTTCACATCAACACAGAACAAATCACAATCACAGTGCAGTACAGAACAATTCACATCACACAGTATTACGATCACAACAGAAATAACAATCCAATGCAGAACAATAATTAAGTATTTTCCAATGTGGTCTAAATGAAATAGCCACACAATTATTTTAATTAATGATCAATTTATTCTTAACGATAAACAAATTAATTAAATATCAATTTTGTTAATAAATTATTCCTCAATCAATTAACTTAATTAACTACTAATTATAAATTAATCAACTTAAATTATCTAATTAACAATTTTTTTTATTTTAAATAATTTAGACACTTAATTGTTTACTAATTAATTTTAATTACAAATTATAAATCATTCTTCGCTTAGTTAATTACAATTATTAATTTAATCAGTCTTGATTTCTTTATAAAACAATTGATTAACAATAATTATTCATCTAAATTAACATTAAAAAATCTTCTCTAAGCTTTTCGAAATCAATTTATTTCTATTACAAAAAAGCTTTAATGTTAATTGACTTTAACGTTTATCTTAAATTAATTATTTAGTCAAAGCATTAATTAGATTATTAAGTATCCACTTAGTTAACTAAAATTTGTAATAAGCCTTTCACTCGGCATAGTCAATATTAATTGCTTCATAAAACTAAAATTTTCTTAACATTTAAACTTGATTTTATTTGGGCTAAACCCCATTTTTAAAGTAACCCGAGCAAACCCAAGTGTTTACTCGAGTCAAACTCGAGTGCCCCTCGTCCCTTCCCCGAGTCTATCTCCTTTCTCCCTCGTGCTCTCTTCTTCTTCTCCTTTTTCTTTTTTTTCTTACTTAAGTTATATACTGCTGAAACAACCCCATTCGAATGCGAGAGGACTTCGAGTCAAAACCCTTTTTTCTCGAACGCTTCCTCAAGTCTCTCCCCAGGCCCAAACTCCCTGACACAGAATCGACGTCGTGCACGTGCACGGCATCGCGCCGCCGTTCTGGCGAACGTCACGGCCTTCGGCAAGTCGAAATTTACCCCTACACTCAAAATCGAACTTCGATTCGATGCAAAAAACTCGAAATCGAATTTGGCCTCTTCGTTGGAATTGAAGCTCGAACATACCCAAACCCAAACGCCTCGCAACCACGTCTCAGACCACCGGCGACGCCATAACTTCGGCCACAGCACGTCAATGCTCCGTACTCCCTCCCCCAACATCACGTGCAACTCGATTACTCCATGGTGATGAAATCATCACACGTCCAACCCACTGTGAAACTGCAAACACAACCCTACTTTGGATTCGTTCGACAAATTCTTGCATTCAAAAAAAAATTTCAGTAATTTTCTCAACATCACCGAAGTTCATATGAGCTTCAAACCAAATTTCAATGATTATTATTGGATCGTTCACCAGAAATTAGAAAAGATGCAAATTTGGTTTAAATTCAAACTGCTCTTAAACTACTCCAGTAAAAATCATCATATTGCTTTTAAAAATCATAACTTTGTATGTTCATTCAAGTTATGTAATCAATTCAACGATTTAACATACTTGAATTTATCATAAAAATTGTTTTTACTGTAAATTTTTGGTTACAGGGTTAACTTCTTCATGTTCAAGCATAAAACAGAATTTAATTCATAGATGATGTTTTAAACTAACCTATTTGTAGCAAATTGAAATCAATCAGGGATTAGAGAAGTGAAATTTAAAGTTTTAACTTTATCGAACCTTGTACCTTTTAAAACAGAACATAGAGATGACAAACCATTATGTCCAGAACAAATATAATTAGCATACATGACAAATTTCATCTGTATATAGCCATAATACTTGCTATAAGTCATCTACACAGTTTGAATCATGCTTGAATCTTTCCAAAATATGTTCACTCACCTAGAAATATTGATGACCAGATAGCAACTCTGGGTTGTGAAAACAAAAACAGTTTTGATCCTTCTTTTTTTCTTCAGCAGATTGTTTTTAAGCTTGAAAATAAAGTGATGCTTTTATATTTCTTTTCCTTTCTGACTTTGTTATGTTTTTATGAACGAACTATGGTAACATGGATGTGTATATATATAAAGAAGGCTTTGTACATGGTAGGGGAGGTAGGTATTAATTGGGACAACCTTTTTCTTTGATCAATTTTGTTTCCTTGTTGACTAAGCTAAAATTTGGTTTCGGCTGAAATGATTTTTTGTATATGCTGAGAAGATGCCATTTAATTTTCATGTTCCCATCCTTATTCACATACAATCCCATTTTGATTTTTGTAAGTACTAATTTTGTTTCATTATGTAGATTTTTTTTCTTGCTTATGACTTTGTTTTGTTGCTTCCTGGTTTATAAATTTTCATACAAGTTTATATGTATTCCTATGTCATGTTATAACCATATGGTCTTATTACAAACATAATCTTGAGTTTTTTTCAATTTGAATTTTAACTATCAATATTTAATTCATCACATATATTTTGTTTTTATTGTTTAATACAATTTCTTGTTTGTTACATATTTTATTCATTATTATTTATTTAAAACTTAAACTACCAAATATTCTATTCAAATCCATATGTCTTTCTTTTATTTAATATTAATAATATTTTATTTCTTTTGAAACTTCTCAATTTAAGTTTTAAAAATCTAAACAAGTTACCAAAGTCGAATTCATAAATTTTGGGATGTTACATTCTATCACATTTGAAGGCGATTCCAAAGAATATATCATCAGCAAAGGCGATGTGAGCAATAACGTATATCAAATTTACCTCTTATTACAAATGTTTTATTAGTTAAAAATTTGAAACATAATTTACATCGTATCGGCCAACTATGTGACAAAGGATTCAATATTTCTTTTTCTGAAAATAAGTGTAGCGTTTTTTGTCAAAATAAACTTCTCATTTTTGAAGGTTTTAGAGATAAAATTATATATGTTTTAAATATGAATGTAAATTACAATACTAATATGTGCTTAATAGCCATAGAAAATGATCCTTGGCTATGGCACAAGAGATTTTGTCATATAAATTTCAAAGCTATAAACAAATTATCTAAAAATGAGACTGTAAAAGGTTTGCCAAAAATGAATTTTAAAGTAAACAATATTTGTGATGCTTGTCAATTAGCAAAATTATCAAAATCATCTTTTAAATCAAAGAAAAATATTTCTACTGTACAACCACTTGAACTATTGCATTTGGATCTCTTTGCCCCAACTCATGTCAAATCTATAAACATTGCAGATATGTGTTGGTTATAGTTGATGTTTTTTTAAGATATACTTGGACTATTTTTATGAAAAATAAAAGCGATACTTTTGAAATTTTCAAACATTTTGCTAAACGAATTCAAAAACTCCAAAATTTAAAGATTAAGAATATTAGAAGTGTCATGGAGGTGATTACGAAAATGAAGCTTTTGAACATTTTTGTAATAAAAAGGGAATTTACCATAATTTTTCTTTTCCTAGAACACCATAACAAAATGGAGTTATAGAAAGGAAAAATAGAACTTTACTAAGTGGAAGTACTTTACCAAAAAAAATTTGGGCAGAAATTGTAGCAACTGCCTGTTATGTTCTGAATCGTGTTTCTATTCGACCACTAACTAAACACACTCTATATGAACTATTTCATGAAAGAAAACCAAATATTTCATATTTTAAATTTTTTGGTTCAAAATGTTTTATTTTAAACACAAAAGATCATCTTGAACTACAACAATCGAAGAAACACTTCATGCTTCCTTTGATGAAAATTTAAGTTTAAATTTTTTTTAAGGATGATGAGATAATAACTAAGATGGTCACAAATACAGTTACCCAAAATAATCTTGAAGAAGATGAAAACATTGTTCGTAATTTTGAAGAAAATGAAAACATTGTTGAAAATGAAAATGAATTAAGATCTCCTCCTAGGATTTTACGAGATCACCCAGTAGAAAATGTAATAGGAGAAACTGATTCATATGTTAGTACTAGAAATCAACTTAATCAAATGGGCCATGTAGCATTCCTTTCTAATGTTAAACCTAAAAATTCCAAATAAGCCTCTACTGATGACTATTGGATTATAACTATGCAAGAAGAGCTAAATCAATTCGAACAAAACGAAGTTTGGGAATTAGTTCCTAGACCAAACGATCAAACAGTCATTGGTACTAGATGGATCTTCAAAAATAAAGCAGATGAACAAGGAAATATAAGTAGAAATAAAGCTAGATTAGTTGCACAAGGATATAGTCAAGAAGAACGAACTGACTATATGAAACGTTTGCTCCAGTCGCACGACTAGAAGCAATACGTATCTTACTAGCCTTTGCAGGTTTCCATAATTTTAAACTTTATCAAATGGATGTTAAAATGGCTTTTTTTTAAATAGCTATATAAAAGAAAATGTTTATGTTAAACAATCTCCGTTCTTCACACATGAAAAATTCCCAGACCATGTCTATAAACTTAAGAAAGCCTTATATAGTCTAAAACAAGCACCCTATGCTTGGTATGAACGTCTTAAGAGCTATCTAATAGACTCTAGTTTTGAAATTTTGGTAAGGTTGATCAAACTCTTATTACTAAAAGAACTAAAAAAGATATTTTAATTATTCAAATTTATGTAGGGATATTATTTTTGGTTCTAAAAATGAAAAATTATGTCGGGATTTTTCTAAAATAATGACCAAAGAATTTGAAATGTCACATATGAGAGAATTATCTTATTTTCTTGGTTTGCAAATTAAACAATTAGAAAAATATAATTATTAATCAAGAAAAATGTTGTAATAATCTAATTAACGCTTTGGTATGAAAAATACTTCTGCCAAACCAACTCTAATGAGTACAACAATACATCTCGATAGAGATGAAGATGGAAAAAGTGTAGACCAAAAATTATATCGAAGTATAATTGGATCATTACCCTATCTAACTGCTAGTAGACCTGACAAAATGATGAGTGTTTTTTATATGCTAGATTTCAAGCAAATCCTAAGGAATCGCATATGTGAGCGGTGAAACGAATATTGTGTTATCTAAGCAAAACGAAAGATTTTGGACTTTTCTATCCGAAAGAAAGTCCTTTCGAGTTAGTATCTTATAGTGACGCTGACCTCGGAGGATGTCGGACGGATCGAAAATGTACTAGCGGGACTTGTCACTTCATTGGACAATCCTTAGTCTTTTGGTTTAGCAAGAAACAAAATTACGTTTCACTATCGACGTGTGAAATAGAATACATTTATGCTGCTTTAGCATGTGCTCAAGTCATTTATATGCAGCAAACACTTCAAGATTTTGGTATAAATTTATCTAAATCAACTATTTTCTGTGATAACACTAGTGCTATAAACTTATCTAAAATCCTGTCAATCGCTCATGAACTAAACATATTGACATACGTCATCATTTTCTTCGTGATAATATTTAAAATGATTTAGTCAGATTGGAATTTGTATCCTCTGAAAATCAATTGGCTGATATATTTACAAAACCATTAAATGAAAATATTTTCACAAAATTAAAAAGAGAATTAGGGATTTTATCATTAAAAGATTTATAATTTTTTTTACTTTTTCATTTTTTTTTATAAATTAATCTAGTTTCCAAGACTCGAACTCCGGTCGCTTTTTTGCAAGTTAAATGTGCTACCACCTTACTATTATATTATTCACACCAGAATAAGTTTTCTTTACAATTCCTATTACTAATTTTTTTTCTTGAAAATTAATTTCAGCTTTTCATTTCCATATTCTTTCTAAACCAAACATACATTATTGGTTTAAATATGTTTCACCGTATACTTCTTTACTATTTTTGATGTACTTTGACCTATATATACCATTCCTTATTAAAAAGTTTTTTCAAAGAATCTACACTTTCAAACATGTCGTCACAAGAATCGTCGGAGTACTCTTCCATCGACTTTTCTTCACCAAGTTCCGGCTTGGTAAATCTACCTACATCAACACCAATCTATGAACCCGTTCCAATTATGCCTCTCGACTATCACACAGGATATACACCCGACTCAAAATGAGTTCGTAGAAATCCAAGATTGGGCTCTCCATCGATAGCTCGTTAGATCGATGATATTCATCACTATTTATGAGAATCGTTAAGCATTCAACGGAAAATGTACTACGAGCAGAAAAATCACGTTAGGAGACTCAGTTTACAGGAAAATTTTGCGCTCTAATTCCATGGATCGCCTCCACCGAGCAAATATGTTCATCAACCATCTCCCCAAAGGCCTTCATACTCGCATAATTCATGGGATCATTCGACTATTTAACTGACGAGAGAAATAACCAAAATCGAACCAGAAGAGTGCTCGACTCCAAAATCTTCTGAGTCATCTAAATAAATGTTTTATATTGGTTTTCTATTGTTTCTTATAGTATTGTTTAAGTTAAATTTGTATATGTCCTTTTTAATATTTAACAAAAAATATTTTTACAATTTTTCACTATAAACATTCGACTGAATAATATCACCAGTCGACTGAATGAAAATTTGTACCTGTATTTTTTATTGCAACTCAATCAGCTGACCCAAAAATACAGTCGACTGAATACCCCAAAAATACAGTCGATTGATTATCCCAAAAATATAATACAAACTTTCCGAAATGATTCAATCGACTGAATCCATAGGTCAGTCTACTGAACCCAGTTATATAATTTTTAAAAAATCCCAATCAGTCGACTAGTTATGTAACTTCAGTGGACTGAAACTGGTAAAACCGGTTAACCATTGACCAATAGACATTTCAAATATCAATATAAACTTTTTTTTATTTCTATTCATTTCTACTACTTTTCGGCCATTACCTCTTCAACTTTACTCCAAACAGCTCTCAAAATTTCACAAATTTGTAAATCTGTCTTCACTTTTTCCTCAAAAACCTTAAAACCCTATCATGGACCCAATAAGAGCAAGACAATCTTCATCCTCTGCCGGTCCTTCGGATTCTCAGATTCATAGTTGGTTATATAACAAGAGAGCACCACAAGGTTTGGCAAAATGAAGAACTCAAGAATTTTAAAGGTTCATTTGTTAAATTTCCAAAATTTTCTCCTTATGCCATCCAATAACTGGCTGGACGAAGTGGATTGGAGTCTCTGATCGATTATACTACAAATAGCATCAAACTCAACCATCATCTCATTAAACTATTTTGCGCAAATCTCAGTCTTGACCACCATACTATTCAAAATAACGGATGACTGTATTTGGACTTCTGTCTGTGGCATAAAGATCTTCCTACCCTTACCTTGACTTGGAAGAATTCTCAGTTGTCCATCCGATGGAGAAGAACTGGCTGAAATTTCAATAAACATGGAGTCAAGAAATCAAGTTAACCACATGTTCATCTCCGATGATATGACAGAAATAAAGGCTGTTGCACTTAGACCCAAAGCAAGAATTATGCATCGAGCACTTACTCACTCAATCAACCCATGAATTGGAAGCTACAATGTAAAAACCCGATTCTTCGACTTTTGAAAATCAGCATTAATACGTCCACTGTATCAAATGTCGCATAATCGAATGCCGAAAAACCGAATTGTTAGGAGTAAAAAGAAGAGGTAGAAGAAAAAGATAGAAGAAGTAAGAAAACAGAACAGAAACAATAGCAGAATCTCACATATCGCAGCGGAACAACATATAATAGATAAATGAATAATCTTTAAAACAGAGAGCTATATCAGTTAATACATTACATCATCATCAGAGTGTACAACAACAATATACAACACAACAAACAATGGATAGTTATACAAACATGTCCTTACAAGTGAATTTACAGCGAAAGGAAATATCATATACAAGTAATACGTCTCGCCATCCAACTCGCCACTTGAGCTCCAAAGCACTTCTAAATCCAGAATGACCTGATAATCTGACTCTAGACTGCCCGTGTGGAAAATTATGGGCACCCAGAGTTTAGGAAGAGAACAATAAACTCCAGGTCAGTCATGGGACTGGTGTGAGAACTCAAAACAGTTATTTATCTTTAAAACAACAACAAGTAAAGTGAAAAATATCCGCAATGCTTTTGGAAAATGGAACTACCATAAGGCCTCCCCGCACACACACAATGCAAACGCAGAATTGGAGGAGATTTCTCCTTATGATAGTCAAAGCGGCTTACTACGTAAAACAAAACATTTTTGATATTATTATTAGTGCATAGTGATGAAAACATTTCGAAAATAGACTATAAATCTTAGCCAACATATGACCATTATCGTATGCCTACTATAGCTACCATGTTCAATAGCAGGTTACCGCCACATTCCATGGCAGGTAATACAACTAAAACCGTACAAGGCTCGTATTGTTTATTTGGATTTTCCAACAAATGGTCAGGTCAAGGAACTTCCTACTGCCACATGGGATCGCCTCTGGCGGGATGTCCCGAGAACCTAACCGGATCTCTGCCAACAAAAGGTCGGGTTACCTCTGTAACTAGGTAACTACTACTCGAGTATGCCACTCCCCGGTTCTTTGGGCCCTTTATCCGAGGGCCCTCTATCACCAAGCAACAACCACATAGAAAAATGAGATTGGAGCAACCACATAGGTTAAGCATCAGGGCTCCATACCAGACACCACCCTTTTCCAGAAGGAAATGACATACCCTAAAGGGAGCGACCCTCATAACCTTGCCGCATATTCCTGTTTCGACCATTTCCGGGGTGTGAGGTCTGACGAAGTCTCGTCTACAAAGCTATGCTTTTTCACAAAGCATGCTTTGATCAACAAATGATCAATAAATAATCATCACACAGCAACACTCAGCATGCCACATTACCAAATTGGGAGTATATCGCTGATAACCTTCAACTACAAAACCTCTGAGCTCGTACGTCTCAGAGAAGGGTGTTAAGCTAAGAGAATAAATCCTTTGCACCAACAGAAATGTATTTGAAAGAAATCTGCTTTATATCTCAAAATATAATGTCAGACATGTAACCATACAAGTCTGTTCCGGGTTCAAATAGAACCGAAGGCGCTTCAAAAGAAGCCCTTGCAATCCGGGTATTGACAATCCCGATCGAATTTCCCATCACAAAGGAAATCTCCATACCGTAGCTAACGGGGCAGAGACAATCGATAGGCCATCCTATCATTTTCACAAATAACCGGTCTTCAACACCGGTCTTCAATGCTATCCATTACATCGTATCACTATTCAGAATGGGTAATCCGAATAAGGAGCACAATAATTTAAAAATAAGTGTAGCATTCAATTTCAACCAATTCACAACGAATAGCCATTTAAGGGTCAATATTGATAGTCGGTTATTTAACTATCCATCAATATTCACAACATCACCCGATTTCAAATAATTTCCCAAATTATTTATTTTCAAAAATATCTTTACAAGACATAATTTCCACACTTCAACCATTTGAAAACAAATTTCAAATCACTTTTCACCGTTACAACTTTCATTTCAAAATGGTTCATTTAAACCAATTAAATAAATCCTTACCGATTTACTTTAAATTTACGTCCCAAATTCGTAAATTTATTTCCACACTTCAAAAATAAATCAATGTTTATTTTTAAACAAATCTCTCTTTCCTTTATATATTCCATGGTGAATTTAAATTTTCAAATATCCACTGATATACGATTTTCAATCGATTTCAAATATTCACTTTCTATTTATCTTTAAAAGATATAATCTCAAAGCATTCACTTCATATTGGAAAACATTTCCATACTTATTCAATAATAAGTAATTCACAAATCCATTTATTTTCAACATTTGGAAAATTTTCAATATACTTAAATCCAAATTAAGTATATATTTTATTCTTTAAGGAAAACATCCTCTTAAACCCATTTATTTGAGTCAAAACGAATGTTGCGTAAAACATCATTACAACAACCCACACTAGTATAGGGATTTGAAATTAAGATAGATCACAAATATATTTGGCTAAAATTTGGCTAAAATATATTTGGCTACAATTTAGCCTTTAATGATTTCAATCACAAAGATAATCACGCAGATTATAAATAGATCAACACACAACATTGAAACAAATTCAAATGTTTGAGGAATCCAGTTGGATCCCTCCAACTTGTTTCCCTGCATCCAAAGATGTTAGTACAATATCAATTCCGTTTCAAGATGGAATATCGTGGTATATGGGATTTATAAAATACTATCCGCTATTATGTGACGCAATGGGGTCTCATCCGCTATATAATACGAGAAAATCAACTCCAAATACATATATCATACCAATTCCATACAAGTTGGAATTATCGTGGTATATGGGTTTAATAAATAACATCCGCTTAATATACTGCGTATAGGGTCTATTTCATTACAACAGATAATAACTATCATTCAATCACACAATCAAGCAATTTTAAATCTAATTATTTAAAATTTAAATCGAAAAAATTCGATTGAGTGAGAAGTTCTCACCTTGAGTTTTCGATAACGGTTGTAGAGTTTTATTTCGATAAAATTAAACGTACGTTTAATTTTACACGAAATTTTCACTAGCTCCAAACGACTCCAAACTAGCTCCATTGCGTAGCTTTCAACAAAACGAATCCAACGCGATTCGTTTCGTGCGTTTTTGACCTCATATCAAAAAGTTATGTTATTACAAAGTTTATACGAATTTAATAATATAATTATTCACTAATTCCTTTTTAAATTTTAAACCTTTATTCATCTCTACCGTTGCTTCCAGGAGACCAAATCTAGGCCGTCCCTTTAGCCTTCTCCCTTCATCAGGTTTTCAATGCAAAAATGAACCCATCGGCCGCCCTTGATTCTCGAATTTTCGTGACCAACACGAACCACATGACGACGATCAGATAACGCCACAACGTAGCTCAACGTCGACTCCATCACCGGCTTGACTATCATGGAGCTAGGCCTCCCCAGGACATTGAAAAGCGTGCATGAAACTTAGATGAACGCGGCGAATTTGGCGTTGATTTACACGATTGAAGCTCATCATCCCCGTATGGATGTAAAGATCTCGTGAAGCCCTCCAACATTGTAATTGAAAACTTTTTCTTATTGCTGATGGATTTAGAGAGATTAAGGGAAGAAGTTAGAAGATTTTCGGCCATGGAAAATGAAGGTGGCGGCTATGAAATCTGACCTAGGATTTTTGTGCAAAAAGTGAATGTGAAGTCCTTTTATAGAAATTTTCCAAAAGCACTATTCATCCAAAATTTTCCGAACTCCAAATCTCATGCGGTGACCGGCATTTCTATGGTTTACTCCATGTTTCGGACATAATGGAATAGGTTTTGGAGGCCAATTCGATCATCTGTGCGAGTTACGGAAATAAACGATCAAATTTAAATTAAATCGATTAAACCAAATTTCTATGCGTTTTGGCTTGCCCCGGACAAACCGTAAATCCGATTGACACGAAATTTGAAACCTTACAATAATTTGACATTACGGATCCGATGAAAGTGGTTTCGTCGAAATCCGAGACTGTTTGATAAATGGCTATTTTCACTAGTCGATTAAATATTAAAATATTCAATTTTCACAATTTAACTTTTAATTTAATTTTAAAAGTTCACAACCATTGTTCTAACTCCAATATGATTTAATATAACTTTATAAATCATTTTTAATCACATTAAACCCAATTTCCAATTATTTCTGTAATTTCAAATATTAAATTATCGATTTAATTGTCCAATTAAATCCAGATATTCAAAAATAAATTTATTCGACTTACAAATTTTGCTTGTTGATATTTAAAATCAATTAAATATACAAATTTCAATTGATAGAAATTTTGGATCGTTACAAAATTTCCCCCTTAAATGAATTTCGTCCTCGAAATTACCAAGAAAGAAAAAGTTACAGAATTCATTAACTTTTCAAAACCATTCAAATTGGATTTCAAATCCACTTAAGTGTTTAACTTTCCCAAAAATTCAATAGTTAAACTTCTTACAATAACTTTACTAAGTTTCAAATCCTTATATGTAGTTATCTTTTCAAAACCAACTATATTGTTTAACCTTTAACTTCAAATCAAAACTTAGTTTTCACAATTTTTTTTCAAAATTTCCCGAAAATTTTCTAACGCCTTAAATTTTCAAAAAATTTCGCCATAACCTCCTTTGTACGGAGGAGCTTTTACAATATCACAATAGATATAAATATATATACATCGACCCACATGGTCGGAAAACAGAAAAACAGTTCATATTTCCTATTTTTATTGCGTAGGCGTACCTTTTTAGCATTTTTAAGAAAAGCAGTTATTTATTTAGCATTTTTCGCGACCAAATCCCGCTAACGATAGCCCCGGTACCTGTACTTACTCAATATAAACACGTAAGTGACATATATAAGAAGTTATTAACATTTTACTCTTTTAAACAACTACAACACATGCATATTAAAATAAATGCATACTAAACAAGGTTTATAAGCAACTTATATGATTTCGACATTACTGTAACTGTTTACTACCAATTTATATACAACAACATTCAATTATTCATTTTCAGTTAGTTTACATTCACTAATTTACATTCAAGTTGGTTCACTTTCAATTCAAATCAATTTCTATTCAATTTAAATTTTCTTAACTTCCAGTTTGAATTTAGTTGCTTATGAATTTCTATACAATCAATTCACAACAATCAAACAACCAATGTATACCCAACACAACCAAATTTATTCACTTTACATTCAACATTCATATTCACTTTGTTTACCTTCAATTTGGTTTAACATTCAATTAGCCTTAAATGAATTAACACTTATATCCATTATTCTATATCAGTTCATTACATTCGATTGATTAATATTCAATTCATTAGTTCAACTACTAATTTATTTTACAAATAAAGTTGAATCTCCTTTATACAACTCAATTTCATATCCATTTAATTCACTTCATTATTTTACTTTGATGCCAAAATCAACTTCATACAGCATCACTTAAGTTATATTCCATTTCAAGTTTCCACTTATAAATCCAATTCAAATTCCAATTCCAAAGTAAATTCTATTTAACTTTTACCAAAGTCAATTATATCACTTAATCGGATTCACATCTCGTTTTGCTTAACAAAGTTGTTTAACCATTTTTAATAATTGGTTTTACTTACATTTTCACATTTAATAAGTTATACAACTTATTATTCAACTTCCAAATCTGATTTAATTTATTTAACTTTCTTTAGTTAAATTTCACATCATATATCTTATCATACTCATTCAAATTTATTTCAACTTTACTAAAGTTAAATCTTTATTTCATATTACAAGTTCAAAACTCGTTTTACTTGTATTTATCAATTACAACTTGGATTTTAATTTCAAATTTGTTTAGCACAACAAAATTCAATTTCAATTTACTATGGTAGCAAATCCATCACACAGAAACTCGAAAATGATACTGATGATGCTGCAGTCATCACCCTTATTATTCCCCAACAACAGTAGTGAATCCAGCGCTTTAAAATTCTTTCAAAATTCTCTTTTATTTACAAATCACATTTATAAATCTTGCTTATATAATTTCACTATTTCCCTTTACTTATACAAATTATTTCACAATTGTAAATCATTTCAATTATAATTCTATACTTATACAAATTGTTGCTTTAATATAATTTATTCTTTCACAATTGTTGTTATTTATTCAAATTATTCAAACAACTTTAATTCACTTATATTTTTCTTACATTTTCAATAATCAAATAATTAATTTTACATACACTTTGATAATTCTGAAAATTATTCCTTTATATATATAAAATATAATCGAGGTAAAATTATTTCATTTACCCAATTTAAAATGATACTATGTCGGTTTATCTCGTTTAAGAGTTTAGAAACCCCTATCGATACAGTTAGCTAGACTGCACCGACCAGAATCTATAAACAATCAACCGATAAGTCAATATAATACAAAAAAAATTCATATTCACTAACAAATACGCTCTCATAACTATTGATACACTCAAACTCATTGTAGAGTACTGTTGACTCTATCTCTAATGAGTAACACCCAACAGAGCCAAGGTTGTCACATAACCATATGCTCTGATACCATATTGTAAAAACCCGATTTTTCGACTTTCGAAAATCGGCATTTATACGTCCACTGTATCAAATGCCGCATAATCGAATGCCGGAAAACCGAATTATTAGGAGTAAAAAGAAGAGGTAGAAGGAAAAGATAGAAGAAGTAAGAAAACAGAACAGAAACAATAGCAGAATCTCACATATCGCAGCGGAACAACATATAATAGATAAATGAATAATCTTTAAAACAGAGAACATATCAGTTAATACATTACATTACATCATCATCAGAATGTACAACAACAATATACAACACAACAAACAATGGACAGTTATACAAACATGTCCTTACAAGTGAATTTACAGCGGAAGGAATATATCATATACAAGTAATACGTCTCGCCATCCAGCACGCCACTTGAGCTCCAAAGCACTTCTAAATCCAAAATGACCTGATAATCTGACTCTAGACTGCCTGTGTGGAAAATTATGGGCACTCAGAGTTTAGGAAGAGAACAATAAACTCCAGGTCAGTCATGGGATTTGTGCGAGAACTTAAAACAGTTATTTATCTTTAAAACAACAACAACAAGGAAAGTGAAAAATATCTGCAATGCTTTTGGAAAATGGAACTACTATAAGGCCTTCCCACACACATACAATGCAAACGCAGAATTGAAGGAGATTTCTCCTTATGATAGTCAAAGATGCTTACTACGCAAAACAAATCATTTTTGATATTATTATTGGTGCATAGTGATGAAAACATTTCGAAAATGGAATATAAATCTTAGCCAACATACGACCATTATCGTATGCCTACTATAGCTACCATGTTCAATAGCATGTTACCGCCACATTCCATGGCAGGTAATACAACTAAAACCGTACAAGGCTCGTATTGTTTCTTTGGATTTTCAAACAAATGGTCAGGCTAAGGAACTTCCTACTGCCACATGGGATCGCCTCTGGCGGGACGTCCCGAGAACCTAACCGGATCTCTGCCAACACAAGGCTGGGTTACCTCTGTAACAAGGTAACTACTACTCGAGTATGCCACTCCCCGGTCCTTTGGGACCTTTATCCGAGGGCCCTCTATCACCAAGCAACAACCACACAGAAAAATGAGATTGGAGCAACCACATAGGTTAAGCATCGGGGCTCCATACCAGACACCACCCTTTTCCAGAAGGAAATGACATACCCTAAAGGGAGCGACCCTCATAACCTTGCCGCATATTCCTGTTTCGACCATTTCCGGGGTGAGGTCTGACGAAGTCTCGTCTACAAAGCTATGCTTTTTCACAAAGCCATGCTTTGATCAACAAATGATCAATAAATAATCATCACACAGCAACACTCAGCATGCCACATTACCAAATTGGGAGTATATCGCTGATAACCTTCAACTACAAAACCTCTGAGCTCGTACGTCTCAGAGAAGGGTGTTAAGCTAAGAGAATAAATCCTCTGCACCAACAGAAATGTATTTGAAAGAAATATGCTTTATATCCTAAAATATAATGTCAGACATGTAACCATACAAGTCTATTCAGGTTCGAATAGAACCGAAGGCACTTCAAAAGAAGCCCTTACAATCCGAGTATTCATAATCCCGATCGAATTTCCCATCACAAAGGAAATCTCCATACAGTAGCTAACGGTGCAGAGACAATCGATTGGTCATCCTATTATTTTCACAAATACCCGGTCTTCAACACCGGTCTTCAATGCTATCCATTACGGCGTATCACTATTCGAAATGAGTAATCCGAATAACGAGCGCAATAATTTAAAAATAAGTGTAGCATTCAATTTCAACCAATTCACAACGAATAGCCATTTAAGGGTCAATATTGATAGTCGGTTATTTAACTATCCATCAATATTCACAACATCACCCGATTTCAAATAATTTCCCAGATTATTTATTTTCAAAAATATATTTACAAGATATAATTTCCACACTTCAACCATTTGAAAACAAATTTCAAATCACTTTTCATCTTTACAACTTTCATTTCAAAATGGTTCATTTAAACCAATTAAATAAATCCTTACCGATTTACTTTAAATTTACGTCCCAAATTCGTAAATTTTTTCCACACTTCAACAATAAATCAATGTTTATTTTTAAACAAATCTCTCTTTCCTTTATATATTCCATGGTGAATTTAAATTTTCAAATACCCACTGATATACGATTTTCAATCGATTTCAAATATTCACTTTCTATTTATCTTTAAAAGATATAATTTCAAAGCATTCACTTCATATTGGAAAACATTTCCATACTTATTCAATAATAAGTAATTCACAAATCCATTTATTTTCAACATTTGGAAAATTTTCAATATACTTAAATCCAAATTAAGTATATATTTTATTCTTTAAGGAAAACATCCTCTTAAACCCATTTATTTGAGTCAAAGCGAATGTTGCGTAAAACATCATTACAACAACCCACACTAGTACAGGGATTTGAAATTAAGATAGATATATAAACCCCAATACTATACAAAACTTTTCCTTTCGGAAATCATTCACTATAACAACAGTGTTATAGTCCACCATTTCCTTCTATTTCTCGAAAACGTCTATTTCAACAATGAATGTTGAAACCTATGGTTTCGATACTTAATACATTTTAAAACATTTTTGAATCGTTTTAATTCTATTTAAAATATCACTTTCCCAAAATATTTCTTTAATATATTATTCACCGTCCAAAATCGTGAATATACTTCGTTAACCAAATTCAATTTCTACATATTTTATTTAAGGCACTATCCACTGTCCCAAAATCGTGGATATATCTCCTTTAAATAATTAAACTTATTAAAATAAGTCGATTTCGGATTTATAAAACAACGTTTATAAATTCCATTTATATTTTATAACAACTTCAACTCATAAAATCACTTTATTAACAAATTTTATCCATATCCCATTTACACGCCAAAATCCAATTTATAAGTTAATTACTTGTAAATCTTTTACTTTACAAAAATCTATTCATTTTATAACTTCACAATTTATAAATCTATAGATTTCATCCGCTTATGAAATCCATTTATACTTTATTTTAACACTTATAAAAACTCGTTTTATAATTCTAATATTTTAATTTATAAATATCAATTTTATAAATATTTTATATAAATCATTTATAATAATTCAAAATTCCCAATTTAAACCATTTTACAAATTAATCAACTACTTATTTCAAAAAAAATCACATTTCGGTTATATTTCACAAAAATCATAATTTTTATAACATAAAAATTTCAACGTTTATTTATTTAAAATGAATCAATTCAAAATTAATTTTTATTATGAATTCTCAACTTAAATTTTCAAAAATCCAATTTTATATATTTTCGGCATTTAACGATACCAAAAATATATTCGGCTAAAATTTAGCCTTTAACGATTTCAATCACAAAGATAATCACGTAGATTATAAATAGATCAACACACAACATTGAAACAAATTCAAATGTTTGAGGAATCCAGTTGGATCCCTCCAGCCTGTTTCCCTGCATCCAAAGATGTTACCACAATATCAATTCTGTTTCAAGACGGAATATCGCGGTACATGAGATTTATAAAATACTATCCGCTATTATGCGGCGCAATAGGGTCTCATCCGCTATATAATGCGGGAAAATCAACTCCAAATACATATATAATACCAATTCCATACAAGTTGGGATTATCGCGGTATATGGGCTTAATAAATAACATCCGCTTAATATACGGCGTATAGGATCTATTTCAATACAACAGATAATAACTATCATCCAATCACACAATCAAGCAATTTTAAATCTAATATTTAAAATTTAAATCAAAACAATTGGATTGAGTGAGAAGTTCTCACCTAGAGTTTCCGATAACGGTTGTAGCGTTTTATTTCGAATAAAATTAAACGTGCGTTTAATTTTACCCGAAATTTTCACTAGCTCCAAACGACTCCAAACCATCTCCATTGCGTAGTGTTCGACAAAACGAATCCAACGCAATTTGTTTCGTGCGTTTTCGACCTCGTATCAAAAGGTTATGTTATTACAAAGTTTATACGAATTTAATAATATAATTATTCACTAGTTTCTTTTAAATTTTAAACTTTTATTCATCTCTGCCGTTGCTTCCAGGAGACCAAATCTAGACCGTCCCTTTAGCCTTCTCCCTCCATCAGGTTTTCAACACAAAAATGAACCCATCGGCCACCCTTGATTCTCAAATTTCCGTGACCAACCACGAACCACATGACGACGATCAGATAACGCCACAACGTAGCCCAACGTCGACTCCATCACCGGCTTGACTATCATGGAGCTCGGCCTCCCCAGGACATTGAAAAGCATGCTCGAAACTTAGATGAACGCGGCGAATTTGGCGTTGATTTACACGATTAAAGCCCATCATCCCCGTATGGATGTAAAGATCTCGTGAAGCCCTCCAACATTGTAGTTGAAAACCTTTTCTAATTGCTGATGGATTTAGAGAGATTAAGGGAAGAAGTTAGGAGATTTTCGGCCATGGAAAATGAAGGTGGCGGCTATGAAATCTGACCTAGGGTTTTTGTGCAAAAAGTGAATGTGAAGTCCTTTTATAGAAATTTTCCAAAAACACTATTCATCCAAAATTTTCCGAACTCCAAATCTCGTGCGGTGACTGGCATTTCTAGGGTTTACCCCGCGTTCCGGACACAATGGAATAGGTTTTGGAGGCTTCGATCATCTGTGCGAGTTACGGAAATAAACGATCAAATTTAAATTAAATCGATTAAACCAAATTTCTATGCGTTTTGGCTTGCCCTGGACAAACCGTAAATACGATTGACACGAAATTTGAATCCTTACAATAATTTGACATTACGGATCCGATGAAACTGGTTTCGTCAAATCCGAGACTGTTTGAAAAATGGCTATTTTCACTAGTCGATTAAATATTAAAATATTCAATTTTCACAATTTAACTTTTAATTCAATTTTAAAAGTTCACAACCATTGTTCTAACTCCAATATGATTTAATATAACTTTATAAATCGGTTTTAATCACATTTAACCCAATTTCCAATTATTTCTGTAATTTCAAATATTAAATTATCGATTTAATTGTCCAATTAAATCCAGATATTCAAAAATAAATTTATTCGACTTACAAATTTTACTTGTTGATATTTAAAATCAATTAAATATACGAATTTCAATTGATAGAAATTCTAGGTCGTTACATACGAAAAAGTTTATAGGCACGATTTCCAATCGCTATACGCCATATGGGGTGCACGTCATGTCAATTGGGCTAACGTAATCCTTGATTTCATACATTTAATCATGGGCAAATGAAAATAATTCATTACGGTGCATACATTATGATGATAATTAAACACTTCGATGTTCAATTCCTCGGCTTCGATTTCACTACAACTGGATCATTAAACACCAAAACACTAAGTTTGATGAATCTCCCAAAACAATATCGTGATCATACAACTATCACCTTCGAGCATTGGATGGAGAACCAAGCTTCCAAACAACTACAACCATCCTCTCGATAACAAGCCCCCCATATCAAGGCTACAAGTTCTTCTCAACCTCCACCACCTCCAAGAGAGATTAGCGAGATACGAGAAATTGGTTTGCAAGCTCGACCACAAGAGGCCTTGACCATCATTTCCAAAAATTAGAGGCTTCTAGATCATCGTCATACTCGTGTCGAGACGATTGTCTCTTGTGTTGAGAAATCTATGACAAAGGTGAACAAAAAGCTCAATCATATCAAAGATTACCTAAACAATATTTGGGAAGAAATCTCATGTGCACAACCCTTTTCTACATCCGTACATGTGCCAAAATCTCAAGGGAAACGACCTGCAAAACATTTTACTTGGTCGACCTCTGAAGAAGAAAGGGATGAAGAGGAAGAGGAAGGGGGAGAAGCGGGAACTCAAGGCGGAGATTCTACTGGTGACAAAGGAGAAACCAAGGGAGACGAGGAAGAAGATAGCTCCGGCGAAGAAGGAAATGGTGATGAGAAGGTATTCATTTTATGTTTTCATTAATTTAACAAATTGAAATGTTATTTTGCAAACAATGGTAGGTATTCTCGTTATGTTTTCTGCCTAATATTTATGTGAAAATGACTTATGCTTTGAATTTCTATGGTTACTAGTCGTCTTTATCATTATCCATGTTAATTTTATATTCATAGATTATAAAAATGATTAATTTGGAATCTCTCCTTTTTGTTGATGACAAAGGAGGAGAAAGATATTGCTTAATTACTATTTACAGGAAGATATAAGCATAGATTCAGGGGGAGAAACAACGAGCATAGAGGCTAGCCAACATTCAGGTAGAGATATAGATTAACAAGGCTTGTCAAGATTCACTCATAACAAATGGAGTTGTCATCATCAAAAAGGGGGAGAATGTTGGATCTTAAGTTTTTGATTGCTGACAAGAATCTCAAACGACATAATAATTCATGAATTTTCGACTACTATGATGAGCGGACTCAACGACTTGATATTTGGTCCGTATATTCTATATATTTAAACAAAAGTCATATATTATGTATCTAGAGTCATGTCTAGTGGCTTTATTAAAATCTTTCCTCAAGAATCATCACTCTCATTCATATATTCACAAACAATTGCACTCGATTTGAAATTAATCATTTTCTAACTGACATGCACTCAGGCTTCAGGAAAAATACTGTTCAGTCGACTGAACTGATGCCCTCGGTCGACTGAACCTATGTATAAAAAATTTAAGAAATACACAGACCAATCGACGGATAGGCATCATTCAGTCGACTGAGTTTGTGCATTTTAAATGTATGTGCACATTTTGAATTTAGTTGATTGAATGGTCCTAATCAGTCGACTGAAAACCACAAATGCCATTTTTTATTGAATAGACACTTCTTTTCTGAAGGGATTTCTTCCTTGCTAAGGGGTACAGCTATTTCTATTCGAAGAGATCTCTTCACCAGCAGTTGCAACTCTTTATCTACTATAAATATACTTGAGTTTATTTGATCAAACAACTTAATTTTTCCACTCTCTCTCTTGATCTAACTTGAATAACATTTTCAAATCTATGGCTTACTTGATTTCACATTTTCATTGCTTACATCTCACTTCCATATCTTACAAGCAATCCTAAACTTCCTATTATTCATACACGCACAATCATTCACATCATTTTTGAGAAAAAGATTATAGGAAGGGTGTCCTATAAGTGACAATTCCGTTTTGTTAGAACACACAAGGTCAAAATAATCTACTTTGTAATCAAGTTCTATTTGATTGCTCGGGCAGTCAAGCCATGTTCTATTGCTCAGGAAGTCAAAAACTGTTCTTTGCTCAAGCGGCCAAGTCCTGTTTCGGTTGCTCAAGCGGTCAAGTCCTATTCGGTTGCTCAGGAGGTGTAAACCTATTCCTTTGGGTTAAGTGAGGGCTGCTAGTTTAAATTCTAGAAGGATTCTGGGACTGGATATAGAATGGGAGTTCGAACCAGTATAAAAATTCCTGGTGTTAATTTTACTTTACTACTATTTATTTTACAGTTATTTTCCGCACTAGCTATCTTTTATATATTCCGTATTACACGATCCTATAGCTCAATCACTTTCATGGTTAGCTTTTGCATCCATATGTATCTGATTATGTTTGGCATCGATTAGCATTTGCATCCATATGTACCTGATTAGGTTTGGCATCCAATTAGCTTTTGCATTCGATGGTAACTCGGTTAAATAATATATATACAGTATAGACTGGTTCCATATGTACCTGATTAGGTTTAGCATTCGGTTAGCTTTTGCATCTATACGTACTTGATTAGGCTTGGCATCTAGTTAGCTTTTGCATGTATACGTACCCGATCAGGCTTGGCATCCGATTGGCTTTTACATCTGATGGTACGTTCAGTTAAACAATATATCTAGGGTATGGATTGGTTCCGTATGTACCCAATTAGGCTTCGCATTCGGTTAACTTTTGCATCTATACGTACCCTATTAGGCTTAGCATCCAGTTGGCTTTTTCATTCAATGGTATGCTCGATTAAACAATATATCAAGGCTATAGGCTTGTTTTTATATGTACCAGCTTAATTTGGCATTTAGTTATCTTTTGCATCCATACGTACCCGATTATGATTGGCATTCGGTTAGCTTTTACATTCAATGGTACACTTGGTTAAACAATATATCTATGCTATAGATTTTTTCAATATGTACTGATTAGGCTTGGCATTCGGTTAGCTTTTGCGTCCATACGTACCCCATTTGGCTTGGCATCCGGTTAGCTTTTGCATTTGATGATACGTTTGGTTAAACAATATATCTAAATTGTAAATTGGTTCCATATGTACCCTGATAAGCTTGGCATTTGGTTAGCTTTTACATCTATACATACTTAGTTAGGCATGACATCTGATCAACTGTTACATTCGATGGTATGCTCGGTTAAACAATATATCTAGCATATAGATTGGCTTCATATGTACGCGATAAAGCTTGGCATCCTCTTAACTTTTGCATCCATACATACCCAATTAGGCTTGGCATCCCATCAGCTTTTACATTCAATGGTGTGCTTGATTAAACAATATATCTAGGCTATAGATTGGCCTCATATGTACTCGAATAGGCTTGGCATTTGGTTAGCATTTGCATGCATATGTACCTGATTAGGCTTGGCATCTGGTTAACATTTGCATGCATACATACCCGATTAGGGTTGGCATTCGATTTGCTTTTACATTCGATGATATGCTCGGTTAAACAATATATCTTGAGTATAGATTGGTTCAATATGTACCCAATTAGGCTTGGCATTTGGTTAGCTTTTGCATCCATACGTACCAAATCAGGCTTGGCATCCAGCTAGCCTTTAGACGCATATGTACCCGATTAGGCTTAGCATCCGATCATTCAATAGCATGCTTGGTTAAACAATATATCTCATGTATAGGTTGGTTTAATATGTACCCAATTAGGCTTGGCATTCGGTTAGCTTTTGCATGCATACGTACCGAATTAGGCTTGGCATCCGGTTAGCTTTTGCATCTATATGTTCCCGATTAGGCTTGGTATCCGATCATCTTTTACATTCAATAATATGCTTGGTTAAACAATATATCTAGGGTATAGATTGGTTCCATATGTACCCGATTAGACTTGGCATTCGATTGGCTTTTGCATTCATTTATACTCCATTAGGGTTGGCATCCGGTCAGTTTTTACATTTAATGGTATGCTCGGTTAAACAATATATTTAGGGAATAAATTTATTTCGTAGGTACCCGATTAAGCTAGGCATCTAGTTTGCTTTTGCATCCATGCGTACCCGATTAAGCTTGGTATTCGATTGGTTTCTGTTTTGGTATTTGGTTTGGCATTTGGTTAATTTTGTATTCCATTATATCCTTGGTTAAACAATATATCTTGGTTATGTACCCATAATCGAGGTCACAACCGAGCCCATGACCGTGTGCACGACTGAGCCCATAGCTGAGTGCATGACTGAGCCCATGACTAAGTCCATGAACAGGTGCTTGGCCAAGCTCATGACCGTACCCATGACCGAACCCGTGATCAAGCTCATGATCGACTCCATGACCAAGCCATATAACCCAGTGATGACCAAGCCTATGACGAGCTCATGACCGAGCTCATGATCGAGTACATGACCTAGCCCATGACCAAGCCCGTGACCGAGCCATTGACCGAGCCATTGATCGAGCCCTTGATCGAGCCCATGACCGAACCCTTGACCGAGCTATGGAAAATATAAAAAGGGCAAATATAAGCAGGGCATATATTTATGTGGAAAATTTTGCCCGGCTTACACTTGTCATGTGAATATTTAGTAACTTTGAGTTTGATTTTAAGTTTTAGTAGTTAGTCTGTTTGTTTTTCATAAAAATCTCACACAATTAGTTCTGCATCATTTCATACAAAACATATGCAATATTCAAATTTTAACATAAAACAATGTATGTAAACATACAACGGTCATAATCTAACATCAAACATGTGTTTTCAAACAATCAATGTCTAATATCTAATACCTACATCTAAAGGCTGATAAACAAAATCCAACATCAAGAAGTTTATTGCATTCATTATCCAAAATTGCCTTTACCTAGCAAATATTTGAGACATTCTATGTATCAGGATCTGATTTCCTTCCATGTTTTTCATCTGCAACTATATCATATACCATCAAAGCTTTAATATCCTATATGAAATGAAAATTATTCAACTTAGGATTGTCTTCAATGTTTTTATCCTCGAAAAGATCTTCCATGAATCTCATGAAAAATATTGCACAATCAATTTTGAATCATTTCAAAAAAATTGATATTTTTAATATTTTGAAAAATACTTTAGCAAATAATAAGTACTACTTACGAATGAGACTCTTGATGTGGGAAGTTGTGAATTTAACTGGATTGTTTTTAAATTATGTTGGTTTCTTTCCATTTCTTGAATATTTATTTCTAAGCAGGTACATCAAATTGTCTCTCTAAAAGATTATGAACAGATATATAAATTTGTTTGCTAATTTTAGATAAATATTAGTTTGCAAATATTAACAAGGAAAATATTGGTGAACATAGATGTTTTGGCTCACTGCACTAGACATTAAGAATATAACAAAATGATATCATTGAAAAAGAGTTATTGGATGTTGGAAACAAATCTCGCACAATCAATTCTTCATTATTTCAAACAAAACCTTCCACTATTAATATTATTGAATCAATATTTTGATATTTTGTAGAATAGCAAATATAAGACGACAAATATTAGCCCGGCTTATACTTGTCACATTAATATTTAGTATTTTTGAGTTTGATTTCAAGTTTCAACTGTTAATCCCTTTGTTTTTTTTTGTAAATCTCACACAATCAGTTTTGCATCATTTCAAACAAAATATTTCACAGTTGATGTCGTTGAATCAGTATTCTGATATTTTTTAGAATATCATATATCAGAGGGCAAATATTTTCCAAGAAAATATTTTCCAGTTTATAATTGTCATATAAATATTTAGTAACTTTGAGTTTGATTTCAAGTATCAGTAGTTAGTCAGTTTGTTTTTTTGCTCTCAAAAAATATATTTCGTAAGCTCTTTTAATATTTAGTAAGCTGTAACCCATTTTAATGTTTAGTAAGTTGGAAGTTGTTTTAATATTTAGAAAGATTTTTTTTAATATTTATTCAACATGTGTGCATAAGTCAAACGCAGTTGGTTAGTTTGCTTATTACCTTAAAATGTTGGCCAAAAGAGTATATCGTTAACATTAGAAGTAGTTATATTTTGATTTGTTCCTAATATAGAAATAAAACAGTCTAATATTGTTGTCAATGAATTAGTTTCGGTCCAATCCCTTGACTAGATTTCTAAGGTTGGGATTGGTTGGCTAATTTGTAGATCTACGACTAAGATTTTTTTGTGTATTTATCTTCTTCGTTTTCTTCTTCTTTGTAGATATGATTTGTAGCTTTTCATCTTCTTCTTTAGTGAAAAATTATATCTTTAAGTTTCCTTCTATGGTTGACTACTGCTATCTCTTATTTTTCCTTGTCTAGTTAGCAATCCTTTTTAGTTTGAGTACAAATGGTGTTTTTTGTTTATTATTCTATCCGTACTCAAAGTAAAATGAGTGCAGCTATACTTTCTCTCTACTCTTCCTGGAGTAAGAAGATGAACATGGCGAGTTATAAAAGAAATGAACATTTAGAAAGTGATTGTTGTAAAATCATCTCTACTTGATTGAACTTGATTGCTTCTAAACATCTAGACATATATAAAAATGAATGCTTATGTATCAAAGATAAAATGAGGTCCTTAGAAAACGAGAGCAATCTGCTCAAGAAAAAGGAACTGAAAATTACATACAGCCTGGAACTAGAATCAGAGGAAAGTGATTTGCAATGTTCATTTTGCAATAAACTCATCTGTACTTGAACTTTGTTTTAGTAGAGTTTATTTTTGTACAAGAAATATAACAATATGTTAAAGCATTAATATGTTATGTACTAGGTTGTGTATTTACACATAGTCCGAAACTGAAAAATGTTGTAAACTCATCTCTAGTTGATATCAACTTTATATTTGTGTTAGTAGTTGTTATTTTATTAAAGTTTATTTCTGTATGCAAATTATAGCTATATGTCAATTCAATTATTAGAAAATGCAGTAATCTTTAATAAATATTGCATAATCAATTCTGCATCACTTCAAACTAAATGGTATTTTTAATGTTTTGAAGAATACTTTTATAAATTTGTGTAACCGGCAAATATTTAGTAGGCATATGTTTATGACTTTGATCATGTTATTCTACTATTAATGAATGATGCTACATTAGTGCATGGTTATAAAATAGTTCAAGTATGTTCTTATTTGCCAATGCAAGTTGGTTAGGGGAATGGTGATGCACACAATAATAGGTATAATTGCACCTAGTTGTAAATATTGATATGATGTATTCAAATAAGTGAGTTGTAATAGTTGTTGTTGTGGAGGTGGAGACCATTTTCTTGTCTGCTAGTGATAGAGGAACGGAGGTAAAGACTGTTTTCATGTTTTCTTATTATGGAGGTAGAGAATGTTATTCAAATGATAAGAGAATGGAGGTAGAGACTATGTTGTCGAGAAAATATTTACCAGGCATATGTTTCTAACTTTGGTTATGTTATTCTAGTATTAATGATTGATGCTACATTAGTGCATGATTATAAAATAGTTCAAGTATGTCCTTATTTGCCAATGCATGCGAATTAAGGGGAATGGTGATGTACAATATAATAGGTATGATATGCACCTAGTTATAAATGTTGGTATGATTTGTTTAAAAGAGTGAGTTGTAATAGTTGTTGTTGTTGAGGTAGAGACTGTTTTCTTGTTTTCCAATTGTAGGGGAATGGATGTAGAGACTGTTTTCTTGCTGTGGAGGTAGAGATTGTTATTCAAATGATAGGGGAATGGAGGTAGAGACTATTTTGTTAGAAAAAAATATTTGCCGGTCATATATTTCTGACTTTGATCATGTCATTCTACTATTAAAGAATGATGTTGTATTAGTGCATGATTATAAAATGTTTCAAGTATGTTCTTGTTTACTAATGCAAGTGAGTTAGGGGAATGATGATGCACACAATAAAAGGTATGATATGCACCTAGTTGTAAACATTGATATGCATTATTCAAACGAGTGAGTTGTAATAGTTGCTGTGGCAAAGGTAGAAACAAAAATTTTCAGTATTGATGTTATTGAATCAATATACTGATATTTTGAAGAATAGGAAATATCTAAGGACAAGTATTTGCCCGGTTTGAACTTGTCATATAAGTATTTAGTGGATTTGAGTTTGAACATTTAGTATGTTTGTATTTCTTTGTAAATCCGAACAATCGGTTCTACATCATTTCAAACAAAATATTTCACTATTGATGTCTTTGAATCAGTATTCTGGTATTTTGTAGAATAGCAAATATGAAAAGGCAAGTATTTGCCCGACTTATAGTCGTCGTACAAATATTTAGTAGCTTTGAGTTTGTTTTCAAGTATCAGCGGTTGCTTTGGTTTTTTTTCGTTTTTTCCTCACAAAAATGTTTAGTAAGTTGTTTAAATATTTAGTAAGCTGATTTAATATTTAGTAAGGTGTTTTAATATTTATGCAACATGTGTGTGTTAGTCGGATGCAGTTGGTAAATTTGCCTATTAGCTTAAAATGTTGGAGTGTCTATCATTGAATCATAAAAAGCAATTATATTTTGACCTGTTTCTAATATAGAAACAAAAGAGTCCAGTATTGATGTCTTTGAATCAATTTTCGGTCCTGTCTTTTGACCAGATATCTAAGGTTGGAATTGGTTAACTAATTTTAGATCTACGGCTAATATTTTTTTGTGTCTGCATATTCTTTTCTTCTTCTTTGTTTTTCATATTCTTCTTTAGTAAAAAATTATATCTTTATAGTTTCTCTTATGGCTGACCACTGTTATCTCCTATTTTTTCTCGTCAGGTTGGCAGTCTTTTTAGTTTGAGTACTGATGGTGTTTTTTGTGTATTATTCTATCAGTACTCAAACTAAAATGAGTGCCAGCTCGATAGCCACTATACTTACTGGCTCTTCATAATCTGCTTCTTTCCCTTCAAGGTGGTAACCTCTTCCCATCTTTCTCTGCTTTCCGTGCTTCCTGGACATCGTCCTTTAACAACCTCTTGGATGCATACGGAGGATTTGGAGGAAAGAGATGAAGAGTTAGAATATTTAGAAAGATCAAACATGGATAGCGGTCGTGCAGTTATGGATTTTGGCAAGGAAAACACTACTATTTCAAATTAGGGATTAAAGTAAAATGAAATCTTCCTCCATCCTGATAGAAAAATATAGACATTCAATTTTGTTTGTTCTAGTGATATAACAAATCATTGTTTTAAGGAACTGAAATATGCTTTTTGTAAGTTAGGCAAAGTATTCTTTGTAAAATGGAATGTTAGTGAATGAAAAGAGAACATTTTTTTTGTATTTAATTTCATAATTTTTGCTCTTTTTCTTTGAAATGAACTTTGTATTTGTGTTGGTAGTTGTTATTTTATTGAAGTTTTTTCTGTATGAAAATTATAGCAATACGACTATGCAGTTATAAGAAAATGCAATAATCTTACTAATTTTTAAAATTTTTGTCTAGAAACATTTTCTACGCAAATATTTGCCTAGCAAATATTTTCTTGGTAAACTTTTATCGGTCCAAAGTATCTGATCGTATATTGAACTGAATATTCAATGTTTTATAATTTTATACTGTATAAAAACAACATCTTTTGGGAATATTTCATATAAATTTCTGTTTGCAAAATTCAAAATCTGATATCAAACAATGTATACAAATATAAAATAGTGAAAATCTAACATCAAACATGTAGTTGTCGAAAAGCTAACATCTGACAGTGAAAATCTAACAATCAACATATATCATATGTCTAACATCTAACAATCAATGTCAAACGTCTAATATCTACAGTTAAAAGCTAATAACCAACATCCAACATTAAACATCCAGAAGTTTATTACATTCATTATCCAAAATTGCCTGTAGCCATCAAATATTTAATACATTTCTGTGTATCATGATTTGATCTCCATCCATGTTTTTCGTGTACAACTATATCATATACCATCAAAGCTATAATATCATGTATGGAATCAAAATTATACATCTTAGGATTGTCTTCAATGTCTTTGTCTTTGGAAAGATCTTCCATGAAAATCATGACAAATATTGCACAATCAATTCTGCATCATTTCAAAAAAAATTCATATGTTTAATGTTTTGAAAATACTTTATAAGTTTTACTTACGAATGAGGCTCCTGTTGTGGGCAAGTAACGAATTTGGCTAGATTGTTTTTTAATTCTATTGGTGTCTTGCCATTTCTTGAATAAATTGTTCTAAGCAGGTACATCAAATTCTCTCTTTGACAATTATGAAAGAATAAATGAATTTGTTTGGTAATTTTGGGTAATATCAATTTGCAAATATTTGCCCTATAAATATTTGTCGACATCAATTGTAAACATATTTACTTACAATTTTAATAGCTCGTTGTTTATAGGGTAATTGGCATTTTTTGATCTTGGTCTTTGGAAATCATAGTACTTTCATGTCTTTTCAACTGCTTTAAACTCTAACAATGTACAATATGATGCAGCGATATAAATATTTTTTGCAAGTCATTTCTCTTTCTTACAACACTTTGACGACCAAAGATTCATATGTGGTTTTGTAGTTGTCAATAATAGATACCTGTGTTTACAGTATAATTAGTTTTAAAGTGGTATGTATTTTTAGTTTAAGTATCTCATGCCGCTGCATAGGAATACAAATAAATAATATCTTTATGTTTCAGCTCAAGTTTGATTTCATGAATCAATCTATAACCTATATTGAAATTAAATATTATATATTAATTATCTTAGTTTTTATCCATATTATCATATCATTATACAGAAAATATGTTGTAAAATTATATACCTTCGAATTAATGAACTTGTTGAATAGAATATCTTAAATATTTACTCTTCTTATTTCAATGTCTTTTTTTACATCATAGAATGCTATTTTCCTGTTTTAATTATCTCAAAATTATGTTAGTATGTATTATCGTAAGTTCATGCGTATGTGTACATGATAAATATCTGCCAGGTAAATACTTGGCGGGAAAATATTTGCTTGGCAAATAAATGCTATGTATAGATATATGTATGTATGTATGTTATGTTATGTTTTATTTAAATAACTTATCTATTTCTTTCTTATTGGTAAAAAGCTTTTAGTTCACTGATTTGATTGTCTGAAAGCAATCTTTTTGCTAGCCTGCTTTTTTCAACATCCATCACAGCATCTTCTTCAATTTATGATGTGTCATGATTAGATTCATCTTCTTCAGGTATGTCATAATATTAACTTTCTAATTTCTTTTTTGTCAGCATTGTCTTTCTTGGATTTTCATGTGTATTTTCTTTTTTTGGTGGCTCATACTGGAAATTGGGATTTTTTGCTTTTCCTCTTCTGTTTTCTGTTTAATTCTCTTAGACAGTAAAGATGGAGAAACTTCTCTTTTATTCTTTCTTGATTTTTTCTCCTCTTTTTCCTTCTTTATTTCATATTCAACAGCCAATTTTTTTGGATTTCCATCTGAACTTTAGTTAATTTTGGCCGCTTTGCCGACTTTCACTTGATATCAATATTTTGAATATTGAGAAGTCTTTCCATGGTATGCAAAAATTTTAAGCATCTATTTCAATTGTATATTTAGTACGTGTCAAATATCATGAGACTTATTTTATATGAAAAAACAGAATTTGTTTAAAATATATATGTGACGACCCACGTTTCGAAAGGTTAAAATCGACAATAATCCACACATTTTCAACTTTAACAATCTGGAACGTAAATAATCAATGGGGTTAAATAAGAAAATAAGAAGAGAAGAAAAGAACAAACACATAATCTCACAGAGGAAACGATAAAATATAATAATCAAATAAATAATTCATGAAGCTGTGTACTATACATTTAATTATAATCATTTATCAGAGTTATATACATACATCTGAGATAAATAATCAATACAACAAAATATCATGATGCAAGGAATAAAAATAATAATAATAGCAAAATACCAAAATCCTCGTCTTCGTCCTCCAGAGAATAATCTTCAATATGCTAAAAAATTCAGGATTGACCCGAGCGTAATGAAAAGACAAAACACTCAAGTCAGGACTAATATACTCTTATGTAAGTCAAATCAATATCATAAATATGAGTACAATAACTTAAGAGACGTTACGGGGTTGTCATTCTCCTAAGAATCCATTAAAGTATTTATATATAATAGTATACGCTATAATATATGATGTCTATTGGTAAAATAAATATCAAAATAGCATTAAGGCTTTACATTGATCCGCCTTAACACATTTTTTACAGTTTTAAACCAAAGTTGTAGTGGGCTTGTATAGGGATAAATATGACAAGGTGCGTGAGGCAATGCCCAAGGTAGAATACCAGTTTACCCTTTCTGGCTGGTCGTAACCGATCCGTTGCCGACCGCGACAAAAAGGTGCACCCATCTTTTCAACCTATTTGTTAATTTATTCGAAATAATTCAATTTACAGTTTTATATACTATAAATAATATACAGAGTGATAACATGATATATCAAAATAAATAAACATCCAAAATATCAACCAATAGCATCCATCACAACCAATCATCCAGACAATTAATAAAATTCACAACAATTTCACAATTGTGAATATCGGGTATTATACGAGCAATTAAATTCTAATTCAATTTAACTTTTAGTTTAAATTCTATTAATTAATTTGGATGTCAATTAAAATTATCAAACAATAATCAATAAATTTTAAATCACTTCACGATATAATTTAACTAATATAAAATTATTCCAGTCAATTGTGAGCGTATAAACACTCATCTTTGATTTATCGACGATTTAAAATCTAATTTAGGCCCAAAATTTGAACAGTCCTAGAATATAGCCAAACAAGTTCCATAATGTCCAGAATTTTGATACGATCACAACGGAGAAAACCTTGTGTGAATCCGAGCTCGTATGCAAAAGTTATTCGAGTTAGAACATTTGAATTTTAATATAAAATAAATAAATTATTAAATAAATAAAAACACGTACAATCTCTTCCCTCACTGCTGTGAACCAGACCTCCAGGCGACCGAGATTCCAACGCACGCACGCTCACCGAGATGTTCGGGCATCGATCAGGAGCCATCATTGCATTCGCCACATTCTCCTCCACCCACGTCGGAGGTGCGACACCATGCGGCTGTCTATTTTGCGTGAAATCCAATAAAACACACACGCCCTTCAATCTCGGATCTCGATGAATCCATGACGTATTAGTAGCAATCAACCATATGGATTTGAAGAGCTCGCCGAGATCTACAAATTTCATGTTGGAAGTTTTCGAATTCGATGAATGGATTGAGAGGAATTAAGGAGAGAAGATCGAGCAATTTCAGCCGTTTAAACAATGAAAACGGCGGTCATAAATATTAGGGTTTTCCAAAAATAAAATAATAATTATCTCTATATTTGTGCTGTATTTATATAGTTAGGCCAAAAGCCGTCCAAACACCAATCGAGGCTTGTCGCCTGGCGTTTATAATGTTTTACCCTCATTCCGAACGCAATGGAACTGGTTTCGAGGCCTAATTCGATTGTATGTGGAAGATAGTTTTCCAACAAAAATTTATTTTATCGAATTCCTTAAAAAAAATCTACGCGTTTCAAGCTCGCACGACCAAACGACAAGTCCGATTGCAACGAAACTTGAAATCCTATAATAACTCACCATTACGGATCCGACAAAACTAGTTTCATCAAAATCCGAGATAGTTTCCAAAATGGCTATTTTTACTCGTTAATTTAAATATAAAATTTTCAATTTTTAATTATTCGCATTTAATCCAATTTTAAATGTTATCCATCTTCATTCATATTTAAATAAAATTTAAATCAATTTCCAGTACCATTTTTAATCATATTAGATCCATAATTCAATTATTCAAATAATCTCCAATATTGAATTTAAACAAATTAAATTATCCAATAAATCAATATTTAAATTTAAAAATAAATTTTAGTTATCAATATTATTTTATTTCTATCTAAATAATTCACATTCATTATTCAACTTCGGTTATTTATCATAAATACCATCGATACATATAATTTCTTTCAATATAAATAATTCCCAAATTTCCGAAATTGTTTATTTCAAGATTTTTATCCAAGTTCATATCCAATAAATACATTGAATTTAATAATTTAAAATGGCCAAAAATATGGTTCATTATATACTCCTCCTCTCAAAACTTTTTGTCCTCGAAAAGGCGTTAAGTAAAGAATTTAACATACAATAGATTTGATTGAAATAATCACTTATAACTTTAAAATATTACTACAAAATCTTTACTACGATTTTACTACGCCATTCCGCTATCGATTTACGGAAAATATAACTTATATATACAAACAAGTCGTAAATTCTTTTTAAAAAAGCCTAAAAAGTTTCTAACGCCCGAAATTACGGAAAATTTCGGCAGAGTCTCCTTTGCGCGGCTTGATCGGAAATTTTTATAGAAATAATATATAACAAAATGTACCCAATATATATCAAATATACATCTCATCTCATTGACGAGGCCTCCCGAAGGGAAAAATATATAAAATCGCAGTATGTAATCTGAGATACGTACCTTATTAATAATAATATGAGCGAGTTCACTCGCGTTAAGCAAGCGAAAGCAACCTAGTTCGCAATCGAGCTCCAAAAGCGAGCCTACGCCCTTCCGTACCTACTAAAAACTCGATAACCAAATCAGAACATATATATAAGGAGTAAAATCGATATATACATTGATTATGCAATAACCATAAACGAATATAGCAAATGCAACAAAACAAACATCCACCAAACAATATCCATCCAATCTTATTCACTATAATACCAATTCACACTTTCTATGGTCAATATTCAGTTTATTATACTTTCATTTCCTTTATATTAAATTAATTTACTTTTAATTCATTGTCATCTATTTCATCTATATACAATTTGTTTGCTTTCAATTTATTCACATGGATTTCTTTCGAATTTAATTGGTTCATTTAAATTTATTTACGTTCAATTGATTAACATTCATTTCCTTAATCATTCAATGGATTATATCAATTCATTCGCTTTTAAATTTAAATTTAACTAATTTGGTATTAATTAAAATTTTCTATTCAATCAACTTATATTCATTGCATTCACTTATTTACATTCATTGAAATCAATTTCTCTTATAACTTCACAACTTAAGTTCATTTTCATTTTGAATCAAATTTTATTTTATTTGACTCATTTATTAATTTATTTTCTTAACAAAATACGTTTATTCATTTCCATTAACTTTACTTAAGTTAAATCATATTTCATATCTCATTTTCATTTCATTTAACCCTGTTAAGTTAAATTTATTTCATTATCACCTAGTATTTAATACTAATATTATTTACAAACCATTTAAGTTTATTACGAACATTTTATGAAATTGCTACTAATTTTTATCATTATACTATACGTAAGTTCATATTAGTCCGTTGATTCACTTAATTAGTTTATTTATTGATTCAAACTCATATAATAAATTTTCTTAAGTAAATCTTATTTTATAACTCCAATTCATATTAATAAATTTTCTCTTTATCACAATCAATTTATTCAGCTTCTCTCGAGTTAACTTCATCTTATAATTCAATTTGTTGACTTATTCCATGTTAAATTAGTTAACATTGAATTTCTTTCATAACTCAAATTACGTTTCATTTTAAATTCAACTTCGTATTCATTTATTAATTCATTTTATAGCTTAAGTGGAATTAATTCACTTTACTCCTTTTTCTAATTTCATTCAATACCCAATTCAATTTACCTAATTTCATTTAATTCCAATTCAATTCATTTAATCTTCACTAAGTGAAATTTTATTTTGTTTGATCCATTTCTCATTTTATTATTTTATCTAATTCATTTCAAATGTAATTCACTTTTATTTAAGTCACCTTGTGTTAAATTTCAATTTATTTACTTAATTTCACTAACTCCAATTAGTTAAAATTACTTAGTTTAATTCTTTCTCATATCTTAAATTCGAATCTTCTTTTGTTCGCTTTACCAAAAATATTCAACAGTTTTAAATTTTAATTTACCTTCCTATTAAATCTATAGCTATAAAATTATTGTTTTTTCTATACTATTTTCAATTGTAAGATCAAAACTATTTTAATATATTTATCAAATCGCGTTTGGAATATTTTTCACATCGAAACTTGTTTAGTCGAAAATAGATTCCTTTTGGTAGCATTTCTCACTCAGAAACTCGAAAATGAATACTGGCGATGCTGGAGTCATCCCCAAAATTATTTTCCAGTTCAATGCTTTTATTCTCTTCGAAAATCCTTTCAAAATATTTTTCTAGTCAAAACTCTTTCAAATAATATTAATATTAATTTTAAAGTCTTCGAAAACAATTTTGGAAACAAAAAGGATTATAAATTTCTAAAATTCTCAATTTTTAAAATCATTTTTATAAAAGCTATATTATAATATATTTATACAAATTTCCTTAACTTATCATCAAATATTCCATTAATTTACAACTTGGTCATTCTAACCAATTCTTATTGCTATTATATTTCATTTCAATTTAATTATTAAATTCTTCCTAAAATAAAATTCATTAAGTATTCATTTTATTTTTAATTCAACCAATAATCGATGATAATTAAATATTATTATTTTCCCACAATAATTTCACTAATAATTAACCTTCTATATATATAATATAATTTGGAAAAAATTATTTCATTTACTAGATTTTAAATCAATATTATGTAGACTTGCCTCATTTAAGTGTTTAGAAACCCCTATCGATGACACGGCATCCCCGCACATCTACCGGAATTCATAAGTAACTCAACGGAAAAGTAAACACAATATAAAACATTTTACAACACTAACAAGTACTCTCTCTTATATATATACACACACTCAAACTGACTCATTCTAGGGTATTACTACCCTATCTCTAATGAGTCAAACCCCACAAAGTCAAGGTTATCGTTAAACCTCCGCTATGATGCCAACTGTGATGAACCACATTTCAAAGGGGTTAAATCGATAATAATCCACACATGTCCAACTTAAACAATCCGAAACATAAATAATCAATGGGGTTAAATAAGAAAATAAGAAGAGAAGAAAAGAACAAATATAGAATCTCACAGCAGAAACGATAAAATATAATAATCAAATAAATGATTCATGAAGCTGTTTAATATACATTCGATTATAATCTACACACATTTATCAAAGTTATACATAAACATCAGGGATAAATAATCAATGCAGTAGAATATCATGATGCATAGAATACTAATAATAGAAAAATACCCAAATCCTCATCTTCGTCCTCTAGAGAATAACTTCAATACGCTGAAAAACTCAGGACTGACCCAAGCGTAATGAAAAGGCAAAACATTCGAGCCAGGACTAATATACTCTTATGTAAGTCAAATCAATATCATAAATATGAGTGCAATAACTTAAGAGCTGTTACGGGGTTTTCCATCTCCTAAGGATCCGTTAAACTATTTGTATATAATAGTATATGCTATAATATATAATGTCTATTAGTAAAATAAATATCAAAATAGCATTAAGGTTTTACGTTGATCTACCTTAACACAATTTTTACAGTTTTAAACCAGAGTCATAGTGGGTTTATATAGGGATAAATATGACAAGGCACGTGAGGCAATGCCTAAGGTAGAATTCTACCAGTTTACCCTTTCTGGCTTATCGTAACCCATCCGTGGTCGACCGCGACAATCAATCCAAATGACAAAAAGGTGCACCCATCGAATCCCAAATCATAATAGTAATATGAGGGATTAACGTCGCTAGAGGTAGCTCACCTCAATGGCTAAACATAGGCTTCTGTTTTAGTCATTTTAATTATGACATGAGTGTCAAGGCTATCCATCATCGTTCTCTTACTTAATTCCAGTAAACGTCTCTAATTCAACCACTATATTCTGGATATCATCCGCCATGCACACGGTTGTCAAAGTGGTTCCAATATTGGCAGAGAGTATGCCAATAAGAGGCCCCGGTCTCTTTTAAAACCCAACGTCGTTTTACATACTGGTTTGTACTTTTACATTTCAAAAACAATTCATACTTGATATCAAAATATCATATTAGCTTTAAAATCAAATCCATTTCGAAATCATTATATTTACTTCAAATTCAAATCCATTTCGGAATCATCATACTTGCTTCAGAAATGAATTCTATTTCGAAATCATCATACTCGCTTCGGAAATCAATTCTATTTTGAAATCATCATATTCGTTTCAAAACCATATTTTACCTTAAAATGTCAATCCAATTCGATATATCGATTTCACTTGAAAATTTGATTCGAATTACAATCTGGGTTATACTTCACTTTAACCTAATTCAAATTTAAATCTAAGATTTAAATATAAACATTTCACCCATTTTACCAATTTGAAATTTAGAAAATAGTTTTAAAAATAATTAAATAGTTAAAATAGTTTAATAGAAATAGTTTGAGTAATAAAAATGGTTTATATAGTAAAATATTTTGGAAAAATGAAAATAATTTGAATATCTAAAGAATATAGATTTCAAAACGTTTATACTAAAATAATTCATTTAAAAATAGTTTTAAAGTCAAACCGATTCACTTTTCGAATTTTCCAATTCAAATCAGTTCCAATTTCCATTTCGATTTAATCGGTTCAATTTCGATTTCAAGTCGAATTTTATTTCGATTCCACATAAATTTCAATTCCGGTTCCAAATCACTTTCAACTCTAATTCCAAATAAATTTATACTCCAATTCCAAATTAATTTAAATAACAAATTATACGATTCAATGATTTATTTCCAACTCAAAATTCAAATTAAACCATTTCAATTTATGTCAAATTCGTGTTTGATTATCAAAATATCGATTCAAAGCACTTAAATCAAATTCACCTTCAATATCCAATTTAAAGTCCGAAACTTCAAATATAATTCAATTCCGAGCTCAATTTCGAAATATCGTTTTATATCACCTTTTTACTTAGTAATATTCAAATTTTGAATAACAGTTCAATCCTTTAAAACAAATCAATTTCTGAAATTCTCGTCATATTTTGATTATAACTTTAATATCTCAACTTCGATTATTTAAACAATTTCTATTTCGAATTTAGATTTCAACATTTCGAGGTCCCATTCGAAAATAATCAATTTACATAAATTTGATTCTTTTGTCTTAAAACCAAATCATTTAAATAATTTCAAATTAAAAGTTCAAATCGTTTAATTTAACTAATCCGGTGTCCGTATATAATTTTCTATCCTATGGCCAAGTGAATCAATTATTTCAATTTAATTTCAAGGATGGATATATATCATTTCAATCAAGATAAATGTCATAGGTACCTATCATTTTAACCTATTTCTTAATTTATTCGAAATAATTCAATTTACAATTTTATATACCGTAAATAAGATATAAGGTGATAACATGACATATCAACATAAATAAAGAAACGAAATATCAACCAACAGCATCCATCACAACCAATCATCCAAACAGTCAATAAAATTCACAACAATTTCATAATTATTAATATCGGGTATTATACGGGCAATTAAATTCTAATTCAATTTAACTGTCAATTCAAATTCTATCAATTAATTCGGATGTTAGTTTAGATGTCAATTAAACTTATCAAACAATAATCAATAAATGTTAAATTACTTCAGATAGAATTTAACTAACATAAAAATTATTTCCGTCAATTGTGAGCGTATAAACACTCGCCTTTCATTTATCGACGATTTAAAATCCAATTTAGGCCCAAAATTTGAACAGTCTCAGAATGTAGTCAAACCAGTTCCCAAATGTCTGGAATTTTGATACGATCACAATGGAGAAAACCGTGCGTGAGCCCGAGATCGTGTGCAAAAGTTATTCGAGTTAGAATACTTGAATTTAATATAAAATAAATAAATTATTAAATAAATAAAAAAACGTATAATCTCTTCCCACACTGTGTGAACTAGCCCATCCACCCAACGGAGATTCCAACACACGCACGCTCATCGAGATGGCCGGATGTCGATCAGGAACCATCGTCGCATTCGCCACATGCTCCTCCACCCATGCCGGAGGTGCGACCCCATGCGGCTATCTATTTTGCGTGAAATCCGATAAAACACGCATTCCCCTCAATCTTGGATATCTGCGAATCCGTGATGTATTAGTAGCAATCAACCACGTGGATTTGAAGAGCTCACCGAGATCTACAACTTTCATGTTGGAAGTTTTCGAATTCGACGAATGGATTGAGAGGAATTAAGGAGAGAAGATTGAGCAATTTCAGTCGTTTAAACAATGAAAACGACGGCCATAGATATTAAGGTTTCCCAGAAATAAAATAATAATTATCTCGATATTCGTGCTGTATTTATAAAATTAGGTCAAAAGCCGTCCGAACCCCAATCGAAGCATGCCGTCCGACATTTATAATATTTTACCTCCATTCCGAACGCAATGGAACTGGTTTCAAGGCCTAATTCAACTGTATGTGGAAGATAGCTTTTCAAAGTCACTTTATTTTATCGAATTCCTTATATTTTTTCTATGCGTTTCAAGCTCGCATGGCCAAACGACAAGTCCTATCGCTACGAAACTTAAAATCCTATAATAACTAACTATTACGGATCCGATAAAATTAGTTTCGTCGAAATCCGAGACAGTTTCCAAAATGGATATTTTTACTCGTTAATTAAAATATAAAATTTTCAATTTTCAATTATTCACATTAAAGTCCAGTTTTAAATGTTATCCATCTTCATTCATATTTAAATAAAATTTAAATCAATTTCCTATACCCCTTTTAATCATATTAGATCCATAATTCAATTATTCAAATAATCTCCAATATTGAATTTAAACAAAGTAAATTATCCAATAAATCAATATTTAAATTTAAAAATAATTTTAGTTATCAATATTATTTTATTTCTATCTAAATAATTCACATTTATTATTCAACTCCAGTTATTTATCATAAATACCATCGATACATATAATTTATTTCAATATAAATAATTCCCAAATTTTTGAAATTGTTTATTTCAAGATTTTTATCCAAGTTCATATCTAATAACTACATTGAATTTAATAATTTAAAATAGCCAAAAATAAGGGTCGTTACAATATACCTAATGTTTTTTGAAACATTTTTTGTGATGTCCTTCTGCAATCAAATATTTCGGTTTATCTCCTGCTTTATCAAAAAAATTCAGTTGTTGATTACTTTGTTTACTACCTTATAAATGGAAAATATTTATCGAGCAACGCACACCTTAATTTTCAACAATAATTTGTAAATATTTACCTATTTTAGTGCTTTCTTTTTCATCTTCTGTAGCTTCTTTTTGTTCATATTTTTTACTTCCTCTGGTCTGGCAGCTATTTCAAATTGGCTTGTTTTTTCATCAATGTCATCATCATCTTTTGCAGTAATATCATCCTTGTTTCTGTGGGCGCCATCAATACCACCAACATCACTATCAACAACACCAACATCATTATCACCAATATTATCATCAGCCCCGCCATCTTTGTCACCAGCATTACCACCAATACTAGCACCATCACAAGCATTATGATCACCAACGTCATTGTCAGCACCATCAGCTTCAATTGTTTTGTCTTCTTTAAGTCCTTCAACATCTGCATCTAAAATTACATCATTAATGGAATCTACTTTATTAATACTAACATATTTATCTTTATCATCGGATTTATCTTTTTCATAATTATTAGCATCATCATCTATTGCTTCGTCAACATTTATTTGATCTTTATCAACTTTGTCATTTTCATCATTTTCTTCATTTTCTTTTCTTTTTCTCAAATCTTCAATATCATTTTTTAGGAGCTTGTTCTCTTCTTTTAGAGCTGAATTATCCTCTTTTAGTTACTTCATTTTCATTTTCATATCTTTCAGTTGTTTTTTTTTTTTTGATATTTTCGACTTTTTGTCAACACATGAAGCTTTTTATTTAGGAGATTTTGTTTTAGTAGTCTTCAGCTCCTTTTTTTTAATTTTCTTCTTTTCTCTATGAATTAGAAAATAGAAAGTTTAACTTTTTTATTTGCTTGAGGTAGGCTAATATTATGTAGGCAAAAATTTGCCTGGCAAACATTTAATAGGTTGTTTTGTGCTTGAAAGTTACTGGAACAAATGTGCTATTGGAATATATGTAATGGTAAAATTTGACTAAAAGTTATAATGAAGAAGAATTGTTGCCTTTCTACTAATGAATTTTTGAATAATATTTGAAGTAACCTCCTGTAGTTATAATATTTTAGCAATTTCAATTTCTTTCATTATTACTTTCATATCTCCAGAATAAAAGCAATTTTCTTCTGTTGTGTATGACTGTATTATTAAATCAACGGAAGCTGATTTCTTGCTTATATCTTCAATTGTAATGTTATCATTTTAGAAAGCTTGGAATATTTAGCAAGGTCATCGGTAGTCGATCAATGTGTTCATTTTGCAGAAGGTTGTTCTTTTTCAATTTTTGGAATAGGGAGTGGAAAATTTTAAAGCTACTTCAGTAGGTTTCTAGAGCTGTTTGCTTAGATTGTTTTATAATCTTCATCTTTTATTTATTTGTAGTTGCTTGTTTGAAGGACCTGATTGTTATCTTTTGTTGCTTTCTTTTTATTAAGTTCAAAGGGCTAAATTTGTCGTTACTGTATCAGCCGAAGATGATTCAGTTTCTTTAAGAAATGTATCATATTTATCGGTATCAGTTTCTGTGGTATATTCAGATTGCGAATATTTTTCTTCAAGAGGCTGAAATAATTACAAATTAAGTTAATCAATGTATCTGACAATATTTGTATTCTAAACAATCTTGCTAGTGCTAAACATGTGAAGTGTCATAACTATAAATTAAGTTAGTTAATGTATCATAGATGGTACATTTAAATGCATGTACAATAAATCAAATCTATGCTGGGAAAATATTATCCAGGTGAATATTGGGTAGTCAAATAGTTGCCTGGCAAATACTTTCCACGCATAAATTTTCCTGACTAATATTTCTTCCAGCATAGATTTGTCCATTATATTTTGCAGAATGATATATGTTATATATAAAGCAACATATGATACATTTTAATGCATGTTCAGTAGATCCAATATATGCTGGAAAAATATTAATTAGGAAAATATTAGGCAGGCAAATATTTTCTATGAAAATATTTCTCCCAAAACATGCCATGCAAGACAACACCAGGTAAATATATTAGTCAGGCAAATATTTCTCTTGGCATGGATTTGCCAATTAGGATTTCAACATAATAATGATCTACTGATTATGTACTATAATATAAAAAGAAAAACAATATTTACAATCATCAATTTTATATGCAAATAAATCTACTAATTTCAACCAACCAACATTCTAAATTGCATATGCAAATATTTGCTTTAATTGCATGTAAATGAACTTGTAAATTCAAACAACCAATATAAATAATTGAACATGTTAAAATTTTGATTTATTTACCTGCTTTTCACTTTTTTTCCTCCATTTGATGCACTATTAATTGTAGATCAGTATTATTAGTTTCTTCCTGTTGTAATCTCGCATGTTCTTCACAGTAGCCATCTATTATGCCGATTTTAGTGCAAGCTACTTCTCATTCTATAAATATGCAATTCACAGCCATGTTTTTTGCGATTCTAACGTTTATTTCGATTCGATTTCGACTGTTTTTAATTTACCTTGATGATTAATTACTGTGAAAATGAGGTTTTTATTGAAGAAATTAAAGTTGATTAATGTTCGACAACCTTTTATATAATTTTTTTAATCTTTGGTTGAATGAGACGATTGAGTTCGCGGGCAGATTTATAATTTGTTTGAAAATAGGGATCTAATTTGGATTTTAAGGTTTGGAAGATGTGGGCCTAATTTATTTTAAAGAGAGGGACATAGACCAAAAATTTCGATTCTCTTAACATACCATACACTATTTTTCTAATGACATGCCTCATTTTTATTGCATAAATTTGTCAAACCAACCATTGTTTTTTTAATGTTTCGTATTTGTGTCGAATAGCTCGTCGGTCACCTCATCTTTGCTTATCTCGGACATTCCTTCAACACAAACGTTGTTGCAAGATTTTAATCACTTCATTCTTATTATTTTCGATGGCAACACACTCATTCGCAATGTATCAAAGTAGCAACAACAGACTTGATTTTTGAAGTTTGACATTATTTTTATGATATTTCTAAAAATAACTTAAGATTTGTGTGGAAGAAATTTTGAATGAGTTGTGATTTTATAAAGAAAATTTAAAAACTAGTCGCTGGAATAAAATTAGGCATGTTGTTTTAAACATGTCGGACGACTTCAGAGGCATTTGCAACGTCAGACACATCCGGTCGTCAACAACAAGTAGCCCAATTTTCTCATATTCAAACAATCACCAAATGAATCGTATCCTCATTTATTATTTCAACTCCATGCATCAAAAATTTAAATGGCTTAGTTTACAAAATGAATATTAAAGATTTGATAAAACTTAGTTTAGTCCGTCTCAAGTCAAGCCTATTAAGTACCAAAAATGTGTACAGTTTCTAATTTTTGATACATTTATATATTGGAATGTATCACACATGCAAAATATTGAAGGAAGCTGTATCAAAATTTTGATATAATCTTCTATATGGAAGCTTTTCTCACAAAAGTATTGTTTCAACATGCATTAAAGTAAAACCTTATATAGAAGCATCAAAATTTTGCTATATCTACCTTATGTATTTAACGTGCAGTGGCAGAGCCAACTTTTGGAAAACAGATAGGGCAAAGTTTTAGAGCATGGATATTTTATGATGTATTAAATGGAGATAAAAGAATCAAAAGGTGTATGTTGAAGGTCTTATTTTCTTAGTTGCAACTCTGGAATTTTCCCACATACACTTAATGATAATATATCAGGAAACATTTCAATGGCGGTATCTTCCTAACTAACATTAAAATTGTGACGACCCGACTTTCTACTCCCAGAAAATCGCATCATCAATTAAGAAGGAAAGGGATAGAAGAAGAAAAGAAAGAAGAGAAAGAAGAAACAATACTAGAATCTCAACAGCGGAATGAATAAATTATATTAATAACATAAAATATTACATAGTTTACAATCACCATCAGAGTACACAGATATACAACACATACTAGACAGTTATAAACACCTGTCTAGTATTTACAACATAATACAACTCAGAGACAATCACAGAGACACACAGCGGAATATTATATATATCTAACGCAGAAGCCTCCTGCTCCATTTGCTCCTCCATAATTCGTCAAAGCTAACATGAATCCCTTGGCTACTCATAGAAATTTGAGTACCCAAGAGTTTATGAAAAACAAAAATAAACTCCGGGTCAGACATGGGTCTGGTGTGAGTAACAGGTTAAAGTTGCTTAACTTTCAAAAATCTTTTGAAAAGAAAGGTATCACGTAAGACTTCCCACACATAAACATGGAAAAGTTTTTACCTTACGCTAACCAAAACATTTGATAGGAAATCCGGTGATATTATAATAGTGTCTAGGGTTTTCAAGTAAATAAGAAATAGCCGAAATTGTTACATGATTAAATTCCAGCTACTAGCCACAAAAGTGGGTAATCAATCAAAACCGTTTGCACTTATTGGATTTTGGATTCCATACAATGGCAGGGCTACTGGGGTACCGCCCGTCACAGTACGTGGCCTAGATCAACGTACCGAGGAGCCACCCTAACTCCCCTGCAACACAAGACCGGAACCATCCCTTACTGGACAGTTCCGAACAAGACAACCCCGCAGTTGGTGTACATTCAACTGCCCACACAGCCGAAATAAAAAGGGACCTCTAGACAGGGATCAATCTTGCTCTCCAGTAGGTGCGACCTACGAAGCCTTGCTGCACCTCCCCTGTTTTAGCCATTCCCGGTTGATGAGGCTTGAGGCTACGATTACCTTTAGAGGACTCATCTCTTAGAATGCTCATCGCCCGCCTGACGATGTTCTGAAAGCATTCAATCCATACAAGTTCGTTCCGGGTTCGAACGAAACCGAAGGCATTATCTCGTTACACTCATTACGGAATCACCCACAGAGTTAACGACGATAACCCTTGCATTCTAAACCTATATCTCGAATCTATAAGCACAATTCCGTCAAACTCATTACGGAATCACCCACAGAGTTATACTGACGTATAGCCCTTACACCTCGAGTCTTCACTTGCTCCACTTAGATTCACGACCTAACGTTAATTGGAATCGATGTGGTTTTCGGATATCCAAATATGGAAACCCGATCCCGGTCTCATCGAAATCCAAAGCGTGTCTTTTAAGGCCAAGTTGTTTTAAAGGTTTAAAACAATTCAATTTCATTATCTATATACACCCAGATAGATAAATCATAGATTCACACAGATAATCAACATTATCATCATATTAGATAAACCATATTATCACTATCCAAAGATAATCTATATCAACATCACAATGCAACCAATGCATCCAAATCACTCACATAATCTATCTCATGTCTGAGATTTAAATTATCCAAAGCAAACAACACTATCCAACCATATAAGCAATGATTAACCACACCCAAATATAAACAATTTAAAATGAATTAAATTAATTACATCATTCCATTAATTTAAAGTAAAATAAATTAATTACTTTACCAATATCATCCTTGCTTACCAATATTAATTATTTATCAATCAAATAATTAATCATCATCCAATTATTCATTTTAATTAATCATCCCTGATTAATTAACTCTTAATTACATTGAAGTAATTATTTACTAATTAATTTCTCAATTTAATTATGCTTAACCAAATACAGTAATTAACCTTTAATTACTTCATTAATTAATTAATGATAATTAATTATATTAATCCTTAATTAATTACATTAATTAATTACTTTTAATCACTTATTATTGATTAATTAATCTTAATTAATCAATCTTAATTACATCATTAATTATAATAATTAATGATCCCTAATTATATCTTAATTAATTACCTTATTTAAATTAATTACTTTAAGAAATTAATCACAATTTAAACCATAATTGTTAATCACCCTTGATTAACCTATTCAGTAATTAACTACCCTTAATTACTTTACCAATCAAATTAATTACTCATTAATTAATTATCTCCAATTAATCCTTTGATTAATTCACAAAGTAATTATACTCAATTAACTTCGTTATCAATCACTTCCAATTAATTACATATAGTAATTACACATTAATTACTTCTCTAAGTAATTCCTCTTCATTTAATTACATTAAGTAATTATCCTCCATAAATCAGCAAATAATAAATTTTAAATTAATTAAACTGAATTAATTAACTTAAAATTATCAAATTTAAACTCAATTAATTACGATAAGTAATTAATTCCTTAATTACTTCCATAAGTAATTATACTTAATAACTTACACAATTGATTATCCTTAAACTAATTAATCTAATTAATAATTAAAATTAATCACATTAATTAATTATTAAATAATCCTTAGTTAATGACCTCATTAACTATTAATTAATTCATTAATTATTTTCCAAAGTAATTAACTTATTTTAATCATTATTGATTACAAATTAATTAATCATTAATTAATCTATTAATTAACCCCTAATTAATTAAATAATTAAGTGTTAATTAAAACTTAATTAAATCCATTATTACTTGATTAATTAATTATAAGTCATTAATTAAAAACTAATTTTATTTAATTATTCTTAATTTCAAGTTAATTATTCAAAGAATAATTAATCCTAAACCCTTAAGATTAAACCCCTAATTACTTTAAATAATTATTTATTTTATTAATTAATTAAATAAATTAATTATTCATTTAATACCCTAATAATTAAATGAAAAACAAACATTATATTATTATTAACTTTAACAAGTTAAATTCAATCTAAAACCCTTAATTGATAATAATTCCTTAATTATAAAAGAAATTTACAAAAGTTAAAATAAGTTTCTTTTAAAATAAAACCATTTAAATTTTTACATCAACATTCAAATTTGTTTTAAACACTTAAATTTATAAACTTAAATTTATTTTTAAACCAAAGATTAAAATCCGAATTTGAATCAAATTTAATCTTTATCTAAACATTACTTCATATCTCAAATTTCAAATTTAAATTCAAATTTCTTTTTAAAACATTTTAAACAATAAAATCCTTTAGAGTTATTTTAAAGTAAATTTGAGTTCAAATACTCCATCATTTCCTACTTGTGATTCAATTCAACTTGAATCCATTATTTAAGTTAGTTTTAAAACTTATTTTAAATTCTTGCTTCCACTCTTAAATTTAGTTTTAAATTCAGTTTTAAATTTTGAAAACACAACAAGTTTCAAACTTCAACAAATTAACTCAAGCTAAACTAAACTAACTCGAGTACTCATTCACCTTAACATCAATCAAACCCAAAAAAAAAAAGGTTAAACAAAACCTGTGCTAACAGGTTTACCCAAACCCCTGAAACACAACTAAAACCCGATACCCCATCTCCCTTTCTTCGAGTTCCCTACCCAAATTCTTCGAGACCAATATCCAACTACTTCGAGCTCATCACAAATCTTCCTGATACAATACGAGCTTCTTCTTCCCCAAAAAGAAACAGCTGACACGCCATTAAATCGTGCACCTGCACCACCTCAGCGTCCATCTCCGATCCATCGCGATCCCCCACGCAAGTCAACAATCCTCACCAAACACCAATTCGACCATCAATTCAACTTCAGGAACCCTCAATCGAAATTTGAACATTCGAGCTCAACTGGAAAAATGTCGAACCAGAAAATTTTCCCAAAACCACATATTCCCGACCACCAGAACATCTCTAACTTCGGTCACAACCTCCTCCATACATCTACTATTCTCAACTCGAACCAGAGAGAACTCGGTCACATAATTTGATCACAGTGATCAAATCCATTAAATACAGAAAAACTAGTGTTCAAAATTTTAAACCCAAGTTACTTCTGCCTTCATGCTTTAATCCACCATCTATTATTTTTACTATAATCTACACACATCATTACAACAACAAAAGAAACTCAGGCATCTACACTTCCTTAGATTGGCAGAACCAACCCCAATTTTGTTTTCAGGCTAAACCAAAGATATTCAGTTGAATGAAATCAAAAAAATCAGATTATAGTTTTAAAAATCAAGTTAATAATCAAGTAATTTGTTTATAAGCTTAACTAAATAAGTCTGGAACATTTTCATATTGATTGCAGAAATCTTACTCTGTTGTATTTTGTTTATTCTGTGTCATCACAACATTATTCTTATTTTTTTAACTTAAGCTTGTTACAAATCTGTCTAAATCTTTAACTATAGAAATGTTTAAACATGAGATCTTAAACTTGATCAGGATTTAAACTTACATTCTAGTCTCAGGACAAACACTTAAGACACAGCAAACATGCATTCATAAAAACATACATACATTCCAAAATTTCACCATATTCAGTCATGCATTTATTTCAGAACAACAAACAACTACTTATACTTATGTTTATTAAATAAAAATTGTTACTCACCTGGGTTTTAGGGGCAGAGCACAAGTATTTATGAAGAGCTTCAGATTTATTTTTTAATTTTTGCTTTAAAACTTCAGATTGCCTTATGAAAACTACAAATGCTTTTGAAATTTCCATCCTGCTTACTGATATGCTCCCTGATCTACATGCATGTTTGTTTCCAGGTGATCATTTGCAGGCTTCCAGAGAGAAGATGCATACAAGTTTCCAGAAAAGAACATGCAGGTTTGAATATTGCAAAAATTGAATTGCAGAATGATTTCAGGTTGAGGGAATTGAATATAGCTTCAGGTTACTTTGATTTTCATTATGAATTTCAGGCATTGGAATGGAAGAGCTACAGGTTTATACATGATTTTCTTTTCAGGTTTTGAGGAGATTTCATTTCATTTTAGGTTTATACTTTGATTTCTAGTTTTGGATTTAGTTTGTGAGGGGGAACTTGTAGATTTTTGCTTTGAACAAAATTTTGTTTTTGAAATGAAGATGATCTCAGATCTGAAAATTTTGTAGATGAAGATTACTTAAGTTTTGAAGGAGAAAAAAATAATGAGAGTGAGGGGCAATGTTTATGTAAGCAAATTTTTGATTTAATCAAAAATAAAAGAAAAAGAAATTTAATGAGACACTTGTTTACATTTTAACATTTGTCTCTTTGTTTTAATTAATGGCTTACACATGTCATTTTAAGTATTAGGAGATCAACACATGTATTAAGAATATTTTAGTTTAAAATTGTTTATAAATACTTTAAAACCTCCGTTTATCATTCTTATGTATATATACATGAATTTACCTCTTTTTAAATTAAAAAGAAATGAAAACAATCAAATTGTAAATATAAGCTTATTCATATATTTAAGTGTTTATTCTTTTAAAACATGAAATTCAAACTTAAATTAATTTATCAAATCGAATTTTAATAATCAAGTTACATATGTAATTTGTATTTTAATCTTCTTATAAAATTTCAAGCAATACTTTAAAAAGAAAATAAAACAAAGCTTTGATGTTAAACAAATTTAACTTCAAATTTAAGTTAATTAAAAATATCAATTTAAACAGATAAGATTTTCCTTTAATATAAACCATATAATTATTTATTTGAATTGTCTTGAAAAGTTCAATTTCAAATTTAAATCAAATTTCCAATTTATCAAATATAAATTAGAAGTAGAAAATAAATTCATTTACTAAAAATAAACTAGAATTAGAAAATCAATTCATTCACTAAATTCAAAATCAAAATTTATCAATTTACAATACATACAAATATATATTATAAACAGAAAACAATTTACTTATTTAAAAAAAATAAAATCTTTCAACTTAAATATTTATTAAAACATAATTATTAAATCAAATTCCAAATTTGTTATTAAAATTATCAAATCAGATTAAATTTATAACATAGATTATTAAATTTATATTGCCCAAATTTCCGAGATATCACATTCCCCCCCCCTTAAAAGAATTTCGTCCCCTAAATTTAAAAGCAAAGGTAATTTAATAATCTATCTTAAGATTTTTATTTTAAAGCTCAAGCATATATTATCAAACATATGCTAACAACCATAGCAACCAATTCAATCAAACACAACAAATCTAATTATCCAGAAAAATCTGGATAAAATTTTCACGAGTTTCCCCGGTATAAATATCAGGATACTCGCTCTATAGAATCTAACCAATCAATACTATTAAGCTATAGAGCTCCTATCCAACTAAATCTACAAAACTAAACAGGATATTAGACTACAGACGAGTCTGAATCAACCATCACATCCTCCTGAACTGCTGGTTCCACAACCAGAGATAAACCATACACGTACTCCCTCAGAGATACGTGAAATACATTGAATTCGAGTTATCCAAACTGACAATTCAACTTGAAAACCAAACACTAATCCTCACAAAACTCAGAAAAGATCCAAAACGTTTCGGAACTGACTAACCTAGTCTTACTCAATCTTATAGCCCTTTAGATCGGAGAAAAACTTACCCAAAATCAAATCTCTGACTCCAAAATCCAAACTTCCTTTATCTTTTATTCACAAAATACTTCTGACAATCCTGGGCTGCCTCAACTCTCCTGATCAGCTCAACCTTCGCTGATGTCTCTAGAAACAAACTGGACCAAAACAATTCAACAAAATGATCTCCTCAAGATCAATCCAAAACCAAGAACACCAACATTACTCCACAAACATCAGAAGATTAACTTGCTTCCCCTACCCGAAAAAGATAAAACAAAAGCACTTCCAATCTGCTTCCGCTGCACAACTCTGGTCTGAAGCAGAAGAAAAACTCAAGCACAAACTGGATAACACCTCATAGAAATATGGTTCAACAGATCCATAGAAGAAAACTCAGATGCCTCATCTGAACCAAAGCTGCTTCACTAAACCTCCGGTATTACTCCTAGAATCCAGTCGATAAGAAAAATCAGCCTCTAGGAATGGACAAACTCTTCATAGCTCAAGAGAACGCCCAAACTATCGCAAGTCACTTTTGCGATCAACCAGTCCAATATCCATAGAAAACCGTTCTCTCTTTACCAATCAGAACAGCTTACGCTTAACTGGCCAATCCATCGTAAAAATGGAATCTTCTCTGCTACTTCTGAACTCCTTCAAAAAAACTGCTAACCAGAAGATCTTCTTGTCAGCACACAAAATACTCCGAGCTGCATTACTGACACCGACGCCAAAGACTTCCTAATCCAAAATTCTTCGAGAAACTCGGGCTACAAACCAGACAGAAACATCCTGCTGAATCCAGCCACAACATCGAAGCAGACTCACCTCCTTAACTTGTTCCCAAGAAAACATCTTCGAGAATATCCATAGTCACTGCATCTCATCACGCAGCTACTATTTCCTAAGATAACAAGATACCATTATTCTCTTCTGCCCAACCGACAGATCCAAACTCTACTCATCTAATTCAAAGATAGACTCCGAACCTTAACAGGTTACCTTCAGAGATCTATGAAATCCTATACTCTGCACAACTCACTCGAGACGGTATTCGATCTACAATCTCGATAGAATCACTACCAATCTCAGGCACCAAACTTCAACCAACGGTGGTAGTTGTGTTACAGACCCTACTACCTTATCTACCTTTATATCCTATATTGGAAAACCCGAACAGGTAACCCAACAAATAGGTAGAAGTAACTATATAAATATATATAATAAAATTACAAATACGCTCTCTCAAGATAGACACCACTCCAAAGCCTAGGTATTCACTCAACCTAATGCTTTGATACCACCTGTGACGACCCGACTTTCTACTCCCAGAAAATCGCATCATCAATTAAGAAGGAAAGGGATAGAAGAAGAAAAGAAAGAAGAGAAAGAAGAAACAATACTAGAATCTCAACAGCGGAACGAATAAATTATATTAATAACATAAAATATTACATAGTTTACAATCACCATCAGAGTACACAGATATACAACACATACTAGACAGTTATAAACACCTGTCTAGTATTTACAACATAATACAACTCAGAGACAATCACAGAGACACACAGCGGAATATTATATATATCTAACGCAGAAGCCTCCTGCTCCATTTGCTCCTCCATAATTCGTCAAAGCTAACCTGAATCCCTTGGCTACTCGTAAAAATTTGAGTACCCAAGAGTTTATGAAAAACAAAAATAAACTCCGGGTCAGACATGGGTCTGGTGTGAGTAACAGGTTAAAGTTGCTTAACTTTCAAAAATCTTTTGAAAAGAAAGGTATCACGTAAGACTTCCCACACATAAACATGGAAAAGTTTTTACCTTAAGCTAACCAAAACATTTGACAGGAAATCCGGTGATATTATAATAGTGTCTAGGGTTTTCAAGTAAATAAGAAATAGCCGAAATTGTTACATGATTAAATTCCAGCTACTAGCCACAAAAGTGGGTAATACAATCAAAACCGTTGGCAATTATTGGATTTTGGATTCCATACAATGGCAGGGCTACTGGGGTACCGCCCGTCACAGTACGTGGCCTAGATCAACGTACTGAGGAGCCACCCTAACTCCCCTGCAACACAAGACCGGAACCATCCCTTACTGGACAGTTCCGAACAAGACAACCTCGCAGTTGGTGTACATCCAACTGCCCACACAGCCGAAATAAAAAGGGACCTCTAGACAGGGATCAATCTTGCTCTCCAGTGGGTGCGACCCACGAAGCCTTGCTGCACCTCCCCTGTTTTAGCCATTCCCGATTGATGAGGCTTGAGGCTACGATTACCTTTAGAGGACTCATCTCTTAGAATGCTCATTGCCCGCCTGACGATGTTCTGAAAGCATTCAATCCATACAAGTTCGTTCCGGGTTCGAACGAAACCGAAGGCATTATCTCGTTACACTCATTACGGAATCACCCACAGAGTTAACGACGATAACCCTTGCATTCTAAACCTATATCTCGAATCTATAAGCACTATTCCGTCAAACTCATTACGGAATCACCCACAGAGTTATACTGACGTATAGCCCTTACACCTCGAGTCTTCACTTGCTCCGCTTAGATTCACGACCTAACGTTAATTGGAATCGATGTGGTTTTCGGATATCCAAATATGGAAACCCGATCCCGGTCTCATCGAAATCCAAAGCGTGTCTTTTAAGGCCAAGTTGTTTTAAAGGTTTAAAACAATTCAATTTCATTATCTATATACACCCAGATAGATAAATCATAGATTCACACAGATAATCAACATTATCATCATATTAGATAAACTGTATTATCACTATCCAAAGATAATCTATATCAACATCACAATGCATCCAATGCATCCAAATCACTCACATAATCTATCTCATGTCTGAGATTCAAATTATCCAAAGCAAACAACACTATCCAACCATATAAGCAATGATTAACCACACCCAAATATAAACAATTTAAAATGAATTAAATTAATTACATCATTCCATTAATTTAAAGTAAAATAAATTAATTACTTTACCAATATCATCCTTGCTTACCAATATTAATTATTTATCAATCAAATAATTAATCATCATCCAATTATTCATTTTAATTAATCATCCCTGATTAATTAACTCTTAATTACATTCAAGTAATTATTTACTAATTAATTTCTCAATTTAATTATGCTTAACCAAATACAGTAATTAACCTTTAATTACTTCATTAATTAATTAATTATAATTAATTATATTAATCCTTAATTAATTACATTAATTAATTACTTTTAATCACTTATTATTGATTAATTAATCTTAATTAATCAATCATTAATTACATCATTACTTATAATAATTAATGATCCCTAATTATATTTTAATTAATTACCTTATTTAAATTAATTACTTTAAGAAATTAATCATAATTTAAACCATAATTGTTAATCACCCTTGATTAACCTATTCGGTAATTAACTACCCTTAATTACTTTACCAATTAAATTAATTACTCATTAATTAATTATCTCCAATTAATCCTTTGATTAATTCACAAAGTAATAATACTCAATTAACTTCGTTATCAATCACTTCCAATTAATTACATATAGTAATTACACATTAATTACTTCTCTAAGTAATTCCTCTTCATTTAATTACATTAAGTAATTATCCTCCATAAATCATCAAATGATAAATTTTAAATTAATTAAACTGAATTAATTAACTTAAAATTATCAAATTTAAACTCAATTAATTACGATAAGTAATTAATTCCTTAATTACTTCCATAAGTAATTATACTTAATAACTTACACAATTGATTATCCTTAAACTAATTAATCTAATTAATAATTAAAATTAATCACATTAATTAATTATTAAATAATCCTTAGTTAATGACCTTCATTAACTATTAATTAATTCATTAATTATTTTCCAAAGTAATTAACTTATTTTAATCATTATTGATTACAAATTAATTAATCATTAATTAATCTATTAATTAACCCCTAATTAATTAAATAATTAAGTGTTAATTAAAACTTAATTAAATCCATTATTACTTGATTAATTAATTATAAATCATTAATTAAAAACTAATTTTATTTAATTATTCTTAATTTCAAGTTAATTATTCAAAGAATAATTAATCCTAAACCCTTAAGATTAAACCCCTAATTACTTTAAATAATTATTTATTTTATTAATTTATTAAATAAATTAATTATTCATTTAATACCCTAATAATTAAATGAAAAACAAACATTATATTATTATTAACTTTAACAAGTTAAATTCAATCTAAAACCCTTAATTGATAATAATTCCTTAATTATAAAAGAAATTTACAAAAGTTAAAATAAATTCCTTTGAAATAAAACCATTTAAATTTTTACATCAACATTCAAATTTGTTTTAAACACTTAAATTTATAAACTTAAATTTATTTTTAAACTAAAGATTCAAATCCGAATTTGAATCAAATTTAATCTTTATTTAAACATTACTTCATATCTCAAATTTCAAATTTAAATTCAAATTTCTTTTTAAAACATTTTAAACAATAAAATCTTTTAGAGTTATTTTAAAGTAAATTTGAATTCAAATACTTCATCACTTCTTACTTGTGATTCAATTCAACTTGAATCCATTATTTAAGTTAGTTTTAAAACTTATTTTAAATTCTTGCTTCCTCTCTTAAATTTAGTTTTAAATTCAATTTTAAATTTTGAAAACACAACAAGTTTCAAACTTCAACAAATTAACTCAAGCTAAACTAAACTAACTCGAGTACTCATTCACCTTAACATCAATCAAACCCAAAAAAAAAAGGTTAAACAAAACCTGTGCTAACAGGTTTACCCAAACCCCTGAAACACAACTAAAACCCGATACCCCATCTCCCTTGCTTCGAGTTCCCTACCCAAATTCTTCGAGACCAATATCCAACTACTTCGAGCTCATCACAAATCTTCCCGATACAATACGAGCTTCTTCTTCCCCAAAAAGAAACAGCTGACACGCCATTAAATCGTGCACCTGCACCACCTCAGCATCCATCTCCGATCCATCGCGATCCCCTACGCAAGTCAACAATCCTCACCAAACACCAATTCGACCATCAATTCAACTTCAGGAACCCTCAATCGAAATTTGAACATTCGAGCTCAACTGGAAAAATGTCGAATCAGAAAATTTTCCCAAAACCACATATTCCCGACCACCAGAACATCTCTAACTTCGGTCACAACCTCCTCCCTACATCTACTATTCTCAACTCGAACCAGAGAGAACTCGGTCACATAATTTGATCACAGTGATCAAATCCATTCAATACAGAAAAACTAGTGTTCAAAATTTTAAACCCAAGTTACTTCTGCCTTCATGCTTTAATCCACCATCTATTATTTTTACTATAATCTACACACATCATTACAACAACAAAAGAAACTCAGGCATCTACACTTCCTTAGATTGGCAGAACCAACCCCAATTTTGTTTTCAGGCTAAACCAAAGATATTCAGTTGAATGAAATCAAAAAAATCAGATTATAGTTTTAAAAATCAAGTTAATAATCAAGTAATTTGTTTATAAGCTTAACTAAATAAGTCTGGAACATTTTCATATTGATTGCAGAAATCTTACTCTGTTGTATTTTGTTTATTCTGTGTCATCACAACATTATTCTTATTTTTTTAACTTAAGCTTGTTACAAATCTGTCTAAATCTTTAACTATAGAAATGTTTAAACATGAGATCTTAAACTTGATCAGGATTTAAACTTACATTCTAGTCTCAGGACAAACACTTAAGACACAGCAAACATGCATTCATAAAAACATACATACATTCCAAAATTTCACCATATTCAGTCATGCATTTATTTCAGAACAACAAACAACTACTTATACTTATGTTTATTAAATAAAAATTGTTACTCACCTGGGTTTTAGGGGCAGAGCACAAGTATTTATGAAGAGCTTCAGATTTATTTTTTAATTTTTGCTTTAAAACTTCAGATTGCCTTATGAAAACTACATGCATGTTTGTTTCCAGGTGATCATTTGCAGGCTTCCAGAGAGAAGATGCATACAAGTTTCCAGAAAAGAACATGCAGGTTTGAATATTGCAAAAATTGAATTGCAGAATGATTTCAGGTTGAGGGAATTGAATATAGCTTCAGGTTACTTTGATTTTCATTATGAATTTCAGGCATTGGAATGGAAGAGCTACAGGTTTATACATGATTTTCTTTTCAGGTTTTGAGGAGATTTCATTTCATTTCAGGTTTATACTTTGATTTCTAGTTTTGGATTTAGTTTGTGAGGGGGAACTTGTAGATTTTTGCTTTGAACAAAATTTTGTTTTTGAAATGAAGATGATCTCAGATCTGAAAATTTTGTAGATGAAGATTACTTAAGTTTTGAAGGAGAAAAAAATAATGAGAGTGAGGGGCAATGTTTATGTAAGCAAATTTTTGATTTAATCAAAAATAAAAGAAAAAGAAATTTAATGAGACACTTGTTTACATTTTAACATTTGTCTCTTTGTTTTAATTAATGGCTTACACATGTCATTTTAAGTATTAGGAGATCAACACATGTATTAAGAATATTTTAGTTTATAATTGTTTATAAATACTTTAAAACCTCCGTTTATCATTCTTATGTATATATACATGAATTTACCTCTTTTTAAATTAAAAAGAAATGAAAACAATCAAATTGTAAATATAAGCTTATTCATATATTTAAGTGTTTATTCTTTTAAAACATGAAATTCAAACTTAAATTAATTTATCAAATCGAATTTTAATAATCAAGTTACATATGTAATTTGTATTTTAATCTTCTTATAAAATTTCAAGCAATACTTTAAAAAGAAAATAAAACAAAGCTTTGATGTTAAACAAATTTAACTTCAAATTTAAGTTAATTAAAAATATCAATTTAAACAGATAAGATTTTCCTTTAATATAAACCATATAATTATTTATTTGAATTGTCTTGAAAAGTTCAATTTCAAATTTAAATCAGATTTCCAATTTATCAAATATAAATTAGAACAAAAAATAAATTCATTTACTAAAAATAAACTAGAATTAGAAAATCAATTCATTCACTAAATTCAAAAATCAAAATTTATCAATTTACAATACATACAAATATATATTATAAACAGAAAACAATTTACTTATTTAAAAAAAATAAAATCTTTCAACTTAAATATTTATTAAAACATAATTATTAAATCAAATTCCAAATTTGTTATTAAAATTATCAAATCAGATTAAATTTATAACATAGATTATTAAATTTATATTGCCCAAATTTCTGGGATATCACAAAAATATTAAGTCTTAAGTATACAACCTATTCAAAATCATATTAAACATGAGAGTATATTTTCTCTAAAATGTCTCTTCTCCGGTTAATTTAAACAATTGAGAACAAAAGTAATAATACAACATGAACAATTCACAGGGAATATACTGATTACAATGCAAAGTAGCAATGATCAAAATATTATGTTAGTAAAAGAACTGCCCCAAGGTGCCTTAATTTAAGCATATGAAGAAGTACAACCGCACCGCACAGCAGTGGAAGAACCGACCATTTAAGTGTATAATATCAAAATAAAATACTTACAATAGTTATTTTTGTTAATCTCAATAAAATACATCATTGTTGTTTTCAAAAAAGTCAATGTTATATTTGGTTTGAAAACGAGTTTTATGTTTTGCATTTTCAATATGTATGTCAAATGTAAAGAGAGAAAATAAATGTTTGTAAAATTCTAGTCACTCTAACAAAGGAGATATGGGATTTGACATTTTTCAAAAGGTGGAAAAAGGAAAAAAATGTTTTCAATTTTACATGTCTAAATAATTTTTTAAACCGATCATATACCACTCTTTCTCCTCTCTTACGCATTTTAAAATATATTATTGAAAATGGAAAATATAAAACTCGTTCCAATCAAACACTATGTATGATTTTAAGTGTGGTTCAAATCTTTGCCATTATAATTTGATTAACGATTCAAAACCAGGCCAAATTATAATTGAGAATAAATCATTCAATGCATGTTGCGATCATTGATATTCTTTGATGGAAATGACTAAAACTAAATGGCGAGTGGACTCAAGCTATGTGGAATTGCTCCTATTAGTGTATCTTCACGTCTACTCTAGACTGGAATCAGCTATATGCATAGGGAGATGTGAAATATTCGAATTCTCGTAAGGTTGGTATGGTTTAGCTTGTATATTTTCGAGAGAGTCACAAAGTAAATGACTCTCTCAAGCATATTGTCTAGATGTATACTTTCATTAGGGGGCACACCCTCCTAGTCATTGTTGGAAAAAATCCTTTTCCTTGTTTGACTCAAATCTTTGAATTATTTTATTAATCGCGTCGAGAAGTGCCTGGAACTCTTGTCGATGTTTAATTATTTGTTTCCATTCTTCAAGTTTGGATTTTGATCTTGTTTATGCCCATTCTTTCAAGTTTGGGTTTTACTTCTAATTTATTTCCATTCTTTCATTTGTGAAAGCCGTTCTTGCAAGGCAAAGACTGTTTCATGTTTAGCGGCATGGTCTCACAGAATTGTTATATGTTCATCATATTTTTTGAGTTTTCTCACATTGGTTTTTTAGACCGATCTAGATGTTATTTTATTATAATGCTAAGGGTCAGATCGATTTTTTTTCTTCAGGTTTTCATTTGTGGGACATGGAGCTCATGGAGTAGAGATGAATATGCACATGCCATAATATTTTATTTTCCACTATTATGTATACCCATCAGAAATTGTAAGGTCGGGAAGTTATAACTTTCCAGGCTGATGAGGTATGTTTTAACTCTGGTATACTATGTATCTTAAGTAACAACTTTTGTTGTCTTTGTTATATTATATGTGATCATTTTATTGTGAGATTATGTATCCCTGTTCGTTTTCTTTTTACCTTAATAATCTGCCTTTCTAGCATTTGGAGGCTTGTCATTTGAATACCGTAGATGTATTAAGTGCCAACTTTTCGAGAATCGAAAAGGTGGGTCATTACAGAACTGATCGAGTTAGATCTTTTGTGAATGGATCTGCTATGCTGGTTTAGCTATATACTCGGTCAATCAACACTCTTCGATGCCGATAAACTACTTCTATCATGTGGAACTATTTAAAGTATGTTCCTGTAAGCTCTTGTTATTATGTTATTATCATATAACAATGATTAGTATTCTTAATACTTGGAACCACCCTTAGCTCAGTTATAAATTTGAGCATTTATATATATACACTTCGCTTTTATTGTGGTGCTATTCAAGCCGATGTATCTAACCTTTTCATTGAATTAGCTACAATGTTGAACATTTCCAAATTAAAAATTCTTAACTTGAGGTTTGAACGTGAATTTAATATCAGCATATTATACTCGATAGCACTTATGAAGTTTGAGTCTGAACACTCTTTCATAAAGAGTTCGTTGTTCCTATAAATAATTCTCTATTATTTCATAAATAAACGAGAACATCTCGAACAACCATTTAGTGATATCAATTTGGATTAGATATTTTGTTCGTGCATCAAGTTCATAACCACATCACTATATCGTAAACAACATAACATGTATGATAATTCCTATTGCTAATGCATAAGGGATCCATTTCACATCTTCCTTATTAAACACTTTAATAAGGTGTTTCTACATATTTTATGGGACACTCCCAGTGTCCTTTATACTATCTATGAAAGACATCATATGAAAATCCAATGTTAAGTATGAAAACAACTAAAGCTAATTTTTAACACAAGTACATCATTACTAATTAGTACTGTGTTGTTTACTTATGCTTTAGAAATATCTATGTACCTTTTAATTTTCTTTATTATGAGCACACGCTTCCTCTGCATTTTGACCAACAATCAAACTATTTGATATTTCTATCAAAACACTTATTCAATATTGATGCATGTCGAATGACACTTTCGTATTTGTTCTTGGTTCGATCATATCCAAAAAAACCACAAAGTTAATATCGCTCCAACTAACTTCGAGACACATTGGTTGTTATGTGCAAATATTCAATTCCAAATCATTTTTTAGAATTTTCCATTTCAATACATATGTACCAAAATACAAAGTCATACCAAGCGATAATTTTTTGACTAAAGTCGAAGTAAGTTGAGAACACTTAATAACGAATCTATGACGCTAATTTCAATAATTGAAATTTATGAGATTATTGTTATCAATGTTGCTCATTAAATTTCAACTGTATTAGTCTTTCTCTTAAAGACACAATCACAACGATGGATCACTTCCTTTCAGGTACAACAATCCAAATCATATTTTGATACTGTACCTAGAATCCATTTTGGATTTATGCATTGCGTACAGTCAGTACTCGTAATGACTTAATTGACAAATGAGGATTATCTACTCTCAACATTGTTAAGAAACTCATAGTTTCTCACCAATGTGTGGGAATACTTATTAGACACTTTAATATAGTATCTTCATTTTGGTTAGATTAGTTTTATTTCATCCCTATGTAATCACTTTTGTCTTTGTATCGTACTCAAATCCATTTTAACACGAAGTCGGTATCTCATGAAACAATAATTTTATCTCAATGCAACAGAATGTGTGACACCCCACCTCTATACCCACGCTATCCAAGGACATTACGATGTAATGCTGTCAACTAGCGCGGAGAATAAGGCTGTTGAGGAGCGACCATCCGTGTAATTGCTTTGTGCGAGCATCGATATGCCAGATAGTATTACATGCATTTATTTATCAAGAGGAAATCCGGCATACCGACACAAACTCAAAACTACTACACAGTGGCTATAATATCTTCGGAAACAAATATAGAAATAAACATAACATAAATCAGTCACAGACAATTCATATCACAAAGGCGGAAGAAGATATGAATATATAACTAACACATGAAAGTGTATATCAGAGTAGTGGTCAAAAAGATCCACAATAATACAAAAGAATAGCAACACGTGCTATACAAAAGAATACAACTGTGAGTCCATATCTCAAGTGTATACAACAAAATAAACTACTAATCTAAGTAGTTAACCAAAAGTCAGAGAAACCAATCCCAAGTGAGAAGTCAAGCAGAAGCACCTGTAACATCTCGGTCTGACCCGAGTATTATTTAATAAGAAAATAATAAACGGATCAGTCTAACTATAAATATCAGATGAAACGATATAGAATAAGAGATATGACTAAACACATAATAATCACAATGCTAAGCTGTGATATATGTAATTAATTGAAAATCAACAAGAGATTAATCAATATCACAAAATCTACACAAGAATCAAAGAAATGTCATACTCCTTATTTCGTTCACCAAACCGTAAATATTGACGATTATATCAATGTCAATCACAAAAGTCAATGACACACAAATTCACCAATGCAAAAATATTGATAAAACTTATCAATGGAAATCACGAAAATTGGTGAAACACAAATTCTAGAAATCATCAGTAGAAATCCAGAAATCACAAAAGTCAATGACACACAAATTCACTAATGCACAAATATAGATAAAACTTACCAATGAAAATCACGAAAATTGGTGAAACACAAATTCTAGAAATCATCAATAGAAATCCAGAAATCACAAAAAGGGGGAAGGCCTATCACAAACGGGAGCATAAAGCTCACCAACACGTGTATCACAAACGGAACGCTAATTCCATGGTTCCTAACCATCACAAATTGAGCCGAAGCCCCACAAACGGCCCGAAGACCATGGGTTGCTACCCCACCAATTTGAGTCGAAACTCCACAAAACGGGGTTTAGTCTCCTTCGCAGACAAAGAGACATCGCACATTGCTAGTCTAAATCACAAAGATGATCGTCATGATCAACGAGAAGTGTCAATTACACTAAGCTAGTAAATATATAAATTTAGCTTCATGTCCCATAACCACTAGCTTAACTTAAATATTTACGAACAAATTGTAGATCTCCACTAGAAAATTGTCACAAGAGTTTCAATCGAACAAGTCCAAGAATTAACCGACGAAGTAAACGCAAGCGTTTCATACCACTCGTTTTACTAGGTCGTTTAATTAGATTTCTCATACGAGTAAGGTAAAGGCTTGTATATACTAATAGATTGGAAAATGGTTTTAAGAAACGAGCTTTGTAATAAAATAAACGTTGAAATCGTTTTGATGAAAGAATTTTGATATTCACTACTAGTATAGAAAACCTTTATATTTTTAAAGTGACAAATCACAAAGAAGATTGTAGGAACAATCAATCACTAAAATTCACATACGAAGATGTGAATAAAATCCAAAGAAACCGATAAAGAATCCATCGAAATGGATATTCCCAAAAATCCATAAAAAGAAGTCACAAGGTCGATAATAAGTGATAACAACTAACCGGATCAACAAAAATCGATAAAACTTGGAAATTTACTCAAAAATAGCCAAATATGCAAATTAAACAGTTCCAGACGTCTGGTAGGTGTTCCCAGACGTCTGTCCCTAGGTTCTGGAAGTATATGTGTTTTCTCCCTTCTATTTTTAATTCCTGGGCCATTTCAGACGTCTGAAATTTTCAACCAGACGTCTGAATTTGATTCCAGACATCTGGATTTTGTTTCAGACGTCTGGATTTGGCCTCTGCCTTTTCCAGACCCCTTTCCAGACGTCTGGATTTTTCAACCAGATGTCTGAATTTGGTTTCAGACGTCTGAAATCTTCTGCTAGGCAAAAAAACAACCTAGACCAAAAATGGAAAATCCAAACCGAAATGCGATCGAACGAGCGATGGATGCTAAGGATTTATGCAAATCGACAACCCAACACTATAGAGTCTTCGATGCATCACCAAAAACATGTTCAAACATCAAAGATTGGATTTTTAAAGATTTGACTACAAAACACCAAAAATTGGAATATTCACCAATTCAATCCAAATCAAAAGCAAATGAACATAAATAAGTGTTAGGAATTCATACCCAACAATCAAAGATAGTTATAGACATAGATGTGAGATAAAAATCTCACCTTTGAACCCAAACGATTGAAGAAGAAGCTCGAAAGCAAAGGAGAATCAACCACTCTTCAAATCCAACTCAAGAAGCTTGATTCTAAGCTTTAAAAGAAGAACATTCCCAAAGTTAGGTTTAGGAATTTCTGAATTTGATAAGAGAATGAGTTGGAGAAGAAGAAGAGAAGCTTACCAATGGGTTCTTCTATTAGTTTGGAGCTAGTGCTTGATTAGCAAAAGAAAACTAGGGTTTTGGAGTTTTAATTTCCCATCTCTCCCACCATTGATGCTTTAGAACTAAAAAGAGGAGAAAGTGAGAGTGAATGGGGAGAGTGGTTCAGATTTGAGTATAAGTTAAACATAGGGCTGAACCAAACCCAAACCCAAAGTGAAAACGTAGCAAAACTTGACTAACTCCAAACATATCGAAGCTTATACTCAAAAAGGTCGCAAACGGCATTTTAAACTCAACGGGAGTGGTCCTGAGTCCTAATTCGACTGTATGCAAACAGTAGCTTTTCGGAATTTTCGAGTATCTATAAAATATTTAAATAAAATATTAAATATAAAAATCGATAAATATGCGGGTTGTTACAGACTCCCCTCCTTAAAGAAATTGCGTCCTCGCAATATTTAAGAAGAAAATATAAAGTAACAACCATAAAAGCATATTCAACACAAAAGAAATTTGAAATAAAAGGTTCACCTTAAAGAGCACAGGAAAGTAAGTCCGGATGTGATCGCTCGATGAACTCTCTAGACTCCCAAGAACAATCCTTAGGATTTGAAGACCATTGAACTTTCACAAGCGGAACATCCTTATTTCGAAGTCGTTTGACTTCCGAAGCAATAATACGAACAGGATGCTGCTCATAAGTTAAATTAGGCGAAACTTCAATCTCGTCCACAACACCGGCTCAAGAATAGAATAGGAATCTCGAAGGCACTTCCGTAATTGAGAAACGTGAAACACGTCATGAATAGCAAAAAACAGAGCCGGTAATAAAAGGCGATAAGCCACGGAACCAATACGTTCGGTGTAGGAAATGGCCCAATATATCGAGGCGCCAATTTTCCCGATCGACTAAAACGTGCAACATCTTTCATGGGTGAAACACGAACGAACACAAGATCTCCCACAGAAAATTCTAACTTCCTTCTTCGATTATCGGCGTAGGATTTTTTTCTACTTTGCGCTTCTTTCATCCTATGACGAATAAGATCAATCTTTTCTGTGGAATCACGAACAAAATCTGGACCTAAAACCAGCTTCTCACCGGCCTCAAGCCAACAAGAAGGAGATCGACATGGCCTTCCATAGAGTGCCTCAAAAGGTGCCATACCAATACTAGATTGGAAGCTATTATTATAGGAAAATTCAACAAGAGGAATATGATCTTTCCAGCTTCCACCGAAATCGAGCACACAAGCACGAAGAAGATCTTCAAGAGTTTGATTCACACGCTCGGTTTGTCCATCGGACTGGGGATGATAAGCGGTGCTAAAATTAAGCTTCGTTCGCAAAGCTTTTTGAAGACTCTTCCAATATCCACTAGTAAACAATGGATCACGGTCGCTAACAATAGAAGTAGGAACTCCATGTAATTTAACAATCTCTTTAATAAAGAGTTTGGCCAAAAGAGGAACAGTTCGATTAGACCGAACGGGAATAAAATGGGCGGATTTAGTAAGTCTATCCACTATCACCCATAAGCTATCATGACCCGAACGAGAACGGGGAAAGCCGTCTATAAAATCCATGGAAATCTGATCCCACTTCCAAATTGGAATTTCTAAAGGTTGCAATAACCCACCGGGCCTTTGATGCTCGGCCTTAACGAGTTGGAAAGTCACGCAATGCTTAATGAAGTTAGCGATGTCAAGTTTCATTCCCTCCCAATAATAAAGTCGCTTCATATCCGCATACATTTTGCTACTACCGGGATGAATGGTGAATTTAGAACGATGGGAATCTTCTAAAATATCTTTACGAAGATCACTAATATTTGGCACGATAAGTCTACCAAATTTCCGAATGTCGCCACGAGAATTGATATCAAAGTCTTTTAAACCTTCAATATCAATTTTATCCTTAAAATTTTAGCCAAGAAGAGCCAATTCAGGATCTAGCCCTTGAGCTTCAAGAATGCGGTCTAAAAGAGAAGGATGAGCCTCAAGGCTACACAAAACAAGGGATGGGCATAAATCTGATACGCGCTCTCGAATCTCACAAGTGGATAAAATCTCGAGATCGTTCCATTCGGACAGCATCATAGAAACAACTGCTTGTTGTTTACGGCTAAGAGCATCGGCGTCACGATTACCCTTACTGAGGGTATAAAGAATATCAAGATCATAAGGAGCAAGAAATTCGAGCCAATGCCGTTGACGCAAATTAAGTTTCTTTTGAGAGAATAAATACTTCAAGGACTTATGATCGGTATAAAGAACAAATTTCTCTCCTAAAAGATAATGACGCCAAATCCGAAGAGCAAAGACAATAGCCGCGAGTCGGCAGGCTTCAATTGCCTAGAAGCATAAGCAATAACACGTCATCTTTGCATAAGAACGGCACCCAAATCAACGCGACTAGCATCGGTATAAACAACGAAATCTTGATTCCCCTCGGGAATAACAAGAATAGAAGTATCAGAAAGGAGTTCTTTTAATTTCTGAAAAGAAGTTTCACATTTGTCCGACCAAATGTATTTAACACCTTTCTTCGTTAAACTAGTGAGAGGCACGACAATCTTAGAAAAGTCTTTGATAAAACGGTGGTAATAACCCGCCAATCCAAGAAAACTACGAATCTCCATCACACTCTCCGGTCTCTTCCAATCTTGAATCACTTCAATCTTTGAAGGATCCACGGAAATTCCGGATTCGGAAATAATATGACCGAGAAACTTCACACGAGATTGCCAAAAGTGGCATTTAGAAAACTTTGCTTTTAAATGATTACTCCTAAAGTTTCCAACACAATCCGAAGATGCTTCTCATGTTCCTCCTCAGTTTTAGAATACACAAGAATATCATCAATAAAGATGAGAACAAATCAATCGAGGAAGTCTTTGAAAACTCGATTCATTAGGTCAACGAAATAAGCTGGGGCATTCGTCAACCCAAATGGCATAACAAGCCATTCATAAGATCCATAACAGGTACGGAACGATGTCAAAGGAACACTATCCTCTGCAATACGAAGCTGGTGAAAACCAATAGCTAAGTCTAATTGTGAAAAGACTCTAGCACCACTAAGCTGATCGAATAGATCATCAATCCGAGGTAAAGGATATTTATTTTTGATAGTAAGATCGTTAAGTTTACGGTAGTCAACGCAAAGCCTAAGTGTACCATCGGATTTCTTCATAAAAATAGCCGAAGCTCCCCAAGGCGAGGAACTAGAGCGAATAAATTGCTTCGTCTCCAATTCGAATAATTGTTTACGCATCTCCTCGTTTTCTTTATTGGACATACGATAAGGAGGACGAGTGATAGGTTGAGCTTCAGGGATAAGATTAATTTTGAACTCAATTGCTCGCTTAGGTGGTAATCCTAAAACGGGCTCAAATATGTCGGAAAATTCACGAACAACGTGAATAAGAGAAATAATATCTTCCTCATCATCATTATCGTCATCGCGAGGATTTAAAGAATATAAAGATGCAACCAAGCTGGAATCCGAATCTTTAAGATTAATAGAAATCTTCTTAACAGATTGAGGATGTCGAAGATGAATAGTCTGCTCAGGACATAGGATATGAGCTTCATAACGGTTAAGCCAATTCATTCCCAAAATCATTCCAAAGCCTAAATAACGCATGACATGCAAGTCGGCTCGGAAAGAAAAATCACACAAAATAATCTCGACATCTTTACACAATAAACTGATTGTTGCGGATCCACCAACCGGATTCGTAATTTTCAAAGAAGTCATTAAAGCAACAACACTTAAAGAAAAAGTATCAACAAGCTCTTTTGATATAAAAGAATGGGACGCACCCGTATCAAAAAGAACTCGAATAGGATGATCACGAAATAAAATAATGCCATCAAGGATAGAATGAGAAATACCTTGGCCACGAGATGTGTTGCCAGGGGCTTGAGCAACATTTAACTTTCCCTCCTTCCTGCCCTGAAGCTTGAGGCATGAAGATATAACACGACCGGGAACTTTGCAGTAACGACAAGAGAGAGACTTTGTGCACTTGTTCGCATAATGGTCCTTCGAACCACAATTATAGTATTCCCCATGACCAAAGGAAGAAGTCTTTGCCACTGGGGTTGCTTGCTTCCCTTTCTTATTGGGATAAGGACCCTTGAATTTGTTTGGCCTCATCTTGTTGTTGAAATTTGGTTTGGAACCCACCACTTCAACATCATTTTCCCTATCCGCCTCTTCAAGACGAAGAGCGATATCAATGAGTTGGTCGAAAGGAACTTCTAATTTTAGAAGTAATGGCTTCTTGAGATTTTTGTTCAAGCCATAGACAAATCTTTGGTTCTTCTTCAATGGGGTGTTGATGTATTCAACCCCATATTTGGAGAGAGATTCAAAAGACGCGACATAATCTGCCACGGGAGATTCACCTTGAACAAGGTCTATAAAAAGGCGAGCCAAAGTCACAGCTTCTGGTACGAATTTTAACTCGAAGCGCTCTCGGAATTTCTCCCAGGTGAGATCCGCTTCATTAATTTCAGAATTAAGAAGTTCGTACCAGTCTAATGCTCTTTCTTGGAGCATACTAGAAGCCACCTGAACTCAATGAAGGTCAATGAGGTTCATGCGAGAAAAGATTCGATCGCATGTCCTTAACCAAGCCTGGACTTCAATAATAGTTTCAGAACCTTTAAATGGCCTCCCGCCCAGGTTGGTGTAATCATTGCACAAACATGCAAACCCAGATCTAGGGTGAGTAGGTTCCGGATTAGAACCAGCTGCTTGAGCATTCGTGACAAGGTCAAAAAGTTGCTGGGTAGTCATAAAAACTCCATCTTGGGGTGGAGCACTAGATGGTCCAGCTCTGGGACAACCAGGTCTAACCATTTCTCTTCTTTAAGAAAGAAAGAAGAGGAAAAAGTTATTCTCAAGATAAATATCAAGCAAATCTTGATAGATAAAACAAGGAATCATAAAGAAAATAGGATGAATCGGTACGAAGACTCGAATTAAATCCTAAAGCACGACTCCTAAGAAAGACTTAGGACGATGATCCTTGTTATAATATTCCATATTGTTTCGAAGTTTGGCTCTGATACCAAGCTGTGACTCCCCACCTCTATACCCATGCTAGCCAAGGACATTACGGTGTAATGCTGTCAACTAGCGCGGAGAATAAGGCTGTTGAGGAGCGACCATCCGTGTAATTGCTTTGTGCGAGCATCGATATGCCAGATAGTGTTACATGCATTTATTTGTCAAGAGGAAATCCGACATACCGACACAAACTCAAAGCTACTACACAGTGGCTATAATATCTTCGGAAACAAATATAGAAATAAACATAACATAAATCAGTCACAGACAATTCATATCACAAAGGCGGAAGAAGATATGAATATATAACTAACACATGAAACTGTATATCAGAGTAGTGGTCAAAAAGATCCACAATAATACAAAAGAATAGCAACACGTGCTATACAAAAGAATACAACTATGAGTCCATATCTCAAGTGTACACAACAAAATAAACTACTAATCTAAGCAGTTAACCAAAAGTCAGAGAAACCAATCCCAAGTGAGAAGTCAAGCAGAAGCACCTGTAACATCTCGGTCTGACCCGAGTATTATTTAATAATAAAATAATAAACGGATCAGTCTAACTATAAATATCAGACGAAATAATATAGAATAAGAGATATGACTAAACACATAATAATCACAATGCCAAGCTGTGATATATATAATTAATTGAAAATCAACAAGAGATTAATCAATATTACAAAATCTACACAAGAATCAAAGAAATGTCATACTCCTTATTTTGTTCACCAAACCGTAAATATTGACGATTATATCAATGTCAATCACAAAAGTCAATGACACACAAATTCACCAATGCACAAATATTGATAAAACTTATCAATGGAAATCACGAAAATTGGTGAAACACAAATTCTAGAAATCATCAATAGAAATCCAGAAATCACAAAAGTCAATGACACACAAATTCACCAATGCACAAATATTGATAAAACTTATCAATGAAAATCACGAAAATTGGTGAAACACAAATTCTAGAAATCATCAATAGAAATCCAGAAATCACAAAAAGGGGGAAGGCCTATCACAAACGGGAGCATAAAGCTCACCAACACGTGTATCACAAACGGAACGCTAATTCCATGGTTGCTAACCATCACAAATTGAGCCGAAGCTCCACAAACGGCCCGAAGACCATGGGTTGCTACCCCACCAATTTGAGTCGAAACTCCACAAAACGGGGTTTAGTCCCCCTCGCAGACAAAGAGACATCGCACATTGCTAGTCTAAATCACAAAGATGATCGTCATGATCAACGAGAAGTGTCAATTACACTAAGCTAGTAAATATATAAATTTAGCTTCATGTCCCATAACCACTAGCTTAACTTAAATATTTACGAACAAATTGTAGATCTCCACTAGAAAATTGTCACAAGAGTTTCAATCGAACAAGTCCAAGAATTAACCGACGAAGTAAACGCAAGCGTTTCATACCACTCGTTTTACTAGGTCGTTTAATTAGATTTCTCATACGAGTGAGGTAAAGGCTTGTATATACTAATAGATTGGAAAACGGTTTTAAGAAACGAGCTTTGTAATAAAATAAACGTTGAAATCGTTTTGATGAAAGAATTTTGATATTTACTACTAGTATAGAAAACCTTTATATTTTTAAAGTGACAAATCACAAAGAAGATTGTAGGAACAATCAATCACTAAAATTCACATACGAAGATGTGAATAAAATCCAAAGAAACCGATAAAGAATCCATCGAAATGGATATTCCCAAAAATCCATAAAAAGAAGTCATCAAGGTCGATAATAAGTGATAACAACTAACCAGATCAACAAAAATCGATAAACCTTGGAAATTTACTCAAAAATAGCCAAAATAGGCAAATTAAACAGTTCTAGACGTCTGGTAGGTGTTCCCAGACGTCTGGCCCTAGGTTCTGGAAGTATATGTGTTTTCTCCCTTCTATTTTTAATTCCTGGGCCATTTCAGACGTTTGAAATTTTCAACCAGACGTCTGAATTTGATTCCAGACGTTTGGATTTTGTTTCAGACGTCTGGATTTGGTCTCTGCCTTTTCCAGACCCCTTTCCAGACGTCTAGATTTTTCAACCAGACGTCTGAATTTGGTTTCAGACGGCTAAAATTAATTTCAGACGTCTGAAATCTTCTGCTAGGCAAAAAAAACAGCCTAGACCAAAAATGGCAAATCCAAACCGAAATGCGATCGAACGAGCGATGGATGCTAAGGATTTATGCAAATCGACAACCCAGCACTATATGCTCTTCGATGCATCACCAAAAACTTGTTCAAACCTCAAAGATTGGATTTTTAAAGATTTGACTACAAAACACCAAAAATTGGAATATTCACCAATTCAATCCAAATCAAAAGCAAATGAACATAAATAAGTGTTAGGAACCCAACAATCAAAGATAGTTATAGACATAGATGTGAGATAAAAATCTCACCTTTGAACCCAAACGATTGAAGAAGAAGCTCGAAAGCAAAGGAGAATCAACCACTCTTCAAATCCAACTCAAGAAGCTTGATTGTAAGATTTAAAAGAAGAACATTCCCAAAGTTAGGTTTAGGAATTTCTGAATTTGATAAGAGAATGAGTTGGAGAAGAAGAAGAGAAGCTTACCAATGGGTTCTTCTATTAGTTTGGAGCTAGAGCTTGATTAGCAAAAGAAAACTAGGGCTTTGGAGTTTTAATTTCCCATCTCTCCCACCATTGATGCTTTAGAACTGAAAAGAGGAGAAAGTGAGAGTGAATGGGGAGAGTGGTTCAGATTTGAGTATAAGTTAAACATAGGGCTGAACCAAACCCAAACCCAAAGTGAAAAAGTAGCAAAACTTGACTAACTCCAAACATATCGAAGCTTATACTCAAAAAGGTCGCAAACGACATTTTAAACTCAACGGGAGTGGTCCCGAGTCCTAATTTGACCGTATGCAAAAAGTAGCTTTTCGGACTAAATTCCGAGTATCGATAAAATATTTAAATAAAATATTAAATATAAAAATCGATAAATATGCGGGTTGTTACAGAATGTGTATTCATAAACACTTTATGAATTGCCTCATATATAAAACTGATTTGGTTTTCAGTTTACAAAACTTATGTACAAAATATGAATCAGTCATCCAATGTAAGTCATTGCCAAACACCTTTTAGGGTGAGACAAGATCCCTCACAAACAGTTATTATGTATATTTTTTCGACTCGCACAACCTGTCAACTCCTTGGCCTAGGATATGTTGGAATTTCTTATAAACCCTTACCTTGTATTATTTTTTAAATCATTCATTTGGTGAAATTAATTTCGAACTTGTGTACTACTCTAAAGTACACGATCTTATATAAAGAAGTTAACTCAACTTCACTCATAATTAATCGTACTTTGTTCAAACAAGTTAGATTGCTCTTTATCGATATATCAAAATGCATTATAGATATGAGTGACTTTTAAGATTGAATCTTTATTCATTTTAGGTACATTTGGAACTCTTTTCAATGTACTCACATATTCGATCAAATTCGGTCATTTTATTTGTTTTTGCATGTATTTAATTTACTTCGGACTTATATGCTATATGCTTATCATAGACATACTACATATGTATCAAACACATATGTTCATGTTTATGTTAACTCATCAGTGAATACAATGAAATGCATAAAACCATTTTGGAATTAATAGACTATCAATTTCATGCATCTATATATATATCAATCCATAGGGTTCATCATCTTTTATGATCGCTTCCACTGAGTGGGTGCATTGCCTTTTATTGTTTGAGATATAATTTATTAGTACTATATGATTCACAATCAAATAATCAACGAATTATTTCTCCAAACTTTGACTTATTCCATAATTCAAAAACAATTGCAAATGATTTAGATACTTTTGTATTTTCCAATGCATCACAAATACCACTATTATAGTTTTATTTTATGGTGAATATTCATAATATTCATATTGAAATGAATCCATATCTATTTTTCAGTTAGTACTAAAAACTAATAATTAAATAACATTTGGTATGTTTTACAAAAACAATCTTCATAACTTGATGCGACCAATAAGCGTTATGGTAGGTTCTCACTATTTCCACCAATACTATACTAGAATATGAAATCCGATGCTTCATTCAATCACTTAATATAGGCTATTTATTTCATTCATTGTAACTGATTTATAGTCGAGAATTTTTAAATCAAATATCTTAAATTCAAAAAAATAAATATCATAGAAAACAATTTTCTATATGAAAATAATTTTGGAACAGAAATCATATTTCTCATTCCAATGTTAGGTATCTATATTATTTTACAATTCTCGTTTTTGTATATCTTTACGAAGCAGAAGTGATCATTCACTCTCTTTATCCAAACTATGCCTTAAGTTACATCCACTCTTATACATTCAATTTCCTTTCTGAACGATCAAACCATTACAGGAAATCCTTACTACAATATCATAACGAATTCTCTACAAAAGTGCATTTGGTCATCCTTAAATTTTAAGGATATCAAATAAATTACACTTTACGTAAATTGATCAAATAGACATTTCAATTATCAAATTCTTAGGCCTATTTTGTAGCCTTTGGTCTAGTGTTACATTTAGCACAATAAGATTTTTATTGTAATTAATCATAATGGGCACACAATAATACATATAATTTACTTGCTTATTTCAATGAACTGATTTCAACAGTGTTTCGTACATTACAAATTATAACCGTTCACTATGTAACATTTACATATGATCGCATATGGATCAAATATCCATATTCTTGTTGTAACAGTCCAGAATTTTGATCATTTATTTTAAATTATTAATTAATTTTAAATACTTAAATAATTTGATTTTGGAATTTAATAGATAATTCAAATATTTTAACCATTTTAATGTTTTAATTGTGAGTTAAATATTAATTAAACGTATATAATAATTTTATTTAACCCCTTTTAGTTAATAAATAATATTGACGAATTCAATTTGTAAGTATATTTACAAATATAAACGAATCAGATAAATATCGATAATAGGAAAAAATTATTTACCATACCCATACGTCCTTTAAACCATACCCCTTTCCTCTTTAAAAACTTATCCGGTGAAGTAAATGAAGAGAGATAAATGGTTGAAAATTATAAATTCAAAATAAAAATATATACTCATCTAATAATCATGGTTTTGGATTCTTTGAACTCGTATTAAGTTGTGCTTGGAGTCTATGTCTTCATTGGGATAGTTTGTAGAGTGTGTCCATGACCCAATTTGGGGCAATAGACTAGTGTCCACCTATATTGAGGTAGGGCGGCGTCAGGTGATTTTTAGGGTGGTGGAGAGTTTCTTGGGGGGATGCAAGCTCGCGGTGTCAATTTGGTGGAGTGTGGCACATTGTTGTGTGGTGCGTAGTCATAAGGTGGAGGGCGAGGACCATTAGGTCGCATTCTGATTGGGGCAGCTGGCGTGGATTTTTGGGTATGGGAGAGTCGAGTTTGCTTTGAGCGACGCATTGGCAAAGATGGATTAGAGAATCGTCGTATCTTGCTTCGTACCACTTCATCTTCATGCACGTATTGATGGGTTTAATTTTCAACTATGCATGTTTGTTGAGAGGGAGGAAGAGGATTTTTTTAGTTTAAGGGTAATGGTAATTAAGGAATGTAATTAGTGTTTAATTATATTATTTAAATTCGATAACATTTGTGTAGAAGGTCAGATTCAAAAGCCGTTTTTAACGTTGGACTCATAGCGATGATGGCTACATAATGGAATTGGTTTGGTTAGATCCGGAGCTTATTGGAATTTAGGCTAAAATTCGAACGGTCGTCAGGTTTTAGTCCAAATCGGTACACTTCGGTAAAAACTGAAAATCAATGTGAGTTTAACTCACATTCTATTTTACTATATCATATCTATGATGCTATAAACCATTATTGATTGCTTGGATGTTAGTTAAACTATTTGACTGATTTTTTGGTTGAATTTCCGTTTAGAAATTGGATGACATATTAACTTAATTGTTATGAACCCATAAGATTATATATAATGTCCTTAACCATTGTTTTGCAGAGAGAATTTATAGAGATACCCTGAGGGGATTTCTCGCCAGTAATTATTTATATACCTTCTTATGTTGTTTATATTAATGTTTAATTAAAATTAGCCATGATATTCAATTTTATTATTTAAGTGTTGTTATAACAACTTTCGCTATACCATCGCTTATTGCATAGTACCCCATAAACCTGTGTGTGTTTTGAACTTGAGCTTATGATTTCACAAAAATAAATGTTTAAAATTCATTAATCATTTTGATTAGTGAAAACTTAAATCTGTTAATCATTTTAACTAATGAAATTAGTTAATAAATTTAATTAGTGATGCTTAAAATTGGTTTCTCTTTAGATTTTAATTAATCATTTTTGTTAATGATGTTTTATACTTAATTAACCATTTTAACTAATGATTATTTGAGATTAATTAAATATTTTAATTAATGATAATAGAGTTTAGTTAATTATTTTAATTAATGATATTTGAAATTAATAATCATTTTAATTAATGATGTTTAAAAGTAATTAATCGTTTTAAAATAATAATATTTAAATTTAATATATAATTATATTAACGATGTTTCAAATTAATTAATCTTTTGATTAATGAGATTTGAATTTAAAATAAATCATTTTAATTAATGATATTGAACTTTAATTAATTAATGATTTTTTAAATTTAATTAATTGTTTTAACTAATGGTGTTATGAAATTTAGTCAGTCAACTTAATTAATGATGTTTGAATTTAACTAAATCATTTTGATTAATGATATTTGAAACATGATAAATTATTAAACTAATGATTATTTGAATTTAATAAATTATTTTGATTAATAGCATTTAAAAATTTATTAATCAATTTATTTAATGATATTTGAAATTAATTATTCATTTTAATTAATGTTTATTTGGAATTAATAAATCATTTGGTAATTAGTATTTTAAGTTTGTTAATTGATTTCACAAACGAGTTTAAAGTAAATTAACTGATTTGATGAATGTGTTTGGAAGTAATTAACAATTTATTTAAGATAATTTCTAAAGGAAATTGTAAATTTTATTAATTGTCTTTTGGGATTATAAATGTGGTTTATTATCTTTAAGGATAGTTGACATTATTTCAAATTTAATAAAAGAATCTATATTTGATTTATTTTCTTTAGAAAATTTATGTGGTTTTAAAATTATTAAAAGAGTATTATAAATCATCCCCTAGGAAGGTTAACATTATTTAATTCATAAAAGATATTTAAATTACTTTATTACCTTTTGGGATAGTAAATATTGTTTTAAATTTATAAATGAAGGTTTATAAATGAAAAAGTTTTTTTATTGAATTGTTTAAAAATAAATCTAAGTGTAAATTATTTTGGATTTATAGTAAACAATGTTTTAATGACTTTTGTTTCGACCATTTTTTAAATACACTTAGTATTATAAATTTTTCCTTTAAAAGATCAATTTAAAGAATATTTTTAAAATGTTTATACTAATATTAAAAATGTGAAAATCAAGCACAGCTAAGAATCAAATGTTTTTAAGCGTTTTATTCATTTCATTTGTGGTAAGTGCATGCAATTTAATTCTCATACAAAAATCATGTAGTTATTCCCAATAGTTGATTTCTCAACTATCGATTTCGATTCTCCTGTCTATTTTATTTTCTGTTATTCTAAGACAATGTTTTGGCTCCTTTGAGCTTTGTTATCCTTTATCGAAAATGACTAAAACCAAAGCACGGATAATGGGGGTGCATCCTCTAAGTCATTGTTGTGCCTCATCATTCTAATATCACTCGTTTTGAGAATTAGTATTCAACACCAGAAAAACTAAAACAAAAGCATGAGAGGGAGCCAAGCCATGTGGGTGGCACCCATCAGGGTATGTCCACATCTATCTAGAGAGCTGTCGGCATGAATGCATTGATGTGAAATATTCGGATGCTCGTGCGAAGTGGGATCCGACTTGGAAGTTTCTGAGAGTGACACATGTGCTCTCAGGTATATTTCATCTAGAGGTATAATTTCATTGAAGGGGGGAGCACCCTCCTGGTTATGTTGGATAAATCCATTCTCCTTATTTGATTCGAACCTTTGTAATGTTTTTCTGTAATTGCAACGGAAAGAGTTAACCACCTTTCAAAATGTCTAATTATAGGTTTTGTCCATTCTATCAAGTTTGGATTATTATCTTAGTTTACCCATTCTGTCCAGTTTGGATTTTGCTTGGATTATTTTCAGCCTTTCAAGCCTGGTTTTTAATACTATTTGTGCCTATTTTTATTTGGATTTGTTTCCTGTTTTTTATCTCTACTCTTTCCTGTATGGATGTTATTCTTGTGAGGTAAAGACCCATTCGACGTTAGCGGTGTGGTCTCATAGAGCTCTTATACGTTCCTCATTATTTGAGTTTTCTCACGCTGGCATTTCCAAACTGATCCGGGTATTATTTTATTATAATGCTCAAGTTAGACTGAGTATTTTTCCAGGTTGGATTTGGTGTTATGCAGATCTTGGACTGGAGCCGGAGGTTCACCTATCGTAGTGTTTTATTTTTCGCTGTATTATATAGTATCCTATCAGCAATTGTAAGGTCAGGATTTTATAACCATCCAGCTGATAAAGCTTGTTTTTTGATATACTATGTATTTCTAGAGTGATAGTTTTTACTATTCTTGTTATATTTATATGTAGTTGATTCCCCTATAAGATTCCAATTTTCTCTATTCTCTGTTCTTTTCTTTTTATTTACCCTAACAATATGTCCTTTTGTCGATTAAATGTTCGACATTTGAACACAGTACTAGTATTCGATGTCGACTTTCAATGGTCAAAAAGGCGGGTCGTTACAGCTTGATATCAATGCCGAAGGTTAAGCGAGAGTCTTAGCTTTTGTCGGATCTGGCTTATTAGAGATAGGGTAAGTGACGCCCTAGAATGACTTTGAGAGTATTATATATTTGAGAGCATACTTGTTAATGTAATAAAAACGTATTATGTTAATTGGTGTATCGAGGTTTTAGGAATTTTAATCGAGACATTGACGCCACGATGTCGATAAAGGTTTCTAAACACTTGACCAAGGCCAGCGAAATTGATATTGACTTTTGAAAATTTGGCAAATGAAATATTTTGCCTAGGATTATATTTTATATATATAAAGGAATAATTTTCAAAACTTTATATAGCTATAGAGTGTGTTTGTTTGAATGTGATAATATTTAATTATTATCGCTGTTGTTTTTTCTGTCATGCTCGATAAAATTAAGAGCGTTGACTATCATTTGTAGATTGCTAATTATGTGTGCTTAGCTTATTTATTAGCATTTGTTCTTTGAATTTATAAATGAATCCTTTGTGAATTTATTTTCACAATTTGGCAATAAGGTGTTTGGAGAAAATATTAAGTTACAATTCACCTTTTAATAATGGTTACTTAAAAATAAAATTTTAATAAAAGTTGTTTAATACAATCTAAATGGTAGGCTAAGACCTATAGAGAATAAATATTTATTATAATAAAGGAGGTTTATCATAATATGAATTGATTCCATATAAAGAAAAATTTATATAAATTTAGTTTATAAAATGTGTTCTAAAAAGGTCTTTTGAATCTAAACCCCAAATTTTTTGAAAATAATTTCGAAAGGATTTTGAGAAATGAAATAGTAGTGCTTTTGGAACTATTTAAAAGTAAAAATATTTTAGTATGTAAAGTTTTAAATTGCATTTTCTTTGGATAATTTGGAGGAAAACATCTCATTAGTTTTATGGTAATCTGAATAATTTTCTACGTGATGATCAGATGTTTTCTTAGGCAAACATTATGGAGTACTTAGTAAGTTATTCTCTTTATCATTGTGTGATCGAAATGAGTTCAAATCCGAATGAACTCAAAGTGAGTTTTAATAAATAAGTTGTTTGAAGTATATATAAAAATATATGTAGTATGATTTCAAGGATGAGTTTTGAAATTAAAAACCGGGTATTTAATTTTTAAGTTCCCTTAAAGGGAATTGGTTTCAAAATAAAAAGTATTTCCGGTAAGAGATTGTTTTGATAAATGATATTTTACCCTTAGACAATAGGGGATAATTTAACACAGGTTTAAAAATAGTTAAAATTGGATGGGAAAGTTTTGATAAACGTTGCTTTATTAAAGCCATGTATTTGTTTATAACATCTACGTAGTGTAAACTATTTGTTGATTGGGTCAACCCAAAAATATCCTTCATTTTAACACTCTAAGCGAAAGAGGTTAATAGGTTGACTCAATTTTAGGGAACCATAATTTGATTTGATCTCCATCTAGATCTTTGGAAAAAAAGGGTAAGATGAAAATTTGTGTTTGTATGTGCTCTTAGGATATAGAGGAATATTATACAAATAAATAAAATAAAGTAAGTTTGTTTTGATGTTTTATAAAGAAATGACTTTATAAAATATATTTTTAACTTAGGTGAAAAGTTATGTAATAATTCATAAATAATTCTAATATTGAATAAAATACTAAGTGAAACTATAAGCGATTTAGAAAAATTGATGTTGTTAAGAAATCAATAAATTTAGAGTATAACTTTCCATTTTGTCCGAATGAGTTTGGATAATCTTTTAAGCAATAACAAAGGCTAATGAACAAAATGGCATGCTTAGATAATAATTTATATTTTTGGACAATCAAGACAATTTTGAACCTAAGTAAAGATTTTTTTTTGTTAGTAATTTGACATTTTGAAACAACGTTAAGTGATAGGTTTTCCCTTATAGTATTTGGTTGGTTGATAGTGTTAATTTATTCCTTAATAGAATTTGATTGATTTGATTTGATTGATTGTGTGTTTTATATAGCATTGTTTATAAAATTTAAATTTGTAGACACAAGATGTGATGTCCCAGAATTTTGAGCAATACTTATTTGATAATTTCCATTTATAATTGTTTTAAAATGTGTAATATTGATTTAATAATCTAATATAACCAAATGTTATATTTTCAAAACTAATAATTAATTTAATTTGACAAATTTTATCTTTTCAAAACTTAATGATAATAATAATTTAATTTGGCAATTTTTATTTCTTTTCAAAGATAATAATATATATAATTGATAAAAATTTATCTTTCTAAGCTAATAAAAAAATATTCTATTTATAATGTATATATAGGTATACATTGTGAAAAAGGAAGTTTGGTTTCAATTTAAATTTAATAAAAATGTTTTCAAATTATAATATATATATATATATATGTTTGTATATATTGTGATTTGAAGTTCTGTTTTAAAATTCAATATAATAATTTCTAAAGCTAATATTAAAAATATTTCTATTTATAATGTATATATATATATATATATTTGTGTATATTGTAAATAAAAAAGTTTTGGTTTAAACTTAACTAGAAAATATGTTTTCAAGTTTATTATATATATATATATGAATGTGTATATATTGTGATTTGGAAGATTTTTGATTTGATTTAATGAAACTTTTCAAAAACTATTTAAAAAATTATCTTATATTTTCAAAAACACTCAAATTAGATATTTATTTTATTTAAAAATATGATATTTTAAAATTTTATATTATAATAAAAGTTGAATAAGTTCTTTTAAAAATTGGTTCTTGAAAATAAATTTAGTTTATATATATATATGATATCAATATTAGGTATAACAACCTAAGTTTAAACTTTTAAATAAGATTTAAATTAATATTCATTTCTTTTTAATTTTCTTTCTTTTAACTTAACTTTGGAAAATGTATTTTTAAAATATAAATAAAACATAAAGATAATACATTTCATAATTTATATTAAACATAAGTATTTAGGAAAATATTTAATTAAGATTTAAATCATTTGTAATAATAAGTAATTAATATATAATAAAATCTAAAACACTTGGCAACTTAGGAATTAATGAGAAATACACTTGTATACATAATAATAAAAGTTTGGACATCTGTAAATAAATGGATATATGCCAGATATTTGTAATAAAGTGGCAAATTCTCTTGTAAATGGGAAATAAGCAAAATGTATTAGAGAAATCAATTGATTCTTTTCAGTTCAAATTTTTCCTTCCTCCATCTTCTTTTATATTTATCTTTTCTAAATAAAAAAAGAAACTGAAATTAGGAAATCAAATACAAATCCAAAAAATAGAAGAAATATACAAACCTAGAAATTGAAATATGGAAATCAATGCAAAGAATCAATTCAACAAGCAGGATTTTAGCAAATTCAAGTTCAACAAATGATTTAACAACAAGTTTTATTTCAACAATCAAGAAAATTTCCAGACTTGAAAGCAAGCCTGTCTCTGTTGCTTTGATTACTTAAGGTGAGTAGACCAGTTTCTTTTAAAAACAGTTTGAAACTGGAATGGAATTTTAATATAAGTGAAATGTGTGAGATAATGTTGAATTGCATGGATGTTTTAGCACGAATATAACTTGAATTGATATTTATATTGTGGATATGCCTGTATATATTTGATTTTGGTCTCTCCTTATTTTACAGTTTTCTTGAATTCCTTTAAAAATCCATAACTCCAAATATAGGCAATTTTAAACTTAGATCCTTGAATGAAAATTGATTATAAAAACATGATATCAACTCTAAAAAATGGTTTCAAGGATTTTAGTTAAATAATTATTTTTCAAATAAGAAAATAATGTGAAAATTAGACAATTGGTTAAAATTTCACGAATGCAATTTCATGATTGGATTGCATGTATGGATTCAAGGTAGGAAATCTTGAATTTTGGTATAAGTCTCTGGATTTTTAGGCTTGAGGTTGTCGGGGAAACTCGAGAACATCAATTTTGGGTTTCTGATCAATTGACGTCGATCGGAGTCGAGGGAAAGGTCATGATTCGATATGGAGGTGGCCGTGGTATCGAGGAACACAAGAAAAATGGTGAAAGTTGATATCGATGGCCGTGGTGGCAGTGAAGCGGCGAGGTATGGTTTATTTCTCAATTTGGTCGTCGAGGTTGCTGTAGTTTTCTCGACGAACGTGGCGCACCGGAACGAATCACGCAGGGGGGAATGGGATCATTGGTGCATGACGCAACCATGGTCGTAGTGGCAGGTCGTCTGGTGGTGTAGTTCGCCTTCGATAGGAGGTTTTGTTGATCGAGTTTCTGGGCATCATGGGTTCTTCAGCTCGATTTCGATTTTATGGTGTTAGCATCGATCAAGGTTGTAGAGATGGTCGGTGGGCTTAGGGACGACTTGTGGAGCGTCATGGTGATGGTTGTTGTCGGTCAGGATCGGCGTGCATGTGCATGGCGACAACCTATGCATCTAGAAGATGTTGTTTTGGGAAGGAGTTTTGGCCAGGTTTTCTTGAAGCTTTTCTCGTGATTGTAGTTGGATGACTCGGGGAATTCGCGTGTGCTATCTCGAGTATAACTTGTTCCGGGGTTAAAGCTTGACCAGTTTTAACTAAAATGAAACTTAAAGCTAAACAAAAATTTTAACAAAGTTTGTTTCTAGAATTTAAAATCTTGTTCTGTTTTTAAACTAAAAATGAATTTCAAAACTTGAAAAAAAAGTCAAATTTTAAACAAAGTTTTTAACTAGTTTTTAAATGTATGAAATTCTTGGTTTAGAGTATGATGTCTAAAAATAATTATAGTTTTAAAAGTAAGGATTTTCAAAGTTTAAACTTCTGTTTTAAAATAGTTTGGGTTATATAAATATTGTTTATTTTAAATCATGTAACAAATCTCTAAATATTTTCATATAAAATGTTATTGATGTAATTGGATGTGATTAAGGTAAAGATATTTAACTTGAATAAATTAAAAGATGATGATTTTGTGTAAACCAAACTCAAGCTTTCAAATTTAAAATTTAATTTTAAAATGGTAGATAAGAGTTAATGTTATATGGTTTATCTTAATTTAATCAAGTTTTATTTACAAAGGTAATTAAAGTATGATTACTTAAATTAACAAAGATGCTTAATTTAGGTAATTAAATTAAGAAGAATTAATTTGAGTAATTAATTTAGAGCAGTTAATTACTTGATTTAAGTTTGATTTACCTAAGTAATCAAGGTTAATTAATTAAGAAATAATTAAGTACTAAATGTAATTAGAATTTAATTACTTAATATTAAAAGAATTATTAAGGGTAATTACTTAATAAAGTAATTAAAAGAATTAATTACTCAGTGTAATTAATTAAGTTATTGTGGTTAATTTTAATTAATTAATTAAGTTTAATTAATTAAAGAGAATTATTTGATGATGGGTTAAGGATCATTAATTCATGTAATTAATGAAGTGTAATTAATTAATGAAGTAATTAATGAATAATTATATGTTGTAATTAATTAATGGGAATTACTTGATGGAAAGTAATCAAAGGATAATTACTTAGTGGGAGTAATTAAGTTTTAATTACTTTGTGTAATTAATTAAAGGACTAACTAAGGTAATTAATCAAAGAGTTAATTTAATTATCGTAAATAATTAAGAATAATAAATTACTAAAAGAATTAATTAAGGTTGATTAATGAATATAATTAAGTTAAAGATTAATTATTAAATGTAAATTAAAAAGAATAATTAATTAATATAAGTAATTAATGGATCATTAATTAATGAATAATTAATTATTTAATTGATTAATTAATGTGATTAATTAAAAGGATAATTAATCAATGAAGTAATTATGGTATAATTAATTAATGTAATTAATTAAGGATTAATGTAATTAATTATAGTTTATTAATTTAATCAAAATTAGTTAAGATTAATTAATGATTTAAGATTAATTAAATTGTGTAATTAATTTAAAGGCTAATTACTTAGTGTAATTAAAGAATAATTCATCAAGGGTGATTAATTAAAAGTATAATTAAAGGATAACTAATCTATAATTAAGATTAATTAATTGGTTTATAAATTAATTAAAGAATAATTAATTAATTAAATAGTTTGTAATTAATTAATTAATGATTGTTTAAGCAGGGATAGGTGAATAACTCTCATGTAATTAATTTAATTTAAGTTGATTAAATTAATTATAAAAAGGGTTAATGATTCCTGTTTGTGGATGATTGTTTGTAGAATGTGTGGATTGATTAATATCTATTGAATGATATGTTGTGATATTCTGTGATATGATATTGGATATATTAGTGATAAATGTGTGATATTTATCTACGAATGATGCCGTGTGAATTCAATGTTTTAAATTGAATTAAATTATTCAAACTTAAATCACTTAGACATTAAGACGACATTTTGGATTTCGATGAGACCGGGATCGAATTTCCAAATTTGGACTTCCGAAAACCACATCGATCCAAAATAAATGTAAGGTCGCGAATCTCAAGTGAAAGTGAAGACTCGAGGTGTAAGGACTATTCGTCATTAAAACTCTGAGGGTGATTCCAATACGAGTTTAACGGGGGTAGTACTTTCAGATTCAAGATGAAGATTCAAAGTATAAGGGCTATTGTTGTTAACTATGAGGTTGATTCCAAAATGACTGTAGCGAAATAGTGCCTTCGGTTTCGTTCGAACCCGGAACGAACTTGTATGGATTGAGTGCTTTCAGAACATCGTCAGGTGGACGATGAGCATTCTAACATAGACGTGTTCTATAAAAGTAATCGTTGCCTCAAGCCTCATCAACCGGGAATGGCTAAAACAGGGGAGGTGTAGTAAGGCTAAGTGGGTAGCATCCAAGTAGGACGAGATTTACCACTGTCTAGAGGTCCCTTTTATTTCGGCTGTGTGGGCAGTTGATCGTGAAAACTGCCGGGGTTTCTTGTTCTGGACTATCGGTAAGGGATGGTTCCGGCCTTGTGTTGCAGGGGATTTAGGGTGGATCCTCGGTACGGTCATCTAGGCCACGTACTATGACGGGCGGTACCCCAACAGTCCTGCCGTTGTATGGAATCCAATCTCCAATAAGTGTTGTATGTATTGATTGTGCTCAACTATGTTGGAACGTGAGATGTAAGCATTCCAGCTATTTCTGTATTTTAATTGAAAACCCTAAACCCTGTTATAATATAACTGGATTTCCTATCAAATGTTTTGGTTAGCGTAAGGTAAAAACTTACCCATGTTTATTTGTGGGGAGTCTTACGTGATACCTTTGTTTTCAAAGGATTTTCAAAGTTAAGCAACTTTAATCCGTTTACTCACACCAGACCCATGTCTGACCCGGAGTTTATTTTCTATTTTATTAAACTCTTGGGTACTTAAATTTTTAGGAGTAGCCAAGGGATTCTGGTTAGCTTTGACGAGTTCTGAAGGAGATATGGGGCAGGAGGCTTCAGCGTGCAGATATATAATGGTTCTGTTGTGCTAGTGTTGTATTTATATCTTTGTGATGTACTTGAGTTGTAATAACAAGACATGTGATTATAACTGTCTAGTTTGTGTTGTAAGAGCTGTATAACTATAGATGTATTTAATACTATGTAATATCTTATGTGATATAATATAATTTATTCGTCCCGTTGTGAGATTCTAATGTTGTTGGTTCTTTCTTTTCTATCTTTTCTTTTTTCTATCCCTTTCTTTTTCCATAATGATGCGTCTTTCTATGGAATGAAAGGCGGGTTTTTACAAAATATTTTGAATTATTGTTATTAGGATCTAAATCCCGGTGATTTTAAAAAAAGAAAGAAGAGATTTTGGAAAATAATATTTATTCAATCCAGTTGATGGTTTTGGAGGAATCAAAATAATACTGGATACACCATATTGTTTTGATTCTAGAGTTTCTGTAATGACCCAAAATTTTCAACCTCGAAAATTCGACATTAATACATTCGCTGTAGAAGTGCCGAGCAATCGAACGCTGGAAATTCCATATTGTTAGGGTAAAGAAGAAAAAGAAGTAGAAGAAGAAACAAAAAACAACAGCACAAAATCTCATGATCGCAGCGGAACAAAATATAATATAAAAGAAGCAACATTTACAAAAAGAAAGCTGTAAATTTCAATTTAGACAATATATTAGAGTACAATTATTCAAAAATAAACTGGACAGTTATAATTAACTTGTCCCTAAATACAGACTACACAGCCTTTAATACACAGTGGAAAAATCAATACGTCTTTGCCATCCAGCTCGCCTCCTGAGCTCCAGAACGTCTTAACCTGAAAATATGTAATACTCGGTCTGACAGGAACATTACAATAAAGTAACACTCAAGTTAGGCTGGAAATCAGCATGAGTAAACCCATTTAATGCGAAATATTTAGGTTTCAAACTTCTTTGAAAAGTCAGGGTAACTCGTTTATCACTACGAGTTTTATCTTGTTATAGCCAAACACGTATTTCACAAAATTATGTCTAAGTATTGATACTTAGTGTAAATGGCCAAGTTCACTTAATTTATTCCATTCAATCCTATTGATTTTATAATCAAATCTATAAAGAATTATAGTAGTTAATAATCGAAGTGGTTCTGATTATCGCTAATATCCGACCCCGATCTCTTCGAATTCAATGCCATCCTTTAAGCCAAGTTGTTTAAGGAAACAATTCAATTTAAATTTAGAATATCATATTCACATAGAAATTCATCACAAATAAATAACTCACATTTATCACAGTTCAATTCAAAGCATTTCACATCATAGAACATTACAAATTAATAGGCTGGAGATATTAATCAATCCAAACATTCAACACAATTAATCATCCATAAGCAATATTAATTAATCACACAATTTATAATTAATTTAATTCAACAAAAAATAATTTAGTTACTTATAACCCTTCTTAATTGTTATTAATTAATTGCAATCATTTTATTTTATTTTAATTAATTATTTGAAATTAATTAATTATCATTTATAATTACTTAAGACCTTAATTAGTTAAAATTTAAACCATTTATCTTAATCATTTACTCAATTATTTAAATTTCATTTAATTTAAATGTTTGGAATTAATTTATTATTATTAACATATGAAATAACTTAAGACATTTGTTTAAAACTTTCGTCCTTCTTTAACTATCCACTTAATTACACTATTAAATTTCAATTTAATAAATTTAAGAATTGATTTAAATAATAGGCATATAACAAAATATTCCAAACTTAATTATTTAAGTTTAAAATAAATCATTACACAACTTTTAACTAACCAAAATATAAAGTAAAACATTAATCATTAAAGAATTGGTTTAGAAAATTATTTTAAAACTTGTTTTATTTTAACTTTTAAAAACTGCTAATACACTTTAAAAATCCTGAGACTAACCCAAGCTTTCCCCTACTCAAACTCGAGTCAAAAGCCTTATTTCCCCGATGCTCTCTCCCTCTCCACTCGCTTACAAACCTATTACCTTCCCGAGTCCAACTCGAGTCCCTACCTTCTTCTTCCTTCTACTCTGATCCTATAGCATAAAACAGATACACACATATACGTGTGCACCTGCACACCCAATCATCAACGCTCCAATCAGCGACGCTACCGCCAGCAAGTCGACGATAATCTTCTCCCTCGATTCCGACCACCCAGAACTTCGTAACGACCACCAACTCGAATCAAGCTATATGAAACTACTAGAATGAAACTGATCACTCAAAACCTCCACACATTGCCACCTCCGGTCGCCAAAAGCTTCGACACCCCGTCCAGAGCTTCGCCATAGACCTACGCTCATATTCCCCTTACTCCAATTAAGCCCGATTCTTCCTCGATGTTGCAATGACCTCCAAATCAGCGTCAACCAAATCAGGGTCTTAAATCCTACATTATCACCGTCTCGCCACCATTGCGATCAATAAATCCAGTCAACATTTTTCCCAAGTGCCTCGACCTCCGAGCCTACTCCAGCCACAATCTCGACCTTCCACCCTTCGCCGATTGCCAGAAATCGAGCAAACTCTCAATCCCGTTCAACTCGTAAATTCTCTTGATTTACAAACTTAAAAATCTTGTTATTATCATTAAAAACCATGGTTTTCAAACTCGAATTAGATTATATAGGTGAAACAGGAAATCATGTTAGTCAAAATTTTGATATGTTTTGAGTTTCACTGTATTTCTTTCTTCCCGGTAATTCTACCTTCTAACTACACTCAAAACCAATTTTAAAATTAAGATTTAGTTAATTCAAACATCTTTCCTTTGTACATCACAACCTCTAAGAGAATAGAGAAAAAGATTTGAATTTTTGAACTTATTTTAGCCTGTTGAATCAAAAACAGAGACATATATATATACACACACAAACATGCACACAATCATCTTCTTACTTATATACATGCAACCATACTATACATTCATGCAACAATAAACAAGTCATTACTATCATCAGTCATCACATGCTCAAGTAAATAAAGAGGTTTTAGCTTTTAAAAGTTTAGTTTACTTACTGTATTTTGTTGAACAGAGAAGCCTTTTTGAAAAATCTGGAAATTTGATTTCTTGATTTGAAACTGGAAATTGATTCTGATCGGCTTCAGATCTTCCTTTGGTTGAGTTGAACTTGAATCTTTGCTTTAGTTTCAGTTTTGAAAACTTGAAAGAGGTTGTTTAGTTTTTCTATATACATACATACATACATACATACATACATATATATATTTTCTCTGGTTTAGTTTTTGAAAGATGAAAGATAAAAGAAAGGAAGGAGATATATACAAGTGTATTGTACAGCCTTGTTCTTTAAACCATTTATATATATATATATATATATTAAATGAAGAAAACCAATAAACTAGACGCTTGTAAATTTGCATGGCATCCTAAGCTTACAAATGTCAAATGCATGCATTTATATTTTCTTATGTTTTTATATTATATTTTATATTTTTATTTATACATTTCTTTTTTACTAATGTTTATGTAACTTCAAAGAAAATGATATAAAACCTAATTATACACTAATTAACAACCATATACATACATACATACATACATACATACATACATACATATATATACTTGTGTTTAAAATATAGAGTTTAAATTTAATTTATTTTTAAGATATATATTTTGAGTTTCAAATCATAGTTTTATTCACAAACCATATATACATGAATAATAGTAAAATAGCTATCATATTTTATTTTGCTTTGAAATTATAAGTTTAGCAAATTTAAATAATTATATTAAAAGATTACCAAATTAATATTTATATCCAGATATTCTTAATTATAAGAATTTATTTGTTCAACTTATAAATCAGTATTTTTAATAATTTAATCCAGTTAACTACCAATTAACAAATGTCCAAAAATCTAGGTTATCACATTCCTCCCCCTTCAAATCTTTTCGCCTCCGAAAAGGAACAAAGAAAGAATTTTTACTTACAATGCTTATTATCAGTTAAATTATACTTAAACATTTTAACTCTTAAATTTTTTTAAAAAAATTTAAAAAAAATCTACATAATATTATCAATATAGTTTTTTTGTAAAAATACTTTTTACAACTCGTTGTTTCAATAAGTCCATCCTTGTTCTCACAGAAATTCGGTCATACGTTGATTAGGCGTAGGACTGAAAATCTATAAGTACTTAGCAGACCCATTTTCAACACCCAGTGAAAATACTTAGAAAATTTTTGTAAAAATATAGAAATCATTTTGTGAGAATGTTCTAAAAATCATCACCCCCTTCATGGTCGCAATTAGCTCGATGATTACGTCGCCATCCCAGCGAAACCATAGAAAACTATAGGCCTCCGCGCCCCTCGATTACATCATGGAACTGCCGCAGATCGCAGCTGTACCCAGGGTTACATTGCCATCACTGAAAAAACCATGTAACTGTAGGCATCGGCTCCCTCGAATTTCGCTGCCAAATGAAACTTCACCACACAGACCACATAGATCGCAGACTACATCAATCACGTCCCATTGTAGCCTGTAGGCACTCATTGCCACACGACTTTCGCTATGTCTTCATAGATCGTAGTCTACCGATGTTACGTCGCTCTCCCAGCGAAATCAAACGAAGACCTCAGGCAATCACTGCCGCTCGACTTATGCTATGGAGCGCAGTAGATCATAGTTACATCGAGTTACACTGTCGTCACAACATAACTCCAATGTCACTGTAGGCATCAACGCCGTCGACTTTCGCTACCCTAACCACAATCCTTAGGTACTTCAGTTTATCCGGACATCCTCTAGGATCAAATTTAGAACTCCCCCTCAGGGCTCAAGGCAAAACCACCCCGTGGATCTCCTACTGTAAGTTTCACTCTAAATGGAAGCGCTTTTTTTCCCATAGCATTCTCAAAACATTTTATACTATACACATATAGTATCTTTCAAAACATACTCTTTATATGTATCGCATATAAATCCCATTTACACAAAATTCATATCTCAAAATCAATAGTTCTCAAATTTGGCTTTCCAAATTCCCAAAATTTTCTTTTTACCAAAACCAAAAACTTTTCGAAATCGAAGGGTTCCAAAACCATTCTCATAAAATCATTTATATATATAGATATATATAAGTGTATTCTTTTAACTAGAACAAAATATTTTTGGATCACTTCCTACTTATAAAAATTCCTTTTGAAACTTCAAATATTTTTCAAAGATCTTTTCTTCTGGTTATAGATTCAACAATGGGAGCTTATCATATATAACATACATACATATATATATATATATATAATTTTATTTATACCAGATCAACATTCAAATTCGACTTCCTTTATAAAGTTATTTGCCACATTACTTACTTTTTATAAAATGAGTTTCAATTATAGTGATATCCAACTTCCACTCTTATTCATCATATATTTCTCAAAATATACTATTCCATTTCAAAAATCATTTTTACATTTCTTTCCAAATTTTCAATATCTGTTTTGTTTAAAGACGTACGATGTACATATATCATCCATACACAATATCAAATCCGATCATTCACTCGATAACACAATTTCACTTCCGAACTAGTATCGTTCACCCGACTTCCTAGTGCGGACTCAGATCTAGTTTCTTGATCAAAAACGTCATTCTCCCTGCGTAGCCATAATCGTTATAGAGAATTTCCAGAATCAATCAAAAATCCATATCCAAGGTTCGCCGTCGAAAATCGAGTGAAAAATCCTAACTCGGATTGATTTACTATCTCGAAATTCTGTGCTCGAATCTAGATCAAACCTTTATGTGAATAGAATAATATACGTACATCCTACGTTTTTACCTTCATTGATTATCAGCTAAATAAATTTTCATTTATTTCACATATATTTTAATTTCTATTCACTTATTCACAACTGCTTCAATTTCCATTTGGGTCATCACTTCAATTATAAACAGTTTGCACTCTGACCAACTTGAATTTAGAAAATAGCTTGAAAAGTTTAAAATAGCTAAGTGGTTGCAAAATAGTTATTAGTTAAAAAATAGTTGTAAATAGTTAAGTAGTTATCAAATAATTGTAAAATGGTCATTAGTTTGTAAAAAAGTTGTAAAATTGTTGTAAAATAGTTAAATAGTTTCAAAGTAATTGTAAAATAAGTATAAGATAGCTTGGGTTTAAAAAGAAAGGTTGTACAATAAGTAGTTAGGAAAAATAGATTTAAAACAGTTTGTATTAAAATAATTTATTTGAAAATAATTTTAGAGTCAAACTGGTTCAATTCCCCAATCTCCACTTCCAATCAAGTTCCCATCCATTAAATTGATTCAATTCCAATTCAATTTGAATTAAACTCGATTCCCATCTTAATTCAAATCAATTCCCATTTGAATTTAAACTTATTCAACTCGATTACAATTCTAATTAATTTAATTCAATTTCAAATTCCATCTTTGAATTAATTTCTATTCCATTTCAAATTTTAAATCATCTTAATTTACATAAATTCGAGTTAATTTTTCAAATTTTGATTCAATCCCTTAAATCAAATTAACCTTAACATTTAATTTAACAACCTAAGTCTTTATATAATTAATTATGAGTCCAAATTTTTAATATTCATTTAAATTACTTTTAATTAACTTATTTAAAGGTTCAAGTAAGAGTTTAAATCTTTTTAAACAATTTAATCTTTGAAATCCAATTTATCACCCAATTTTATCTTCGAACTTTGAAACCAAATCTTAAACAATTTCAGTTTGCAAGTTTATTTTTAACATTTAAACCTTAAGTTCAAAGTGATTCCATTTCCATAATTTCTATTTTATTTCTAAAAATCAAAATCATTTAAATAATTTCGAACTAAAATTTTATTTCCATTAAATTTCAGTAATGGATATATACAGTCTCAATTCAATTCACAGTTTCATAGATTATCAATAACAACAGGAGGATATCAGGTTAAGTCAAAGTAAATTAATATCCAAATTATCTAAAACATCTAACAATAGCATCTATTACCAATTTCCTAAACTCAAACCTGTTTTGAAATCAGACATAACTCCCTGAGTTAAATCTTCAAATTTCACCTAGAAATTTCCAATTCAGGTTATTCATTCTAAACTTATTTAACTTCCCCTAAGTTAAATTCAATTCACTTAATCCAATCAACCCTGCTAAATTTGAATTCTCCCTTCAAATTTTTAAATGTTACATCAATATTCCTTCCCGCTTATAAGTTCAAAACTTATTTTACTTTGGGTTATTTACTCACATTCCAGGGAAAAAAAATTAAAACTCAACACTTAGAGTTTACTTCCAATCAACTTTGATATTATGTATATCCACACATATATACATATTATTTCATTTGCACACCAAGTCATACTTCCAATTTTAAACCATTCTTTGGTTTTTAATTTAAACAAATTCCTTTAAAAAAATTCAAACAACTCTAGTTTCAAAACAAGACTCCTACATTCAAAAATATTTTGAATAGTATTATTTATTATTTCTTTTAATATTTTGAAACAATTTCAAATTTTCTGGACTTAGATTTTAAAGCTTCACAATTTGAATCCATTCCAATTTACATGTCTTACTTGTCTAAATTGTTATTTCCTTAAAACATTTCATTCTACTTTAGAAAAATAAACACCCTTTTATTAAGATATGGTAACCAATTTTACGATAACTATCATATCTGGAATTCACACTCACCAAAATCATTTGCTGGAAAATCAAATCAAAGTAACTTATTTATTTCAAATACTTGGAAAACACTTTTGAATTTCTAGGATTAAATTCAGGTTTGAATCCATTTTTAACTCTACTTGTTTGCATAGTTGATCCTTACCCAAATTATATTTGGTTGTATTTAAATTTTTTTGATCTTATTTAATTTCAATAATCAACAACCAATTACCTTAGTATGTACAATAATTAGAAAAACTATTACTTTATATATCAAAATATGAGCTTATATAAAAACTACTTTTAAAACCATTTTAAAAATCATTATATAAGAAAATAACAAGTACGCCTCATATCATAGGCTCAACTTATTCTAGGGTACTACTGACCTATCTCTAATGAGTAACCCCCACTAGAGCCAAGGTTCTCGCTTAACCTTCAACTATGATACTAAATGTAACGACCGAAATTTTCGACCTTGGAAATTCGACACTAATACGTTCACTGTAGAAGTACCGAGGAATCGAATACCGGAAATTCCAGATTATTAGGGTAAAGAAGAAAAGAAATAGAAGAAGAAATAGAAAACAACAGCAAAGAATCTCACAATCGCAGCAGAACAAAATACAATATATAAATAGCAGCATTTACACAAAGAAAGCTGTAAATGCCAATTTATACAATATATCAGAGTACAATCATTCTCAAATAAACTAGACAGTTATAATTAACTTGTCCCTAAATACAGACTACACAGTCTCTAACACACAGTGGAAAAGTCAATACGTCTCTGCCATCCAGCTTGCCTCCTGAGCTCTAGAACGTCCTAACCTGGAAATCTATAATACTCGGTCTGATCCGAACATTACAATAAAGTAACACCCGAGTCAGGCTGGAAACTAGCGTGAGTAAACACATTTAATGTGAAATACTTAGGTTGAAACTTCTTTGAAAAGTCAGGGTAACTCGTTCATCACTACGAGTTTTATCTTATTATAGCCAAACACTTATTTCATAAAATAATGTCTAAGTATCGAAACTAAGTTTAAATGCCTAGTTCACTTAGTTTATTCCATTCTAGCCTATTTGATTTTATAATCAAATCTATAAAGAATTATAGTAGTTACTAATCAAAATGGTTACGGATGTCGCTGATATCCGACCCCGATCTCTTCGAATTCAATGCCATCCTTTAAGCCAAATTGTTTGAGGAAACAATTCAATTTAAATTCAGAATATCATATTCACAAAAAAAATTCAACGAAGATAAATAACTCACATTTATCACAGTTCAATTCAAAGCATTTCCCATCATAGAACATTACAAATTAACTGATTAGAGATATTAATCAATCCAAACATTAAACAAAATTAATCATCCGTAAGCAAGATATTTAATCACAAAATTTATAATTAATTTAATTTAACACAAAATAAATTAATTACTTAGAACCCTTCTTAATTGTTATTGATTAATTGCAAGCATTTTATTTTATTTTAATTAATTATTTGAAATTAATTAATTATCATTTATAATTACTTAAGACCTTAATTAATTAAAATTTAAACCATTTATCTTAATCATTTACTCAATTATTTAAAGTTCATTTAATTTAAATGTTTGGAATTAATTTATTATTATTAACATATGAAATAACTTAAGACCTTTGTTTAAAACATTCATACTTCTTTAACTATCCACTTAATTACACTATTAAATCTCAATTTAATAAATTTAAGAATTGATTTAAATAATAGGCATATAATAAAATATTCCAAACTTAATTATTTAAGTTAAACACAAATTATTATATAACTTTTAACTAACCAAAATATAACGTAACACATTAATCGTTAAAGAACTGGTTCAGAAAATTATTTAAAACTTGTTTTATTTTGACTTTAAAAAACTGCTAATACACTTCAGAAAACCCGAGACTAACCCGAGCTTTCCCCCTACTCAAACTCGAGTCAAAAGCCTTCTTTCCTCGATGCTCTCTCTCTTCACTCACGTAGGAACCCGTTAACTCCCCTATCTTCTTCTTCCTTCTACTCTGATTCTACAGCATAACACAGATACACACAGATACGTGTGCACCTGGACACCCAGTCGTCAATGCTTCGATCAACAACGCTACCACCAGCAAGTCGACGACAATCTTCTCCCTCGATTCTGACCACCTAGAACTTCGAAACGATCTCCAACTCGAATCGAGCTATACGAAACTTACTGGAATGAAACTGATCACGCAAAACCTTCACGTATCGCCACCTCCGTCACCAAAAGCTTCCATACCCCGTCCAGAGCTTCGCCGTAGACCTACGCTCTTATTTCCCCTACTCCGATCAAGCCTGATGCTTCCTCGACGTCGCACTGACCTCTAAATCAACGTCGACCAAATCAAGGTCTTAAACCCTACTTTATTGCTGTCTCGCCACCAAGGCGATATATAAATCCAGTTAACATTTTTCCTAAGTGCCTCGACCTCCAAGCTTGCTCCAGCCACAATCTCGACCTTCCACCCTTCGCCGATCGCCAGAAATGAAGCAAACTCTCGATTCCGTTCAACCCGGAAATTCTCTTGATTTACAAACTTTAAAATCTTGTTATCATCATTTAAAAGCATGTTTTTCAAACTCGAATTAGATTATATAAGTGAAACTAGAAATCACGGTAGTCGAAAATTTGATATGTTTTGAGTTTCATTGTATTTCATTCTTCCCAGTAATTCTACCTTCTAACTACACTCAAAAACATTTCTAAAATTAAGGTTTAGTTAATTCAAACATATTTCCTTTATACATCACAGCCTCTAAGAGATTAGAGAAAAAGATTTGAATTTTTGAACTTATTTTAGCCCGTTGAATCAAAAACAGAGACATATATGCAAGCATATATATATATATATATATATATATATATATATATATATATATATATATATACACAGACATGCACACAATCATCCTCATACTTATATATATGCAAGCATATTATACATTCATGCAACAATAAACAAGTCATTACTATCATCAGTCATCACATGCTCAAGTAAATAAAGAGGTTTTAGCTTTTAAAAGTTTAGTTACTCACTGTATTTTGTTGAACATAGAAGCCTTCTTGAAAAATCTGGAAATTTGATTTCTTGATTTGAAACCGGAACTTGATTTTGATCTACTACATATCTTCTTTTGGTTGAGTTAAACTTGAATCTTTACTTTAGCTTTAGTTTTGAAAACTTGAAAGAGGTTGTTTAGGTTTTCTATATATATACTATATATATATATATATATTTCTCTGGTTTATTTTTTGAAAGATGGAAGAAAATGAAAGATAAAAGAAAGGAAGGAGATATATATATAAGTGTATTGTATATCCTTGTTCTTTAAACCATATATATATATATATATATATATATATATATATATATAAATTAAATGAAGAAAACCAAGACACTTGTAAATTTGCATGGCATCCTAAGCTTACAAATGTCAAATGCATGCATTTATATTTTCTTATTCTTTCATATTATGTTTTATACTTTTATTTATACATTTCTTTTTTACTAATATTTATATAACTTCAAAGAAAATGATATAAAACCTAATTATACCTTAATTAACAACATATACATATATATACCAGTGTTTAAATTGTAGAGTTTAAATCTCATTTATTTTTAAGATATATATTTTGAATTTCAAATCATAGTTTTATTCATAAATTATATATATACGATTAATAGTAAAATAGCTATCATATTTTATTTTGCATTGAAATGATAAGTTTTGCAAATTTAAATAATTATATTAGAAGATTATCAAATTGGTATATATATCCATATATTTTTAATTATCAGAATTTATTTGTTCAACTTATAAATCAGTATTTTTAATAATTTAACCCATTAATTACCAATTAATAGATGTCCAAAAATCCAAGTTATTACAGTTTCACCATACTTTCTTAGGAGGAATTCCCTTCCTTGTCATTTTGATTTTTGATCTTTGATTTAATTATCGTCTAAGAAATTTGAAAATAAATTTTTGAATTTAAAAACCCGGGCATTTAAATCCAAATTTATCATTTGAGATTGTTAGATGCGTAGCATTGTTACAGAATTTTCTTTGTATTTTGTCGCCTATGATTGTGATGTTGTTGCATATAGCTTTATTTTATACTAGAGTTGCAAGTAGATTTATATCATGCTAATTTTTGCATGTAGAGTTACATCATGTTGCCTTTGTCAACCGGATTCTCTTTTAGATTATGTAAGTATAGGGAAGCAAGAGATTTCCATTTAACTTCTTGCGCACCTGCTTTTGCATAGAGATAATAAATTACTTTCCAAAATATAAACCAAACGCAAAAAGGTATGTAATAAGTTTTAAATTTTAAATTGGTTGATGATTTTTCCCCAAAATATGGGAGGTCACTTGGCTTTGGTTTTCTTTGGTTGGTTTAGCATTGTGGTAATTTTGATCGAGCCGCACAAAGATGACGCTGCTGAAACTTTTTGAAAAATCTTAGAATTTAACAAATAAGTTTTATAACTATTTTGAGTTAATAGTTTTGAACTTAAGGGTTTGGAAACATTTTCTTCCATGGGAATTTCGGGGACGAAATTCATTTGAGAGGGAAGAGAATGTAACAACCCAGTAATTTGATCATTCAATTTTAAATGTTTAATTAATTTTAAGTATTTAAATAATAAGATTTTGGAATTGAATAACTTATAATTAAAATATTTTAATCATTTAATATTTAAATTTTGAATTAAATATTAATTAAATGGAATTAATAATTTTATTTATTTCCTTTTAATTAATAATATTGATGAATTCAATTTGTAAATTTATTTACAAATATAAATAGATCGAATAAATATCAATAATAGGATCGAAAATATAAAACAATATTTTTGTAAAATTAACACTCCACGACATTGTATTGGATTTTGATGAAACCAGTGCATTAAATCCAGAATAATAAGCAGTTGACGCCATCGAGTTTCGTAACGATTGGACATAACCTTTGGTCGTGCGAGCTCGAAACGCCTAGCGATTAATTTTGGAAATATTTCAATTTAAAAAGCTAACTTATGTATACTTTGGAATTAGGTCTTGTAAACAGTTTTATTGTGTTCGAAATAAGAGTATTTAATGTAGAACGCCAACCGGCACACTTTGATGGAAGTTCGAGATTTTTGAGTATGTCAGGTCGAATATTTTAATATAAAATAATACACACACACACACACATACTTACCCATACTTACAGATACCCCATCACTGTTCATATCAAACCTCCCATGTCCTTCAAACCATACCTCTCTTCTCTTTAAAACTTATTCGGTGAAGTACATGAAGAGAGATAAATGGCTGAAAACTTATAAATTCAAAATAAAAATATATACTCGTATAAAATCATGGTTTTGAATTCTTTGAACTCGTATTGAGTTGTTCTTAGAGTCTATGTCATTGGTGGGATAGTTTGTAAAAGATGGCCGTTTGGTCCAATTTGGGGCAGTAGACTAGGGTTTCACTTATATGGAGATAGGGGCGGTGTTAGGCAATTTAGAGGGTGGCGGAAAGTTTCTCGGGGGGAGGAAAGCTCGTGATGTCAATTTGGTGGAGTACGACGCGTTGTAGGCTGGCATGTCGTCATGAGGCAATGGTTGAGGACCATCAGGTCACATTTTGATTGGGCACAGTTCGCGTAGAGTGATGCATTGGTAAAGACAGATTAGAGAATCGTCGTGTCTAGCTCCTTATCACTTCATCTTCGTGCATGTATTGATGGGTTTGGTCTTTAGCTGTGCACATTTGTTGAAAGGAAGGAAGAAGATTCTTTCATGGTAATTAAGGAATGTAATTAGTGTTTAATTATATTATTTAAATCCAAAAACATATAAATCGAATGATTTTTGCATATGAGATTGAATTGAATGCCGTTTTTTGCATCGGACTCATATTGATGATGGCTACACAATGGAATTGGTTTGGTTGGGATCTTGTTGGAATTTAGGTTAAGAATCGAAACGGCAGTTTGGTTTTAGTTCAAATCAGAATGCTTCGGTGAAAGCTGAAAATCATTGTGAGTTTAACTCACATTTAATTTTACTATATCTATCTATGATGCCATAAACTTTTACTGATTGCTTGGATGTTAGTTAAACTGTTTGATTGATTGTTTGGTTGAGTTTTCGTTTAAAAATTGGATGACATATTAACTTGATTGTTATGAACTCATATGATTGTATACAATATCCTTAACCCTTGTTTTACAAGGAGAATTTATAGAGTGACCCTAAAGGGCTACTCGCCAGTAATTACTTGTCACCTTCTTATGCTATTTACATTGAATATTTAATTAAAATTAGCCGTGATATTCTATTTAATTGATTAAGTGTCGTTATAGCAACTTTTGTTATACCGTGACTTATTGCATATCACCCCATAAACCAATGTGTGTTTTGAACTTGAGCTTGTGATTTCACATAAATAGATGTTTAAAATTCATTATCCATTTTGATTTTTGATAACTTAAATCAGTTAATCATTTTAACTAATGATTTTGAAATTAATTAGGCAATTTAATTACCGATGTTTAAAATTAGTTTTTCTTTAGATTTTAATTAATCATTTTTGTTAATGATTTTTTATATTTAATTAACCATTTTAACTAATGATTATTATAGTTTAATTAATTATTTTAATTAATGATAATGGAGTTTAATTAATCGTTTTAATTAATGATATTTGAATTTAATAATATTTTTTTTTGAAAGGCAAGAGCAAAGAGCTCACTTTATTAACTAATGTATCATTACAAACACTAAAGCTTGACTTACAACCAAATACAAACACAATGACAATTCTACAAAATTACAACCATACTCAACATTAACTTGACTGCTATCAATGAAAATAATACAACCAAATACATCAACAGCAACAACATTACAGATAAACTAAAACACAATATAGAAATACATGCCAATAGCAGTAAACTCAAATGGACCAGTGGATAAAGCAAGCAAAGGCAAAAGTATGATATCTCCATCAGCTGTCATGACAGTAAAATGACACCATCTTACTTTAAATCATTCTTGATAAAACCTGAAATGAAATGACTAATGCAAAAACATTAGATTTCTAGAAGTTTACATGGCAGCAAGATGATACATCACACCTTAAAAAGCATCAGTCTTCAAAAACCTAAGTATATTACCATGAATCTGATTAAACAGCTGAGAAGAAGTCTTTATACCAATACCAAAAATTCTATTATTCCTCTCTTGCCATACCAAAAATTTAATAATAATTTTAATTAATGATGCTTAAAAGTAATTAATCATTTTAAAATAATGATATTAGAATTTCATAAATCATTTTACTAATGACGTTTGAAATTAATTAATCTTTTAATTAATGAGAACTGAATTTAAAATAGATCATTTTAATTAATGATATAGAACTTTAATTAATCATTTTAGTTAATGATTGTTTAAATTTAACTAATTGGTTTAACTACTAGCGTTTTAAAATTTAGCCAATCAACTTAATTAAGATGTTTGAGTTTAACTAAATCATTTTAATTAATGATATTTGGAACATGATAAATCATTTAACTAATGATTATTTGAATTTAGTTAATTATTTTGATTAATAGCGTTTAAATTTTATTAATCAAATTATTTAATGATATTTGAAATTAATAATTCATTTTAATTAATGATTATTTGGAATTAATAAATCATTTGATAAATGATATTTTAAGTTAGTTAATTGATTCAATAAATGAGTTTAAAGTAAATTAACTAATTTGATGAAAGTGTTTTGGAAGTATTTAACTATTTGTTTAAGATAATTGATTCGTTTATCTAAAAAAACTGTAAATTTGATTGGTTATCTTTCAGGATAATTGATATTGTTCAGATTTATAAAAGAGATTATAAATATGGTTTATTATCTTTCAGGATAATTGACGTTATTTTGAATTTAATAAAAGAATTTAAATTTGATTTATTTTCTTTGGAAAATCTATATGGTTTTAAAATTGTAAAAAGAGTATTATAAATCATCCCCCGGTAAGATTAACATTATTTAAATTTATAAAAGATATTTAAATTATTTATTATCTTTTGGGATAGTAAATGTCATTTTAAATTTATAAATGGAGATTTATAAATGACAAAGTATTTTTTATAAGTTTTTTGAAAATAAATCTAACTGTAAATTATTTTGGATTTATAGTAAACAATATTTTAATGACCTTTGTTTAGACCATTGTTTTGATACACTTAGTACTATAAATTTTCCCGTTAAAAGAACAATTTGAAGACTATTTTTAAAGTTTTTTTTACTAATATTGAAAATGTGAAAATCAAGCATAAGTAAGAATCAAATGATTTTATGCATTTGATTCATTTCATCCGTCGTAAGTGCATGCAATTTAATTCTCATACACAAATCACGTAGTTATTCCTGATAGTTGATTTCTAGAATATCGATTTCGATTATGTTATCTTCTTTATATTTTGTCTTTCTAAGACGATGTTTTGGCTCCATTGAGCTTTGTTATCCTTTATCGAAAATGACTAAAACCAAAGCAGATAAGGTGGTGCACCTTCCAAGTCATTGTTGTGCTTCGTCATTCTAAGATGATTTCTCGCTTGTTTTGAGCATTAGTATCCAACACCAAAAAAACTAAAATTAAAGCACAAGAGGGAGCCAAGCCATGTGGGTCACACCCATCAAGGTATGTTCATATCTATCTAGAGAGATGACAGCATGCATACATTGGTGTGAAATATTTGGATTCTCATGTGAAGCAGGGTCCAACTTGGAAGTTCCCGAGAGTAACGCGTGTGCTTTCAAGTATACTTTATCTAGAGGTATAATTTCTTTGAAAGGGGAGCACCCTCCTAGTTATGTTGGATAAATCTATTCTCCATATTGGATTCAAAGCTACTAATTTTTCTTCTGTAATTACAATGGGAAGAGTCGACTACTTTTCACCATGTTTAATTATAGATTTTGTCCATTCTACTAAGTTTGGACTATTATCTTGTTTTATCCATTCTGTCTAGTTTGGATTTTGGTTGGATTATTTTCGTCTTTCAAGCCTATTTTTTAATACTATTTATGCCCATTATTATTTGGATTTGTTTTCTGTTATTTACCTCTACTCTTTCCTATATGGATGTTATTCTTTGGAGGGAAAAACCTGTTTCAGGCGTGGTCTCATAGAACTTTTATAAGTTCCCCATTATTTGAGTTTTCTCACGCTGGCATTTCCAGACTGATCCGGGTGTTATTTTATTATAATGCTCCTGTTAGACCGGGTATTTTCCTATGTTGGCTTTGATGTTATGGAGATCTTAGAGAGGAGCTCAAGATTCACCTATCATAGTGTTTTATTTTCCACTGTATTATATAGTATCCCTATCAGCAATTATAAGGTTAGGATTTTATAACTGTCCAGTTGATAAGGATTGTTTTTTTTGATATACCATATTTTTGGAGTGATAGTTTTACCGTTCTAGTTATATTATACATTATCGATTCCACTGTAAGATTCTGATTTTTTATTCTTTGTTCTTTTCTTTTTATTTAACCTAACAGTCTGTCCTTTTGTCGATTGGATGTTTGACATTTGAACACAGTGGTAGTATTCGGTGTCAGCTTTCGATGGTTAAAAAGGTGGGTAGTTACATTATATTGCTTTACAGTTTGAAACTCAATTAAGATAATACACAGTCTCGGGCAAGTAAACTCGTTATGACTAAGTTACAACGTATTCGGTGGTTGTACATTTTGGTGCTTGCACGGGTCAGCATGCAAAGATTTATTGGTAAGCACATTTTATATTTGTTTGTCAGTATTTAAGTCAGTTCCTTTATATATATTAATTAATTAACCTTTTATCAATTATATTTAATGTATAAATTTATTGATGCAGATTATTTAAATTATACATAGCAGATATTATTACAACATTAGAAAGGTTAAATGTTACCATTTCATTTATCTAATTACGCTCCCACTGGTCTTATATGTTTTACTAAACCCTAAGAGGAAACATGGAAGTCTTTCAACTTCACTAGTGGGTATTAGAACCCGTATGTCTTGAAATTCTAACCTTGAATTTGCTCAACATGTCATAATCCCACAAATGATGGACAACATTTTATTGGTTGTATCATGTGCAACTCCTAATCGATGATTCCTTATCCTAATCTCATTTCTACCTTGAATTTTCTCAACAAATTAAAAGAAATTATTCGCTTATACCTACCATTTCATGGTGGCCTAAGCATAGTATATGTACCTTAAGTTTGCTCAACAAATACATATATTTATCTTACCTTGTCTAGTCAATATATTTGTAGTACTATACATGACATCTTTTGCTTGAGTTTTCTCAACAACCAACCAGAGAGTATGTAAGTAATTTATTAATATATATAAACGGTAGAGGACAACTTCAAATTTAAGATTCATAATCTTCAATATATTATATCGAGGGATATCGGATTATGGAATAATGTATTTTATATGAAATACCTTCGTGATTCAAGTATCATACACATCAAAAATCATGTTATACATACTATATGTATGTATTTATCCCTTAAGTCTAGTTGGGTTTCTTTATTGTTACTACTTTAATTTATTCACTCATATTATATAAATTAACTTATACAATAATCTTATGCATAACATTATATTAATTAAATCTTATTTAATTATTTAACTCTTTAATTTATTTTATATTATTTCAGTATAACATTTATATTGAATAATATATACACGCACATTATAACCTTTATAGTATAACACATATAACTTATATACATGTATTTTTATTTGATTAATTAAAATTTAATTAATTTTTTCAATTACTTAACCTTTAATTTATTAATAATTAATTACACATTAATTTATTTATTTAATTAAATAATTTTAATTAAATTATATTAAGTTTAAAATTCTATTTTATATACATACATGTATACTTACGTTACCCTAGACACTTTTATATATAATAACATAACATATATCAATATGTATAATACATGTATATAAGTATTAATTAATTAACCTATTTAATTCATTCATTTTACTAATCTTATTAACAAAATTTAAATTAGAAATTTGTATTTAAATATTTTCAAACAATTTGAAATTATCATTATCTTTTCAAATATTTTGAAAACTAATGTTGTATTATAACTTTTATTATACACATGTTTTCATTTTAAATTAACTTTTAAATTTAAAATTCTTTATTTTTTATTTTGAAAACAATTTTGAAAATTGCCCCAAGGCCTAATTCAAATTGGGCATTTTCTATTAGGGGCAACCTTTAGGCTCGCTTTACCTTTCAGGCTAGGCCGGTAACCAGGTAGGATAGGGTACTTAATAACCAAATTTCAATCCTAGACATTGCCTTTCTAGACACCATAATAAGTGGGCAAGCTTAATTAGTTAGCTCTGAGATGACTAATTTAGGCCACATAGACTATTGGGCTCCGATACTATAGTTGGAATAGGCTACCCCGCAGCGGAAGAAATGGTGAATTTCAAAAAAATATAATTTTAGATCTTTACTTAGCCTATCAAGTCTAAATGTATATTAGATGCTATCTAATAAAATTTTAAATAAAATACTATTTGTTTTAAATTATTAATTAAATATAACTTAAACTTGTAGGATTACATTGAATGTATCAAATACATTCATTTGTGTGAACTGTAAGTGCAGTATATAGGTAGTGTGTATATGTGTAAATGAAACATGTATAAATAAATTTAGAGAGAGAGAGACCTCTTATTTCCCTTTCTTACCCTATGCAATTAATAAATAGGAGATATGGCGATATACGAAGAGGGAGAAACCTTTCATTTCTCCCCTTCTCTAATTGTAATAATTGATGTATTAAATGATATTTATAACTTATCTACCAAATTTATACGTTGTCCAAGTTTTTGATTAATGAAATATGTACGTACATACATACGTACATACATATATAAGGTGAAAACCTATTAGTTGTTTTAAATAATTCGAAATTCAAAATTAACATTAACGGGGATGATTTCAATTAAAGAAAGATTGGACAACAAAAGGTTATAATATTGGATAAAATCCTCTTACAGATATGAATTAAACTAAGCATTTATATTTCCATATACATGATTATTAAAATTTAATAATTCAGATCCAAATAACATATATTTGCAAATATTATAACATGTAACATATGTATATATACATTTATACAAATAAGTTTTGATTTAAAGTTACCAGTTAATTTAGCAATGAAACAATAATTTAGATTTACATGAGACTTTAAATATAGAAAAATACAACGAATTAGAATTTGCACTAAAGTCCATTCATTAATCTTAAGTCAAGTTTTATATTTAAATAAGGATTGAAATAATTATATTTAACTATTTACCATATGAGATTAAAGGTTAATTTCAGAATAGTAGATAATTTAACACATACAATACATTTGCATTTAAATATGCAAATGTTATATAATTATATTAAAAAACTCATTTAAAATTAGCTTTCAATTTGATAAATATCCAAAACAAAAAAAAGAAAGTTCGAAAAAGTAGGCATATGAAAATTTGTGATAAGAATTTACAGATGTAAACCATACCAGGAATAATGACAAGTTATCAAAAGTAACAAGGGATTCAAAAAACATTAATTTATCATGCACATGTATTAAAGGGGGACGATAAACAAACATAGGTTTATGGCTAAATAATACAATAAACATGTTTTAATCAAAATGACATAAGGAAGACTTAACTTACATGTGGCATGATGAATATGAGGCGAATCATAGAAAATCTAATTATATCAAGCATATAAATACATATGTGAATTTAAATAAGAAAATTATGGTTAGATATAGCCAATAAATTACACCATGAACAGTGTACCCAAGCTCCTAGATTAATAAATCATCCTCCGGATTTTGCAAGGATCAAGAGGGAAGAACAACTTTTAATGAATAGATTTGACTTTGGGAACTTTTGAAGCTACGAAAGCTCTCATATTTTGAGCTATTATGTAACAATTTGCAGTTTCATCGATTTGACTTGTGTACATTTAATTTATATTAGATATTCAGTTAATGGTTTTAATAATTAAATTACCCTCTTTTAATTTATAACTAATGGTAGAAAATTCATTTTTGAATTTTGTTTTACAAAATAGATAGTTCGATGGAAAAATGAAAATATGACCGAAATACGCTTTTCGGATTTTTGACTTTTTATTGAAAGACAAGTTGTGGCAAGGTGAAATACCTTTGCATACACTCTAAAAAACATGTAAATGAATTGTAAGTTAAGAACACGCCTTTCTTCAAATGAGAAATAAAATAAAATAATAATAATAATAATAATAGAAATAGGTAAATATGAAATATAATAAAGTAAATATGAAGGTGGAGCTGATGGTGTCGGAAACTAGCTTAAGGGATGGTGAAAGCGATGGTGGTGGTCTCGTGATTGTTGGTGGTCGGAGAAGCTTAGACGAGCTCAAGTTAGGGTTTTAGGGGTTTTGATTCTAGCATTCAAAGATGTGATTGTTGGAGGTAAATGGACACGGCGACGGCGAGTATGACGCAGGTTGGCACATGGGTGCAGCATGAGGTGGTGAAGTCAATGGTGGTAGCAAAGGCTATTGTGTGATGTGACAGCGGCAATGTAGTTTTGGCAAGGCATTCGAAATACTAAATGCGTTTTTGAAAGGAGGAGTCATGGTCAAAACATAATCAACCGTATCGAAGTGCAACGACCCGTAAAATTTTAATAATTTTATTTACGTAATTAACTGAATTTTGTGAAATTTTAAATAATTTAATTTGGAAATAAAATTTTAATATTTTGAATACGTCTACTTAAACATAGCAATTAGTAAATTTTTGCGTGATAATATGGAAGTTTATTTTATTGTGTAACTTTATTTCAATTCAAATCACTTAATATTTGATGATAATAAAATGTTTTCCAAACCTGAATATTTTTATATAATAAATTTCTAAATCATTTTCTAAGTGAGACGTCATATTTTGTTTTGCTAGATTGGTCTTCCCTTACCCCGTTTACCTTATTTTCAACTAATTTGTAGCATTTTTCGGTTACTGATATCGACTTTTGATAGGATGATCGTACCACTGGTATCTATGTACCGTTATGCTCGTCTCGTCGTACTTATCTCTACAGTATATTAATTTGTGTTCTTTGGTGCTCCGTACGCGGCGATACCAGCGAAACTGATAACCACATCGGTATTCATTAAACTTTTCCTATGTCCATTCAAATTTCCCGACTTTCAAATTCCAAACAGTTATTTGTCTTTAATGATTTGCCCTGAATTCCCATGCTATTTTCCATATTCTCTATATTCCATTTATGAGAGTTTGGTCTCTTCATCTTTCGGAGATAAATAATATACGTTTCAATTTATACACTGCATAGTTGTTCATCTTTCTTTATTTCCGAAGCCAATTCTTTTTCTTCATTTTCCTATGCTCGCACCATCACCAAAGCTTGTAGCTTAGCTGCTCTCTCACGCTCATCCTCCATCATCTTCTTCTTCTTCTACCTTCTTTTGCTTGGCCTGCCACTATAGCCAAGAACGTATCACCACCAGGCATGGAAACCACCAAACTTCCCCTTCCGTCAACTCTGCTTGATCACCCACTTTAAATCCCATTGCCAGCAACCATGGCCGAACCACCCAGTCAGCCCGTGCACATCTCCTCTTCCATGACACCAAACACGGTCCATAAAGCCGAGCGCCCTCTGGCCGAAGCTGCTTGCCTCCATTTTTTTGACCTGACCTATGACTCTTTGCATCGGCCTTCACCCAGTCATCCACCACCATATTTTCTCATCGCCCAGTTCGCCTCTCCCCACCCTTCAACTCGCATCCACCTTCATTTCCTCCTCAACAGCCGTGCACCCTCCGCTATATTTTATAAAAGGGTAAACAAAATCTATTATGTTTTGTATATATAAAAAGTTATACAAGCGTTTATTTTATATTATATATATATATATATAATTGCTATCATGTTTAAATACATAAGTTTGGTAAATGTTAGTTTATATAGGATATACTTATATATTCGTTAGTTGTATACATAGGGTTGTCTGTAATATATATGTCGGTTTAGTTTTCGTAATCTATTTGATTTTGATATGTTGTTTTATTTCGAGTTTCAAAAGTATAACTTGTATGTAGTTATATATATAAAGTTATATATCAGAATATATATTATGTATATTAGCTTATTTATATTTTTCTATAAGAGTTTATATATAAAGTCTGACTATTATATAAGTTTACATATATGTTATTATATGTATTTTGAATCTACTTTCAGTAGTGGGTGTGTGTGTGTGTGTGTGTGTATATATTTACATTTGCTTATATATAACGTATATATGTTTGTTTATACATAACGTATGAATATATATGTGGATTTATAAGTAATATGTTTCATGTTATATATGAGTTAGTCTATTATATGCATGAGCAGTCTGTTGTTTTAAATATAAAGGTTATATATAGTTTTGGGTCGGTGATGATTATATGAAGGTCAGCATACATATTTAAAGTTAAAGGTTAGTTTATACAAAATATATAAATATATTATGCAAAATGTTTACTTAAGCTATGCTATTTTGTAACAGTTTTAATAACAATAATATATAATGATATAGTTCATATACCACAAAAGAAATATGTTGCCTATACAAGTGTACATAGACTTTGTACTATATATATGTTGGGCTTATGTATCTAGGTTGATGTAGAGTCAGTTTATGGAACAATAGTATATATTAGTATAATATATAATATATTAGTTTTAAATAATTTCATGCACTGTTAATATCATATTATATATATATATATATTAAAGGTATGTGTTAAAGTTAACAATGATCTTGGAATATATAAAGGTTTAGATTTTTGATGTATAAGTTATATATGTATATAACAGTTAATATATAAGGATTATATTTTCAATATGTGTGTTTAATTTAAAACAATGATTTTAATTTTATATATTATTTTAATATTTGTCTTAAATTAACTATTTTTTCAAGAAAATAATATATATATATTCAGTTTATATCAAAAATGATTCAATTTGTTTTCATCGATTCCTTGTTATCAGCTTTGTTCGTCAAATTCGTGCTGATCTTGCTATACTTTAGAGTTCGTAGCTTATTTCCTTGTCAAATCTATCTAGCCTAGAAAGGTGAGAAATCGATCATGATAATTGTTCTTATATTTATTAAATTCGATTTCAATTGAAACGACAGTTGAAATATGCTGCTGTTAGTTATTTAAATTATTATATATATGCTATTATCTATAATTGTTCACCTGTGGGATATGACACCATATCCTGTTGTTTATATTTTATTTAATCACTAATGATATATGCATGATGTTATATGTTATATTGTATCATATATGTTCTCACTCTGTAAGTTTCCTGTTAGTATAGAATGTGAGAAATGCAGATTACGGATCTTAAGGCTAGGATTAACATTAGAGGGGGTGAATAGTGTTAATAAAAAATTACTAAGCCTTTTTCAGTTTATATTAATTTAGACACCAATGTATGCAATATACAGATACATATATGATCACAGAAACAAACACAGATGCAAAAATAAAATAAAAGCAGTAAAGGAAAGAACACACCGGATTTTATGCTTGTTCGGAGTTACCCTACCTTCAGTCCCGCAACACAAGTATGGATTTAATTTCAAAAGCAATTGTACAATTACACCCTCGGTTTCAAGGCTACGAGGTACACGCTCCAGAATTTCTATCATCTGGGTAGAGATACTTGATTTTCGGGCTACAAGTTCACCCAATTGATTTACCAAGGCTACGATCACACCTATTCTCTTTTGATTGATTTTCAAAGCTATAATCACACCTTTTCTCTTTTGATTGATTACAAAAAGCCTAAAACTCTGAATAGAACTGAGAATCTTGTAGAGATAGTGATAGAGAATCAAACTAGAAGTAATCGATTTCGATTCAATGTTGATTTTGGCAGAGTAATGATAAGAATATGTATTAAGAAATGTGAAAGAATAAGAAGAGTGAAAAACCAGAAAATCAGATATAAAGTTCATTGAAACTGACCCCTATTTATAGTAGAACAACAGTCATGTCCATTCATGAAGAGTTATGGCGAATGGACACTTCTTTTGAAATTTAAATTTTGAATTCAACTGACACCATGTCACATGGTTACCCTAGGCATGTCGACATCCCAAAGCAATTTTTGTTGATTTGATTTTCTTTGAAAATAACCTTTATCTTATATGAAAACTATTATAAACTTTACAAATATACTTGACTATAGTTAAAATTCATAAGTAAATATAGAGAATAATATATATAGATTTTAAATATAATTTTATATTTAAATCTAAGCATAAAAGTTAAATATATAATTCAAAAAGATAGTTTAAAATCAAGAGTAATTTTGACTTTTGAAATTAAAGATAATTTTGAGGCGAAAACTATTTAAAATCAGGATAGAGGGTTTTGATGTTTTTAAAAGGAAAGTTTTGAAATCATTTTGAAAATAAGATAATTTTGTAAAATCATTTGAATTAAAATTAGTGGATACAAAACAATGTTCCACTAGATTTTCATAGGTTCCATCCTACTTAGGGTTCCATCCCTTTAACAGGCTCGAAGTGGATTCCATTCCACGAATAAATTGGATTTTAAGATGCCAGTGCTTTTCTACGTGTTTTAACAAAAATTCCTAATAAAAATACTTATGCTTGAAATCTTGAACTCTTGATAATCTTGATACTCATGAGTCTTCTATCTCGATATCTTGAATCTCTATACTGTACAGTCTTCATTCTTGGTACCTGCATGGTTAAATCCTGCATATACATATATATCTAAACTTGTAATGTCAGTATTTATATTCTATAATCTATTCTAAGGTTGTTGTAATCAAAACCATCATCTCACGGACTAACAATCTCCCTCGTTTTGATGATGACAACCTTTGTTTATAAAATATTATTTCTATCCTAATAACTCCCCCAAAAACTAATAACTCCCCATTAATTTATGCTAATAACTCCCCCTTAATTTATGCCTAACTACCCTATTTTATATTTCTCCCCCTTTATCATCAACAAAAAAACTCACTCCAAACTATATAACTCCCTATAAAACTAACACTCTATGACATGTGATTATAATGATAGTGTTATCATAAGTAATCATCACTTAAATCTAATACTAAAACATAGTCCTAAACAATTAACTATCCTAACTAAGAATTCACGATAGTACTTATAATTAAAACACGTATGAGAACATGAGTTATTTATTACGTATGAAATTGTATATACATGAGCGTTTAGATAACATAAAACACAAACGACAATGGAAAAGAAAGAAAAGAAACTACTGTGTGTTTTTAAACATAGGAGATCTATGTATCGAACAGTTTGGAAAGTAGAAACAGAAATTTCCACGTTGTTCGACAAGATTCCAATTCTTGTCAAAACACACTTCTCCAACACACATGACTTGGTCATCATCCTTCGCTTGCACTTCTTCTTCCATGGGTTCTTCTTCTTCTTCTTCGCTGGCCTCTTGTTCTTGATTGAGTTAAGAGTCTTCATGAATCAAGATAGGATTGTCCTGGTTATCCATTAGAAATTTTTGCAAATTCCTAAGAATCTTGCCTTGCCTCTCTTGTTCCTTTTCCATACGAAGTTGAGTCACTTGAATTTCAGTCATCATCTGAAGTGCATCCTTCAGTGAGTCCTCTACTTTAGTCACACGAGCGAGAGTAGTACGTTGAAATGGACCAGACGTAGGAGAGGGGAATGAAAAGTTGATTTTATATTTGATTTGGAAGAGGAGGCCATTGATTATTTGATTTCGGAGGGAAGAACAGAGAGATAATAGAAAGGATGAATAAAATTTTGAAAATGTGAAGAATTTATAACCAATTATTTTGAATTTTGGTGGGAAAAATTTCAAAATTTAAAAACGTTGCATGTCGACATGGGTATATAGGGGACGTCGACATGGTCTTTTATATTTTAACTCTTTGAATTATTTTAATATTAATTATACTTGTTATTTATATTTTATATTTCAGTTATAGAACAAATACCTAATTCTCTTCTTAATTTAGTAAATATTGATTCATTTAAGGGTTTTGTTAAGATATCAGCAATTTGATTCTCAGAATTGATATAATCGAGAGTAACTACTTCCTTACTTATATTATCTCTGAGAAAATGATGTTTGATATCAATATGTTTAGTTCAAGCATGTTGAGTAGTATTTTTGGATAAATTTATCGCACTCGTGTTGTCACAATAAATTGGTGATTCTGAAAATTTTAAACCAAAATCTTTTAATGTTTGTTGCATATATATTACTTGAGAACAAGCCAAAGCAGCAAAAATATACTCTGCTTTAGTTGTTGATAAAGAAACTGCGCTTTGCTTTTTACTAAGCAAAGAAATCAGAGAATGCCCCAAAAAGTGACAAGTCCCACTTGTATTTTTTCGGTTTGATTTACAACCAGCATAGTCAGCATCATAGTAAGATATTAAGTCAAAAGAATCATTTTTAGGGTAGAATAAACCATAATCAGATGTGTGTTTAACATATCTTATGGTTTGTTTTACGGCTTTTAAGTGGGTCTTTTTAGGTTGGGATTGATATCTGGCACAGAGACAAACACTATGCATGATATCAGGTCTACTGGCACTAATATAGAGTAGTGATCCAATCATTCCTCTATATAGTTTTTGATCTACATCTTTCGAGAGATCTTCTTTACTAAGGTACTCATTGGTTGCCATGGGAGGGGTTTTTCCACTCGTAGCAGTCAAACCAAATTTACTAATTAGGTCTTTAGCATATTTTTCTTGACTAATGAAGATACCATTATCTAATTGTTTTATTTGTAATCCTAAAAAGAAATTTAATTTACCCATATGACTCATCTCAAACTCTTTTGTCATTATTTCAGAAAATTCCTTATTCATTTCAAAATTAGTTGAACCAAAAATAATATCATCTACGTAAACTTGTACTAGTTGAATATCATTTTTATCTCTTTTAATAAAAAGAGTATTTTCTACTTTACCAATTTCAAAATTAGATTGCAATGAATAAGATCTTAGTCTATCATACCAGGCTCTAGGAGCTTGTTTTAGACCATATAATGCTTTCTTAAGTTTGTAAACATGATTTGGTAAATTATCATTTTCAAAAAGTGGTAGTTGTTCAAAATATACTTCTTCTTTTACAAATCCATTTAAAAAGGCACTTTTAACATCCATTTAAAATAATTTGAAATTATTATGATTTGCGAAAGCATGTAGAATCCTAATGGATTCTAATCTTGCTACGGGAGCAAAGGTTTCGTCAAAATCTATTCCTTATTCTTGACAATAACCTTGAGCGACTAATCGAGCTTTATTTATAACTACCTCTCCTTGTTCATTCATTTTATTTTTATAAACCCGTTTAGTTCCAATTATAGTTTTATTTTCTGGTCTAGGAACACGTTCCCAAACATCATTTCTTGTAAATTGATGTAATTCTTCTTGCATAGCCAAAATCCATGAATCATCAGTTGATGCTTCTTTTGGATTTTTGGGTTCAATAGTTGATATAAAAGCTACATTTCTCATTTGACTTAGTTGATTTCTAGTTTTAACAACAAATTGCATATCTCCCATTATATTTTCTATAGGATGATCTTTTAAAAGTTTAGTCCTTTTATTAGGATGATTAATTTCATTATTAGTTTCAATTGATTCTTGATTTTGAGTGATTAAATCCTCTTCATCATTTGTATCTTCAAAAAATTTAAAATTTTCATCAAATGAAACATGCATTGTTTCTTCAATGGAATTGGTTTTTAAATTAAACACTCTGTACGCTTTACTTCTATTAGAATATCCGATAAAGATACCTTTGTCGGATTTAGGATCAAATTTATCTAAATTATCTTTTGCATTTAAAACAAAGCATTTACGTCCAAAAATTCTAAAATAAGATACCTTAGGTTTCTTTGAATGAAGAAGTTCATAAGATGTCTTATCAGTTAGAGGTCTAATTAAAATTCTAGTTAAAATATAACAGGCGGTAGAAACTGCTGACCAAAAATTCTTTGGTAAATTACCATCAGTAAGCATAGTTGTCGCACACTCTTGAATCGTCCTATTTTTACGTTCTACTACTCCGTTTTGTTGTAGAGTTCTTGAAAATGAAAAATTGTGAGTTATTCCCTTTTTAGTGCGGAATTCCTCAAATTTTTCATTTTCAAATTCACCACCGTGATCACTTCGAATAGTTATAATTTTTAGAGAAAATTGATTTTGAATTCTTTTTTAAAATGTCTTAAAATATTTAAAAGTATCGCTTTTATGTTTCAAAAATATTGTCATGTAAATCTAGAATAATCATCTATAATTACAAAAACATATTTACTATGATTTATTGAAAGAATTTGAGATGGACCAAATAGATCAAGATGAAGTAATTCAAGAGGTTGAAGTTGAAATCATATCTTTTAACTTGAAGGAACTTTTTCTAAGTTTTCCTAATTGACAAGCATCACATAAACTATATACTTTAAAATTCATTTTAGAGAGACCTCTTACTAGATCATGTTTTGACAGTCTAGATAAGAGTTTGAAATTCAAATGCCCAAATCTCTTATGCCAAATCCAAGGGTCACTTGTATTTTCCAACAGACACAGGTTATCATTTGAAACTTTCATACTAAGAATATAAATATTCTTTTTCCTGACTCCCTCAAATATAATGGTTGAATTATTATCTTCAATATGACATTTATCTTTCCCAAATTTAATTTTATATCCTTTATCACACAGTTGACTTATACTTAGCAAATTATGTTTCAGATTCTTAACTAGTAAAACTTAGTAATAGTAGGAGTTTCAGAATTACCGACTTTGCCGATGCCAATCACATATCCATTTGAATTGTCTCCAAAGTTAACCAGTCCTCCGCCTTTGTATATTATATCATTCAGTATATCTGGATTGCCAGTCATGTGTCTAGAACATCCACTATCAAGTATCTATTTGTTCTTTCTGATATGCACAATTTGTCCGTTGTGGATTGATTTCTCAACACCCGTAAAGCATGATTCCTACACATCAAACAATCTTGGTCGACAACTTGAATTTGGATATTTATTATATGCAGACTCAAGAAACAATGATGGTTCGAATACTTCTAAACTAGTATTAACAAATATAGCCATTTTAAAAACTTTATCAAAAATCAAATTATGAAACTTTGAAAACCTTGCTCTGATACCAATTGTGAGAAATGCGGATTACGGATCTTAAAGCTAGGATTAACACTAGAGGAGGAGTGAATAGTAAATCTTTTTCAGTTTATGTTAATTTAGACACCGATGTATGCAATATACAGACACAGATATGATCATAGAAACAAACATAGATGCAAAAATAAAATAAAAGCAGTAAAGGAAAGAACACACCGGATTTTATACTGGTACAGAGTTATCCAACATCCAGTCCCGCAACACAAGTACGGATTTCCTTTTAAAAGCAATTATATAATTACACCCTCGGTTTCAAGGCTACGAGGTACACCCTCCAGAATTTCTATCCTCTGGGTAGAGATTCTTGATTTCCGGGCCACAAGTTTACCCAGTTGATTTACCAAGGCTACAATCACACCTTTTCTCTTTTGATTGACTTTCAAGGCTATAATCACACCTTTTCTATTTTGATTGATTACAAAAAGCCTATAACTCTGAATAGCACTGAGAACCTTGTAGAGATAGTGATAGAGAATCAAACTAGAAGTAATCGAGTTCGATTCAATGTTGATTTCGGCAGAGTAATGATAAGAATATGTATTAAGAAATGTGAAAGAATAAGAAGATATTGGATTTTAAGATGCCCGTGCTTTTCTACGAGTTTTAACAAAAATTCCTAATAAAAATACTTATGCTTGAAATCTTGAACTCTTGATAATCTTGATACTCATGAGTCTTCTATCTCGATATCTTGAATCTCTATACTGTACAGTCTTTATTCTTGGTACTTGCATGGTTAAATCCTGCATATACATATATATCTAAACTTATAATGTCAGTATTTATATTTTATAATCTATTCTAAGGTTGTTGTCATCAAAACCATCATCTCACGGACCAACACAGAGTTCTCTATGGGTTGAAATGATACACACCTAAACGATTTGTAGAATAGGAGAAAATCGTTATGGGTTGAAATGATAAACCCAAGCAATTTTCATTTGAATTGAATTTGGGATTACGGGTTGAAATGACATATACCCATATATATTAAATTGCGGATTGAAATGATAAATATCCGTATCACTTGACCATGGGATAGAAAATTAAATACGGACATTGTTGGTCAATATATAAATATTTTGAAATTGATTTCTATGGTTTTTGAAAGAAATATATGGTTTAATAAATATTACTTTTAAGATATTATATAAATGTATTCTATTAAGTTTAAATTCTCGATTTTAAAATTTTATGTTTTGAAATTGTTTAAAACTATAAGTTAGTTTTGAATTGTGATTTTAAGAATTTACTTATAATTTTACTATTTTAAAGATATGTATAAACTGGTTTTAATATAAAATAAGTCTGATAATAAGATTGGATTTAATAAAGTTTATTTAATTAATATATAATTAAAATTATATTAAAAATAGATTCTTATAATGTTTTTGATAAGTTAAGATAGAGAAGATAAATTTGAATCTATTTGAAATTGTATTTAATTTAGAATTTTATTTAATTAAATCGATTTGAAACTTATTGAATTTGAGATTTTTGAGGAGATGATTTTATTACTTGATTTTGGTTTAAGGTGATTAAATGAATATTTCATGTTTAAGTAAATTGAAGGAAATATATAGTGATTTGAAATTTGGGGTTTTATTTAAATGATATTGTATTTATTAAGTGAATATCCCGAAACTAAATAATAATGATGTTAAATTAAGATATATATGAAATTATCAAATTTAGTTTTGAAATCGTGGAATATTTAAAGCTTTGAAATATATCGAAATTGAAATGGTTTATTTTGTGGTTCAAATCTGTAATTGGAATCGATATAATTTGAAATGGGTTATTGAAAAGCTAAACTGAATTGAATTGATGGATTAAGATTGAATTAAATTTGAATTCTGAAATTCGAATTGGTTAGAATCGATTTGTGAAATATATGGAAACTATTTTATTATATAAAGTATTTTTAAATTATATTTAAAATTATTTTATATTTTACTCTATAAATTATTTAATATAAACTATTTTAATATAAATAATTTTAATATAAACTATTTTTAATAGAAACTATTTTAATATACTAATTATTTTAATATAAATTATTTTATTTTATAAACTATTTTATCATGTATACCATTATTTATATCTAAACTGTTCAAGTGGGAAGTATGATTTCAAGGTTATGAATTTTAAAGTTGTGTTTGCAAAGTATTATGATTTCCAAAGCGTTATAATTGCGAAGTTTTATCATTTTAAAAGTGTTATAATTTTAAAAGTGCATGATTTGGAAATGGATGTATTTGAAGTGAAATTGATATCGTATTGATATGGTTTTGAAAAGGAAGTGATATTTTGGTTTTGAAGTATAAACTATTTTGAAATGACAACGGTGTTATAATAATATTTGGTTGTTAAAGAGACCGGGATCGAATATTGTCATACTCTCTGCCAATACCGGAAACCACTTTAACAACTGTGTACGTGGTGGAGATTTCAGAATGAAATAGGATGGTTTGGCGATGATTCTATATTGTATTTACATAGCCCTAACTCCTGAGTCAACTTGATGCGGCTAAAACAGGAGCCATGTCGGGCCAAGCGAGGTCATTCCTCCTATCGGGCACATTTCTTCGATACCATTCTATTGCTTTTGTGATTTGATTAGGTGCACCCATTGATTTAGGAGTGTGTCATGAGGTGGGCGGTAGTAGCTGCTATGCGTTACCAGCAGCCCGTATTCGCAAACGGAATACCTACCTTGGCATTGCCTCGAGTGCCTTGTCGCATGCCCTATCGCGCCTTCTACGAGTTTGTTTTGTACCGTACGTATGTGATGTCCTCTAGGTAAACCTCCAGTTTACGAAGGAGCATACGGCATTGTATAGACTACATGAATATATAAAATGTATTAAAGGGGATATGGGTAACGCCTTAATGCTATCTTAATATTTTTACTTCACTATAGACATATTATAATAGCATATATTACTGCATAGTAGATAGTTCCACGGATCCTTGGAGGATGGCTATCCCAAAAATTCTTTAAGTTAATTGTATTTTAGTTGATATTCCACTTGAGTTGGATTTATTGATATAAGAATGTTAATCCTGACTCGAGTGTTTTGTGTTTTGCTTTACGCTTGGGTCAGACTCAGCATTTGAGGCTCACCTTTGGAGTTGGAGCTTCACTTGGAGATCCATCTGTATATATTCAGCTATCAACTACCCAGTTGTTTTGTTCGGACTTGTCATCTGCTTGCATTCGAGACTACATTGTACTTGAGATATTCTGTTGTAATTTATTTCAAACTCTGTTGTTTATATAGTAGCTTCATGAGCTACTATTTATCTCTATTGCTTATTGTTATATTACTTTGTGTCTGTGGTTCTGTGATTATTTATTTACTATATATGCTGAGTTTTGCCAAATATAAATTAACAATCTGATATTTTTAGCAATTCAAGTCCGATATGTGTGGATGCGAATGGTTTAAAATACCGTGATGTTACAGTTGGTATCAAAGATTTGGTTTTTGGCAAAAACTTAACATATAAAGTAAATTTAATTACAGAATCACTTTTGTTCAAGCTTGAGTTCCTCTACTTAGATTCGGATTTCCTTTGAATTTTTAAGACTTCCCTTTCGTTCTGAAATCCATTCTTGTTTCTTCCTCTTCGTGTTCTTCTTGATTTTGAAGCATCCCATATCTCCACTGTATGATTTGTGAAGGGATGAAACTCCTTTACAACAGGCATTGATTAATCGGAGATTTCTGTATCCTTGGTTTTCGATGCTGCTATCTCTTGTTATGATTGAATTCTATTCTCTTGAGATCGAATGTCGATTTTCCATGGAATTCTACATCGATCTTATTTTTGAAATCATGATTGACCCGATTAAGGTCGCCCGCGATTTATATTAGCCTATCCATCTTTTCTCTTTGTTATTTAATCATCTTACCTTCATTTCGAGCTTATCTCCTAGTTAGAATTCTACTTGATTAGGGTTCCTCTAAATTTAGATCTCTATCCTCGTTTTAAAATCTATTCTTATATCATCGACTGAGTGAGTGTATTTGTATTTAATATAAATATTTTATATTGTGTTGTTTGAGTTAATGTTGATTTGGGTTTTCGATCGATTCGTTTGTTCAACGTTATCGATAGGAATTCCAAAACACTTGAATAGAGCAAACTGATACAATATTGTTTTCAAATTTGGTAAATGGAATAAATTTTGTATGATTGTATTTATATAAGTATAATTTTTTCTGGAATTTAATAGTTAATTGAATTGGCTGTCAGAAATGATAATACTTTATTTTCATTTATTGTTTTGTAAACCATAAACTATTCCAATATATAAATAAATGAAATTATAAAACATGGTTTGCAAATTGATTTGGAGTTGAAATGAATTTAAATTAAGAGTTTGAAAATTTAATTTTCGGTATTTTAGAAAATTTGGTTTAAAATTTTAGAATGTATTATTTAAAAGTATTTCTAATGAGAATTGTTTTCAGAAAGTTTTAAATCAGTACTCTCCTCTTTTGTCGTTGAAAAATAATTTCGGTGATGACTGCAGCAGCATCGACATTCATTTTTCAGTTTCAGAGTAGAGAGACCACTTAGTAGCTTTGCTACACTTTTGTTTCGGAAAATGGATTTGATTTGAAATTGTTGAATATGATTTAATTTATATAATATATATGTATAACTATTTCAAAATAGTTTGAAGTGAAACCGAAAATTTGAATCTTAAGTTTTATATTAAGCAATGGTTTCGATTATTGAAATAAAGTGAACTGTTTGAATAATTGGAATATCTAAAATGACAAATGGAATTAAACCAACCTAAAAAAATGAATTTAACAAACTTATTTGTATAACACTAAATTGCATTCTAATATATAACTTTCCTAAAATATTCAAAAGTTAAAATGTTATGATATAATAGGGTTGTACAAGAAGAAAATGTAAGTAATAAGTTGTTCAAACTAAAATTTGGCTTAATATAAATGTTATAGGTAGGAGGAAAATTTGTATAATATTTAATTACACTTTGAAACATTAATATAACTTACCTAGAAAAGTTTAAATGTAATTAGAATGTAATTGGATAGTATACACAATGATATAAGTAATAGGATATCAAAGAATGATATTTTGTTAAGGGAATTATAGATAATAAATTGAATACTAAAAGGGAATTAATTTGGTGAATAAAGGATAGTTATAATATGTTTATACACTTAATATATGGTGCAAAATTTATCAAGTGAAAGAAGTTAAATAAATAAAAGTGAAGGCCATTTAAGCAGGTAGATATGAACTTAAGAATAGTGAACTTGAATTTTTATGGAGTTAACTTAGTTGAAAATAAATGGATAAAATAAATGAGTTAATTTAAAAATGAATTTTTTTTGAAAGAAATGTTGATAAAATGAAAGAAAATCAATTTTAAATTAAATGACTGTTTATTTGTTGAATAAAATGGACTAAATCAAATTGTTGAATATTAATTTATCTAAAATTGAAATCTATATGGTTTTAAATAGTTGAAGTTGAATGTTGATGTGAAATTTACTATGGTTGATCAAATAGATTTAATAAATGAGTAAAATAAAACAAAAATTTGTTGGAAAAGTTTTGTATTAAATGTTAATAAATGGGAAACAAATCAATTGAATAAAATATATGGAAATGAAATCAATCAAATGTGAACACAATATATTTGATTGATTGAATAAAATGAATTTGAATCAACTAATTGAATATAAACCAATATTAAAATAAATGTAATATATATGGTTTAAATTTATTATTGTGTTTTGTATTCCAATCTATTTTTTCTAGTTGTTTATATTCTCCTACCTCCTTCCTTTTCGGGGACGAAAAGTTTTGAGTGGGGGAGAGTGTAACGACCCATAAAATTTTAATAATTTTATATACGTAATTAACCAAATTTTTATGAAATTTTAAATAATATAATTTGGAAATAAAAATTTAATATTTGAAATACGTCTACTTAAACATAGAATTAGTAAATTTTCATCTGATAATATGGAAGTTTATTTTATTGTGTAATTTTAGTTCAATTCAAATCAGTTAATATTTGATGATAATAAAATGTTTTCCAAACCTGATTATTTTTATATAATAAATTTGTAAATCATTTTTTGAGTGAGACGTCATATTTCGTTTTGCTAGATTTGTCTTCCCTAGCCCCGTTTATCTTATTTTCAACTGATTTGCAGCATTATTCGGTACCGATATCGAATTTTGATAGGATGATCGTACCACTGATATCTGTGTACTGTTATGTTCGTCTCGTCGTACTGATCTCTACAGTATATTCATTTGTGTTTTTTGGTGCCCAGTACGTGGAGATATCGGCGAAACTGATAACCACATCGGTATCCGTTTAACTTTTCCTATGTCCATTCAAATTTCCCAACGTTCGAATTCCAAACGTCATTTGTCTTTAATAATTTGCCCTGAATTCCCATGCTACTTTCCATATTCTCTATATTCCATTTATTAGAGTTTGGTCCCTTCATCTTTCGGAGATAAATAATATACGTTTCTATTTATACACCGCATAACTATTCATCTTTCTTTATTTCTGAAGCCAATTCTTTTTCGTCATTTGCATGTGCTCGTACCATCACCAAAGCTTATAGCTTATCTCTCTCTCTCTCGCGCTCATCCTCCATCCTCTTCTTCTTCCACCTTCTTTTGCTCGGCCTGCCAGTATAGCCAAGAACGCATCACCGCCGAGCACGACAACCACCAAACTTCCTCTTCCATCAACTCTTCTTGGCCACCCACCTCAAATCCCATCGCCAGTAACCATGGCCGAACCACCCAGTCAGCCCGCTCCCATCTCCTCTTCCCTAACGCCAAAACACAATCCACACAACCGAGCACCCTCTGGCCGAAGCTGTTTGCCTCCATTTTTCATGCCTGACCTACGACTCTTTGCATCGGCCTTCACCCAGTCATCCACCATCGGGTTGTCTCATCGCCCAGTTCGCCTCTCCCCACCCTTCAACTCGCATCCACCTTCATTTCCTCCTCAACAACAGTGTACCTCTCCGCTATATTTTATAAAAGGGTAAACAAAATCTATTGTGTTTTGTATATATAAAAAGTTATACAATTGTTTATTTTATATTATATATATAATTGCTGTCATAAGTTAGGTAAATGTTAGTTTATATAGGATATATTTATATATTCGTTAGTTATATACATTGGGTTATCTATAATATATATGTTGGTTTAGCTTTCGTAATTTATTTGATTCTAATATGCTGTTTTATTTCGTATTTCAAAAGTGTAACTTATATGTAGCTATACACACACACACACACACACACACAAAATTATATAAAGTTACATATCAGAATATATATTATGTATATTAGCTTATTTATATTTTCCTGTAAGAGTTTATATATAAAGTCATACTATCATATAAGTTTATATATATGTTATCATATGTATTTTGAATCTACTTTCAGCAATGGGTATATATATATATATATTTATGTTTGCTTACATATAAAGTATATATGTTTGTTTATTATGAATATATATGTGGATTTATAAGTAATATGTTTCAGGTTATATATGAGTTAGTCTATTATATGCATGAGCAATCTGTTGTTTTATAAATAAAGGTTATATACAGTTTGGGGTCAATGATGATTATGTAAAGGTCGGCATATATATATTTGAAGTTAAAGGTTAGTTTATACAAAATATATAAATATATATTATGCAAAATGTTTACTTAAACTATGTTGTTTTGTAACAGTTTTAATAACAATAATATATAATGATGTAGTTCATATACCATAAAAGAAATATGTTGCCTATACATGTGTACAAAGACTTTGTATTATATATATGTTGGGTTTATGTATCTGGGATGATGTAGAGTCAGTTTATATAACAATAGTATATATTAGTATAATATATAATATATTAGTTCTAAATAATTCCATGTACTATTAATATCATATATTATATATATATTAAAGGTATGTGTAAAATTTAACGATGATCTTGGAATATATATAGGTTTGGATTTTTGATGTATAATTTTTATATACATATCAGTTAATGTATAAGGACTATATTTTTAATATATGTGTTTAATTTAAAACAATGGTTTTAATTTTATATGTTATTTTAATATTTGTCTTAAATTAACTATTGATTTCAAGGAAACAATAATTATAATAATATATATATTCAGTTTATATCAAAACTGATTCAATTTGTTTTCATCGATTCCTTGTTATCAGCTTTGTTCGTCAAATTTGTGCCGATCTTGCTTTGCTTCGGAATTCGTAACTCATTTCCTTGTCTAATCTACCTAGTCTTGGAAGGTGAGCAATCACTCACGATTAACATTTTTATATTTATTAAATTCGATTTCAATTGAAATCTGCTACTGTTAGTTATTTAAATTGTTATATATATCCTATTATCTGCAACTGTTTATCTGTGGGATATGACACCATATTCTGTTGTTTATATTTTCTTTAATCACTAATGATACATGCCTGTTGTTATATGTTATATTTTATCATATATGTTCTCACTCTACAAGTTCCCTGTTAGTATAGAATTCCCTATGGGTTGAAATGATACAGCCCTGAACGATATGTAGAATAGGAGAATATCGTTATGGGTTGAAATGCTAAACCCAATCAATTTCATTTGAATTGAATTTGGGATTGCGGATTGAAATGATATATACCCGTATATATTTAAATTGCGGATTGAAATGATAAATATCCATATCACTTGACCATAGAATAGAAAATTATATACGGACACCGTTGTTCTATATATAAATATTTTAAAACTAATTTCTATGGTTTTAGAAAGAAATATATGGTTTAATAAATATTGTTTTTTAAGATATTATATAAATGTATTCTATTAAGTTTAAATTCTTGATTTTAAAATTCTATGTTTTGAAATTGTTTAAAACTATAAGTTAGTTTTGAATTGTGATTTTAAGAATTTACGTATAATTTTACTATTTTAAAAATATATATAAATGGTTTTAATAAAAAATAAGTTTGATAATAAGATAGGATTTAATAAAGTTGATTAATTAATATATAATTAAAATTATATTAAAATAGATTTTTATAATGATTTTGATAAGTTATGATTGGGAAGATAAATTTGAATCTACTTGAAATTGTATTTAATTTAGAATATTATTTAATTAAATCGCTTTGATACTTATTGAATTTGAGATTTTAGAGGAAATGACTTTATAACTTGATTTTGATTTAAGGTGATTAAATGAATATTTCAAGTTTAAATAAATTGAAGGAAATATTTAGTGATTTGAAATTTGGGGTTTTATTTGAATGATATTGGATTTATTAAGTGAATATTTAAAAACTAAATAATAATGAAGTTAAATTAAGATATATATGAAATTATCAAATTTAGTTTTGAAATCGTGGAATATTTAAAGCTTTGAAATATATCGAAATTGAAATGGTTTATTTTGTTGTTTCGAATCTTTATTTGAAATCGATATAATTTGAAATGGGTTATTGAAAAGCTGAATTGAATTAAATTGATGGATTGAGATTGAATTAAAGTTGAATTTTGAAATTCGAGTTGGTTGTAATCGATTTGTGAAATTTGAGGAAACTATTTTATTATATAAAGTACTTTTAAATTATATTTAAAATTATTTTACATTTTACTCTATAAATTATTTAACATAAACTATTTTAATATAAATAATTTTGATATAAACTATTTTTAATAGAAACTACTTTAAATATGCTATTTATTTTAATATAAACTATTTTATTTTATAAAATATTTTATCATATATACTATTATTTATATATAAACTGTTCAAGTGGGAAGTATGATTTCAAGGTTATGAATTTCAAAGTTTTGTTTTCAAAGTATTATGATTTCCAAAGCGTTATAATTGCGAAGTTTTATCATTTTAAAAGTATTATAATTTTAAAAGTGCCATGATTTGGAAATGGATCTATTTGAAGTGAAATTGATATCATATTGATATAGTTTTGAAATGGAAATGATATTTTGGTTTTGAAGTATAAACTATTTTGAAATGACTAAGGCTTTATAATAACGTTTGGTTGTTAAAGAGACTGGGATCAGATATTGTCATACTCTCTTCCAATACCGAAAACCACTTTAACAACTGTGTATGTGGTGAAGATTCCATAATGAAGTAGGATGGTTGGGTGATGATTCTATATAGTATTTAAGTAGACCTGGCCCATGAGTCAGCTTGATGCGGCTAAAACAGAAGCCATGCCGGGCCAAGTGAGGTCATTCCTCCTATCGGACACATTTCTTCGATACCATTCTATTGCTTTTGTGATTTGATTGGGTGCACCCTTTGATTTGGGAGTGTGTCAAAAGGTGTGCAGTAGTAACTGCTATGAGTTACCACCAATCCGGACCATAAACGATATATTTACCCTGGCATTGTCTCGAGTGCCTTGTCGCATGCCCTATCGTGCCTTCTACGAGTTTTCTTTGTACCGTACCTATGTGATGTCCTTTGGGTAAACCTCTCGTTTACGGAGGAGCTTACGGCATTGTATAGACTACGGGAATATATAAAATGTGTTAAGGGGATATGGCTAACGCCTTAATGCTATCTTAATACTTTTACTTTACTATAGACATATTGTAATAGCATATATTACTACATAGTAGATAGTTCCATGGATCCTTAGAGAATGGCTATCCCAAACATCCTTTGAGTTACTTGTATTTCAGTTGATATTTCACTTAAGATGGATTTATCGATATAAGAATATTAATCCTAACTCGAGTATTTTGTGTTTTGCTTTACGCTCGGGTCAGACTGAGTGTCACGGCATTTGAGGCTCACCTTTGGAGTTGGAGCTTCACTTGGAGATCCATTTGTATCTATTCAGCTGTTAGCTACCCGGTTGTTTTGTTCGATTTGTCGTCTGCTTGCATTCGAAACTACATTGTACTTAAGATATTCTATTGTAATTTATTTCAAACTCTGTTGTTTATATAGTAGCTTCATGAACTACTATTTATCTATTCTGCTGCTTATTGTTATATTACTATGTGTCTGTGACTCTATATTTATTTATTTACTATACATGCTGTGTTTTGCCAAATATAAATTAACAATTTGATATTTTAAGCAATTCAATTCCGACATGTGCGAATACGAGTGATTTAAAATACCAGGATGTTACATGAAGTATGGTTTGTGGGGTCCATCATGTCAAGCTCGAGAATTGGAATTTGCAGATGGTCGAAGATTGGTGAATGGCATGGTGATTGGGCATGTCATGTGCATGCCATGCACGTTCATGCATAAGTTGTTTGGGTCAGGAAAATTGAATTGGGGATTCTGGGTTTGGGTAGATTATGAAATGGAGTTAGGTTCTGGTGTAGGTCATTGGACTTTGGGTTTAAGTTGGCTAGTGGAATTGTTTTTTTAGTTTAAGTTAGTTTAATAATTTATAGTTTAAAATTTAACGCACCCATACACCAAGTTTTACCTATTGATTTCAACATTTGATTCATACTAACTTGTAGAACATTTTAGTAATTATTTGACAGATTTATTGAAGTGTAAAATAATGATAAATTAATAGTGGTCGAAATTAATTGTGTAGTTAACTAATTATATTTAAGCATCGACATTCCATTAGCATAATAGAACACCATTCTGTTATATCTAAATTAAATGTGTTATTTTGGACACTATTTAGTAGAATAAATCTTCATTCTACTATTTTGTTAATTTGGACATTTATTTATATGACAGTTGATTGGATAAATGTTGTGCTATCTATCGACTATTAATTATGGATTTTGTTTACATATATGTTGGCTAATGTAAATATCAGTGGTATGACTTGGAATATTGAACTGAAAATTAGTGGCATCTAGTAGGGTGTCATTGGAGTCGCTAAGCCTCTTTCCAAATTTGGAAAAGAACGGATTTGAGTTCACTTTAGCATTATTATATTTTTGCAACAACCCACCAATCCACATAATTCAAGATGACAATAAACCATGCATGTCCAACCCAAAATATATGTAAAGACAGATAGTTATGGAAAAGAAACAAGAAGTGAAAAGAAGAAGAAAATGAAAAAAGAACCAAAACAACATAGAATCTTACAATCGCAATGAAAAAATATATAATATAATATCAATGATCTTTACAAAAGTGAAACTGTAATATACAACATCCATCAGAGTACAACAACAAATCACAAATATCCGTCTGGACAGTTATAATAACCAGTCCTCACAAATGCTGAAGATGTCAACAGCAATGTAGCAGAAAAATAAACAAATACGGGAATACATCATGAAGACCTCCTGCTCGTCTCCTGAGCTTCAATGCATCCAAAGAAGTTTGTAGATATGCTCAGTCTGACTTGAGCATTATAATAATATAACACCCGAATCAGTCTAGTAAACCTCGTGAGGAAAACACACTCGGTTGAATTTTAATGTTTCAATTTTTTTTTTGAAAATGAAGGTATCTTGTAAGACCACGTCGCACATAACACGGATGGGTATCTACCTTACGATAAGCAAACCATGTCATATGAAATCCTCTGATATTATAATAGTGTCTAAGATAGAAACACTTATTAATTATAGCGGAAATTATTACATAATTAAATTCAAACATACTAGGTTCTATAATCAAAAAAGTATAGGTGCGTATTGGAGATTGGATTCTATACTATGACAAGGTAAGGAACTGCCTTCCAAAGGTGCAACTCTAGATAAAATGCATCGGGGTCTGAGAAGAACATCTTACCCTACCACACAAGACTGGCCTACCACTTGACTAGTAGTATCGAATATGATCACCTATTTTGTTAATGGGCTTGAAGCATAAATGAGTAGATAATAGCGATCTAGATCTGGAATGACCATACCTTGATGGAAACAACCTACTTGGCCCTGCTACATGCTTGGATTTTGTCATTTCTCGGTAGGTGAGGCTTGAGGCTATGTTTTACCTTTACATAGCGCTTCTCACTTCGAATGCTAACACTGCTCTCCAGGTAACAATGCAATGCCAACATTCATCCATACTAGTTCGTTTTGGGATTGAACAAAATTGAAGGCACCATTTGTACTACATCCATTTTGGGAGTCACCCTTAGGACTAGTAGTAAATAGCCTTTGCACTTCAACTGGCTCCATTTCGATTATCTTTAGGATATTCCGCTTCGAAACATTTCGAAGAGGATTACATATGACACATCTGATCTCGATCTCTCCGAACCGACAATGTAGATTTATAAATTGGCAAACATTTGGTAATCGGTTGTTTAATTATCAAATAAACAAACAATCCAACCAAAGATCAAATTTTCAAAGGAAGCAACACTGGTTAAGCACCAAGAAACTTTAAGCCTCTTTAATTAACCCTTTCATTAATTATTACACTTTCCAAATATTTATTTCAAAATATCTTCACGAAGATATACCCACAAACCTCAATATTTTCGATACTCGGAAGAAAAAAAAATATACTCATCTCAATGGTAAGTATATTCATAGAACGGTGGAAGATTTTCTTTTCAAAAAATTCTAGAGCAATTCATAGATCTCTAAACCCATTTATAACCCCATTCATTAATCTTTGAAATTATTTATAAAACTCCCTTTTATACATTCCTAAAATCATTTATAAACACTTTATAAATCCAAAAAACCATTTACAAACTACATTTATAAATGTATAAACCCATTTTCAAAACTCTTTTATAAATATCTAAGACCATTTGTAAAACTCTTTTTACCTTTTAACTAATCTTCCTTTAAGTTTTCCAAACCATGTTGTAAAATTCCTCATATAAAACCCACATTTCCTTGTAAAACCCTATTTATAAATCTCAAAAACATCTATAAATAAATTCTGTTCATTTACTTTAAAACACTATTATATAATAATAAACATTATAATTAAATAATAATTAACTTCAAAACATCTTAAAAATAATAATTAATAATTTCAGAACATTCTTAATAAAACAATGATAATTTATCTTCGACATTATTATAAATAATAATAATTAATTTTCAAAACTTTATTGATAAATAATTATATTAATTTTAAACGCTATTAATAATTTAAATAATTAACATTTCAAAATATTAAAACATTGATAAGCAACTTTAAAACAACATTAATATAAATAAACAACTTTTAAAACATAAATATACTTCCTTGGTAAAAATCCATACTTAAATTTTGACATAATCATTTCCATATTTATAACACTACATTTATAAATCTCTTTCTTTTAATAAAACTTCCTTTTTATAAAATACCTTTATTCATAAAACCCATTTTATAACTATATCCCTTTATAAATCTCACTTTTCCATAAAATCTCATTTAAAACATCAATTACAATTCGTTTTTAACGTTGCTTCCATATTTATGAATCTCTTTTATAAATTCCTTTCTACTTATAAAACATTGTTTAACATCTCCAAATTTATCCTCACTTTCAATTTCCAAAATAGAATTAACTATTTTTCTAAAATGACATTCCACATCTTATTATAAATCCACAACTGTGATTTATTTTTCAGTTTATCCAATGATAAAAATTTATTTTTATTTATAAGCACCTATTATAAATCTATCCTTCAATTAGTAAAATATGATTTTATGAATCTTCGCCTTATTTGTAAAATTTCGCTTTTATACATTATCGCATTTATAAACTTCCACATTCATAAATAAATCTTAATATCTATATATATACATATATCACTTTCTATAAAACAGTTGATAAATATTTATGTAACATCTTGCCTTTTTGCACGATTCAAACAGACACACGTGCCAATTCAAACCATACGGAAGGGCGGATTGTTATGGGGTAAATAAGAAAATAGAGAAGAAATAAAACAAAATATAATCTCACAGCGGAAGGATAAAATATAATAATAAAATATTCAGTTTATAAAACTGTTTACAAAAACATTTGATTCTTCTTTATACAATTAAATATCAGAGTTCACATACCAAAAATATCAATGCAGCGGAATACAGTGAGAGTGTAGTGCAATACTATAAATAATAATAATACACATCTTCGTCTTCGTCCTCCAGAGCTAAATCTTCAAATCCTGAAACGCTCGGACTGACCCGAGCGAATTGAAAAGACAAAACACTCGAGTCAGAACTAAAAGATCTTATGTGAGTTAAATCAACAGGAGTAAATATGAGTGCAGTAACTCAAGAGATGCTCGGGATTTACATCTCCTAAGGATCCGTTAAACTATTTACTATGTAGTATATTGCGCTATTATAATAGTGTCTAATTGTAAAGTAAACTTACTTTTTAATAGTGTCAGGACACGATTCTTCGTCTTCCGAAAATTCGACATCGACACTCACTTTATCGACTGCCGAGAAATCGAACGACGGAAAACCGAACACTGAGGGTTTTATTTAAGAAAAATTTAGGAAAGAAGAAGAGAAAAAGATAGAAATTAGGGAGGAGAGAAGAAGATAGGAAATTTTAAAAATAGAACGAAAAAGAGAATAGAGAAAAAGGAAAAAAACAGAAGAAAATAGGACGGTAGAAAATAGAGAGAAGAGAGAAAAGAAGGTAGAACATTTTAAAATAGAAGAAAACAGAAAATTAGAAAAACAGAAGATAGAGAATTTGAAAAATAGAACGGGACAGAAAGGAATAACAGAACAACAACAGAATCTCACAATTCGCAGCGGAACAACATATAATAATAAATGAATAATCTTTAAACAAAGAACTATATCAGTTATTACATTTCATTTCATTACATCACATCATATCATCAGAGTGTACAACATCATACAAACAATAAACAGTGCAGCGGAAAAAGAAATACTATATAAACTAGTAATACGCCATGCCATCCAGCTTGCCTCCAGCAACTCCAGAATATCCAGAATATCCTGATAAACCTAACTCTTAACTGCCCGTGTGGAAATTGGTGGGCACCCAGAGTTTAGGAAGGAAAACAATAAACTCCAAGTCAGTCATGTGACTGGTGTGAGAACTCAAAACAGTTTATTTAACTTTAAAATCAAAATAGAAGAATATTTTTAAAGTCAATTCGCAATGCTTTTAAAAATGAGACTACCATAAGACCTCCTGCCACACACACAATGCAAACGCAGACTTGGAGGAGATTTCTCCTTATGATAGTCAAAGATGCTTGATACGCATTTAAAAAGAGCATTTGATATTATTATTAGTGCATAGTGTAGAACAAATCCTTTCGAAAGTAAAGATATAAATCTTAGCCAGCATAGGTACCATTATATTATGCCTACTAATAGCTACCATATTAAATGGCAGGTTCTACAACTAAAACCGTACAAGTTTCGTATTGTTTCTTTGGATTTCCAACAAATGGTCAGGCCAAGGAACTTCCCATTGCCACATGAGAATGCCTCTGGATGGACATCCCCGAGAACCAAACCGGATCTCTACCAACACAAGGCCGGGTTACCCCTAACTGGGTAACAACTGACACGAGTATGCCATCCCCCGGTCCTTTGGGACCTTTATCAACCGAGCGCTCGATATCCAACATCACACCATAATAAATAGAGTGTTTTCAACATGAGTAAGTATCTGGGCTCCATACCATGATACCACCCTTTTCCAGAAGGAAATGCACATACCCTAAGGGGAGCTACAGCAACCCCTAATAACCTTGCTGCATCTTTCCTGTTTTGACCATTTCCGGGATGTGAGGCTCGACGAAGTCACGTCCACAAAAACATACTTTATACAAAAGCCATGCTTTGGGTCAACAAATGATCAACACAATGATCACTAGGATAGACGATCAAATAAACGATCCTATCACAAATAATCAACACAATGATCATTTCAGCATCACTCAGCATGTCACATTACCAAAATGGGATATATCGCTGATAACTTCAACTATATAACCTTTGAGCTCGTACGTCTCAAAGAAGGGTGTTAAGCAAAGAATAAATTCTCCGCCACCAACAGAAATATATTTGAATGAAATCGGCTTTATATCTCAACTTGTAATGTCAGACATACAATCCATACAAGTTTGTTCCAGGCTCGAACAAAACCGAAGGCACTTCTTACGAAGCCCTTGCAATACGGGTATTCACAATCCCGATCGAATTTCCCATCACTTAGGAGATCTCAATACCAGGAGCTACCCAGTGCAGAGACAATCGATAGGTCATCCTATCGCTTTCACAAATACTCGGTCTTCAACACCGATCTTCAAATGCAATTCATAACGACGTATCACATATTCGGAATGGGTTATACGACCCCATGGTCCTTTCCCGGTTAACCCGAATAGTGAGCGCTTATTCAAAAATAATTATGCATTCAAATTCAAACAATTCACATCAAATACCCATTCAAAGGGAAATACTGATAGTCGGCTATTGAACTATCACTGGATATGCACACATCACCAGATTCCAAATAATTTTCCAAATTATTTATTTTCCAAAATATCTTTACAAGATATATTAGTTCAACACTTCAAAAAATAAATCAATATTTATTTTCAAACAAATTTCACTTTCACATATAAATTCCATAATGAATTTATATTTCAAAATATTCATGCATATTCGATTTCAATAATCCATTTCAATTTATCCTCAAAAAGATAAATTCTAATTATTTACTTCATTTTGGAAAACATTTCCATACTTATTTATTCATAAGTAATTCACAAATCTCTTTTATTTTCAACACTTAGAAAATATTCAATATACTTAAATCGAATTAAGTATATATTTCATTCTTTAAGGGAAATCATTCTCTTAAACATTTTTATTTGGGCCAAAACGAATGTTGCGTAAAACATCGTTACAACAACCCAAAATCACTAGTATAGGGATTCGAAATTAAATAGATATATAAATCCCAATACTATACTAAACATTTTCTTTTGGAAATTATTTACTATAACAACAGTGTTATAGTCCACCATTTCCTTTTATTTCTCGAAAACGTCTATTTCAACAATAAATGTTGAAATCTATGGTTTCGAATCTCAACACCTTTAAAACATCGTTAGATCGTTTTAATTCTGTTTAAAACATTCACATTCAATACATTTTCTTTAACGTATTATTCACTGTTCAGAAACGTGAATATACTTCATTAACAAATTTCATCCTTTCTATTCATTTTATTTTAAAGGATTATTCACTGTTTAAAAACGTGAATATAACTCATTTATAAGTTATAACAATTAACTTATCAAAATAAGTCATTTGCGAATTTATAAAACAACGTTTATAAATTCCATTTCCATTTATTTCATAACAACTTCCTTTATAAATCTTCTTTATTTACCTATTCGATTTATAATCTTAATTATAAACCAAAAGTCCAAATTATAAGTCAACACTTATTATTTATTTATTTGCAAAAATCGTTCCTTTGAACTTTACAAATTTTATAAACCTATTGTTTATAAAATTCCATTTATAACTTCACCGTTATATAATTCTATAAATTTCATTCATTTATGAAATTCACTTTCACTACATTCAAACACTTATAAAAACTCGTTTTATAATGTCTATATTTCAATTTATAAATATCCATTTATAAATCTCTAAATATAAATCAGTTTATATTATTATTCTAAAACGTCTTTAAATTCCTTTATAATTTCATCATTTCGATTTATAAAATAATCAAAATTTATAAATCCTATATTTAAACTTTTATCATATATTCAAAAATCCAATCTAAATTATTTTATAAAATCATTAGTTCATATTTCTCAAAAATCGACTTTTAATCGTATTTCTAAAAATCAGCTTTTTAACTATATTTCACAAAAACCATAATTTTTATAACTTTAAAAATTATAACGTTTATTTATTTATAATGGATCAAATCCAGAAATATAGTATATTTTCAAAATCACTTTTAAAATCATTTTAAAATCCCAAAATCTGGGTCCAATGATGCTACACACCAAATAGTCAATCACGACTAACAACGATATCATATATCGATATGATAGTCCATCAAATATCAAAATATCTGAAATAAAATAAATACTGTTGAGGAATCCAGTTGGATCCCTCCAACCTGTTTTCCTGCATCCAAAAACATTAGCACAATACCAATTTCGCTCCAGTGCGAAATTATCGCGGTACATGTTCTTAATAAATATTATCCGCTTAATAACGGCGTAATAGGGTCTCATCCGCAAAAAATACGGGAAATCAATCAACTGCAATATATGCATATGCCAATATATATATATTGATATTATATATAATACCAATTTCACTGTTTATGAAATATTCGCGGTATATGTTTATATTAAATAACATCCGCTTACTAACGGCGCATAATGTCTATTTTAACAATCAATAATTTACAGTCATCATTCAAACATGCATTCAAATATTTTAAATCTAACTATTTAAAATAAAATCGAAATCTATTCGATTGAGTGAGAAGTTCTCACCTTGGTTTTAATTTTCCGTTTTAGCGATTTATTTCGAATAAAATTAAACGCGCGTTTAATTTTATCCGAAATTCTCACTAACTCCAAATGACTCCAAACCAACTCCATCGCGTAGTGCTCGTCCATACGATTCCAACGCAACTGAGTTTGCATTTTTTCGACCTCGTATGAAAAAGTTATGATTTTTACAAGTTTGCACACGATTTTTATAACTTAATTTACAACATACTTAAACTAATTTATACCCTAAGCAATCCAGGCCATGAGATCTGCATCCAAGGGCTCCCCTCCATCTTCTACACCACGCGCAAGCTACAGGCTTGAGGAATCATAGCCGAACCCATTTGTAGAACTAGGGTTTGATTATGCTCGTTCAATACTCGATGAAATCTCGATCGGGGAGTTGCAAACTCTAGCTCACCCCCTCCTCCACCTTCGACCCCATCCCCAGCAAGCTCGGCTGCACAAAACGCCTAGAAAGGCGTGCGAAAACTGATGCAAACGGCCCCACTTCTCTCTCCCTCCGTCGCACCATTTACGATCATACCCGTATGGAATTAAAGCTCTCTCCATGCTCTTCAATCTTCGTGTTGAACACCTCGCGTGAATGTGAATGGATTTGGAGAGATTGATGAATGAAAATGGAGCATTTCTGGCCCTTCATAATGTTACTGGCGGCTAGGCAAATAAGATTAGGGTTTTAGTTGTTATTTTTTTTTTATTTGTGAATGGTGCTATTTATAAGAAAAGCAAGCGTAAACACTATTCATCCCGGGAATTCCGAACTCCGATTTAGACGCCGTAACCAGCGTACCTAGGGTTTATCCCGCGTTCCGGACACAATGGAACAGGTTTCGGAAGCTAATTCGGAAGTATGTGCGAGTTATGGCTGAAAACGCTCAATTTAAATTAAACCGATTTAAACCGATTTCTAGGCGTTTTAATTCGTACCGGACAAACCGTAAATCCAATTGACTTGAAATTTGAAACCTTACAATAATATCACATTACGGATCCGATGAAACTGGTTTCGTCGAAATCCGAGACTTTTTGAAAAATGGCTATTCTGATTCGCCAAATTTAAATTAAAAATAAATCGATGCGTTTCGAGCTGCCACGATCAAACGATAGCTCCGATTGACACGAAAATTGAAATCCGGTAATAACTAACTATTACGGATCCAATGGAACTGGTTTCGTTCAATTCTGAGACTGTTCAAAAATTGACTATTTTACAGTCGATTATTAAATATTAAAATATTCAATTTTCACAGATTAACTTTTAATTCGATTTTAAAAGTTCTAAAATATTTCTATAACTCCAGTATGATTAAATAAAATTTTCCAAATTATTTTCAATCATATTTAACTCAATTTTCAATTATTTCCATAATTTCACATATTAAATTATCGATTTAATTATTCAATTAAATCCAAAAATTCAAATAAAAATTTATTTGACTTATAAATTCACTTATTAATATTTAAAATAAATTAAATATTCAAATTTAAATTATTAAAAATTCTGGGTCGTTACAATCTTTCCCCCTTAAAAGAATTTCGTCCTCGAAATTACAAGTAAGAAAAGTTAGAGAATCTATTAATTTTCCAAAATCATAATTAAACTTCTTACAAATCTTTACTAAGTTTTCAAATCGTACTTAGTTTTTTTTTTCAAAAACAAACTATATTATTTAACTTTCAATTCCAAAATCAAAGTTATAGTTTTCAAAACTTTCCAAATTTTCTCAAAATTTTTCTAACGCCTTAAATTTCCGGAAAAATTCGCCATAGTCTCCTTTGCGCGGCTCGATCCGAAAAAAAAATGACAGTTTATATATCACAAATATACATCTCATCAAGTAATGAGGCATCCCGAAGGGAAAAAAGTGTAAAAGTATTGTATTTAATCCGAGATATGTACCTTATATTTTATTAGCAAGCATATACGGCTAATATAGCGCTAAAGCGAACTCCAAATGCGAAGCAAACGCGATCCGCACCTACTAAACTCAACAAACAACATGAGAACCATGCACATATGCAAATAATCTCAATATACAACATATAGCTCCATAACAACTATATATGTCACATAGCACATGTAGTAAAACAACATATATTCAACCATCAACCAATTACATCCATAACCAATCAATATTCATTTATATTCTCATTCATATTCAATGAATTTGGGTTTTCACTTTAAATCATATTTGATTTATTTACATTGGATTTTATCACATTCATTCTCAATTTTAATTAGTTTGCATTCACTAATTAAATCTAATTCACATTCAATTCTATTCAAATTTATTTACTTCTAATTTGAATTCAATTACATAGCTTTAAATTTCACTAATTCAATTTCATTAACTCTTAATGAATTATATACAATCATCTAACAATCATATAACAATCAATGTTTATTAATTTCAACCAAATTCTTTTACTTATATTCATTCAATTTGGTTTAACACCATCACTTTCAATTTGTTTAATTAAATTGATTTCATTCAATTTATTCAACTCCCAATAACATTTGATTTCAATGAACTAACACTTATATTCATTATTTCTTATCAACTTGATTTACATTTAATTGCTTAACATTCATTTAATTCAATTGCTAAAGTTGAATTTCATTCACATAACTCTTAAGTCATATTCCATTTAACTTTAAATTCACTTTACATTTTATTTACAACTCATATTCATAAATATAGTTTCACTTCTTATATATATAAGTTTATTTCACAATTGTACATCACTTTAATTATAACTCAATTCTTATAATTCATTTGCTTATACAATTACTCTTTTATTTAGATTATTCAAACAACTTAACAATCAACTTATACATACTTTAATAATTTCAGAAAAATTATTCCTTTATATATAAAATATAATCAAGGTAAAATTATTTTATTTACCCAATTTTAAAAACAATATTGTGTCGAATTGTTCTATTCAAGTGTTTAGAAACCCCTTCGGCATAGTCTTGCGGACCACGCTGACGAAAGTTCATATACCACTCAATAAACCAATCATCACAATATAAAACAATTTTATATTCACTAACAAATACGCTCTCATAGCTATTATTACTCTCAACTCATTCTAGAGTACTGCTGACTCTATCTCTAATGAATTATACCCTACAGAACCATGGTTGTCGCTTAACCATCAGAGCTCTGATACCACATTGTCAGGACACGATTCTTCGTCTTCCGAAAATTCGACATCGACACTCACTTTATCGACTGCCGAGAAATCGAACGACGGAAAACCGAACACTGAGGGTTTTATTTAAGAAAAATTTAGGAAAGAAGAAGAGAAAAAGATAGAAATTAGGGAGGAGAGAAGAAGATAGGAAATTTTAAAAATAGAACGAAAAAGAGAATAGAGAAAAAGGAAAAAAACAGAAGAAAATAGGACGGTAGAAAATAGAGAGAAGAGAGAAAAGAAGGTAGAACATTTTAAAATAGAAGAAAACAGAAAATTAGAAAAACAGAAGATAGAGAATTTGAAAAATAGAACGGGACAGAAAGGAATAACAGAACAACAACAGAATCTCACAATTCGCAGCGGAACAACATATAATAATAAATGAATAATCTTTAAACAAAGAACTATATCAGTTATTACATTTCATTTCATTACATCACATCATATCATCAGAGTGTACAACATCATACAAACAATAAACAGTGCAGCGGAAAAAGAAATACTATATAAACTAGTAATACGCCATGCCATCCAGCTTGCCTCCAGCAACTCCAGAATATCCAGAATATCCTGATAAACCTAACTCTTAACTGCCCGTGTGGAAATTGGTGGGCACCCAGAGTTTAGGAAGGAAAACAATAAACTCCAAGTCAGTCATGTGACTGGTGTGAGAACTCAAAACAGTTTATTTAACTTTAAAATCAAAATAGAAGAATATTTTTAAAGTCAATTCGCAATGCTTTTAAAAATGAGACTACCATAAGACCTCCTGCCACACACACAATGCAAACGCAGACTTGGAGGAGATTTCTCCTTATGATAGTCAAAGATGCTTGATACGCATTTAAAAAGAGCATTTGATATTATTATTAGTGCATAGTGTAGAACAAATCCTTTCGAAAGTAAAGATATAAATCTTAGCCAGCATAGGTACCATTATATTATGCCTACTAATAGCTACCATATTAAATGGCAGGTTCTACAACTAAAACCGTACAAGTTTCGTATTGTTTCTTTGGATTTCCAACAAATGGTCAGGCCAAGGAACTTCCCATTGCCACATGAGAATGCCTCTGGATGGACATCCCCGAGAACCAAACCGGATCTCTACCAACACAAGGCCGGGTTACCCCTAACTGGGTAACAACTGACACGAGTATGCCATCCCCCGGTCCTTTGGGACCTTTATCAACCGAGCGCTCGATATCCAACATCACACCATAATAAATAGAGTGTTTTCAACATGAGTAAGTATCTGGGCTCCATACCATGATACCACCCTTTTCCAGAAGGAAATGCACATACCCTAAGGGGAGCTACAGCAACCCCTAATAACCTTGCTGCATCTTTCCTGTTTTGACCATTTCCGGGATGTGAGGCTCGACGAAGTCACGTCCACAAAAACATACTTTATACAAAAGCCATGCTTTGGGTCAACAAATGATCAACACAATGATCACTAGGATAGACGATCAAATAAACGATCCTATCACAAATAATCAACACAATGATCATTTCAGCATCACTCAGCATGTCACATTACCAAAATGGGATATATCGCTGATAACTTCAACTATATAACCTTTGAGCTCGTACGTCTCAAAGAAGGGTGTTAAGCAAAGAATAAATTCTCCGCCACCAACAGAAATATATTTGAATGAAATCGGCTTTATATCTCAACTTGTAATGTCAGACATACAATCCATACAAGTTTGTTCCAGGCTCGAACAAAACCGAAGGCACTTCTTACGAAGCCCTTGCAATACGGGTATTCACAATCCCGATCGAATTTCCCATCACTTAGGAGATCTCAATACCAGGAGCTACCCAGTGCAGAGACAATCGATAGGTCATCCTATCGCTTTCACAAATACTCGGTCTTCAACACCGATCTTCAAATGCAATTCATAACGACGTATCACATATTCGGAATGGGTTATACGACCCCATGGTCCTTTCCCGGTTAACCCGAATAGTGAGCGCTTATTCAAAAATAATTGTGCATTCAAATTCAAACAATTCACATCAAATACCCATTCAAAGGGAAATACTGATAGTCGGCTATTGAACTATCACTGGATATGCACACATCACCAGATTCCAAATAATTTTCCAAATTATTTATTTTCCAAAATATCTTTACAAGATATATTATTTCAACACTTCAAAAAATAAATCAATATTTATTTTCAAACAAATTTCACTTTCACATATAAATTCCATAATGAATTTATATTTCAAAATATTCATGCATATTCGATTTCAATAATCCATTTCAATTTATCCTCAAAAAGATAAATTCTAATTATTTACTTCATTTTGGAAAACATTTCCATACTTATTTATTCATAAGTAATTCACAAATCTCTTTTATTTTCAACACTTAGAAAATATTCAATATACTTAAATCGAATTAAGTATATATTTCATTCTTTAAGGGAAATCATTCTCTTAAACATTTTTATTTGGGCCAAAACGAATGTTGCGTAAAACATCGTTACAACAACCCAAAATCACTAGTATAGGGATTCGAAATTAAATAGATATATAAATCCCAATACTATACTAAACATTTTCTTTCGGAAATTATTTACTATAACAACAGTGTTATAGTCCACCATTTCCTTTTATTTCTCGAAAACGTCTATTTCAACAATAAATGTTGAAATCTATGGTTTCGAATCTCAACACCTTTAAAACATCGTTAGATCGTTTTAATTCTGTTTAAAACATTCACATTCAATACATTTTCTTTAACGTATTATTCACTGTTCAGAAACGTGAATATACTTCATTAACAAATTTCATCCTTTCTATTCATTTTATTTTAAAGGATTATTCACTGTTTAAAAACGTGAATATAACTCATTTATAAGTTATAACAATTAACTTATCAAAATAAGTCGTTTGCGAATTTATAAAACAACGTTTATAAATTCCATTTCCATTTATTTCATAACAACTTCCTTTATAAATCTTCTTTATTTACCTATTCGATTTATAATCTTAATTATAAACCAAAAGTCCAAATTATAAGTCAACACTTATAATTTATTTATTTGCAAAAATCGTTCCTTTGAACTTTACAAATTTTATAAACCTATTGTTTATAAAATTCCATTTATAACTTCACCGTTATATAATTCTATAAATTTCATTCATTTATGAAATTCACTTTCACTACATTCAAACACTTATAAAAACTCGTTTTATAATGTCTATATTTCAATTTATAAATATCCATTTATAAATCTCTAAATATAAATCAGTTTATATTATTATTCTAAAACGTCTTTAAATTCCTTTATAATTTCATCATTTCGATTTATAAAATAATCAAATTTTATAAATCCTATATTTAAACTTTTATCATATATTCAAAAATCCAATCTAAATTATTTTATAAAATCATTAGTTCATATTTCTCAAAAATCGACTTTTAATCGTATTTCTAAAAATCAGCTTTTTAACTATATTTCACAAAAACCATAATTTTTATAACTTTAAAAATTATAACGTTTATTTATTTATAATGGATCAAATCCAGAAATATAGTATATTTTCAAAATCACTTTTAAAATCATTTTAAAATCCCAAAATCTGGGTCCAATGATGCTACACACCAAATAGTCAATCACGACTAACAACGATATCATATATCGATATGATAGTCCATCAAATATCAAAATATTTGAAATAAAATAAATACTGTTGAGGAATCCAGTTGGATCCCTCCAACCTGTTTTCCTGCATCCAAAAACATTAGCACAATACCAATTTCGCTCCAGTGCGAAATTATCGCGGTACATGTTCTTAATAAATATTATCCGCTTAATAACGGCGTAATAGGGTCTCATCCGCAAAAAATACGGGAAATCAATCAACTGCAATATATACATATGCCAATATATATATATTGATATTATATATAATACCAATTTCACTGTTTATGAAATATTCGCGGTATATGTTTATATTAAATAACATCCGCTTACTAACGGCGCATAATGTCTATTTTAACAATCAATAATTTACAGTCATCATTCAAACATGCATTCAAATATTTTAAATCTAACTATTTAAAATAAAATCGAAATCTATTCGATTGAGTGAGAAGTTCTCACCTTGGTTTTAATTTTCCGTTTTAGCGATTTATTTCGAATAAAATTAAACGCGCGTTTAATTTTACCCGAAATTCTCACTAACTCCAAACGACTCCAAACCAACTCCATCGCGTAGTGCTCGTCCATACGATTCCAACGCAACTGAGTTTGCATTTTTTCGACCTCGTATGAAAAAGTTATGATTTTTACAAGTTTGCACACGATTTTTATAACTTAATTTACAACATACTTAAACTAATTTATACCCTAAGCAATCCAGGCCATGAGATCTGCATCCAAGGGCTCCCCTCCATCTTCTACACCACGCGCAAGCTACAGGCTTGAGGAATCATAGCCGAACCCATTTGTAGAACTAGGGTTTGATTATGCTCGTTCAATACTCGATGAAATCTCGATCGGGGAGTTGCAAACTCTAGCTCACCCCCTCCTCCACCTTCGACCCCATCCCCAGCAAGCTCGGCTGCACAAAACGCCTAGAAAGGCGTGCGAAAACTGATGCAAACGGCCCCACTTCTCTCTCCCTCCGTCGCACCATTTACGATCATACCCGTATGGAATTAAAGCTCTCTCCATGCTCTTCAATCTTCGTGTTGAACACCTCGCGTGAATGTGAATGGATTTGGAGAGATTGATGAATGAAAATGGAGCATTTCTGGCCCTTCATAATGTTACTGGCGGCTAGGCAAATAAGATTAGGGTTTTAGTTGTTATTTTTTTTTTTATTTGTGAATGGTGCTATTTATAAGAAAAGCAAGCGTAAACACTATTCATCCCGGGAATTCCGAACTCCGATTTAGACGCCGTAACCAGCGTACCTAGGGTTTATCCCGCGTTCCGGACACAATGGAACAGGTTTCGGAAGCTAATTCGGAAGTATGTGCGAGTTATGGCTGAAAACGCTCAATTTAAATTAAACCGATTTAAACCGATTTCTAGGCGTTTTAATTCGTACCGGACAAACCGTAAATCCAATTGACTTGAAATTTGAAACCTTACAATAATATCACATTACGGATCCGATGAAACTGGTTTCGTCGAAATCCGAGACTTTTTGAAAAATGGCTATTCTGACTCGCCAAATTTAAATTAAAAATAAATCGATGCGTTTCGAGCTGCCACGATCAAACGATAGCTCCGATTGACACGAAAATTGAAATCCGATAATAACTAACTATTACGGATCCAATGGAACTGGTTTCGTTCAATTCTGAGACTTTTCAAAAATTGACTATTTTACAGTCGATTATTAAATATTAAAATATTCAATTTTCACAGATTAACTTTTAATTCGATTTTAAAAGTTCTAAAATATTTCTATAACTCCAGTATGATTAAATAAAATTTTCCAAATTATTTTCAATCATATTTAACTCAATTTTCAATTATTTCCATAATTTCACATATTAAATTATCGATTTAATTATTCAATTAAATCCAAAAATTCAAATAAAAATTTATTTGACTTATAAATTCACTTATTAATATTTAAAATAAATTAAATATTCAAATTTAAATTATTAAAAATTCTGGGTCGTTACAAATAGCGTTAAGGGGTTACCCATATAGCCCTTAACACAGAATATATTCCCATAGTCTATACAGTACCGTAATCTCCCCCGTACTGGGCGTCGTCAGAGGGCACTCCATAGGTATGGTACAAAGCCAAAATCGTATAAGGCGCGCTAGGGTAGGTGACACGGCACAACTAGGCAATGCCAGGGTAGATATACCAATTGCTACTCGGGCTGATGGTAACGCATAGCCGCAGCTACCGCCCACCTCGAACTAACACCCCCAAATCAAAGAAATCAATAGTGGCCACCGAAACAATACAAAGTCAGAGTATAGTATCGAAGGAGTGCGTTCGATCAGAGGAATGATCTCATTGGCCCGAGAATCGCTCCTGTTTTAGCCACCTTATGCCAACTCACAGGAGTTGGGTCCACGTATTTACCTTACAGGAAACGTCGCCACCAACCTACTTCATTCTAGAATCTCCACCGCGTACACGGTTAGTCAAAGTGGTTTTCGGTATCGACAGAGAGTATGTCCATATCCGATCCCGGTCTCTTTGCCAACCAATCGTTATTATAACACCGCGGTTATTTAAAATAGTTTATACTTTAAACCAGAATAAAAATTCCATTTCTAAACTATGAATACGATATCATCTTAAAACCCAAAACAATATGATATCATTTTATCCAAATATATTTCTTTTCCAAAATCATACTGCTTTAAAATTTATAATATCTGGAACCCAAACATTTGAATTATACTTTCAAACATACTATTTCTGAATTCATACTTTTTAAAAACCATAACTTCTAAAACTTGAATGGTTTGGATATTCAACAGTATATAAAATAATGGTTTAACTTTAAGGTAACTTTGTAAAGAAAAATAATTTCCATAGCTTTACAAATATGTTTCTTTATTTAAAGTATAAACCAAAATTTAAATATCACTTTCAAGTTCCAAAACTACTTCAATTTATATATATATATATATATATATATATATATATCCATTTGGAGTATTAATATTTCAAAACTAAAGTTGGAATTTTTTTCTTTCAGCAAATTAAACGTACTATTATTTAGTCTTGAATATTTACATAAAATCCATAAATAAAACTCCAATTTCTAACAATTAAATATATTCTTAAATTTAATTTATACTAACATATTCATTTTTAATTATCTTGGAAAAGTCCAGTTATAAATATCATATCTTAAAATTTCCAAACTTAAACATTAAACATATGATATAATTATCAAACTCCATTTTTCTCAAAATTTTTCCATTTTTATTTAAGAGATTTATACACAGCTTAAATTCAAAATCTCTAACTTCATATGTATATATATATATAGAAGAAAATATCAAAATTAAAAATTATAAACCGTATTCCATACAAACCATAGAAATCACTTTAAAATATTTTATATATAGGCCACGGTGCCTGTATATAATTTTCTATCCTATGGTCAAGTGATGCGGATATTTATCATTTCAATCCGCAATTTAAAAATAAAATTTTGCGGTTGTATATCATTTCAAACCACAATCCCGAATGAAATGAAAAATGCATGATAACTTGCAGTTTAAATGATATGAACAAAACATCCATTCATCCATCATAAATCATGAACCAAATTATCTCAAACATCATCAGTTTAAACAAACATCAATATATGGCATATACAATATAACAGGAAATAATTAGCAGTTATTAATTTACATTTCATATTCAGTTAAATTTATAACTGCTTAACTAGCAGTTTATATGCACCTAAATAAATCCTAACTGTCAATTTATATGCAATACATAAAAGAATTTAACAGTTAAATTTAAATACATGCGATTTAACAGGTATGCTGAACAAAACATTCCGAACAGTCATAAATAAATTTCTACTTATATCTAAAATAAATTTAACAAACATAAAAACTTTTAGAAGTTGTGAGTGAGTTAAAACACTCACCTTTTGAATTTAAATCGAATTTAAATTCGATTTAAACCCAAAAATCCGACGGTTTCCAAATCTGTCCAAACCTGCGTCATCAGATCCGGAATTTAAATACGATCCTAACAAAAAAAGATTCGCGTAAATCAGAGTCTGTATGTGAATTTATTCGAATAAACGCTCAAAATTTCAAAATTAAAATTAAAACAAATCAAACACAAACTCACCCAACTCATTTGCCACGTCACTAACAAAAATGTTTTCCAGGCACGTGAAAAAAATATCTCCATCTTCCCTCTCGTTCGCACTGCACGCGGCTCTAACTAGACTTCCCAGACCCCACGGCCTCCACGCAGCGATGAACCCACGCGCGCCCTGGCCATCGCGGCCAGCTCGATCCCCTCGGCTGACCGTCCCCTTCATCTCGCGCAACCCCCCCCCCCCCCCAGGCGACGCCGTCGCGGCCACAAAATTACTCAGCCGCCATCATTCAACCAAACCAACCAAACCCTAATCACTTTTTGACGAAAATCCGACCATTGATTCTCGAAATCAACCACACGGATGCACTCCCCTACGTTCCCTCGTCAAAACCCAGAAATGGTTTCCCGATCCGATGACTTTTGTTGCGACGATGATGAATGGCCGAAAATGGTTTGAATTTTACTGGACGAACGATTGCTCCAATCGAAAAACAAATCACACCAGCAGATTACGTGTCTCGAGAACTATGACATATATTTTTGTGGAATTTTTCTGGAGGGTTTGAATTTTCATTTGATTTTTGAATTGAAGTAGATCTAGGTTTTGCAACCATCGAGGAAGATAAAGAGATGAAGAAAATGAACGTACAGACAATGATAGAAGATGGAGGCTAGGGTTTATCACAACATATATATAGACAAATTGTAGTAGGCTAGGTGGGCACGAATTACGAACGTGCTAAACGATAGATGGCCCAAAAAGCCCGTTCTAACCCCGGAACGAAATTTATTAAACCCATATATTCAAATAGGTGTTTTAAAATATTCTGAACGCGATGGAAAAAGTTTCACGTCCAAATTCGATCGTATGAAGAAGTTATGCTGAAAACAAAATTACCAAATTGATTTCAAATTGATTTTAATTAAATCGATTTCAAGGTGTTTCGCGTCCATACGATCAACCGACAGGTCCGATCGATACGAAACTTGAAACCATATAATAATTCACCGATACGGATCCAATGAAACCGGTTTCGTCGAAATCCGAGTCCGTGGCCAAAATGGCTATTTTTATATAAATTAAATAAGTTAGAATTTAGTAAATAAATCCAATTTTAATACTTCAGTTTCAGAATTGGATATTTTTCTCACTTACAAATTCTCAGACATTTAACATGATTTAACAATTTTTATATGTCAATTTATTAAATCAATATTGTAACATGTCGATTTTTCGTTGCCGAAAAACCGAATAGTTAGGGTTTTTAAAAAGAATTTAAGAAAAGAAAAAGAGAGAAAAAGGTAGAAGATAGAGGGAAAAGAAAATAGAAAATTTTAAAATAGAACGGAACAGAAGAAATAACAGCAGAACAACAAAACAACCTCAGAATCTCACAATTCGCAGCGGAACAACATATAATAATAAATGAATAATCTTTAAACAAAGAACTATATCAGTTATTACATTACATTTCATTTCATTACATCAGAGTGTACAACAACAAACAACAAACAGCGGAAAAGAAATACTATATACTAGTAATACGCCATGCCATCCAGCTTGCCTCCAGCAATTCCTGAATATCCAGAATATCCTGATAAACCTTAACTCTTGACTGCCCGTGTGGAAATTGGTGGGCACCTAGAGTTTAGGAAGGAAAACAATAAACTCCGAGTCAGTCATGTGACTGGTGTGAGAACTCAAAACAGTTTATTTAACTTTAAAATCAAAATAGAGAGATATTTTTAAATTCAATTCGCAATGCTTTTAAAAATGAGACTACCATAAGGCCTCCCGCACACACACACATGCAAACGCAGAATCGGAGGAGATTTCTCCTTATGATAGTCAAAGATGCTTGATACGCATTAAAAAGAAGCATTTGATATTATTACTAGTGCATAGTGTAGAAAATTATTTCGAAAATAAAGATATAAATCTTAGCCAACATAGACATTTCGAACTATGCCTACTATAGCTACCATCCAAACAGTGTTGCGACACCATAAGTGAATGATAGGTTCTACAACTAATACCGTACAAGTTTCGTATTGTTTCTTTGGATTTCCAACAAATGGTCAGGCCAAGGAACTTCCCATTGCCACATGAGAATGCCTCTGGATGGACATTCCCGAGAACCAAACCGGAACTCTGCCAACACAAGGCCGGGTTACCCCTAACTGGGTAACTACTGACACGAGCACGCCATTCCCCGATCGTAAACGACCTTTCTCACGGGATCTCGATAACCAACAACCACAAAGTAATAAATTCGCAGTAACCACATAGGTTAAATATCTGGGCTCCATACCATGATACCACCTCTATCCAGAAGGAAATGCACATACCCTAAAGGGAGCTACCCCTCATAACCTTGCCGCATCTTTCCTGTTTTGACCATTTCCGGGGTGTGAGGCTCGACGAAGTCACGTCCACAAAAACATACTTTATACAAAAGCCATGCTTTGGGTCAACAAATGATCATAGAAATGATCACCAAGATAGACGATCAAATAAATGATCCTATCACAAATAATCAACACAATGATCATTTACAGCAACACTCAGCATGTCACATTACCAAATTGGGAATATATCGCTGATAACTTCAACTATATAACCTCTGAGCTCGTACGTCTCAGAGAAGGGTGTTAAGCTAAAAGAATAAGTTCTCCGCCACCAACAGAAATATATTTGAAAGAAATCTGCTTTATATCTCAATTTGTAATGTCAGACATACAATCCATACAAGTCTGTTCCGGGCTCGAACAAAACCGAAGGCACTTCTTACGAAGCCCTTGCAATCCGGGTATTCACAATCCCGATCGAATTTCCCATCACTTAGGAGATCTCAATACCAGGAGCTACCCAGTGCAGAGACAATCGATAGGTCATCCTATCGCTTTTGCAAATACTCGGTCTTCAACACCGGTCATCAAATGCAATTCATAACGACGTATCACATATTCAGAATGGGTTATACGACCCCATGGTCCTTTCCCGGTTAACCCGAATAGTGAGCGCTTATTCAAAAATAAGTGTAGCATTCACATTCAAACAAATGACATCAAATACCCATTCAAAGGGAAATATTGATAGTCGGTTATTGAACTACCAATTGATATGCACACATCACCAGTTTCCAAATAATTTTCCAAATTATTTATTTTCCAAAATATCTTTACAAGATATATAATTTCAATTCTTCAAAAATAAATCAATATTTATTTTTAAACAATTCTCCTTTTCATTCATAAATTCCATAGTGAATTTATAATCCAAAATATCTATGAATATTCGATTTCGATTATTCATTTCAATTTATCTTCAAAAAGATAAATTCTTAAGATATTCACTTTATATTGGAAAACATTTCCATACTTACTTATTCATAAGTAATTCACAAATTTTATTTATTTTTAACACTTAGAAAATATTCAATATACTTCAATCGAAATTAAGTATATATTTCATTCTTTAAGGAAATCATTCTCTTAAACATATTTATTTATTTGGGCCAAAACGAATGTTGCGTAAAACATCGTTACGACAACCAAAATCACTAGTATAGGGATTTGAAATTAAAATAGATATATAAATCCCAATACTATACAAAACATTTTCTTTCGGAAATCATTTACTATAACAAATCCTTTTATTTCTCGAAAACGTCTATTTCAACAATAAATGTTGAAATCTATGGTTTCGAATCTCAACACATTTTAAAACATCGTTAGATCGTTTTAATTCTGTTTAAAATATCACATTTTAAACATTTTCTTTAACATATTATTCACTATTCAAAAACGTGAATATACTACGTTAACAAATTTCATCCTTTTATTCATTTTATTTTAAAGGATCATTCACAGTCAAAAATGTGAATATAACTCCATTAATAGGTTTCAACAATTAACTTGTCAAAATAAGTTGTTTGCGAATTTATAAAACAACGTTTATAAAATTCCATTTCTATTTATTTTATAACAACTTCCTTTATAAATCTCCTTTATTAACCTATTCGATTTATATCCCAATTATGAACTAAAAGTCCATATTATAAGTTAAATGCTTATAAAACGATTATTTTACAAAATCGTTCATTTAAACTTCATAATTATAAATCTTATAACTTATAAGATTCATTGATTTAGTCAAAACTATTCTTTTAATAACTTCACAATTTATAAATCTTACTATTTATAAATTTCATTTATAACTTCTCCATTTATAATTCTATAAATTTCATTCATTTATGAAATTCATTTACACTTCATTCAAACACTTATAAAAACTCGTTTTATAATGTCTATATTTCAATTTATAAATATCCATTTATAAATCTCTTAATATAAATCAATTTATATTATTCTTTAAAACTTCTTTAATCTCCTTTATTATTTCACCATTTTGATTCATAAAATAATTAAATTTTATAAATCCTATATTTAAACTTTTCACAATAATTCTAAAATCCTGTTTAAACTATTTTATAAAATCGTTAGCATCATATTCTCAAAAATCAGTTTTTAACTATTTTTCTCAAAAATCATAATTTTTATAACATTAAAAATTATGACGTTTATTTATTTTAAAATGAATCAATTCCAAAAATATTTTATAACGTATACTTTCAAAAAATCACTTTGAAATCATTTTAAAATTCCAAATTTGGTCCAATGATGCTACACACCAAATAGTCAATCACGACAACAACGATATCATATATCGATATGATAATCCATCAAATATCTAAATATCTGAAATCAAATAAATACTGTTGAGGAATCCAGTTGGATCCCTCCAACCTGTTTTCCTGCATTCACAAACATTAGCACAATACCAATTTCGCTCCAGTACGAAATTATCGCGGTATATGGGATTTAAATATTATCCGCTTAATAGACGGCGCAATAGGGTCTCATCCGCTAAACAAAAAGTGCGGGAAATCAATAACTCCAATATATACATATGCCAATATATATATATTGCTATTATATATATAATACCAATTTCACTGTTTATGAAATATTCGCGGTATATGTTTTTAATAAATAACATCCGCTTACTAACGGCGTATAATGTCTATTTTAACAATCAATAGATATCAATCAACATTCAAACTTGCATTCAAATATTTTAAATCTAACTATTTAAAATAAAATCGAAACTAATTCGATTGAGTGAGAAGTTCTCACCTTGATTTTATTTTCGTTTTAGCGATTTATTTCGAATAAAATTAAACGGACGTTTAATTTTACCCGAAATTCTCACTAACTCCAAACGACTCCAATCCAATTTCATCGCGTAGTGCTCGTCCATACGATTCCAACGCAACTGGTTTCGCGCGTTTTCGACCTCGTATGAAAAAGTTATGATATTATGAAGTTTATACGAATTTTATATATACAATTTACAACCTTTTATTTTAATTTAACCTACAACAATTCCAGGCCGCATGATCATACAACCCTCCATCATCACCGTTGCTTTCTTCTTTCCCTTCTTCATCTACAGGCCGAGCACGAACCCATCTCACGTCATCTAGGGTTAAATTTTTCGCCATTTATGCTCGACGATACTTCGATCAAATAGCGCCAAGACAAAGCCCTTCACTCCCCCTATGCACGGCCTCAAGCACGTGGAGCTCGGCCTCCATACGTGCACAAACTACGAGGCCGAACGGCCACACACGCGACCCCACGGCGACCGCTATGACGATCTTTACGTCGACCCACCGTACGGATGTGAAGATCTCTCAGCGCTCTATACTTTTGTAGTTGGAGATTTCTGGAATCGATGAACGGATTTGGAGATTTCGAAGGGGAAAGGTTGCGAATTTCTGGCCGTTCATGGGGAGGGTGGCGGCTGCAGTTATGAAACTAGGGTTTTCTCTTTTTTTATTTTTTTATTTTTTATTTTTTTTTGAGATTTATGGTGTATTTATAGGAAAAATTCGAACACTATTCATCCGGAAATCCCGAACTCCGATTTACGCGCCGTAACCAGCGTTTCTAGGGTTTACCCCGCGTTTCGGACACAATGGAACAGGTTTTGGAAGCTAATTCGGACATCTGTGCGAGTTATGGCTACAAACGTTCAATTTAAATTAAACCAATTTAAACAAATTTCTAGGCGTTTTAATTTGTATCGGACAAACGGTAAATCCAATTGACTTAAAATTTGAAACCTTACAATAATATCACATTACGGATCCGATGAAACTGGTTTCGTCGAAATCCGAGACATTTTGAAAAATGGCTATTTTAACTCGCCAAATTAAAATTAAAAATAAATCGATGCGTTTCGAGCTGCCACGATCAAACGATAACTCCGATTGACACGAAATTTGAAATCCGATAATAACTAACTATTACGGATCCAATGGAACTAGTTTCGTTCAATTCTGAGACTGTTCAAAAATTGACTATTTTCACTAGTCGATTTAAATATTAAAATATTCAATTTTCACAAATTAACTTTAAATTCGATTTTGAAAGTTCTAAAATATCGTTCTAACTCCCATATGATAAAATAAAATTTTACAAATCATTTTCAATCATATTTAACTCAATTTTCAATTATTTCCATAATTTAACATATTAAATTATTGATTTAATTATCCAATTAAATCCAATAATTCAAAATAAAATTTATTCGACTTATAAATTCACTCATTAATATTTAAAATTAATTAAATATTCAAATTTTAAATTAATAAAAATTCTGGGTCGTTACAAATATAAATCTTCAATTTCATAAAGTTCAAAATTTGATATATAAATTCCCAAAATTCTCTTTAAATTGAATTAAACTATATTTATTCCATTCATAAATTTTCAACTAGAAGGTTTTTACCAGGAGTTTTAAAATTATCATCAATATTTCCCGTTTCAACTCACATTTTTAATTTAACGTAAAATTTACATTTACTTTTAATTAATTGCAATAAACCAAAATTATCATATCCTAAATCCAAATAAATAAAGCTTGATTCCCATTTTTACTCATTTGATTGAAATTAACCCTTTTACCATAAATTAAATTCCAATACATCAAATAATCTTTATTTCCATTCCTTTTACTCACAAATCATTATATTATGCAGATATTTCCGTTATTCCCTATTTTTATTTAAATTTATTTAACGCAACACTTAACTTACACCTATTGCGTTGTTATTTAAATTTTCTTGAATGAACTAATTATATAACTCAAAATAGTTGTTGTAAAACTCTTAATCCCATATTTAAGTATATTATTTTCATTCAAATATTATGGATATCTACAGGGTATTGGTTTTCATTTAATCACTATTTATTATATATTAACTAAATGAATTCACTGTTCAAGCCCGTTTAAATCTTTATTACCAATATCCATCTACCTTTTCCAATAGATTTTGAATTCCATTCAATTTATAACAAATCAAAATTTCCATTCACTCTTTAATATAAACCCAAATCTGCAATTCATTACCTTACATTAATGTCATCAAATTCTTATTTATTATTATAACTTTACGATCTATATACATTTATTGATTGATTCTTATACAATTACTATTAACTTTTCATTAAATTACTATTCAACGTATATTTATTCATAAATCAAATCCGATATTTACATTCTATCCTTCTATTTGATAAACAACCTAGTATACCTTTACATACATCATCCCATTCCATTCATTTATGGGTATTGTATTGGAATTAAATTTATTAACTAATACCAACATTATTTATCATAAATTAAAAATTGGATTCCAAATTTTATTCAATACCCTGAATAATAACATATGTATTTATCAATCCTTCCGTTATATCAATCTATTGCCATATAAATATTTAAATTGTTAACCATTAATTACAGTTACTATATCTAATTCCTACATTTATTTTAATGGAATCAATATATCTTTATTTATATACTTCACGTATAAATATCTTAATTGCCAAATTTCAACTTATTCCTTAAATCCCCCAAATAACGTTATCAACATAAATTACTATTAAATGCCTCACATTTATTCCTCCACGTTCAAATCTGTTCTAACCAAATATATATATATATATATATATATATATATATATATATATATTAATGTTATCCCTTATGGTTATTTATTTATTCCCTTATTATTGCAATTGTCTACAAATTTGATTTCAGGTACAATACCTACACTTTTGTATTTATGGAAAGATTTATTCATATCACAATCAAAGGCTTTAATTACTAATGGTAAATTAGCGTTCATTTCCATATAATTTATCACTCTCTATTATTATCACTATATTTTTATTACAAAATTCTATTAAATAACTAAATTAAATCGTCTAAACTTACGGGTCGTTACACTCTCCCCCACTCAAAACTTTTCGTCCCCGAAAAGGAAAAAAGAAAAGAGAAGGAAGAATTTAATAACAGTACATCTTGTTTCAAATATTAACTTATAAACAATAATTTACTAAATTAATTTCCTTAAATTAAATATACCCGTTTTATAATCATTATATCCTTTTATACTTAAATAATTAAAGTTTGGAAAACATTTTCAACAAAATTCTAAGTCCAAAATTTACGGAAAATTTTGGCAGAGTCTCCTTTGTACGGAGAGGTTTGGGAGAAAAATATAGTATTAAAATATAACAAATATCATATATAATATTCAAAATAATATATATCCCAATACGGGAAAAATATATAAATAGCGTTATAAATCGTAATCCGAAACGTACCTATTTGTCGGGCATATTACGCTTATTATTATGGAACCAAAAGCAGTAGTAGTTGCTTCCATAACCTGCATTTCACTTATAAAAATCTAAAAGGTTAACTATTTATATTAAAGTGAAATATTTTCATAGTTTCAACTACTAACAATAATCAATACACAATCATTGATTTCAACAAACAGCATACACAACAAAACAAAACAAGCATTCAGTCAAACAAGCAAATAGTTGTTCGGGTTCAAAACTTGAAATGGTACGGAATGAAAAATAACTATCCAGTGCATCATTTACTCAACGGTCTTAAATGGAACAGAATAGATTATTTATTCATCCAACTACTTCAAATTTCCTTACCCGACCAACCAAAATCAAACAAAAACAATTCAATCCAACAAATCAAATTAACTTATATAAATTATTACATACTCTAGTTGTTTGATTTCCTTTCCTTTATTCAAGCCACATGAATCTTCCTTTTATAATTTACACTTATTTCTAACAAACTTTAAATTTTATTTCTCATTTAATGGTTGTTTCCTTATTCCTACTTATTACTTACAATTTATTCACTTTTATTATTTATTTATTCCGGTCATGTAAGTTTCTTTTATTTGTATTGTATTTAATATACTTCTCAATTTCAATCTTTTATTCCATGCTTACAATTCTATTACTTATTTATAGTAACCCTTTTTAATTCCCTTAAATTCTTAACCCTAAAATATCCATTCTTATAAGTAAAGGAATTTTCAAATTCTTTAACTAGGGTTTGCAGTCATTTATGTCACGACCCGAACTCGATGTCCAACAAACAACATCAAATTCGTTTCGCGGGAGCTTGCAACACCATTAAATGATAAATAACACAGCGGAAATAAAAGATGATATCACTGATATAACATGAATACAATATCTGATACATCAATTTGATACAATGATAATCATCAACATCAGAGAATATACAACATAGAATACAGCGGAACACGATACAATATGAAATAAGTCTTCTCAGAATATAATACTGCAACTCTGATCCAAAAAGCTCCAAAGACAAAGCTCCAAAACTCCTATCTCGATCCACTATCAAGATTGCACCAAGCTAAACAAGTCTCGTCCATATCCAAAGAAAACTGAACTAGCTCCAGATAATCTCCTGAATCTAATTATCTGAAAAACCAAACTCTAGACTGCCCTTGTAGAAAAATTTTGAGCACCCAGAGTTTAGGAAATAAACAATAAACTCTGGATCAGTCATGGGACTGGTGTGAGCAACAAAAACAGTTTATCTTTTAAAACATTCAACAAAAGAATTTCAAAGTCAATTCGCAATGCTTTTTAAAAATGAGACTACCATAAGGCCTCCCGCACACACACACAATGCAAACGCAGAATCGGAGGAGATTTCTCCTTATGATAGTCAAAGATGCTTGATACGCATTAAAAAGAACATTTGATATTATTACTAGTGCAAGTGTAGAGAAAATTCATTTCGAAAGTAAAGATATAAATCTTAGCCAACATAGACATTTCGAACTATGCCTACTATAGCTACCATCCAAACAGTGGGGCGCCACCATAAGTGAATGATAGGTTCTACAACTAATACCGTACAAGGTACGTATTTGAAGAATGGATTTCCAACAAATGGTCAGGCCAAGGAACTTCCCATTGCCACATGGAAACGCCTCTGGAAGGACGCCCTGTGGCTCTGGTGAAGGGCTTCGTGGTGGCGCAACCTGATCGTTCTGGAAGTCGTCGTGGAGGTCGTGAAAATTCGTTGAAGCTTGGCGGCATTGGGTTCGGTTTCACTGTGTGCGAACGAAGATGGAAGAAAGGGGTTTGGGCGGTCACGATCGTGGATTGCAGAATGTGCGGCCTGGATATGTTTTGGGTAAATATAAAAGAGATTAGTTAATGTTAATTTTATTTAAATCGTATAAACTTTGTGATAGCGTAACTTATTCATGCGAGGTCGGAATTCGACGAAACTTTTTGCGTTGGAATCGTTTTGTCGAGCATTACGCAATGGAGCTGGATTGGAATCATTTGGGGATAGTGAAAATTTCGGGTAAAATTAAACGTTCGTTTAATTTTATTCGAAATAAAGCGTTGGAACTACATTGAAATCAAGGTGAGTGTTTTATAACGCTCACAACGTACTGAATATCTTTATGCTAGTTAAATTTGACATTATGCATAGTTATGATTTTTATTTGTTGTTGTTTGATAAAATTTAATTATCATATTGATTGTCATTTGAATTCACCGTTAAAAAAAAAAAAAAAAAATTTAAATTGACAGTTAAATTAAAATTAAAATTGAATTGCGATTAAATTACCTGACATTGATAAATATGAAATTGCCGTGAATTGTATTGCCTATTGGATGATGTATTTCGATGGATGTTATTGGTTGATATTTAAATGTTTGGATGTTTATTTGTTTATATATATCATGCTATGCATACATATGACACTGTGATTGATTTAAATGATATATTCATCCCTGACATTTAATTATAATAACTAATCACTTGGCCATAGGTTAGAAAATTATATACGGACACCGAGTTGGTTAAATTAAATGATTTTAAAAGTTGTTTTGAAATTATTTAAATGAATTGATTTTAAGAATAAAATCCAATTTATGGAAATTGAATTATTTTGAATTGGAGCTCGAAATGTTAGAATTTAAACTTGGTAAACGAAATTATTAAATAAAATCGAAGTTTAGATTTAAATTGAAAATTGAAATACGGTGTAAATTTTTGAAAGTTGATTTGTTTTGAAAGATTGGACTTTTAATCGAACTCTGAATATTTCTAAGAAAATTGATATGAAATGATATTTCAAGTTTGAGTTTGGAATTGAAAATTTATTTGAAATTTAGATTTAAATTAATTTGGAATATATGATGATTTTGAAATGATTTGATTTTAAAGCGAATATGATATTTTGTTATCAATCATGAATCAATTTGAAATATAAAAGAGCCAACGGTGTAATAATACGTAGTTATTAAAGAGACCGGGATCGGATATGGGCATACTCTCTGTCGATACCGAAAACCACTTTAATAACTATTATACGCGGAGTGTTGATCCAGAATGAAGTGGATGGTTTGGTGAACGCGTTGACTGAAGAAAGAGAACGATATTGGATGACCCCTGACATGACTAAAACAGGAGCCGCGCCGGGCCATTGAGGTTCGCCACCTCTAGCGGACACACTTCTTCGATACCATTTCTATTACATTTGTGATGCGATTTGGGTGCACCCCTTGATTTGGGAGTGTTGTCTCGCGGTGTTAGGGTAGCTGCTGGCTATGCCCAACATCAGTCCGGATCACGCAACTACTAGTATCCTAGTTGGTATTGCCTCATGTACCTTGTCATACTGATTATCCTATTCGCGACCACTACGTTTTTGATTTGTACCTTGAGTATATGGATTGCCCTATGGTGACTTCCGGTTTTGGGGAAACTACGGTCTTGTATATGCTTTTGGGAATATAAAAATGTGTTAAGGGGGATTATGGTAACGCCTTAACGCTATTTTGATACTTTATATTACTAATAGGCATTATCTACTTAGCGTATATTACTACATAGTAGATAGTTTCACGGATCCTTGAGAGATGGAAAATCCCGTAACATCTCTTAAGTTATTGCACGCACGTTGACACTGGATATGAGATGTCAAACCCCGTAAACATCTCTGACGCCGTTACACTCATATTTATTTACGATAGACTTAACTTACATGAGGATATTTAGTCCTGACTCGAGTGTTTGTCTTTTCATTACGCTCGGGTCAGTCCTGAGTTTTCAGTTTAGGTTGAAGATCATTTCCTTGGAGGACGGAGACGAAGATTTGGTATATTATCTACTACTATTATATTCATTCCATTCCGCTGTATTGTTGTATGATATTTGCTGTGTATGTAACTCTGATAAATGTTGTATAATAATAATCAAATGTATTCATTTCAAATGTATTCATTTAATTAACAGCTTCATGAACTGTTATTTTATTATTATACTTTAGCCTTCCGCTGTGAGATTCTATGTTGTTTCATTTCCTTTATTTCCCTTCCTTTTCTTTTCTTAATTACCCCAATAACTATCTGCCCTTTTAATGGTTTGGAATCGACATGTGTATTTGATCGTCGGTTTAAACTGTCCAAAAAGGCGGGTCGTTACAGTTGGTATCAGAGCTTTGGTTTAGCGATAAACCTTGGCTCTAGTGGGGAATAACTCATTGAAATAGAGGTAAACTATATGAATGAGTTGAGTGTATATGAGAGTGCGTACTTGTTATTTGATATAAAATGGTTTTATATTGTGTTAATTTGTTCCGTTGAGTATTTATGAATTCTGGTCGATACTTGGGACGCCAAGGCGTCGATAGGAATTTCTAAACACTCGAATAGGACAAACCAACACAATATCGTTTTGGAATATATTTTTATATAAAGAATTATTTGAATATTTATTCATTTTGATTGAATTGATTATTAGGAGATGATAATATTAGATTATTATCGTTATTGTTTGATCAGTCAATATTTACAACAATTGATTAAATAACAATGGATTTAGGAAAATGAAATCTTGTAAACACAATTGATAATGAATATAAATGAATTTTAACTTGGATTTGGGAATTTAAATTCCGGTGTTTGAGATTGACTTACAAGAATTTGAAAAATATAATATGAGCATTATATGATAGTATAATTGAGTTGAAATTGTTTTCGAAGGATTTTTTTTATGATAAGTGTTATATTCCCTTCTCTTGACGCTAGAAAATGATTTCGATGATGTGTGCACGCATCATTGGCGTTTATTTTCGAGAGTCCGAGTGGGGGAGACCACTTAATAGCTTGTCTAAACCTTATTTTGACTCAATTTTTTTTTTTTTTTTGCATTCTCTATAGTATGATTTGATATATAAATTATATAAGTATATATTATTACAAACCTTGATTTGAAATGAAACCGGGATTGGAATTCTTAAGTTCTTTAATAATTAATGATTTTTTTTTATGATTGAAATGAATTTAGACTTGAATCATTAAGGAACTTCTGAATTGTGAAATGAAAAATGAACCTAAGAGCTAAGTGAAAATATCAATTGAAGTAGAAATCCTTAGAATTAGAAAATTATGAACTTAAAATAAAATTGAAACTGTAAAACTCGCATAGTATTAAATTTCATTCTATAGCATAGATATAACTTACCAAAATACTTAAGAAGTTCAAAATGTTATATGAATTGTTAATTGGATAATATACGAGTATAGGTTTGAATAATGAAATGTGCATTTAATTAATGGTTTGCAAATATAAATAAAATTGTTAGTAAATGATTGGAATTTAAATTAACATTTAAAGGTGATTCACAATTATGTTAATATAAAATGGAAATACTATATGTGAATGTAAATGTGAAATTAAATTATAGTGAAATTTAAGTAATGACTTAAGAATTAATTAATTGAAAATTCAACTTTAAATGAAAAGAAGTTGTATGTTGTTTAACTACATTCTATTTGAATAACTATAACTTACCAAATACTTAAAAAGTTTAAAATGCTAATAAGGATAAGTAGAGGAATAATATACCAAGTGTAGGAATGAATAATAAAATGTGAAGATCTATTGATAGTTGTAAATATAAAAGAAATTTAAGCTGTAAAATGAATAATATATATAAATGAATGAATAAAATTTAAAATTAATGAAATATAAAATTGGTAAATGGAAACTAATTAAATTTGAATATAACTAAATGTTAATAAACTTGAAAGTGTATGAAATAAAAAAATTGACTTGGAAATGTATAATTGATTTCGTGTAGATTCTGGATGGTTGTTAATGTTTGATATGCATTGGTTGTTAGATGGATGAAAATTGATTAAGTAGAATTCATTAGTGTTAATGGAATTGAATAAACGGAATAAAAAAAAATAAAAAAAAATTTAAATTCAAGTTTGAAGCAAAGTGAAATTAAATATAATTGAATTCAATTTAAATTGAAGCAAATTGACTTGAATTTAAAATGTGAATGAAACAAACTTGAATAAATCGGAAACAAATTAAATGTAAACCTATTGCATGGATGAATAAGAAAATAAATGACTTTGTGTTTATGATTGTTTTTTTAGAAAATTTGAGGTTTTGATGGTTTGCACTTTGAAATAATAAAAGCAAATTTTGGGAAAATCCAAATTTGTCCAATATATGCTGAAACGAAAACAACCATAACTTTTAAATGGCTGAACGGAATTCGACGATTTTGGACTTTTAGGAAAGCTTAGAAACTATAGCATAACTTTTGTTTAGATAACTTGAGAAAATTCCTTCATCTGCTTAGTCAAAAACTTGAATGTTACTCGCTGTCCTGTGTAAAAATAAGTAAAATCTGTAGTATACAACCTTAGTATTTTCGCCATATCTTTTGACTGGTTTATCAGATTTTGATGATCTTGCCCTTTCTGGAAAGATAAGAACTTAAGCTAAAACTTTTGTTTTAAGTGTTTTGTGTTTTAATGTCGTTTAGAAGGTCGAAAACGTGGGTGAACGTCGCTGGCCTGCACAATGCATTGCCCAGGCTGAGGCGTATCCGCTAAGTAAAACGGCCATAAATTTTGAACGAATGGTCCGAATTCGATGATTTTGGACATTCCGGAAAGATTGAAATGAATGCAACAACTTTTGTTTAGATTCTGTTGTCACATTTTACCGTTTAGATGACCTAAAGCTAAGATTTGTTTGCTGTCCAGAAATTGAAATCTCAGTTTTGAAGCTAAATATGTTATATATATGTTGTGTAGGCTAAGTATAGCGATCTATCTTTATATGCATGGTTCTAACTTAGTTATTGAGCATTTTAGTAGGTAGCAAAGGGGTTGCGCTTCGTTGTGGAGCTCGCTTCTACGCTAAACGCATAATGTAAGTAAAATGCTAATAAATGCTAAATAAAAGGTACGCTTACGGTTTTATATGATATTGGTGATATTTATATGTTGTTTCCCCACGTATGGGATGCCTCATCATTGAGATGAGATGTATATTTTTGATATATATGCTATTAAAATTTTTCGATCGAGCCGCGCAAAGGAGACCCTGCCGAAATTTTCCGTAAATCCGGGTGTTAGAAAATTTTTCAAGTTTAAATTTTTTTCATAACTTGTTTTGATAATTAACTTTTAAGTTTAGAAAGCCGTTCGGAGTAAGTTAGTGGAAGCGTAGTTATGACTTTATAAATGGAATTTCATTGTTTTATAAGTTGGTAACTTTGAATAAAATATAGCTAATGTTGAATTTTATACTTAGTTTCTTTTTCCTTTTTTCCTTTTCGGGGACGAAAAGTTTTGAGTGGGGGAGAGTGTAACGACCCGTAAATTTTTGATAATTAAAATAGCTAATTTAATAAGATTTCGTGATTTAGTGTTAGAAAAAAATTGTAAGTCATTTGGAATAATAATAAATGTTGAATCTATTGGGATTATAATAGAGTTAATAAGATTTTTAAAACTGGAATTTATTGGATAAATTGAATAACGGGTTTAATATGATTAAAAATGATTTGTAAAATTTTATTTTATCATATTGGAGTTATAGTGATGTTATAGAACTTTTAAAACTGAATTTAAAATTTATTTGTGAAAATTGAATATTTTAATATTTAATTATCGCCTGAAAAATAGCCAATTTTTGAACAGTCTCAGAATTGCACGAAACTAGTTCTATTGGATCCGTAATAGTTAGTTATTATCGGATTTCAATTTTCGTAGCAATCGGAGTTGTCGTTTGACCGTGGCAGCTCGAAACGCGTTGAAATTGTTTAATATTAATTTGGCGAGTTAAAAATAGTCATTTTTCAAACGGTCTCGGATTTCAACGAAACTAGTTTCATTGGATCCGTAATGTGATATTATTGTAATGTTTCAAATTTCAAGTCAAACGGATTTACCGTTTGTCCGGGGCAAGCCAAAACGCATAGAAAATCGTTTAATCGGTTTAATTTAAAATTGATCGTTTATTTTCGTAACTCTCACATATGATCGAATTAGGCCTTGAAACTAGTTCCATTGCGTCCGGAATGGGGGTAAAACCTTATAAACGCCTGGCGGCACGTCTCGATTGGAGTTCGGATGATTTTGGACCTACCTATATAAATACGCACGCAAACCGAGACAGTTTTATTATTATTATATTCCAGAAACCCTAATTCTAAATCATGGCCGCCACCTATTCCATGGCCAGAAATTGCCGATCTTCTTTCCTTAATATCTTTCAATCCGTTCAACGAAATCAAAAAATTCCAAAAGCAAAAGTGTAGATCTCGACGAGCTCTTCAAATCCATACGGTTGATGTATTCTTTTTCTTCATGGATTCGTCCAGATCTGACGTGGAAGTGTGTACGTATTTTCTTGGATTGCGTGCAAACGACGGCGAATGACGGGATGAAACTTGGCGCGTAGGTGGCTCTGGTGAAGGGCTTCGTGGTGGCGCTACCTGATCGTTCTGGAAGTCGTCGTGGAGGTCGTGAAAATTCGTTGAAGCTTGGCGGCATTGGGTTCGGTTTCACTGTGCGCGAACGAAGATGGAAGAAAGGGGTTTGGGCGGTCACGATCGTGGATTGCAGAATGTGCGGCCTGGATATGTTTTGGGTAAATATAAAAGAGATTAGTTAATGTTAATTTTATTTAAATCGTATAAACTTTGTGATAGCGTAACTTATTCATGCGAGGTCGGAATTCGACGAAACTTTTTGCGTTGGAATCGTTTTGTCGAGCATTACGCAATGGAGCTGGATTGGAATCATTTGGGGATAGTGAAAATTTCGGGTAAAATTAAACGCTCGTTTAATTTTATTCGAAATAAAGCATTGGAACTACATTGAAATCAAGGTGAGTGTTTTATAACGCTCACAACGTACTGAATATCTTTATGCTAGTTAAATTTGACATTATGCATAGTTATGATTTTTATTTGTTGTTGTTTGATAAAATTTAATTATCATATTGATTGTCATTTGAATTCACCGTTAAAAAAAAAAAAAAAAATTAAATTGACAGTTAAATTAAAATTAAAATTGAATTGCGATTAAATTACCTGACATTGATAAATATGAAATTGCCGTGAATTGTATTGCCTATTGGATGATGTATTTCGATGGATGTTATTGGTTGATATTTAAATGTTTGGATGTTTATTTGTTTATATATATCATGCTATGCATACATATGACACTGTGATTGATTTAAATGATATATTCATCCCTGACATTTAATTATAATAACTAATCACTTGGCCATAGGTTAGAAAATTATATACGGACACCGAGTTGGTTAAATTAAATGATTTTAAAAGTTGTTTTGAAATTATTTAAATGAATTGATTTTAAGAATAAAATCCAATTTATGGAAATTGAATTATTTTGAATTGGAGCTCGAAATGTTAGAATTTAAACTTGGTAAACGAAATTATTAAATAAAATCGAAGTTTAGATTTAAATTGAAAATTGAAATACGGTGTAAATTTTTGAAAGTTGATTTGTTTTGAAAGATTGGACTTTTAATCGAACTCTGAATATTTCTAAGAAAATTGATATGAAATGATATTTCAAGTTTGAGTTTGGAATTGAAAATTTATTTGAAATTTAGATTTAAATTAATTTGGAATATATGATGATTTTGAAATGATTTGATTTTAAAGCGAATATGATATTTTGTTATCAATCATGAATCAATTTGAAATATAAAAGAGCCAACGGTGTAATAATACGTAGTTATTAAAGAGACCGGGATCGGATATGGGCATACTCTCTGTCGATACCGAAAACCACTTTAATAACTATTATACGCGGAGTGTTGATCCAGAATGAAGTGGATGGTTTGGTGAACGCGTTGACTGAAGAAAGAGAACGATATTGGATGACCCCTGACATGACTAAAACAGGCGCCGGGCCATTGAGGTTCGCCACCTCTAGCGGACACACTTCTTCGATACCATTTCTATTACATTTGTGATGCGATTTGGGTGCACCCCTTGATTTGGGAGTGTTGTCTCGCGGTGTTGGGGTAGCTGCTGGCTATGCCCAACATCAGTCCGGATCACGCAACTACTAGTATCCTAGTTGGTATTGCCTCATGTACCTTGTCATACTGATTATCCTATTCGCGACCACTACGTTTTTGATTTGTACCTTGAGTATATGGATTGCCCTCTGGTGACTTCCGGTTTTGGGGAAACTACGGTCTTGTATATGCTTTTGGGAATATAAAAATGTGTTAAGGGGGATTATGGTAACGCCTTAACGCTATTTTGATACTTTATATTACTAATAGGCATTATCTACTTAGCGTATATTACTACATAGTAGATAGTTTCACGGATCCTTGAGAGATGGAAAATCCCGTAACATCTCTTAAGTTATTGCACGCACGTTGACACTGGATATGAGATGTCAAACCCCGTAAACATCTCTGACGCCGTTACACTCATATTTATTTACGATAGACTTAACTTACATGAGGATATTTAGTCCTGACTCGAGTGTTTGTCTTTTCATTACGCTCGGGTCAGTCCTGAGTTTTCAGTTTAGGTTGAAGATCATTTCCTTGGAGGACGGAGACGAAGATTTGGTATATTATCTACTACTATTATATTCATTCCATTCCGCTGTATTGTTGTATGATATTTGCTGTGTATGTAACTCTGATAAATGTTGTATAATAATAATCAAATGTATTCATTTCAAATGTATTCATTTAATTAACAGCTTCATGAACTGTTATTTTATTATTATACTTTAGCCTTCCGCTGTGAGATTCTGTGTTGTTTCATTTCCTTTATTTCCCTTCCTTTTCTTTTCTTAATTACCCCAATAACTATCTGCCCTTTTAATGGTTTGGAATCGACATGTGTATTTGATCGTCGGTTTAAACTGTCCAAAAAGGCGGGTCGTTACAACGCCCCGAGAACCACCGTTCTCTGCTAAACAAAGCCGGGAATCCCTTTTCCCAAGGAATATTACAAACCCTCAGATATGCCACCCCCGGTCCTTTGGGACCTTTAAACGAGAGCGCTCTCTAACCAACATCACACCATAATAATAAGTGTTTCAACATGAGTAAGTATCTGGGCTCCATACCATGATACTACCCTTTTCCAGAAGGAATGGTCATACCCTAGGGAAGTTATCCCTGAAAACCTTGCCGCACAATTCCTGTTTCGACCATTACCGGTTTGTGAGGCTCGACGAAGTCACGTCCACAAAAACATACTTTATACAAAAGCCATGCTTTGGGTCAACAAATGATCATAGAAATGATCACCAGGATAGACGATCAAATAAACGATCCTATCACAAATAATCAACACAATGATCATTTACAGCAACACTCAGCATGTCACATTACCAAATTGGGAATATATCGCTGACAACCTTTAATTACATAACCTCTGAGCTCGTACATCTCAGAGAAGGGTGTTAAGCTAAAAGAATAAATTCTTTGCCACCAACAGAAATATATTTGAAAGAAATCGGCTTTATATCTCAATTTGTAATGTCAGACATACTATCCATACAAGTCTGTTCGGGGCTCGAACAAAACCGAAGGCACTTACAAAGAAGTCCTTGCAATCCGGATATCCACAATCCTGATCGGATTCCCCATCACATATGGAGAACTCTATACCGGAGCAACTCGGTGCAGAGTCAATCGACAGGTCATCCTATCGCTCTCGCAAATACCCGGTCTTCAACACCGGTCTTCAAATGCTATCCATAACGATATATCACATATTCGGAATGGGTTATACGACCTAAAGGTCCTTTCCCGGCTAATCCGAATAGTGAGCGCAACATTTAAACATATGGATATGAGATTTCGATTAAGTCACAACTTAATAATTCCAAAGTTTCTTTCAAATGGTTTAAACCAATTATCATTTCAAATCTTTTAAACAAAAAGATTTATTTCACAAAGTTTACTTAGTTTCACAAGGATTCATTTACAGGTTTCAAAACAATTTCCATTTGAATTGGATTAATTCATTTAAATCTTTAAATCAAAGATTTATCTCATAGCTTTCAAAAATTGTTTCCAAAGATTCATTCATAACTTGGAAAATCATTTTCGATTCAAACTTGAAATCTCTTTAATATTAATTGGAAGTTCATTACTCATATGAAAGCTTTTTATCACTTAGAAACAATAGTTTTATTTTGGAAAAACCCCGATTCCATTTATACAAGTTATAATCTTTGGTTTAATTCAAAATTCCAAATCAACGCTTAAACATGGTTTAAACCCGTATAACTTGTAAAGTTCTTTTTAAATCATAAATACTGAATATAGAATTCAATTTCAGATTTCTTTTGAATTTCAATCTAAATCCGATTATTTAAATTCCAAATCTTTATTAGTTATTCAAAAATAACTTTTATTCTTAAAACAGCTTTTCAAAAGCTTTTCCACATTAAAACTTAATTTATTTCCAAAAATATTTGAATTAAAAATTCAAATTCAAACTTATTTAAAAATCTGTGACTTAACCGATTTCCACGTGAAATCCATATTTATGTGTGTATAAGTGCGGTCCAAGGATTTTACACAATAGTGCACAACAATCATCACAAATCTATCAATATCGATAAGCGGTATAACCAATAACGCTTATCTTCCTTCACAGTTTCACAGATAAAATAATTTTATCAATCGCGAAGATTCATCATTACAATTCGATGTGGGTTTCGGATAACCAACTGGAATCCGAATCCCTGTCGCATCGAAATTCAAATGTCGTATACAGGTCAAGGGTTTACAGAATAAAATTACCAATCATAATCCAGCACAGGGTAAATCAAATCTCACACATCACAATTTCAAAACAGAAATATCAATTCATTTTACAACAAATCAGATATCCTACATAATCCATAAGTAATCATCTTTAATTCTTATTGTGATAACTTCAATTAAAAATAATTTCTTGGGAACTAATTACTTAGCCCTGTATAATCAATCGTTAATTCATTATCAATTAATTATATACTTCATTTCAAATTAGTTAATTAACCAACAAATTCTTAATCAATCATTAAGTCTTAATTACTTAATTCCTTCATTCACTCTATAAATTAATTACTTCATAATCAATTTATTTAACCTTGATTAGCTATTCTTTAACCATAAATTAATAACTTTAATTATTAATGAAACTTAATTTATCATTTATAAATTCTCAATTAAATTACTTAATCGATTAACTATTAATAATTTATAAATTTACTTAAGTGGTTAATTAAAAATTTATAAATCACTCAATCATTCATTAACCTCTAATTACACTACTTTAATTATTCTTAATTACTCCCAAAAATAATAGTAATTAATTAATAATAATTATTCAACTTGATTAATTATTTCTTGATTACTCCTTAAAATAATAAATTAAAAATGATTGTCATTGTTTATCTCAATTAACGATAAAAATCTTCCTTACTTTGGAATCAATTCATTATTAGCTTGAAACTTTAGTGTAATTTACATTAAGTATTCATCAACTTAATCAAAACGTTAATTTAGATTAAAAAAAATTGTTAAGCATTTCCTTCCAATAATTAAACCTGAAATAAAATTTTAACCTCAAGTTGTCAAATAGACTTCTAAAAATTTGTTTAAAGGGTTTGCTTAATCTACCTTATCATGCTTCAGGCTTGAGGAAATTGACCCGAGCAAATTGCCGTTCCTACTCGAGTAACAACTCGAGCTCCACTGTGCTTTTTCCCAGTCCTTCTTCTTCCCCTCCCGTACTCACTTCTCTTCTCTTTTTTTTCCTTTTTTTTTCTTCCGCTTGGTTTAAATTTAAACTTATATACAGGAACACGCACCTAGGCCCCTAAACCTAACTCAAAGCAAACCCAACATTTACCCGAGTATCAACCCATTTCACTCGAGCATTCACTCGAGTATCTCCCAGGCCCAAAATTGCCTGACACAAGATCGACGTCGTGCACGTGCACGACGTCGCGCCGCCACTACGGCGAGCTCCAAACTCTTCGACAAGTCGCAAATCATTGCAACACTCGAAATCCAAGTTAAATTCAAAGCCAACCATATTGAATCAAATTTTAGCTTTTCGTTCGAACCCTGGAACTTCATCACCTACCTTCAATTGCTTCGCCTCCGCATCCTCGACCACCATTGATCACGCAACACCCACTGGAGCTTCGTCAACCATCCCTAATTCAATTCCCCCGGGTCTCGATCAACTCGATGCGTCCATGGTGATAAAATCACCTCGTTCACAGACACGAAAAAAAATTCGAATATAACCCTAAATCGAACACGACACCTCCATTTACTCAATAGAAAATTTTTCCAACAATTTTCCCAAACTCGGCGATGATCGAACTTGCTTCGACCAAAATCTTAGCATTCAATATTGATTCGATCAAGAGAAAATGATCAAAGTACTGATTTCATTTAAATTCAAACTATCCTTGAAATACTCAACTAAAAATCATCACTATTGTTTTAAAAATCCTAATTTCGTATGTTTATTCAAAATATAAAATCGAATCAATGATTTAAAATAGTTGAAATTATCACAAATTTTTGTTTTTGCTGTAAAACCAAGTTTACAGGGTCGAACACTTCATGATCAAGCTTAAACAAAATTTTAAACTGTGAGTTAAATTTTAAACAACTTACTTTGTTTAAGAGTTCCAATCCTAACATGTTTGTATGAAGTTTCATTTGTTTTCTTTCTAACTTACTTTACTCTGAGAACCAAAGATATAGAATGACAAATTATATACAGAATCTACTGCAAACAGAATATACACAGAGCATTTAATTTAAACTATAGCAGGCATATATTCTTAAAAAAAAAACAAATACACAGGTTAAATTTTAAAACCAGTTTGTTTACTCATATGTAAAAACAAAGAAGTCAAATAAAAGAAAGAAAGCTTGCTCACAGTTTTGAGAAGAGGAAGAACAGATGATCTCTGTTGTTTTGAAAACTGCAGAGTTGTTTTCTTCTTTTATTTTCCAGGTTCAAACTTGCTTTTGCTTTTAAACTTTGCTAAATCTTCTTTTACATCATCTTATTTTTATTTAGATATATGATGATGCTTATTTTTTCTTTGTGGTTTGAAGGAATGAATGCAGAACTGAGAAGTTTAATATAAAGGAAAAAAAAATGTACAGGTTGATATACATTTGTTTATACAACAGGTATGGCTGAGGTGTATTAGAGGTATGTTGTTAGAGATAGAAACATGTAATGCATATGTACTTTTTCCTACTTCCTATTTCTTTTTTTTTGTTTTTTTTTTTTTACAGCCTACATCATTTAGCTCGGCTGATGATCTTGTCCATGCTTTGTATTCTTGTTTTGTTGCTTTGTTTTAAATTATGTATGTAGTTAGTTTGTGGATATTTTGCTTTGTTTATGTTTTGCTTTTCTTTATAAGTGTTCACACTTATGTTTGGTCTTACACTTTAACTTTATAATATTACTTATAATATAAATAAATTTCCATTTAAATTTGTTATTAGATTTCATTTTACGTGTTAGTTTATTTTTTATTTATCCTATATATATTTGTATTTTATTTTATAGATGTACATTGATTTTAAAACACAACGTAAATTGTTTGTTAAGTTTTACTTTGTTTAGTTTATTTATTTTTACTTTTATATTTTTATAGTTTACATAACCAAAATTTTAAGGTATTTATTTTATACATATATTTTATTTTAAAAACTTTATTTAAAATTCAATTCAATGTATTCGCTTTGAGTTTCAAATCAAATTCAAAAACAAATAAGTAAATACATCTTATTTAATTTGAAAAATTCAACCAAATCCATAATTCAATCTAAAATTAAATTAAATTATAAATTTAAATTCGTCTTAAAAAATCAGGATCGTTACAATTTATTTATATTACCTACTTTCCATTATATTCAGCTAGTAGTATTTAATTCATACTTAAGTTAATAACCCTACGCATCAATCCTTATTTATTAAAGAATTTCATTTTATTCACTTAAGTTTAAAATCACCTATTTATAATACTTACCTTTAATTTTGGTAAAATTTCAATTATAACTTAAGTTTATACCATTAAATTCTTATTTATAATAGCAATTCATTGAATACTTCATTATTTCCAAAATTTCTACTTGTATAATATTCTATTCCAATCACTTATTTAACATTTCAACTTTTAATATTTGGTAAGTTATATATGTTAAAGAAAATGCAAAAGAACTTATACCAGTTTTATCTCCTCCTTTAATTATGTTCATTGTTCAATAAATCTTTACCTTTTCTTATAAGTTAAAATTTTAACTTCCTTTATAGCTTAGCATTAAAGTCTCTTATTCTATTTAGGTTTCAATTCTTAATTAAATTCTGTTTCACTACCATAAATGAAACAATTAATTAATGGAAATTTTAGAAGTAAATACCCGGTTAAATTTCAATAGATAAATATATCTTTATAACTTATATATCTCTAATTATAATTAAAACAATTAAAAATTTAGATATTTTCAAAATAAAGCTGCAGTAGAATTACTACAGTGGCATTTCCCCTTCGAAACTCGAAAATGAAAATCGATGATGCGGCCGCCATCACCGAAATTATTTTCCAACGACAGAGAGGAAAGTACGAAACTTATTTTCTCCAAAATCTTCTTTAAAACAATTCTTCCGAATTATACTAAATATTTATATAAGAAAATACTTATAAACAATTATTATATTTCATAAATCCTTTGAAAGCAAATTTTCAAAATCCCGGACTTAAGTCCTAAAATTTCCAAATTTTATTGATTTTACTATCAATCTTATTTTACCTATTATATATAAATTTTATTCCTAACAACCAATCTATTGCAACCAAATATATATATCTTTTGGAAAATTTATTTTATATATATAGACAATATAATAGGCAAAATTATTTCATTTACCTATATTAAAACAAATATTATGTCGGTCTGTCCTATTAAGTGTTTAGAAATCCCTATTGATGTCATAGCGTCCCATGCACCAATCAGAATTTATAAATACAAAACGGAACAGATTAACACAATATCAAAATCTTTTTATAACACTAACAAATACGCTCTCTCATATGTATACACTCAGCGACTCCCATAGGGTATTACTACCCTATTAACAAAGAGTCAAACCCCACAAAGCTAAGGTTTATCGCTAAACCAAAGCTCTGAAACCAACTGTAACATCCCGCCTTTTCGCACGATTCAAACAGACACACGTGCCAATTCAAACCATACGGAAGGGCGGATTGTTATGGGGTAAATAAAAAAATAGAGAAGAAATAAAACAAAATATAATGTAACGACCCAGAATTTTTAATAATTAAAATTTGAATATTTAATTAATTTTAAATATTAAGAAGTGAATTTATAAGTCAAATAAATTTTATTTTGAATTATTGGATTTAATTGAATAATTAAATCGATAATTTAATATGTTAAATTATGGAAATAATTGAAAATTGTGTTAAATGTGATTGAAAATGATTTGAAATTTTTTATTTTATCATATTGAAGTTAGAATGATATTTTAGAACTTTTAAAATCGAATTAAAAGTTAATTTGTGAAAATTGAATATTTTAATATTAAAATCGTCTAGTGAAAATAGCCAATTTTTGAACAGTCTCAGAATTGAACGAAACCAGTTCCATTGGATCCGTAATAGTTAGTTATTACCGGATTTCAATTTTCGTGTCAATCGGAGCTATCGTTTGATCGTGGCAGCTCGAAACGCATCGAATTGTTTTTAATTTAAATTTGGCGAGTGAAAATAGCCATTTTTCAAAAAGTCTCGGATTTTGACGAAACCAGTTTCATCGGATCCGTAATGTGATATTATTGTAAGGTTTCAAATTTCAAGTCAATTGGATTTACCGTTTGTCCGGTACGAATTAAAACGCCTAGAAAATCGTTTAAATCGGTTTAATTTAAATTGAGCGTTTATAGCCATAACTCGCACAGATGTCCGAATTAGCTTCCGAAACCTGTTCCATTGTGTCCGGAACGCAGGGTAAACCCTAGAAACGCTGGTTACGGCGCGTAAATCGGAGTTCAGAATTTACGGATGAATAGTGTTCGATTTTTCTCTATATATATACACCCTACCCCTTCATAAAATAAAAATAAAAAATTAGGTTACAAAACCCTAGCCGCCAGTTCATTCATGAATGGCCGAAAATTGTCCATTTTCATCTCTCCAATTCTTCAAATCCGTGCAATAATTCAACAAGCTCTCAACTAGAAAAGTGTAGAGCTCGTCATGCTCTTCGAAATCAACGGTTGTGATGGAAAATGGGGCTCCGGATCGATGGGAATTGGCGTGAAAAGGGAGCCGGCTGCGCACACAAAACGAGGAAGCATGGGTGGCCGAGTGGGTGCGGTCTGAGGGTGGAGGTGGAGTCAGGAGCGAGCTACGTGATGGAACTTCTTGATCGTGGTTTCATGCGTCGAGGAGGCCGGGATGTTAAACCCTAGTTCTACGTGAATGGGTTTCATATTGTTCGGCAATAACCTGTAGAATGCACGCATGAAGAAGGAAGAAGGGGACGGTGGAGATGAGCTGATGCAAGATCCAACGGCTTGTGTTAGCTGTAGGTTTAAATATTTTAATTTATGTTGTAATTTGTGTATATAAATCGTGTAAAAGTTTAAAAATACATAACTTTTTCATACGAGGTCGAAAAAATGCAAACTCAGTTGCGTTGGAATCGTATGGACGAGCACTACGCGATGGAGTTGGTTTGGAGTAGTTTGGAGTTAGTGAGAATTTTGGGTAAAATTAAACGTCCGTTTAATTTTATTCGAAATAAATCGCTAAAACGGAATTTAAAATCAAGGTGAGAACTTCTCACTCAATCGAATCAGTTTCGATTTTATTTTAAATAGTTAGATTTAAAATATTTGAATGCATGTTTGAATGTTGATTGATATCTATTGATTGTTAAAATAGACATTATACGCCGTTAGTAAGCGGATGTTATTTAATAAAAACATATACCGCGAATATTTCATAAACAGTGAAATTGGTATTATATATATAATATCAATATATATATATATTGGAGTTATTGATTTCCCGCATTTTTTGTTTAGCGGATGAGACCCTATTGCGCCGTTATTAAGCGGATAATATTTAAATCCCATATACCGCGATAATTCCGTACTGGAGCGGAATTGGTATTGTGCTAATGTTTTTGGATGCAGGAAAACAGGTTGGAGGGATCCAACTGGATTCCTCAACAGTATTTATTAGATTTCAGATATTTTGATATTTGATTGATTATCATATCGATATATGATATCGTTGTTGTCGTGATTGACTATTTGATATGTAGCATCATTGGACCAAGTTTTGGAATTTTAAAATGATTTATAAAGTGATTTTTGAAAATATACTATATGTTTGGAATTTGATTTATTTTAAATAAATAAACGTATAATTTTAATGTTATATAAAAATTATGATTTTTGAGAAATATAGTAAAAAAACTGATTTTTTGAGAATATGATGCTAATGATTTTATAAAATAGTAAAATCGGGATTTTTGAAATTATTGTGAAAAGTTTGAATATAGGATTTATGAAATTTAATTATTTTATAAATCAGAATGATGAAATTATAAAGGAGATTAAAGATGTTTTAAAGGAATAATATAAATTGATTTATATTAAGAGATTTATAAATGGATATTTATAAATTGAAATATTGACATTATAAAAAGAGTTTTTATAAGTGTTTGAATGAAGTGAAAATGAATTTTGTAAATGAATGGAATTTATAAAATTAAAAATGGTGAAGTTATAAATGAAATTTATAAATAGTAAGATTTATAAATTTGTGAAGTTATTTGAAGAATAGATTTGGTTAAATAAATGAATCTTATAAGTTATAAGATTTATGATTTGGAAAGTCTTTAAAAGAACGATTTTGTAAAATAATCGTTTTATAAGCATTTGACTTATAATATGAACTTTTAGTTTATAATTGAGTTATAAACTGGAATAGGTTAATAAAGAAATTTATAAAAAGAAGTTTTTACAAGATAAATAGAAAAGGGATTTATAAACGTTGTTTTGTAAATTCGCAAACGACTTATTTTGATAAGTAAATTGTTGAAACCTATTAATGGAGTTATATTCACATTTTTGAATAGTGAATAATCCTTTGAATTAAAATGAATAAAAGAATGAAATTTGTTAACGAAGTTTATTCACATTTTTGAATAGTGAATAACACGTTAAAGAAAATGTTTAGATTTGATGTTTTAAATTGAATTAAAACGATCTAACGCTGTTTTAAAATGTGTTGAGATTCGAAACCATAGATTTCAACATTTATTGTTGAAATAGACGTTTTCGAGAAATAAAAGGAAATAATGGACTATAACACTGTTGTTATAGCAAATGATTTGCGAAAGGAAATGTTTTGTATAGTATTGGGATTTATATATCTATTTTAATTTCGAATCCCTATACTAGTGATTTTGGGTTGTCGTAACGATGTTTTACGCAACATTCGTTTTGGCCCAAATAAATATGTTAAAGAGAATGATTTCCTTAAAGAATGAAATATATACTTAATTTCGATTTGAGTATATTAAATATTTTCTAAGCAGGGAAAATAAAAAGACTTGTGAATTACTTATTTAATAAGTATGGAAATATTTTTCCAATGTGAAATGAATGTTTAGAATTTATCCTTGTAAGGTAAATTGAATGTGAATATGGAAAATCGATTGAAAATCGTAATATGCATGGATATTTTGGAATATAAATTCACTATGGAATTTATAAAAGAAAATGAGATTGGTTTAGAAAAATAAATATTGATTTATTTTTGGAGTGTTGAAATTATATATCTTGTAAAGATATTTTGGAAAATAAATAATTTGGAAAATTATTTGGAAACTGGTGATGTGTGCATATCCAGTGATAGTTCAATAACCGACTATCAATATTTCCCTTTGAATGGGTAATTGATGTGATTTGTTTGAATTGGAATGCCACACTTATTTTTGAATAAGTGCTCACTATTCGGGTTAACCGGGAAAGGACCATGGGGTCGTATAACCCATTCCGAATATGTGATACGTCGTTGTGAATTACATTGAAGATCGGTGTTGAAGACCCGGTATTTGCGAGAACGATAGGATGACCTGTCGATCGACTCTGCACCGAGTAGCTACGGTATTGAGTTCTCCATATGTGATGGTGAATCCGATCAGGATCGTGAATATCCGGATTGCAAGGACTTCTTTGTAAGTGCCTTCGGTTTTGTTCGAGCCCGGAACAGACTTGTATGGATTGTATGTCTGACATTACAAATTGAGATATAAAGCCGATTTCTTTCAAATATATTTCTGTTGGTGGCGGAGAATTTATTCTTTTTGCTTAACACCCTTCTCTGAGACGTACGAGCTCAGAGGTTATATAGTTGAAGTTATCAGCGATATATTCCCAAATTGGTAATGTGACATGCTGAGTGTTGCTGAATTGATCATTGTGTTGATTATTTGTGATAGGATCGTTTATTTGATCGTCTATCTTTGTGATCATCTCTATGATCATTTGTTGACCCAAAGCATGGCTTTTGTATAAAGTATGTTTTTGTGGACGTGACTTCGTCGAGCCTCACACCCCGTGAATGGTCAAAACAGGAAAGAAGCAGCAAAGTTATGAGGGGTAGCGCCCTTTAGGATGTGTGCATTTCCTTCTGGAAAAGGGTGGTATCATGGTATGGAGCCCAGATACTTACTCATGTTGAAAACACTTTGTTATGATTGTGTGAATTGATTACGAGCGCTCGGTGAAAAGGTCCCAAAGGACCGGGGGATGGCATATTCGGTCAGTTGTTACTCAGTTAGGGGTAACCCGGCCTTGTGTTGGTAGAGATCCGGTTTGGTTCTCGGGGATGTCCATCCAGAGGCATTCTCATGTGGCAATGGGAAGTTCCTTGGCCTGATCATTCGTTGGAAATCCAAAGAAACAATACGAGACTTGTACGGTTTTAGTTGTATAACCTGCTATGGAATGTGGCGGTAACCTGCTATTGAACATAGTTAGCTATAGTAGGCATAGTTCGGAATGTCTATGCTGGCTAAGATTTATATTCTACTTTCGAACTAAATTTTTCTCTACACTATGCACTAGTAGTAATATCAAATGTTCTTTTAAATGCGTATCAAGCATCTTTGACTATCATAAGGAGAAATCTCCTCCGATTCTGCGTTTGCATTGTGTGTGTGTGTGGGAGGCCTTATGGTAGTCTCATTTTTAAAAGCATTGCGAATTGATTTAAAAATATTCCTCTATTTTGATTTTAAAGATAAATAAACTGTTTTGAGTTCTCACACCAGTCACATGACTCACTTGGAGTTTATTGTTTTCCTTCCTAAACTCTGGGTGCCCACCAATTTCCACATGGGCAGTTAAGAGTTAGGTTTATCAGGATATTCTGGATATTCTGGAGTTGCTGGAGGCAAGCTGGATGGCATGACGTATTACTACTTATATAGTATTTCTTTTTCCGCTGCACTGTTTGTTGTTGTTGTTGTACACTCTGATGATATGATGTAATGAAATGTGATGTAATGTAATAACTGATATAGTTCTTTGTTTAAAGATTATTCATTATTTATTATATGTTGTTCCGCTGCGAATTGTGAGATTCTGATGTTGTTCTGTTGTTTTCTGTTACGTTCTATGTTCTCTATTCTCTTTTTCTTCTATTTAAAAATTTTCTATCTTCTTTTTCCTCTGTTACTTGTTTTTTTTTCTATTCTCTTTTCTCTCTATCTTCTATCTTCTTCTCTCTTCTTCTACCTTTTTCTTTTCCTAAATTTTTCTTAAACCCCTAAGGGTTCGTATTTTCGTTCATCTTGAATTAATCAATGGAGATTAGTGTCTATTCAAGGAGTACGGATTTACGCGTCTTTACATATAATCTCACAGCGGAAGGATAAAATATAATAATAAAATATTCAGTTTATAAAACTGTTTACAAAAACATTTGATTCTTCTTTATACAATTAAATATCAGAGTTCACATACCAAAAATATCAATGCAGCGGAATACAGTGAGAGTGTAGTGCAATACTATAAATAATAATAATACACATCTTCGTCTTCGTCCTCCAGAGCTAAATCTTCAAATCCTGAAACGCTCGGACTGACCCGAGCGAATTGAAAAGACAAAACACTCGAGTCAGAACTAAAAGATCTTATGTGAGTTAAATCAACAGGAGTAAATATGAGTGCGGTAACTCAAGAGATGCTCAGGATTTACATCTCCTAAGGATCCGTTAAACTATTTACTATGTAGTATATTGCGCTATTATAATAGTGTCTAATTGTAAAGTAAACTTACTTTTTAATAGCGTTAAGGGGTTACCCATATAGCCCTTAACACAGAATATATTCCCATAGTCTATACAGTACCGTAATCTCCCCTGTACTGGGCGTCGTCAGAGGGCACTCCATAGGTATGGTACAAAGCCAAAATCGTATAAGGCACGCTAGGGTAGGTGACACGGCACAACTAGGCAATGCCAGGGTAGATATACCAATTGCTACTCGGGCTGATGGTAACGCATAGCCACAGCTACCGCCCACCTCGAACTAACACCCCCAAATCAAAGAAATCAATAGTGGCCACCGAAACAATCCAAAGTCAGAGTATAGTATCGAAGGAGTGCGTTCGATCAGAGGAATGACCTCATTGGCCCGAGAATCGCTCCTGTTTTAGCCACCTTATGCCAACTCACGGGAGTTGGGTCCACGTATTTACCTTACAGGAAACGTCGCCACCAACCTACTTCATTCTGGAATCTCCACCGCGTACACGGTTAGTCAAAGTGGTTTTCGGTATCGACAGAGAGTATGTCCATATCCGATCCCGGTCTCTTTGCCAACCAATCGTTATTATAACACCGCGGTTATTTAAAATAGTTTATACTTTAAACCAGAATAAAAATTCCATTTCTAAACTATGAATACGATATCATCTTAAAACCCAAAACAATATGATATCATTTTATCCAAATATATTTCTTTTCCAAAATCATACTGCTTTAAAATTTATAATATCTGGAACCCAAACATTTGAATTATACTTTCAAACATACTATTTATGAATTCATACTTTTTAAAAAGCATAACTTCTAAAACTTGAATGGTTTGGATATTCAACAGTATATAAAATAAATGGTTTAACTTTAAGGTAACTTTGTAAAGAAAAATAATTTCCATAGCTTTACAAATATGTTTCTTTATTTAAAGTATAAACCAAAATTTAAATATCACTTTCAAGTTCCAAAACTACTTCAATTTATATATATATATATATATATATATATATATATATATATATATATATTCATTTGGAGTATTAATATTTCAAAACTAAAGTTGGAATTTTTTTCTTTCAGCAAATTAAACGTACTATTATTTAGTCTTGAATATTTACATAAAATCCATAAATAAAACTCCAATTTCTAACAATTAAATATTTTCTTAAATTTAATTTATACTAACATATTCATTTTTAATTATCTTGGAAAAGTCCAGTTATAAATATCATTTCTTAAAATTTCCAAACTTAAACATTAAACATATGATATAATTATCAAACTCCATTTTTCTCAAATTTTTTCCATTTTTATTTAAGAGATTTATACACAGCTTAAATTCAAAATCTCTAACTTCATATGTATATATATATAGAAGAAAATATCAAAATTAAAAATTATAAACCGTATTCCATACAAACCATAGAAATCACTTTAAAATATTTTATATATAGACCACGGTGCCTGTATATAATTTTCTATCCTATGGTCAAGTGATACAGATATTTATCATTTCAATCCGCAATTTAAAAATAAAATTTTGCGGTTGTATATCATTTCAAACCACAATCCCGAATGAAATGAAAAATGCATGATAACTTCCAGTTTAAATGATATGAACAAAACATCCATTCATCCATCATAAATCATCAACCAAATTATCTCAAACATCATCAGTTTAAACAAACATCAATATATGGCATATACAATATGACAGGAAATAATTGGCAGTTATTAATTTACATTTCATATTCAGTTAAATTTATAAATGCTTAACTAGCAGTTTATATGCACCTAAATAAATCCTAACTGTCAATTTATATGCAATACATAAAAGAATTTAACAGTTAAATTTAAATACATGCGATTTAACAGGTATGCTGAATAAAACATGCCGAACAGTCATAAATAAATTTCTACTTATATCTACAATAAATTTAACAAACATAAAAACTTTTAGAAGTTGTGACTGAGTTAAAACACTCACCTTTTGAATTTAAATCGAATTTAAATTCGATTTAAACCCAAAAATCCGACGGTTTCGAAATCTGTCCAAACCTGCGTCATTAGATCCGGAATTTAAATACGATCCTAACAAAAAAAGATTCGCGTAAATCAGAGTCCGTATGTGAAAGTTATTCGAATAAACGCTCAAAATATCAAAATTAAAATTAAAACAAATCAAACACAAACTCACCCAACTCATTTGCCACGTCACTAACAAAAATGTTTTCCAGGCACGTGAAAAAAATATCTCCATCTTCCCTCTCGTTCGCACTGCACGCGGCTCCAACTGGACTTCCCAGACCCCACGGCCTCCACGCAGCGATGAACCCACGCGCGCCCTGGCCATCGCGGCCAGCTCGATCCCCTCGGCCGACCGTCCCCTTCATCTCGCGCAACCCCCCCCCCCCATAGGCGACGCCGTCGCGGCCACAAAATTACTCAGCCGCCGTCATTCAACCAAACCCTAATCGCTTTTTGACGAAAATCCAACCATCGATTCTCGAAATCAACCACACGGATGCACTCCCCTACGTTCCTCGTCAAACCCAGAAATGGTTTCCCGATCCGATGACTTTTGTTGCGACGATGATGAATGGCCGAAAATGGTTTGAATTTTACTGGACGAACGATTGCTCCAATCGAAAAACAAATCACACCAGCAGATTACGTGTCTCGAGAACTATGACATATATTTTTGTGGAATTTTTCTGGAGGGTTTGAATTTTCATTTGATTTTTGAATTGAAGTAGATCTTGGTTTTGCAACCATTGAGGAAGAGAAAGAGATGAAGAAAATGAACGTACAGACAATGATAGAAGATGGAGGCTAGGGTTTATCACAACATATATATAGACAAATTGTAGTAGGCTAGGTGGGCACGAATTACGAACGTGCTAAACGATAGATGGCCCAAAAAGCCCGTTCTAACCCCGGAACGAAATTTATTAAACCCATATATTCAAATAGGTGTTTTAAAATATTCTGAACGCGATGGAAAAAGTTTCACGTCCAAATTCGATCGTATGAAGAAGTTATGCTGAAAACAAAATTTCCAAATTGATTTCAAATTGATTTTAATTAAATCGATTTCAAGGTGTTTCGCGTCCATACGATCAACCGACAGGTCCGATCGATACGAAACTTGAAACCCTACAATAATTCACCGATACGGATCCGATGAAACTGGTTTCGTCGAAATCCGAGTCCGTGGCCAAAATGGCTATTTTTATATAAATTAAATAAGTTAGAATTTAGTAAATAAATCCAATTTTAATACTTCAGTTTCAGAATTGGATATTTTTCTCACTTACAAATTCTGAGACATTTAACATGATTTAACAATTTTTATACGTCAATTTATTAAATCAATATAAATCTTCAATTTCATAAAGTTCAAAATTTGATATATAAATTCCCAAAATTCTCTTTAAATTGAATTAAACTATATTTATTCCATTCATAAATTTTCAACTAGAAGGTTTTTACCAGGAGTTTTAAAATTATCATAAATATTTCCCGTTTCAACTCACATTTTTAATTTAATGTAAAATTTACATTTACTTTTAATTAATTGCAATAAACCCAAATTATCATATCTTAAATCCAAATAAATAAAGCTTGATTCCCATTTTTACTCATTTGATTGAAATTAACCCTTTTACCATAAATTAAATTCCAATATATCAAATAATCTTTATTTCCATTCCTTTTACTCACAAATCATTATATTATGTAGATATTTCCGTTATTCCCTATTTTTATTTAAATTTATTTAACGCAACACTTAACTTACACCTATTGCGTTGTTATTTAAATTTTCTTGAATGAACTAATTATATAACTCAAAATAGTTGTTGTAAAACTCTTAGTCCCATATTTAAATATATTATTTTCATTCAAATGTTATGGATATCTACAGGGTATTGGTTTTCATTTAATCATTATTTATTATATATTAACTAAATGAATTCACTGTTCAAGCCCGTTTAAATCTTTATTACCAATATCCATCTACCTTTTCCAATAGATTTTGAATTCCATTCAATTTATAACAAATCAAAATTTCCATTCACTCTTTAATATAAACCCAAATCTGCAATTCATTACCTTACATTAATGTCATCAAATTTTTATTTATTATTATAACTTTACGATCTATATACATTTATTGATTGATTCTTATACAATTACTATTAACTTTTCATTAAATTACTATTCAACGTATATTTATTCATAAATCAAATCCGATATTTACATTCTATCCTTCTATTTGATAAACAACCTAGTATACCTTTACATACATTCATCCCATTCCATTCATTTATGGGTATTGTATTGGAATTAAATTTATTAACTAATACCAACATTATTTATCATAAATTAAAAATTGGATTCCAAATTTTATTTAATACCCTGAATAATAACATATGTATTTATCAATCCTTCCTTTATATCAATCTATTGCCTTATAAATATTTAAATTGTTAACCATTAATTACAGTTACTATATCTAATTCCTACATTTATTTTAATGGAATCAATATATCTTTATTTATATACTTTACGTATAAATATCTTAATTGCCAAATTTCAACTTATTCCTTAAATCCCCCAAAAAACGTTATCAACATAACTTACTATTAAATGCTTCACATTTATTCCTCCACGTTCAAATCTGTTCTAACCAAATATATATTAATATATAATGTTATCCCTTATGGTTATTTATTTATTCCCTTATTATTGCAATTGTCCACAAATTTGATTTCAGGTACAATACCTACACTTTTGTATTTATGGAAAGATTTATTCATATCACAATCAAAGGCTTTAATTACTAATGGTAAATTAGCGTTCATTTCCATATAATTTATCACTCTCTATTATTATCACTATGTTTTTATTACAAAATTCTAATAAATAACTAAATTAAATCGTCTAAACTTACGGGTCGTTACAATTTATACCAGAACATTTCTATCTTCTTTTTAAAACTGTATTCCTTTATTATAAAGATGGACTTATTTTTAAGATTTTAAAAATCTTTATTTTACAGCTCAAAAATCTCTATTTAAAATATTATATAAACTATTAATTTATAGTATCTGAAAAATATACCTTTTATTTTATTTAAAATAAATTCCTTCTCTTTGTAATTCAAAATTATTACTGAAATATATATATTCAAAATCACTTAAATTCCTTTTAAAAACTAAATCTTCATTTATAGCATTTCAAATACTAAAAATATGGCATAATGCTACAATAGCACTAAATAGGGAGAAATCATCCAAGTCATCAATTATGGCGTCTAACACATCATATGTCAAAATATATGAAAAGTAGAATCAACAGTGTGAGGAATCCAATTGGATTCTTCTAACCTGTTCCCCTACATCACATACAATATAATCATAAAATTTAAATCAACCGTTTCAACGTGAGATCATATACAAAGGGTCATCCGCTCTTACACGGGAACGTAATAGGGTCTCAATCGCTTCAGAGGCAGGAACATATCCAAACCAACAAATAAAATAGTAAATCATACAAACAGTTAATAGACAAACATTGATAATAATACCCACACTTACATAAGTATATAAGTGGGCCAGAGAGGTGAGTTAACTCACTTTGATTTCAGTAATCACCAAAGTGCTCCGGTTTGAATTAAAATTGAACAAGCATTCAATTTTAATCCAAATTCTTACTAACTCAGAATCCATTCAATCCAACTCCATAATGTAGATTTCATTGATACGGCTGCAATGCAACTTGTCGTGTTTAAATTGCACCACGTAAGAATTAGATATGAAATTACGAAATTTGAGATTGTTAAAATTAAAATTAACTTTAATTAATTAAATTTTAACTTATATCTATACCTTTAACTTTACCTTTCCCTCCACTTATGCTCGCTTCTAGATAACCAAAAAAACCTGAACTGTGCCTCAACGTTCGCCGCATCGCTACGCCGTTCGCCGCAACCGACCTCGCTGCACCCGTCGTCACCACTGTCGAATCCGCCCCACACATCCCCTCCTCCCCGACTGCCTCCGTCACTAGAAATCGATCCAAACTCCCACGACATCGGAGAGGAATTATTGCCGCGTGCTTCGTTTTGGCTTGATCCAACTATTGATTAGCATCATCTCGTCGAGCTATACAAGTTTTCTTTGGAAGTCGAAGGATGAAAACGAACGGAGTGGCTCCGACCAATTTAGGCCATTGGATGGAGTAGGTTTTAAATCAACTTTCGAAATCATTTTCGTTGAACTAATTTATTCTCTTTTAATTCATTCCAGGAATTAGTCACTTCAACAATCTTTGATGGTTATACGAGTATCCAAAGTACGAACGAGATGAATGTTTGTTGTCCCAACCATTCTTCTTAGCCCCGATACTGATAAGGAAAAGGGTGATTTTTACCAAAGTTTTTGTGTTGTTGATTCCTAGTGTAGTGCTTCTTCCCCTATGCCGCCTATTTCTACTAGTGGAGTAGGATTGACCTGCAATACAGAACCTATAGGTATAACCTTTCATTTAATACTAAAATCAACAATAAAGGTATTTGAGGCTGGATCAATCGAGGATACACGACAGAAGGAATTGTTCTATCTCCAAACTTTACCTTCACTAAGCGTAACTTTATTTCAATAATTTGGTTCTTTATATTCCGAACTGCGTCTTTTTATCGTAAGACTTCGTTGAGGGCTAAAAGAAATAAATTTAAAATTTTACTATCTTCATTCTTATTCAAATAGAATTTAAATCAACTTTCAAAATCATTTTCGTACACATTAAATTCAAGATTTAATATTTTTAAACAATTCCAATAAGACAATCCAATTATCAAATAAATCGCTGAATTTGAAATATAAGTTGTTTAACTTATAAAATTAACTTCTTAATATTAAAAATCAATTAATATTCCAAACTCGGATGATTGAAATTCTGGGTTGTTACAATTATGAAGTAAAGTGGTTAAGTTATTTAATCATTTTATTAATTATGTTTAAAATTAATTAATAACATTTTATAAATTATTTTTAAATTAATTATTATTATTTTATTAATAATGTTTTAAGTTAGTTAATTATTTTATCACTGATGTCTTTAAGTTAATCGATTAATTAATAAATAATGGTTAAATTAATTAATTATTTTATTAAGATGTTTAAAGATAGTTAATATTATTTTATTAATGATGTTTAAAGTTAATTAATATAATGTATTAATGAAGTTTAAAGGTAATTAATATTATTTCATTAATGATGTTTAAACTTAACTAATATTATATTATTAATGGGTTTTAAGTTAATTAATTATTTTATTAATGATGTCTTTAATCAAACAACAATGGTTAAGTTAATTAATTAATGATAATTAATGTTATTTTATTAACGATGTTTAAACTTAATTAATATTAATTTATAAATGATGTTTAAAAATAATTAATATTATTTTATAAATGATGTTTTAAGTTATTTAATTATTTTATAAATGAGGTTTTAGTTAATTAATTGCTTTATTTAATGGTATTTTAAAAATTAATTTTTATTTATTTAAGAGGTTTAAAGGTGATTAATCTATTAAATAAAGGTATTTACAAACAATAAATTATTTATAAGTGGAATTTTATTTAATAACAAGGATTTAATAAAAGAGTTTATAAATTGGAAAGAAATCTTGGAAATTGAAAACAAAGTTTTGGTTTGTAAAACTTTGATTTTAAATGAATAATATACAGAGATTTTGGAAACCTTATACTTGATGTTAAACTTCAAAGTAGGGAAACATCTACCTATCCTGAAGGGTAAGAATGCTGTTGAGTCAAGGTCTGAAAGGAAATAATATCTCAACTTGAACGAGTTCATTGTTGTCTGAAGTATATTCTATGCTTGAAGTCGAAGATTAATGTTCAGTGTATACAGTATTATTTCTGTATACAAATTGGATCATCTATGAATATCAAGTTTATGACATTAATAAATAATCCTTCTTAATTATGGTATGGAAGCATTTTTCCATACTTGACACTGAAGGATAATTGGTTTGGGTTTATAGTAAACAATGTTTTTAATGACATTTGTTTTGATCAATTTAATATGATTTTAAAATAGTAAATCGTCCTTAAATTGTTTGAGAATATACTTATACCGGTGAGATAAGTATATGAATAATTTTTGTAAATAATTGAAGTGTCTTAGTTAATGGAGATTAATTAAAGAGGCTTAGTAGATTTCATATGAAATTAAATCTGTGTTTGATTGTTTATTTATTTGATAATTAAATAACCGACTATCAAATCTTGACCAACTTTTAACTTTGGAAATATTCATAAGAGATACGAGAATTATACGGTACAGTTATCTTCAGTAATGCTATAATGTACGCATAAATTCATTGTGTTCTTCTAGGACAAAAGATAAGAAAATTTATCACTTAAACAGTTAGGGGATGATCCCTACTCTTATGCATTGTATGTTTATTTCAAAAAAACCATAATTGTGTTTATCGAAAAATATCGGTTATCGATTCTGGGTGACCGTGATCGGATAAATGTGAGATATTCGAAAACCACATCAAACTAGCTTAAGCATTCAAATTGAAGACATCTTTAAAATGATGGGTTCGAAGACGGAGCTCTTTGAAGTGCAAGGTGTAACACCCCTAATTTTTAATAGCATTCTTCAAGAGATTTAATTAGGTAAATGAAATAGAATAATGTAAATATTAGAGTGATAAGAGGAATGAGATTTGAAAATTTAAATTAAAGGTCGTGCTTAATTAAGTATAAAGAATGAGCTTATGGAAATGGTTTATTAGATCAACGATAATAAAATAAAACGTGGGCCTTATGGGTAATAGCCGCACCCATAACCTTATTATCCTTAAAATGTTATTTCCATTTTTTTACACATTCATTTTGCAAAACTCATAAACATAAAACCAAAAGCTCAAGGACAGCCATTAGTTAGGGAAGAAAAAGAAAAATAAAATTTTAAGCTAAGCAATCAAGCAAGGGGAGTTAATCAAGGATCAAAACTCAACTTCCTTACCCTAATCAAGGTGAATAATAATAAAAATCATCTCTATTTTTTTAATAATCATTTGATTTCGGGTTAAAGTATAAATCCATTATGATGATGATATGCTTGGATTCATGATGTGTTTGATTCAAACTAAATTGTTTGATAAATGTTTTACAAAGTTTTAAGGCTAAAATCATTTATATTGTGTTTTGAATGCCATGAGGAATTTGTATGTTATAAAAACGAGATGATATTTAATTTTCATAATTTTACAAGCTATGAAAATTTTATTATCAATTATCAAAGAAGAATATGAATAAATTGGGTTTAAAAATATTTTGGCTATTATTTGAAGGAATTGGGGTCTAAAATTTATATATGTCAGATAACATATTAAAAGTAAATTTCCATGATTTTCAGGGAATTTACCTACGTAATTTATTATGGAAATTAAATTATTTTAGAAGAAGAACTTATATGTTTTTCTTAAGGAAGGGATTATTTGCTAAATTATTTTAATTAGATCTGAAATAATTATGGTAGTTTTATTTTGGAAAGATTTTGAAAAGTTTATGGCAACCAATTAAATGTTGACAAATAGACAGGTCAGTTAGAAAGCAATTACTTAAAAAAGGCATTAAAACAGTCTTTACCAAGAAATTGTGTTTTGCCTCTCTCAAAAGCCACCATTAGACCCTTTACTTCCACCTTAACTAAGTCAAAACCAACCACGATGAATCCAATAGACATGGTATCAATAAGTTCACACGTAGTGGGTTGGATAAAGGCGGAAGGTTTGGAGTCGAACCAATGCTTTCGAAGGGGTCGAAGCCTTTGTTTTACTCTCCAAAGATATGCGCTTGCCTTATTTTCAAGGATACTTTTGAAGGGGTCGAAACTAATTTAAATAGCTTTCAAAAATGTTGCCGCCTTTTTGGTTTTGAAAAGAATGCTTTCAAATGAGTTGCCATGTTTTAATTCAATGTTTTCGAAAGGGGTAGTTTCAACCCAATCGAAACCCTGCTACCGACCTTATGCATTTCAAATGGATTGAAGTCATCAACTAGATCGAAAGGTAGCTTTTGTTTGTAAATGTAATAGACCGCTTCCTAAAGCTTTTGAAAGGGTTTAATAGTTTCGAAGGCAATGGCTTCGAAAAGGGGTTTCGAAGCTATCCTTGGTTTTTTTTACTTAAATGATAAGTACTTTCAAAAGGATGGTTCCGAAGCCATCATTACTTCTCCAATCATTTTATTAAAAGGATAAAAGGTTTCAAAAGGAGTACTTTCACTTATATTCACTTTGACCGAAAAGATATTTTTAGAATAAACCCAATGGTTTCAAAAGGCATACTTTCAATTGGTCTCGAAAGGGGTACTTTCAATGGTTTTGAAACTATGCTTCTAAGAGTAATAAGTAATGCTTTAATACTTTTGAAATGTATGTTTCAAGGGTTTCGAATGAGATGATTTAAAGTGTTTCGAAAGGCATATTCTTAGTGTTTTAAAAAGAAGATTTAAATGATTTTGAAGGAGGTTATCCAATGGTTTCGAAAGTAAAAGTTAAAGGTTTCGAAAGCCTTAGTTTTCAAAGCAATGAACCCAATCTCATTTTTAAAGGAAAATTATGGCCTAATAAAGGAGTTTCAAAATGGTTTTTAAGTATGAAATTGTTGAAGAAGCTTTTATTGATAAAATAATAGGTTAAAGGGATTAACCATGTTTCATATGAAAATGTGTTCAATGATAATAAATCACAGATGTTGGTATTTTATGTTATTATGCTTGCTTCTTCTTATATATATATATATATATATATATATATATATATATATATATATATTCACCTTAAATGGACCCGTAACTGTATTTTGAGGAGTAAAGGGACAGATAACAAGCTAGGCTGACCCAATAGTGAATATAAATTGAGTTAACTCCTGTATGAGTAGAATTGCGTCTAGGAGGTCAGGAAGACCAGAATACAACATGCCTAAATACTAATTAAAGAAGTTGTCAAATAGACAAGTTCATAGTGAATCCATGAAAACTATTTATAGCTAGAATTACTGGTAGAGGCTAATAGGTTTATAGTGAACCCTTGAAATCTATATCCGGATTAAGTTATTGACATAAGTCAATAGGTTCATAGTCAACCCATGAAAACTATGATAAGAGGGAAGTTATTGGAGATACCAATAGGTTTGGGCTATACCCATGAAATAATAATGTTATTAGTAGGGTTCAATAGGTTCTTAGTGATCCCATGAAAACTATGAAACCGGACAAGGAGTCCATAAGATTTAAATAGATTATTGGTAGGCCCATAAAAACTAACAGGTTAATAGTGACCCAAGAAACTATAACTGAGACTGATAGTCAAAACAAATGAGGATGAGTAATCAAGGATTGATTTACTTGGTTGCATATTATCATAATATTTTTAAATTGTTATGTTTTAACCATTGTAAATGCAGGAGCACGGTATATGATTTTTATAAAGTTTTGGATAAGATACTAGTGAGGGAAAAACCCGTTTTGCTAGGGGTGTGGTCTCACTAGATATCTAAATGGTTTGTGATGGTAGGTTATTATTCACACCAGGTTTTATGTCTGACTCGAAGTCTATGTTTTCCCCTTAAACTCTCACGTGCTAAATTGATTTTGATCAGTTTGAGAGTTAAGGATTATCAGGTTCTCTTTAGACGGATAAGCTTATGGAGACGTGTAGGAGGCAAGATAGCTATTTAAGAGTTCTTATTTTTTTAATTTCCATTGTGTTTTGTTTCAAAGGAAAAGTTGTTTAATTTCTTATATATATATATATACACACACACACACATATACTCTGATCATCCAAGGGAGCATATTCATATGTCATTCTTGCGTATGTAGTAATAATTATATTTTCTCTAAACATGATTCTCGTATTGGATTATGTAATGAATTTGAAATGATTCGATATGGAATTAGAAAGTTGTTTAATGATTTTAAATAATTTCCATATCCATGTGTTTTATTTGTATCAACATGTCTAACACTACCGCATTTGGTCGCCGATGATTAATAACTATGGATGACTGGAGTATCCGTAACCGTTAGTTTTGGACCTCCAAGTGGGTGATGTTACAGTTGGTATTTGAGCATAGATTTATGAAAATTTAAAGGGAATTTAAACCTAAAAGATTTTTCAAAACATAATCTAGTGAATCAGAAAGTAAGATCGGGGTTTCGGATAATGATATAGTAACGTACTTGTATTTGATATATGTATATATATATAAGTATGTATTCCCCTCTCTCTTAGACCGTTCTTCTATATCTTACTAAGGCTCCTATGTAGGTTTACGAGAAAGAAGATATGGAGGCAGGAAACGAAAGAGGAAATCTCGTTGGAGGAAGGATCATAACAAATGGAATTGTTCGACCTAATACCGGGAGAAACCCGAGTCGGTAGGCTAACGCTAATCAAAATGCAGATGCCAATGTAGGTGTTGGAAATGCGCCAGTGGATATGAGGATGATGTATCGTTTCTTCGTCAATCTAATGCAAGCTAGAGCAACTGCTAGAGTTGCTGGAATGTTGGAGGAGCTATATTTGTGGCTCCAATTGGGAATAATTATGCTTAGCTGAGAAGAGAATACACCAGTCTCGATGAAAAGCCATTTGTAGGAACTAAGGATGCGATAGAAATGGAGAATTGGTTGTTGCACTATGAGAGAATCTTCGCTGATTTGGATTTGGATTACGAGCAGAAGAGGAGACTGGCTTCTAGGTAGTTGCAAGGGGCAGCACTTCATTGGTGGAATAGTTTTACTATTGGGGTTCTTAAGGAAGAGTTAACTTGGGCAGATTTTCGAAGGAGATTCGAGCAGAGGTTTTTGACTAAAGTTGCTAATTCAGCATTGTTGAGGAAGTTTATGGATTTGGTGCAGGCAAAGAAGTGGGTAATTGAGTATGCTACTAAGTTTGATGAGTTGTCCCGATATGGGTATGATACTATTGATATCATCATCAAGAGTAACGAGAAAATTATTCGGGGATTGAGACCTGAGAATGCTAGGGAGACCGTGCCAGATATTTGTGATCCATGTAATGTTTTTATGGAGATGGCGGTCCGACATGAGGAAATGTTAGCTATTTATGGGAAGGAAAAGCTAGTTGAATCCCAGGGTTCTCAGAGAAAAAATAGAAAGTTCTTTAAAAAGAAGGGAGCCCAGAAGGGAGAGGCTGTCAGGAAGGCAAAGGCAAATTTGGTCTGTTTCAAGTGTGACAAGAAGGGTCATTATGCCCATGAATGCCAGACAAGCAAAGGGAAGAAGGCTGTAGAAAAGAAGAACGTGAAGTGTTTCAACTGTGACCAGGTTGGGCATTATAAGAATCAATTTTTGGAACCAGTCAAGGCAGACAAAGGAAGGTCTTTGCTATTGGACCATCATCTGCTAGCCAACTGTAGCTGAAAAAGGAAAAATTGTGATGGAAGGTACGTTTTGATTCTGAGTATAACGGTTAGGGTACAATTTGATACCGGTGCATCACATTCATTTATATCTCAGTGTTTAGTTGATAGGTTATGCTTAGGACCCACATACCTTGTTACTTCCTTAAGAGTTGCAAATCCTATTAGGGGGTATGCAACTCTAGGAATGAGATGTGACCAGTTAGAACTCGATTTGTTAGGTCATAAATTTGCATGCAGTCTATATGTTTTTGATTTCGTAGATTTCTAAATCATTGGGTATGGATTGGTTAAGTAAATATGATGCTAGGATATTTTGCTAGGATATGGAGATATCACTAAGACACCCTAATAGTCATAACCAAATCATATTATCAGTGGAGAATTCTGACCAGAGTGATTGTGCTTTGTTAATTAATATGAAAGATGGAGAAGAGTTAAGTCAGGTTCGAGTAGCAAGAGAGCTTGCAGATGTTTTTGAGCCGGTTACAGGATCACCACCGAAATGAGTTATTGATTTTCAAATAGATCTTGTGCTAGGAGCTGATTCTATAAGTAGACCACCTAGTAGGATTACACTGACTGAGATGAAGGAATTGAAGGTGCACCTAGTGGATCTAGAAGGAAGGAATTTTATCAGACCAAACAGTTCTCTTTAATGAGCGTTCGCGGTGTTCATGAGGAAACTGGATGGGTCGTTGAGGATGTGTATCGACTATCATAAGTTGTACGAGAGGACGATTAAGAGTAAGTATCCTTTGCTGAGGATAAATGATGTATTTGATCAATTGTGTGGAGCCAGAGTGTTTTCCCAGTTGGATTTGGTGACATGTTTCCATCAGTTAAGAGTGGCAGAAAACAGTATTCCATTGACAACATTTTGAATTGGTTCATATAAGTGGTTAGTAGTGCCATTCAAGTTAACGAATGCACCTGCTTTCTTTGGGGATTTGATGAACCGAGTATTCTGAGAGTACTTGGATGGTTTTATATTAGTGTTTATAGATGACATTTTAGTAAAATCTAAGGATGAAGGATAGCATGAAGATCATTTTAGAGTAGTGCTTAAGACACTAAGGCGGCATCAACTTAAAGCAAAGTTTTTCAAGTGTCATTTTGAAAGAAAGTGGTTAAGTTTTTTGGTCACGTGGTTTCAGAGAAGGGCTTGTCTGTCGATTCAGATAAGATAGAAGCTGTTGATAATTGGAAGGGACCAGAGACTGTGACCGAGATTAGAAGTTTTTTTGGACTTACTGGCTACTACCGGAAATTCATTAAGGATCTCTTGTCGATAGCGTCACTTTTAACTAAGTTAACAAGGAAGGAGGTGAAGTTTATGTGATCTGACAAATGTGAGGAAGCATTCCTTTAAGTTAAAGCATTTGTTGATCAATGCACCTGTGTTAGTAGTTCTCGACAGAAACCAAAGGCTGGTGATGTATACTGATGCATGTGGGACTTGATTAGGAGATGTGTTGATGTAGAAGGGTAAAGTTATTGCCTACGCGGCACGACAACTTAGACCGCATGAAGTAAGATATCCTACTCATGATTTGGAGTTGGCAGTAGTGATCTTCACGCTGAAGATTTAGAGACATTATCTCTTAGGGGAGAGGTTTGAGCGATATACAGTTCATAAGTATTTAAGGTATATATTCTCTCATATGGAGTTGAATATGAGACAACAGAGGTGGCTGGAGTTTTTGGCTGCTTTTGATTTTGGTATAGGTATACACATGGGAAAGGGAATAAGGTAGCAGATGCTCTTAGCAGAAACATCAGAATGTGGTGTTAACTATGTTGGTAGAATGGAAGGATGTAGAAGCTTTGACTACTTGTAGTGTGTAGTTAAGATCGACTGCTAGTTCTAGTCAGAGCACCGCCATGTTGTCCTATTTGGAAGTTCGATGAGTGTTTATCGAAAGGATTTCTTCTAAATAGAATGAGGATCCATTGTTAGCCGAGTATATTGGATGGCTTGAGGTTGGAACTGAGATCAATGATCTAAAAGATTTTAGTCTTGACTAGAGAGGATAATTGTGAAAGAAAGGACGATTGTGTGTTTCGAATGTTGAGGACTTAAGGAAAAATGTTCTTAAGGAATGTCATTGATCCAAATTTATGATTCTTCTTGAAGGGACCAAGATGTATCAAGATATGGAGAGAAGCGGGAAGGGATGAAGAGGGATGTTGGCTTGTGGGTTAGGCATTGTGCAAACTGTCAACAAGTGAAGCTCGAACATCAGAAGTCGAGTGGGTTGCTTCAAACTTTGGATATACCAGTTTGGAAATGTGATTCTATATACATGGATTTTATAGATGGGTTGTCAAGGTCGAATAGAGGAAACGAAAGTATATGGGTCATAGTGGATAGGTTGACCAAGAGTGCCGATTTCATTCCAATTAAGTCTACCTGAATGACACCTGTTTTAGCTAAATTGTTCATGAAGAACATAGTTAGACTACATGGAATTCCTATTAGTATAGTCGGTGACAGAGAAACTTTGTTTACTAGTGAATTCTGAAAGAGTCTACAGGATGTATTAGGTACCGAGCTGAAGATGAGTATTGCATATCACCCTCAGACGGATGGGCAGACAGAGAGAGCCAATATGGTACTTAATGATTTATTGAGAACTTATGTATTAGACTTTGGTGAATCATGGAAAGATTATCTACACTTAGTGGAGTTTTTGTATAATAATTTTTATCAAAATAGTATAGGAATGGCGCCTTTTGAAACTTCGTATGGAAGACCATGCAAATCACCAACATATTGGTTGGAGATGGGAGATAGATTAACTTCGGTCCAAATCTGGTTAGAGAGGCGACATAAAAGATTGACCTGATCCAAGAAAGGATGAAGGTAGCTCAATCTAAATAGAAGATTTACATAGATAAAAGGCATAAGGATCTAGAGTTCTTAGCTGTAATAGAGTTTTCGGAAGGTTTCACCGGTAAAGGGCATGGTACGATTTGGAAAGTCAGGGAAACTATGTAAGGACCCACCTTTTTGGATGGTTTAAAATCGAAAATAAACCTCACATGTCAAACTCAAACCATTAAAAAGGGAGGATTGTTATGAGGTAAATAAGAAAAAGCAGAGAACGAAAGAAAATAAATACAGAATCTCGCAGCGGAATGACGAAATATAATAATCAAATAAATAGTTCATGAAGCTGTTTACAAATAACATTCGACAATAATTTTACAATACAGAATCAGAGTTACATTCAACGGAAATAAATAACAATATAGCGGAACAACATGATGCAGTGGAAATATAATAAGTAATAATAGTATACATATCTTCGTCTTCATCCTTCAGAAAGCAGTCTTCGATATACTGAAACGCTCAGGCTGACTCGAGCGAATTCAAAAGACAAAACACTCGAGTCAGAACTAAAAGATCTTATAAAAGTTAAATCAACATCAAATAAATATGAGTGCAACGGCGTCAGAGATGTTTACGGGTTTTGACATCTCCTATCTAGTGTTTAGCATGAGTGCTATAACATAAGAGATGTTCAGGATTACCATCTCTTAAGGGTCCTTTAAACTATCTACATACATAGTACAATATGCTATTACAATAATGCCCACAATAAAGTAAAGTACTAAAATAGCATTAAGACGTTACCCATATCCCCCATAACACATTATATATTCTCATGGTCTATAAAGTATCGTAAGCTCCTCCATGAGGTTTACTCAAAGGGCACTACATAGGTATGGTACAAACCAAACTCATAGAAGGCACGATAGGGCATGTGAATACGGCACTCGAGGCAATGCCAGGGTAGGATTCTACCAACTGCGGATCCGGACCAGTGGTAACGCATATCAGCTACTGCCACCCACCTCGGAACACACTACCATAATCAATATCAATGGTGGCCACCAAATCATCACAAAGTCATAATATGGTATCAAAGAAGCATGTCTGATAGGAGTGGCTCCTGATTTATTCGCATCTAAGCTGACTCACGGGAGTCAGGGTCACGTAAATATCTCATATAGAATCGTTTTCCAAACCATCCTACTTCTTTTCTGGAATCTCCACCACGTACACAGTTTTTAAGTGATTTTCGGTATTGGTAGAGAGTATGACAATATCCGATCCCGGTCTCTTTAACAACCAAATGCTTATTCCACACCGGATGGTTCTTTTACGTTTCCAAAACTAATTTATAATTTATATCAAAATACCATATTCTCAAAACCATGTCATTTTTGAAATCATATTTACTTTCGAAATTATATCACATTCGAAATCATATCACTTTCGAATTTATATTTCCAAAAATAGATTAAATCCTTATTTAAATCATCATATTCCTTAAATATGTCATTTGAATCCTTACTTATGTTATAACCTCATTTAATTGTATTCTACTAAAAAATCAAGGATTTAAATATAAAACTTCCAATTTACAAAACCTGAAATTCAGAAAATAGTTTGGATAATTTAAAATAGTTTTAAAAATAGTTTAAGATAGTTAAAATAGATTAAAACGGATTAATATAGTTTAATATAGATTAAAATGGATTAATATAGTTTAAATAGATTAAAATAGAGTAATATAATTTTAAAATAGATTAAAATAATTTAATATAGTTTAAAATAGATAAATATAATTTAAAATAGATTAAATAGATTTAAAATAGATTAAAATGGGTTAAAATATTTTAAATAGATTTAAAATAGATTAAAATACTTTAGAATTTCGATTTAAACCAATTTCCAATTCCAACCTTCAAACTTGGATTTTCAAAGTAATTCAATTTATATAAACCAATTTCCTTCAAAATATCATTTAATCCAATTCAAGATTTAAGGGTTTTAAATCGTTTAATTTAACCAATCCGGTGTCCATATATAATTTTCTACCTTATGGTCAAGTGACACGGATATTTATCTTTACAATCGAAAAATTTTAAATTTACAGGTATATATTATTTCAACCCGCAATCCCAAATTCCAAATCAACGAAAATCCATTTGGTTTATCATTTCAACCCATAACGATTTTCTCCTATTCTATATAATCGTTCAGGTATGTATCATTTCAATAGATAGGGATTTTCTAGTAATAACTAAGGGAACTTGCAGTGTTATAGCAATATAAATATAACATCAAATCATCCAATATCAACAATTAAACATACATCACAATCATCACCCAAATCAACCAATAAACATCAATGGATAACCGATTATCATTAGCAGGCATTAAACTGAGAATTAAATTCAATATTAAATAAAATGATGATTAAATGCAATTAAATTTAAATTTAACTAGAATGACAATTTAAATATACCAAACATCAACCAATCAATTCCAAATCACATCATAAATTCAATTTAACTAACATAAGATAATTTAGTAGTTGGAGTGGGTCAAAACACTCACTTTATGGATTTCCCTTTTCTAGTCGAATTTGGATCTGCTACTACTTCCTCCTTTTTTATTTGTTTCCTTGTTATCTTAATCTTCTATATTTTTATAGAAAGTTTTGGAAGAGACAGAGAAGTTTGTATAGATCTAGATTTGAAGAAAAGGATTTAAAAAAAGAAGAATATTTAGAAAAGAAGAAGAAAATTTAAAAAGATAAAGAATTGAAAATGAAGCTTTGAAAAAGAAGAAGTAGATTTGAAGAATAAGAATAAGAAAAAGGAAGCTACAGAAGATGAGATTTGAAAAATGAAATGAGGCTATAGAGATGAAGATGGAAACAAATGAAAAGCTAATAAAGTATATGTAAACAAACTAGTAATTAAAATAAAGTAAGAATATGAACAACCTTAAAATGGTAGTATTGAAAGAGGTAAAGTAAAGGAATAAATATATGAATAAAGATAAAAATAAATATTACATTCTTTAATATGAAGCTTCAGAAGAAAGTGTTGCTAGTGAAAGGAAACTACAAGAACTAATAACACATGAACGAAATAAACTTCAGAAACGGAGAGTAGTGAATGCTAATCAGATGGCATGAAAATTAATTTGGATGTTCACGTTAAAAATGGAAAGGAAAAAGGAAAAAAAACTTCAAGTAAAGCACTTGAAAGGAGCAACGAACAAATGAGAAACAAATGAAAAAAACGAGACAATTATTAATTAATAAGAAACGAATGTGTACCCTAATAATTAAATGGATGCTCAAATGAAACCTACACGGAGATTTTGAGAATGAAAAGAAAGAGAATGTGGATGTGATAATAAATGCAAAGTAAAATGAAGGAACCACCTATATACTATAAACAAACCTTTGGGATCCAAATTCCAAAACTTGCTCCAATTAATTTACTTCAACAAACCCAAATATACACATATTCATCATTTAATTCTTTATTAAAACATTTGTTTTACATTAATATATCTACACACTCCGTTAGCGCAATCAATCAATTAACAATCAACCAATCAATTAATCTGTTCATTTATTTATGTTACTCAAACCAATTTTATTAATTAATCAATATATATATGCATTATCAAATGATTTACTTTACTTTTTTAATTACTGTAACAGTCACATTAATGTAACAAATTTACAAGTTTTAACCATATATGAAATGGAAAAATAAATATACGTGAACATGTATAATTAATGTACAATTAATAATTAAAGGTAATTCTAACTGATTCCATAACATTTACACAACCATGAACCCTCTGATATATTTAGAAATTTGGATACTAATGTGTGTGGGTGTGTATATATTATCCTTAGATTCAATTTTTTTCCAAAATCATACTTATTCAAAATGGAAGTTTTATTTTTATACATCTCAAAACATGCAATTATCTTAATTAAAATGTTCATTCCATATTGACACAAAATGCAAGTTTCTATATTAACTCATTCCTTACAATTTCATTTATGTTTTCTTTTAATTGAAACATTTCAATTAATCTAATTTCAATTCATTTCATTACTAATTTTAACAAATTCTAATTATAAACACAACTTTCTTTTCATTCATACCAATTCAAACTTGTTTTATAAATTACATATACAACAAAATTTATATACTATTTACAAAGTAAATTTAACAACCCAAAATTTCAACCTTGGAAATTCCAAATTGTTAGAGAAAAGAAGAAGAAGGTAGAAGAAGAAGAACAGAAAATAACAGCATCTCACATTCGCAGCAGATTAAATATAATAACAAATAATAGCATTAATACAAAGAAAAGATGTAACTGTTAGATTACATACATTTCATTAGAGTTACAACCATTACAAATAGACTAGACAGTTATATTGATCTGTGAATACAACTTTAATACACATCGGTAAACTCCATATGTTCCTGCCATCCAGCTCGCTTTCCGAGCTCCAGAACGTCCTCACCTGAAAATCTGCAATACTCGGTCTGACTCGAGCATAACATCAAAGTAACACCCGGGTCAGGCTGGAAACCAACGTGAGTAAACCCATCAAACATGAAATACTAATGCATAAAACTCATTTAAAATCCGGGTAACTCGTGCCTTAATACGAGTTCTTAACTTGCCATAGTCAAATACACATCTTACAATCATATCTAAATATTATTACTTAGATTAAATGACCAACCTTACAGTTTAATTCCATTCCAGCCTATTTATTCCAAAGTCAAATCCATAAAGAATTATTGTAGATTACAAATCGAAGTGGTTTCGAGTATGTACTGATACCCGACCCCTGTCTCTTCGAATCCAATATCATCTTAAAACAAAGCTGTTTAAGTTTTTAAAAATTCATTTATATCCAAAATTACATATTTACATTGTCATTCATCATAGATAGACAAACCATATTATCACAGTTCAACCCATACATAAAATATCACATAGCATCACAAATCACTTATCAGAAATATCAAATAATCCAATGCATACAATATCATTCAATCATTCTTAAGCAAGACTAATTGGTCACACCATTTCTAATTAATTTAAATAAACTAAATTAATTTATTTAATCACTTCTAATCTTACTTACTTAACATTAATGAATTACAAACCATTAATTAATCATCCCTTAATTATCCTCTTTAATTACATTAAGTAATTGGCCTTTAATTAATTACACAAATTAATTAACCCTCTCCCATTCACATTAATTACATTTATCCTTAATTAATTACTCAAATTAATTATCCTATAATCACTTACATTGACTAATTATCCTTTACTTAATCACACTCATTAATTAACTAACCCTTAATTCATTTCCTTAATCAATCAATCCTTAATTAATCAATCCTTAATTAATCAATCCTTTAATTAATTACACTAAGCAATTAATCCTTAATTACTTCTATTAAGTAATTTCCGTTTAATTACTTTCATCAAGTAGTTTTCCCATTGGTTAATTATCCTCAATTAATTAACCTTTGATTATTAATTAATTTAACCTTTAATTACTAATTAAATTAATTAACTCTTAATAAATTGACACATACCAGTTTTTACTGTAATGTTTACATCCTGGTTAAAACTGTCTTAAGTTCTTATTCAAATATTTTTAAAATACAAATCTTGTTGTTTCTAACAATTTTTGTTTAAACATCATAACATATAACAGATCAGGGACGAGCAATTGACTTTTGAAATATTATTTAGAACTTGAGACTACGAACAGAGCAACATATTCATTGCAGAAGTGAATACAAACATCCACATACATATAAACAGGAAATCTCATTTATACAACCATGCATAGCATATCATATATCTTACATTCTAAGATATTCACATGCATCAGATTTTTATTAACTTAAATCTTTAAGAAAGATGTTTACTCACCTGTGTTTTGAAGACAGGAAACAGGCTTTTAAAATTTTGAAATCTGTTCTTGTATTTAAAACTGGAACTTAGTTTACTTTGATTTGCATTGATCTTGAATCTTCTTGCTTTGATCTAAACTTGGTTGTTATGAGCTGAAGCTTGTGTTTGATTACCATGTTTTGATTGTTGTTGAGTTTTCCTTGATTTTGTTTTCTGGTTTTAGGTTACAGGTTTTGTTTTCTTTACTTTGATAATGAAGATAAGGAGAAAAATGAAAGAGAGGAATAAAGATATGTTATATGACTTAGCTAATTTATTTTAAAATAAAGTGAAAATAAATGACACTTGTTCAATTAATTGCATTTTATACATTGCTTACACTTGCTATAAGGCATAGAAAATTAGCATACATTTATAATTATAATGTATTAATATGTTTTATATATTTATATTGTATTATCAATTTGGTTTTACATTTATTATTTTTATTTATCTATACATAACTTAAAAGAAAATGAAATAAAAACCCAATTGTACACTTATAAATAATTATATACGTACACACTAGCTTCTAAAATATAGAATTTTTAGAACCAATTTATTCTAAGATGTTTGAATTTTAAATCCAAACTTTATTTGCCATCCACTTATATACAAAAACAACACATAATTTATTTTCTTTTGAAAAAGAATTTTTTTACATATTTTAAATAATTTATAAAAGAAGATTATTACATATTTATTGTCCAAAATTTTAGGGTTACCACATTCCTTCCTCCTTTGAATCTTTTCGTCCTCGAAAAGGAACGAAGCCAGAGTTTATTCAATACTTATCAAAAGAAGAAAAAAATTACTCTTTGAACACTTTATCTAAAACTCTTTTTAACATAAAATCTTTAAAACACTTTATAAATTCTATATAATATTACCAAAATAGTTTTATAAAAATACTTTTTATAACTTGACGTCTCAACAAGTCCATCCTTTTTCTCACATAAATTCGGTCATACATTGATCAGGTGTAGGACTGAAAATCTATAAGTACTTAGCAGACATGTTTTCAACACCCAGTGAAAATACTTGGGAAAGCATTTTGTTGAAAACATAGAAAACATTTTTGAAATAGAGGAAATATCTTTGGTGAGAATCCTTTGAAAATCATCACTTCCTCCATGGTCGCAGTTAACCCGATGGTTACTTTGTAATCCCGACAAAATCCATAGATAACAGTAGGCATTCCGTGCCCCTCGGTTACGCCATGGAATCCGCCACAGATCGCAGTTACATCTAGAGTTACGTTGCCATCGCGGCAAAAGTCCATGTAACTGTAGGCATTAGCGCCCTCCATTTTCGCTGCCAAATGAAACTTCACCACTCCTACATAGGTCGCAGACTATATCAGTCAAGTCCTAGTGTAGCCTTAGGCTCTCATAGCCTCTCGACTTTCGCTATGTCTCCATAGGTCGTAGTCTACTGATGACACGTTGCCATCACGGCAAAATCAAACATAGACTGTTGGCCCTCAATATCACACACGACTTCTGCTATGGTCCGTAGAAGATCGTAGAGACATCGAGTTACACTGTCGTCACAGCATAACCCAAATGTCTCTATAGGCATCAGCGCCCTCGACTTTCGCTACCCACTACACATAATCCTCAAGAACTTCAGTTTGCCTGGACTTCCTCCTAGGATTCAATTTAGAGCCTCCCCCTTAGGCTCAAGGCAGACCCACCCCTGGATCTCCTAATGAAGTTCATTCCAATGGGAGCGCCTTTTTCCCCAGAGCCAATCTCAAAACACTATATACTATACTATCTTTCAAATCATACCCTTTATGATTTACATCAAAATCTCCTTTACACAAAATCGATATCTCAAATCGATAGTTCCAAACTTGGCTTTTCAAATTTCCAAAATTTGATTTTCCCAAAAATCAAAAGCCTTTCCAAAATCCATGGGTTCCAAAACCTTTTTTCCAAAATCATTCTCATAAAACCATATATATATATATATATATATATATATATATATATATAACCTTGAAAAATCTTTGGATTACTTCATATTTGTATAAATTCCTTTTTTATACTTCAAATACTTTCAAAAACCCATTTTCTTCTTGCTATAGATTCAACAAGGGGAGTTTATCATATATAACTTTGTTTATTCCAAATCAAATATTCAAATTTGATTATTCTTTTATAAAGTAATTAACCATATTACTTTTCTATAAAATGAGTTCAAATCATAGAAATATCCAACTCCCATTTTATTTCATCATTCATTTTTCAAAATATACCTTTGCATTTCAAAATCATTTTACATTTCTTATCCACAAATTTCCAATATCGATTTCATTCAAACCCGTACGATGTACGCATATCACCTGTATGTAATATCAAATCTGATCGCTTACTCGATCACACAATTTCTATTCCGAACTAGTATCCTTCACCCGACTTTCTAATGCGGACTCGGATCTGGTTTCTTGATCAGAAACTGTCATTCTCCTTGCATAGCAATAACTATGATAGAGAATTTCTAGAACCAATCAAAAATCATATCCAGGGTTCACCATTGAAAATCGAGTGAAAAATCCCAACTCGGATCGATATACTATCTCGAAATTCTGTGCTCGAATCAGGATCAAATCATTATGCGAATAGAATAATATACGTACATCCTACGTATTTATCTTCATTGATCATTAGCCAAATCAATTCTCTTTTCTATTCACCTTCATTTTGATTCTATCCACAATTACTTCCATTTCCATTTGGGTTATTACTTCAATTCTAATCTTAATTGGTATTTAATTACAGACAATTTGTACTCTGACCAACTTGTATTAAGAAAATAGCTTGGAAAAATAGATTTAAAACAGTTTATAATAAAATAATCTATTTGAAAATAGTTTCAGAGCAAACTATTCAATTCCCAATCTCCATTTTCAATCAATTTCTCATCCCATTAAATTGATTCAATTCCAATTCAAATTTGAATTAACTTCATTTCCTTTCCCAAATTCAAATAAATTTCCATTTGAATTTGAACTTATTCAACTTCAATTTCACTTCAAATTAATTCAATTCAAATTTTCCATTTGAATTTACCTCAACGCCAATCTCAATTTTTAAATCATCTCAAATTATATAAATTCGAATTAAATTTTCAAATGTTGATTTAATCCTTTAAATCAAATTAACCTTTACTTTTAAATTAGCAGCTTAAATCTTTAAATCATTTAATTCTGGGTCCAACTTTTAAAATTCCTTTTTAAATTCCCTTTACTTAACTTATTTCAAAGTTCAAATAAGAGTTCAAAAATAATTTAATCTTCAAAATCCAATTTATTACCCAATTTTAACTTCAAAACCCATCTTAAACAATTTTAGTTTGCAAGTTCATTTCTAACATTTAAATCTTTAAGTTCAAAGTGATCCCATTCTATAATTACAATTACAATTTCATTTCAAGAATCAAGCCTTTTAAATAGTTTCAAAATAAGGCTTCTTTTTCATTTATTTTCAATAATGGATATATAGACCATTTCAATCCACCTTTTAATTCATTTTCAACCAACCCAATTTACAGTTTAAAGATTACTAATAAACAAGATGATATTAGTATAAAATAATTAAACATCCAAATTATTTTAAAACATCCATCCATAGCATCCATTACCCATTTCCAGATATCAAACCCGTTTTGGGAACACTCATAACTCCCAATTCAAATCAACCATTTAACTTCTCTAAGTTAAATCTCAATTTCATATTGAAATTCCCAATTCAGGTTGTTTGTTAAACTTATTTAACTTTCCTAAAGTTAAATTCAATTTACTTAATCCAGTCAACCTTACCCAATTTGAATTCCCATTTCAAATTTTAAACTTCATATTAATAATCTTCCCACTTATAAGTTCAAAAACCTATCACTTTTGGTTTCCACATCACATTCCAACGGAAAAACACCCAACACTTAGAGTTTATTTCAAATCATCTTTGATATTATATATATCCCCCATATATACATATTTATTTCCTTTGCACACCAAGTTATACCTTAAATTTTTAAACCACCTTTGGTTTTAATCCAAAACAAATTTCTTTAAATTTTTCAAACAACCCTTGTTTGAAATAGGACCCTTTCATTCAAATAATACTATTTATTATTTCTTTTAGAACTTTGAAACAAATTCCAAATTTTCTGGACTTAGATTTAAAACTTCACAATTCAAATTATCTTCAATTCCAATTTATAAGTCATACTCACCTAAATGTTTACTTCCTTAAAACATTTCATTTTTGCTTAATCATTAACAAACATTTTATTATTAAACACAACAGCCATTTATGATAATAATCACATCTGGATACCAATTCATTATTATTTTATTCTGAAAACACTTCTACAAATTCTGAATTTTAATTTCAGTTTAGATCTATTTTAAACTTATCTTCATTCAATTTCAATTTGGTTGTATTTCTATTACCACTTGATTCTCATTATTATTTTTGATTCAAATAATACAACAACCAATTTTCTTAATATAAATTAGAAAACTATTTCTTTATATATCAAAATATAAACTTATATAAAAACTAATTTTAAAACTATTTAAAATCTTTTTATAAGAAAATAACAAATACGCCCTCATTTATATTACACTCAACTCATTCTAGGGTACCATTGACCCTGTCCTTAATGAGTAAACCCACCAAAGCCAAGGTTCTCGCTTAACCTTCAGCTCTGATACCAAAATGTAACAACCCAAAATTTCAACCTCGGAAATTCTAGATTGTTAGAGAAAAGAAGAAGAAGGCAGAAGAAGAAGAACAGAAAACAATAGCATCTCACATTGCAGCGGATTAAATATAATAACAAATAATAGCATTATACAAAGAAAAGTTGCAATTGTTAGATTACATACATTTCATCAGAGTTACAACCATTACAAATAGACTAGACAGTTATGTTAACCTATCCCAGACTACTATCAATACAAATTTAATACACAGTGGTAAACTTCATACGTTCCTGCCATCCAGCTCACCTCCCGAGCTCCAGAACGTCCTCACTTGAAAATCTGCAATACTCGGTCTGACCCGAGCATTACATCAAAGTAACACCCGGGTTAGGCTGGAAACCAGCCTGAGTAAACCCATCTAACATGAAATACTAATGCATAAAACTTATTTAAAATCCGGTTAACTCATGCCTTACTACGAGTTCTTAACCTACCGTAGTAAAATACACATCTTACAATCATATCTAAGTATTATTACTTAGATTAAATAACCAAGCTTACATTTTAATTCCATTCCAGCCTATTTATTCCAAAGTCAAATCCATAAAGAATTATTGTAGATTACAAATCGAAGTGGTTTCGAATATGTGTTGATGCCCGACCCCTGTCTCTTCGAATCCAATATCATCTTAAAACAAAGCTATTTAAATTTTTAACAGTTCCATTTATATCCAAAATTACATATTTACATTACCATTCATCATAGATAGACAAACCATATTATCACAGTTTAACCCAAACATAACATATCACATAGCATCACAAATCACATATCAGAAATATCAAATAATCCAATGCATACAATATCATTCAATTATTCATAAGCAAGATTAATTGGTCACGCCATTTCTAATTAATTTAAATGAATTAAATTAATTTCTTTAATTACTTTTAATCCTGCTTACTTAATATTAATTAATTACAAACCATTAATTAATCATCCCTTAATTATCCTCTTTAATTACATTAAGTAATTGGCCTTTAATTAATTACACAAATTAATTAACCCTCTCCCATTCACATTAATTACATTTATTCTTAATTAATTACTCAAATTAATTATCCTACAATCACTTACATTGAATAATTATCCTTTACTTAATCACACTCATTAATTAACTAACCCTTGGTTAATTTCCTTAATTAATCAATCCTTAATTAATCAATCCTTAATTAATCAATCCTTTAATTAATTACACTAAGTAATTAATCCTTAATTACTTCCATTAAGTAATTTTCCTTTAATTACTTTCATCGAGTAATTATCCATTGGTTAACTATCCTCAATTAATTAACCTTTGATTATTAATTAATTTAACCTTTAATTACTAATTAAATTAGTTAACTCTTAACAAATTAATCCTTTAATTACTTACATTAAGTAGTTATCATTTAAGTAATTAATCTCTAATTACTTACATTAATTAATCTCTAATCACCAATTAATTAATCTCTGGTTTTATAATTCTTAATTATTAAATTACTGAATCCTTAATCATGAATTAATTAATTTCTCTTTAATTACTTACATTAATTTATTTAATCTATAATTACCCCAAAATCTTTATTTAATTCAAGATAAAACATTTATCTTTATCAATTACTTAAGTACTTCATTAAATTACATTTAAAACACTTAATAATTTAATTTAAATAATTGGCCTAAAATAAACTTATACAAATCAAAATAATAAATCTTAAAACATTTGACATAAAATTTAAATCTCGAAAACATGCTTGATAATTGACCTTTACCCTTTGCTTTTGAAATCCCTTAAACATTTACTTTGAAAACTGGTTAAAATTTTCTTTTGTTTTTAAACCTTTAAAAAAAATTCAAAGCAAACCCGATCCTCTAATAAAATACCCCAACTACATATCAAAATTCTCGGGTCAATTCCCGAGTCTCACGAACTCGCTATCTTCGAGATAAACGCAACATTTGAATCGATCCAAAAACGAGAAAATCCATCTTCCCCAATCCCTTTCCAACACTAGATACCACATGCATATGTGCACCATGCACGCCGACCAGTCCAACTTCGATCGTCACTGCAACCCTTCGTAAGTCGACAACGACCAACTCGACCCGATCGACCACCTCGAATCCCGATCTACCCCGTAGAAAAAATTGAACATATTCAAACCCAACCTGGAATGATACATCACCAAAAAAACCTCCCCTGCGACGCCACTGCCAATCACCAGGAATTTTGATACCCCGTCCAGTGCTTCGCCATCGTCTTAAGCTCATATTCCACTCATCTCGACAATATCCGATGCGTTGTAGTCGGAGGAATTGACTCGTAATCAGGGACGAACCCACAGGCTATAAAACCCTACATTAGTCCCGCCGCGCCGCCCCGATGCTCCAGAAAATCACCTAATATTTTTCCTACCATCCCTGATCCACAAGCTCCTTCCGACATGAATCCCGACCTCACCGAGCCCCTCGCTCGCCTGAATTTGACTAAAACTCGATTTCCGTTCAACATGTAATTCCTCTCAAATTCAAAGCCAAAAAATCCTGATTTTATTTTTAAAAAATCATCATTTTCGATAACAAATCAGGTTATATACTCGAATCCATAAATTATTCAAACTGAAATTTTGATATATACCGGTTTTTACTGTAATATTTACATCCTGGTTAAAACTATCTTAAATTCTTATTTAAAATATTTTTTAAATCTAAATCTTGTTGTTTCTAACAATTTTTGTTTAAACATCGTAACATATAACAGATCAAGGGATGAGTACTTGATTTTTGAAATTTTATTTAGAACTTGAGACTATGAACAGAGCAACATATTCATTCCAGACATGCATACAAACATCCACATGCATATAAATAGGAAATCTCATTTCTACAACAATGCAAAGCATATTATATATCCTACATTCTAAGATATTCACATGCATCAGATTTTTATTAATTTAAATCTTTAAGAAAGATGTTTACTCACCTGTGTTTTGAAGACAGGGAACAGGCTTTTAAAAATTTTGAAATATGTTCTTGTATTTAAAACTGGAACTTAGTTTACTTTGATTTGCATTGATCTTGAGTCTTTTTTCTTTGATCTGAACTTGATTGTTTTGAGCTGAAGCTTGTGTTTGATTACCAGGTTTTGATTGTTGTTGAGTTTTCTTTGATTTTGTTTTCTGGTTTTAGGTTACAGGCTTTGTTTTCTTTCCTTTGATAATGAAGATAAAGGAGAAAAATGAAAGAGAGGAATAGAGATATGTTATATAACTGAGCTTAATTTATTTTAAAATAAAGAGAAAATAAATGACACTTGTTCAATTAGTTTACACCTGTAATTGCATTTTATAAATTTCTTACACTTGTTATAAGGCATAGAAAATTAGCTTACATTTGTAATTATAATGTATTAATATGTTTTATATATTTATATTGTATTATTAATTTGGTTTTATATTTATTATTTTTATTTATCTATATATAACTTAAAAGAAAATGAAATAAAAACCCAATTGTACACTTATAAATAATTATATACGTACACACTAGCTTCTAAAATATAGAATTTTTAGAACCAATTTATTCTAAGATGTTTGAATTTTAAATCCAAACTTTATTTGACATCCACTTATATACAAAAACAACACATAATTTATTTGCTTTTGAAAAAGAATTTTTTACATATTTTAAATAATTTATAAAAGAAGATTATTACATATTTATTGTCCAAAATTTTAGGGTTACCACATTCCTTCCCCCTTTGAATCTTTTCGTCCTCGGAAATGAACTAAGCCAGAGTTTATTCAATACTTATCAACAGAATAAAAAAATTACTCTTTGAACACTTTATCTAAAACTCTTTTTATCATAAAATCTTTAAAACACTTTAGAAATTCTATATAATATTACCAAAATAGTTTTATAAAAATACTTTTTATAACTTGACGTCTCAACAAGTCCATCCTTGTTCTTACATAAATTCGGTCATACATTGATCAGGTGTAGGACTGAAAATCTATAAGTACTTAGCAGACCCGTTTTCAACACCCAGTGAAAATACTTGGGAAAGCATTTTGTTGAAAACATAGAAAACATTTTTGAAACAGAGGAAATATCTTTGGTGAGAATCCTCTGAAAATCATCACTTCCTCCATGGTCGCAGTTAACCCGATGGTTACTTTGTCATCCCGACAAAATCCATAGATAACAGTAGGCATTCCGTGCCCCTCGATTATGCCATGGAATCCGCCACAGATCACAGTTACATCTAGGGTTACGTTGCCATCGTGGCTAAAGTCCATGTTATCACTGTAAATGTTTTTATCTTATTCAAAATCAACTTCTCCAAGATGCATTTCAAAACAAATTATGTTATTCTTTCATTAAAACATTCACTCCATCCTTTATTTAAATTAAGTATTTGTTATTCCGGTTAGAAGAAAACATATAATTTATTCATTTCAAGTCAAAGCTTAAGTTTCATAAAAAACTTTATCTTAATTTAATTAAAATGTAAGTTCTTATGTTAAACTTATTAATTATAATGCACTTGTCTTTTCTTTTCAATTAAAAGACACCAACAACTATTATTGCAGTTTATATTCAATATTTGATTTCAAATGAATTCTCATTATACCACAACTATTTACTGTTCATTTCATATTCCAACATTTATTTCTTAAATTATCCCATTCTTATATTAACATCTATTATTACAATTAATCATTACCCTATAGGCATAATTAGCATTGGTTTGTATCTTATTACATTAATATTCTCCAATTTCATCTAAATTTACTTTAGCGTAATATTTAATTACATTTATTCGCAATTTATTCCAAATTAAATTCAACCAATTGACTAAATAGGTAACATATAACAATTGTTACATTTTCGTACTTTAATCACACTTATAAGTTTGTTATCTTCAAATAAATGTTATAACTACTTACACCACCCTAATTTGTCCCAATCCAATGAATTACATATTATTTCACCAATTAATTATGACATTTAATTCATTCCCTTATTTACCATTTGTAACTAATTAAATTTCAATGGATTAATTAACCATTGCTACGGTTTGCCAATTCAAACACATTTCCAAGTTTATTGTTAACTAACAAAACAAAACTTCACATTGATTTTATCTTCTTATTTATAATTTCTAACCAATATGTAACTTTATAATTTATTACAATTATTTGATTTCATTCAATTAGTCCTTTATTATTAAATTTACACTATTAAACCATATTTCTGTGACGACCCGGTTTTTTAGCCGTCGAATATTGGGCAATTAATTGGTTTTAAATTATTGAAATATCGATTTCTATAAGACGAATAGATTAAATTTTCTGATAATTAAAATATCTATATTTATAAATTGACTAAAAACTATGTTAAAGGAATCGAATCTTAAATTTTAGTATATGGTATATATTTTTGGAATGCGTATATAAACTCCATCATTTAAAATTAGGATAAAGCATCCAAAAATATATATATATATATATATAAGTTTATACAAACTTTATGATATTTGATAATGTATATAAGTATACAAATGTACATATATGTATACATGCCCTTATGAAGTGATGTTATGCAAAATAATGGATAAGTATATATATGAAGTTGAATATAGAGATATACGTAAGTTAAGATGGATATAGTGCTTGTAAACATAGAAATGTATAAGTATAAATGTATGCACATGATGACAAACAAAGTATGTATGTATGTTATGTGAAATAGTGTACATATATATATATATATATATATATATATATGAGTATGTAAACATATAAGTATATGTGACTATGTATATATATTATATAGTGATGATGCAAGTAAAATAGGATGAATCACATAACTATACACATATTTATACATACAAAAAATATATATACATATATAAATTCATATGAAAATGTTTGTAAACAAAAAGGGAGACAACATCAATTCAAGCATACAAAATTTCAACTCAAGCACATAAAACATTATCAATGTCAAAACAAAGATCAAAATCAAGCTTTTATAAAACATCAATTCACATTTTGTTCAAAATCAGGTAAATATATGTTCAAATCAATATTTTCAAGTCAAAAAAAATCTTACTGTACAAACAACTACAGCCTACTTCTCTATATATGCCCCTACCTTTGTCGCATTTTTTATTCGAACAACTAAAAATAAAAAAGGAGTAACAGGTGGCCATTATAACTTCAAAGAAATCAAAACAACTCAAGTAAGTAGAGAGGATAAATAAACCGAATAGCTAACAGCATTTTGTTCAAAAAACGCTGCCCTGTTCAAAGGTAAGTAAACATATTTTTATATATTGTCAATTTGGATTGTGCCTGAATGTATTACTTAGTAGTATTATTGTCAAGTATGCTTGAAAAAAAATACAAGTATACATATCTGTGAATATATGTCAAATTTAGCCAAAAGAACCTAAACCTGTACAGTGTTTTCATCTCTGTTCTGTATATATATATAAAAAGATGTCATGCCTAGCTTCAAAATTTCCTATCTCTCAGTTTAATTAGCTTTAGGCTATGAGGTTAAAAGAAAATCTGCTTGCTTTCGATTGTACTTCATTTTAAAAAAAATATTTAATATTACGAAGTGTAAAATGCTGAAAAGTATATTTAAAGGTAATCGAACTTAAAATGTCAAAAATCCAAACATCATAATTTAACATTTTGTTTACATGCTTGTGTTCGTCATCAAAAATGATGAATTTTAATGATGGTTATGAAATTTTTAGTGAAGTTTTGGGGGTGGAATTTTGAGGTTGAACGGGATTTGGTTCCTGACCAAAATACAGTGAGCCAAACATCGTTGGTGGTCGAGGCTTGGCCTTAAGGAAGCTCGGAGATGGGAAAGCTTAGGAAAAATGGTGGTTTATTTTATTCAGCGACATGGAGAGGAAACGACACCGAAGTAGGGTTTGTGATGGGTTTTGATTGGCTTCGGTTCACCGTCGAATGGCGTCGGAGAGGCGACGTGATGAGTGTGCAGTGTAGAGGGATTAGGTTGGGAAGGTTGTGGCGGAGCTTGTGGTAAACTTTGGTGAAGGACGATGGCCTGAGGCGTCGAAGCGAGGTGATTAGAGGTGGTTGGGTTCACAGTTTCTTTTGAGTCGAATGGTCGATTTGAAACCGAAGTGTTTTAGCATGGTGCTAATGGTCGATTGGACTCTGGTCGGAAAACATGATGTGCATGGATGGTCGGCATCGAGAACGGGGTGGTCAGCATCGTATGCAAGTAAACGTGTATGTGCGTGAACGTTTATGTGCTCCAGGTGAAAGAAGAATGGGAAGGAGGAGAGAAATAGAAGGGTAAAGGAAAAATAAAGAAGTGAAAAAAATAGAGGCAAAGAAAAATAAAAAGAAAAGAATTATAAGAAAAAAATAGAAAGAAAATAAAAGGATGAAAAGATAAGGAAAAAGGAAAGTGGAAAGAAAAGAAAATAAGAAAGAAAATGAAAATAAGAAAGGGAAGAGAAAAATAAAGAAAAATGAAAGAAAGGAAAAAAATAATAATAAAGGAAAGAAGAAGGTGATGAAATCTATATTTATTTGTATGATAACTTATATTTCTTTCCTTAACTAAAAATCTAATTTTATTTTAAATCCGTAATTTAAAAGTTTGATGATATTTACAATTTTATGGAAATTGATATTATTATTATTATTTAACTTAAACTTATGAAATTAATGTTATTTTATAATTTATTATTAACTGTTTAAATTGAAATTGATTTGGGTTCAAGGGTAAACGGATATGATTAATCAAGGATTAATAAAAGTCTGATGTGTGAATTATTTTTACATCCGTTATAGACCGTTAAATTGGTTAACGATCTATATCATAGCTTAATCCTATTAGAGATTTAAATTCGATTATTCTTGTCTGTGACATCAAGTGACCAATCGAGTTAAAATAATTGGATTAAAATGATGATACGTTTTATTTGAAAATAAACTGTTGTAATAAATTTCCATATATGAGTGTTATATTTTTAATTAGTAAATTATTCTTTTAAACAATTTACCCATTTTAATTTATTATTTGGATTCAAAGATGATGGGATCTGTTATCAACAATATCTGGAACCACTTCGATTTTTAAGCATTACAAATCTTATGGGTTTGATTATGGAGTCTAATGGGCTGAAATTTGAATCAATTAAGTAAATTTGACTATTTTAAAGTAAGTAACGGTACTTAGATATTATTTAAGTATCAATGGATTTGGTTAATAAGTGGCCGGCTACAACAAGATAAAACTCGTAGTAATGTACGAGTTACCTGGGTTTTCAAGGAAGCATTATAACTTAAGTATTTCTAAATAAATGGGTTTACTCACGCTGGTTTCCAGCCTGACTCGGGTGTTACTTTATTGTAATGCTCGGGTCAGACCGAGTATTATAGAATTTCAGGTTAGGATGCTCTGAATCTCAGGAAATGAGCTGGATGGTAGAGATGTATCGATTAGATTCTATTATGTATTATGGGCTGTATAGATAGTAGTGGACGACAAGTTATTATAACTGTCCAGATTTGTGCACTTTGATATCTTGTATGTATTTTGATAGTTACAGCTTTTCTTTTGTATAAATGCTGTTATTTGTATATTATATTTTGTTCCGCTGCGATTGTGAGATTCTGTGATGTTGTTTTCTGTTTCTTCTTCTATCTCTTTTTCTTCTAAACCCTAACAGTCTGGTATTTTCATCACTCGATTGCTCGGCACTCTATATAGTGATCGTGTTAGTGTTGATTTTCGAGATTGAATATCTTCGAGCCGTTACAATTTCTTTATTTACAACCTATAACCAATTTTAACTTTACAATTATTTTAATTAATTGGACATACGTTAAAGTGGTTATCAATTATCGTGAATTAACATTTTTAACATTACATTCTAGTCATTTCTTACTAATAAACCACAAACTTTAATTTCTTCCAATATTAAATTACAAAAATCTTATTTAAATAAAAAATTTAATTATCGAAAAAATGCGGGCCGTTACACTTGTAGAAGGAGCGATAGGGCATTTGAACACGACACTCGAGGCAATGCCAGGATAGATATACGGATTGTGGATCCGGACTGGTGGTAACACATAGCAGCTACTACCGCCCACCTCGAAACACACTCCCACAATCAAAATCAAGGGTGGCCACCAAATCATCACAAAATCATAATATGGTATCGAAGAAATGTGTCCGATCGGAAGTGCGACGTCACTTGGCCCAACGCGGCTACTTTTTTATTCACATCTAAGCTGACTCACGTGAGTCAAGGTCACGTAAATACCTCATATAGAATCTTTCACCAAACCATCCTACTTCATTTCTAGAATCTCCACCATGTACATAGTTGTTAAAGTAATTTTCGGTATTGGCAGAGAGTATGATAATATTCGATCTCTGTCTCTTTAACAACCAAACACTTATTTCACACCGGATGGTTCTTTTACATTTCCAAAAAAGATTTGTAATCCATATCAAAATATCATATTCTCAAAACCATATCATTTTCGAAATCATATTTACTTTCGTAATTATATCACAGTTGAAATTATATCACTTTCGAACTCATATTTCCAAAAATAGATTAAATCCTTATTTAAAATCATCGTATTCCTCAAATATGTCATTTAAATCCCTACTTATGTTATAACATAGTTTAATCGTATTCTACGTAAAAATCAAGGATTTAAATATAAAACTTCCACTTTACAAAACGTGATATTCAGAAAATAGTTTAGATAGTTTAAAATAGTTTAAAAAAATAGTTTAAGATAGTTTAAAACAGATAAAAACGGATTAATATGGTTTGAAATAGATTAAAATGGATTAATATAGTTTAAATAGATTAATATAATTTAAAATAGTTTAGTATAGTTTAAAATAGACTTAAATAGATTAGTATAATTTGAAATAGATTAAAACAGTTTAATATAGTTTAAAATGGATTAAAATAGATAAATATAATTTATAATAGATTAAAATAGTTTAATATATTTTAAAATAGATTTAAAAGATTTAAAATAGATTAAAATGGGTTAAAATACTCTAAATTGATTTAAATAGATTAAAATATTTTATAATTTCGATTTAAGCCAATTTCCAATTCCAACCTTCAAACTTTGATTTTCAAAATAATTCAATCTATATAAATCAATTTCCTTTAAAATATCATTTAATTCAATTCCAGATTTAAGGGTTTTGAAATCGTTTAATTTAACCAATTCAGTGTCCATATATAATTTTCTATTCTATGTTCAAGTGATACAGATATTTATCATTTCAATCCACAAAATTTAAATTTATAGGTATATATTATTTCAACTCGCAATCCCAAATTCTAAATCAATGAAAATCGCTTGGGTTTATCATTTCAACCCATAACGATTTTCTCCTATTCTATGTGATCGTTCGGGTATGTACCATTTCAACCCATAGAAATTTTCTAATAATAACCAAGGGAACATGCAGTGTTATAACAATATAAATATAACATCAAATCATCCAATATCAACAATTAAACATACATCATAATCATCACTCAAATCAACCAATAAACATCAATAGATAACTGATTATCATTAATAGGTAATAAATTGACAGTTAAATTCAATATTAAATTAAAGATGACAAAATGCAATAAAAGTAAAATTTAACCAGAGTGACAATTTAAATATACCAAACATCAACCAATCAATTCCAAATCATGTCATAAATTCAATTTAACTAACATAAGATAATTTAGTAGTTGTGAGTGAGTTAAAACTCTCAGCTTTGATTTTAGCCCATAAAAATCCAAACAGAAGCACAAAAACTCAGTAGTCTCCAAATTCAAATAAATCAATTTCATGTTATCTGGAACTGAAATATGAATCCAACAGAAGAAATCGAACATGAATCAAAGTTTATTCGCAAAAGATATTCATGTTACAAGAAATATTTTTAAAAATAAAAATTAGCAGGAATTAAAAAAATTAATACTTATGTTTTTCTCAAGACGAGGCTCAAGAAAAAGATTGATAAACAACCAAGATGAGGACAGGACGTGTACGAAAAATAAAAAAAATCATGTTTAATAACAGAAAGCTTTTGGATTTGCAAGAATAAGAGCATTTGAATATTAGTGTTAAGAGAAACAAAATGCAATGAAGAAATAAATTTAGGTTATTTATAATTAGAAAATGAAGTTGGAGGGACAAAAATAAATGTCACATTTTATTTTGAAAACTCTAGGCGTTAATAATGCATAGGAAAATGTATGTAGGAAAGAAAAGTTAGCAAAACAAAGGAAAGTAAAATTTAGTATACGTGAAAATGAGATGGCAAGAATTAAATACAACCTAAAAGTCTAGGCTTAGGTATTAAATAGAAGGAGAAATGAACGGATCAAGTATTAATAATAAGGTAACTATTTTAAAACGTTCATGCAATAATTAATAACAAAAGAAATGAAGGGACCATGTACATCGCACAACCTTTTGAAATTCAAATATTTTGAAACGTAACCAAATTAACTTCATTAACTCAAATAATGTTCAAATTTGTACGCATTTAGATTTTTATCTACGCATAATAAATTATTTATACTTACTTTAAAAAATGAAAACGTTAAACTTGGTTTTCCCAAAATGATCTATTATTTCATTAAAACACCTTTTTTTGTTTAACACAAAATGTGTGTTTCTTTCTTTAAATCTATTAATTACAATCAACATTTTCTTATCTTTTAATTGAAATATTTGAATTACATTAATTGCAATTAGTTACAAAATTAAATTTCAAGACAGACAACGAAAATGGATGAAAAATAGAACAATTGTTTATTTAAACACGTTTATAAGTTTATTGTTTATACACAAGAGTAATAAATAACTTACTGAAATAGATTATTTTTCTATTCTTGTAATCAATCTGTAAGCTAAAACACAGTTCAAATAAACATATATTTCTTCTTTTAAAATCAATCATTCTATTCCTTATTTTAATGAAATTAAACCTACATTGACAAATGAAACATTCATTTTATTTGATGTAAATGTTCTTTTCATTAAATCAAACTTTTCTTATATTTTCACAAACCATAAGCTACTTTTAATTACACCTATTAATTTACAATTTAGTATTCTCTCTCTTGTTAATTGAAATTTTCGATTACATTAATTTCAGTTGATTAAGTTTCAAAACGGAGTACTTAATGAATATAATGAGAAGTAGAACAATTATTTCATATCTAATAGCAATTTAAATATATTTATACACTATTGGATACAAATAATAATTACACATTTCTTACTAAATAATAGTTTCTCTTCTACAATCAATCTTTCAGCTACCAAACATTTCAAGTAAATAAATATATGTTTACTCCATTACTAAACTTATTCTTTTTTTTATTTTTTATTTACACTCCTACTAATAAATCAACCAATACCTTATGAAATTATTAACATAGGTTTCTATCTTATTATCCTTATTTTCTACAATTGACACATTTTCTTACATTAACCACAATATTTAATTACATTTAATTCCAATTAATTATATTCTAATTCCAATAAATTGATTTAATTAGATTTCAATCTTTTTATTCAATCAAACATTACTTTATGGACATAGTCAACATTTGTTTACATCTTATTGCATTAATATTCTACAACTATCATCTTTTACCATATTAGTTGCAATATTTCAATTATGTTGAATTTTTGTCAATTTTCACATTAATTATAAATTAAAGTCCCACTAAATTCATTTATCTTGGTTTCACTCTTATTATTATCAATTATTGCCTTATGAATATAATTGACATTTATGTACATTTAATTACATTTATAAGTTTCTTGTCTACAAATAAATGTTATAACTACTTATACAACACTGATGTTATCCAATTACAATTAATTCCCTATTATTTCACCAATTAATGTAACACTGTTTATTTGATTATTATATTTTTGTCATTCCGCTGCAAGATTCTGTATTTATTTTCTTTCTTTCCCTGCTTTTTCTTATTTACCACATAACAATCCTCCCTTTTGGATGGTTTGAGTTTGACATGTGAGGTTTATTGTCGATTTTAAAACATCCAAAAAGGTGGGTCATTACATTTGGTATCAGAGCTTTGGTTTAGTAATAATCTTAGCTTGTTAGGTCTAACTCATTAGAAATAGGGAAGTAATACCCTAGAATCAATCTTTGAGTGTATATATGAGTGAGCGTATTTGTTAGTGTTATAAAAGGGTTTTGTATTAATAAATTTGTTTTGTTTTGTATTAATAAATTTTGGTTGGTACATAGGACGCTATGGCATCGATAGAGATTTCTAAACTCTTTATATGGCAAACCGACACAATATTGGTTTTGAAGTACAGGTAAATGAAATAATTTTACTTGGCATATATTTTGTATATAAAAGAATAATTTTATAAATAATATAGTCGGTGGTAATATATTTGTTTGTTAGGTAGTGAAGTAGTTTCTAATATTAGTAGTATATAGAATAAATATAAGTTGAAAATTTTAGAATTTAAGTTTCGAGATTTTAACAATTTCTTTCAAAAAGGTTTTGGAATATAATATTAGTAGTATTTAGAAGTATTTTCTGATATGAATATCTCAGGATGATTTGAAAGAAATGTCTTAAAGGAATTTTTGAAGGAAATAAGTTTTGTTTTCCCCTCTCTTTGGCTGGAAAATAATTTCGGTGATGAGTGCACGCATCATCGACGTTCATTTTTGAGTTTCAAAGTGCGAAGAATGCTGTAGTAATTTTACTGCACATTTTTTTATTATGAATCTTAAAATTTTCTAAATATGATATGGATATATAAAAGATATTATTATAGATATTATTTTAAATGGATTGAAAAGGGAACCCGGTACTTAGTTCTTAAACTTTCTGCAAATTGGAAATTTCAATTATTATAATGAAATGAAATATTGACTATCTTAAAAATTGGAAACTTTTAATATGTGTAATTAGAAGCTAGATGCTAAGCGATAAATGAAAATATAAGAAATTGAAAATTAGGAAACTGTAAATAAAAGGAAATGAAAATATGTAATTGTAACTATTGAAAATTTTGTTAACTAAATAACTAAGAGGAACTTGTGTAACATTTTATTGCATCCTAAAAGACATATATAACTTACTGTAATGTTAAAAGTTGAATTGCTAATAAGAATATATAATAGAATATTATAAAAGTAAAACTTAATTAATGAAAATTTCCGATGGAATTCTTTCTATAAGAAGAATTAAGATGTATAAGATTGTTATAAACTTAAGTTAATGAATTGATATGCTAAGTAATTGAATTGAGCATGAATACTGCAAGAAAATGGTTATAAACTTACGTAATCTTTGAAGCGAATTATAATTGAAGTAAATAGTAAATGAGAATACTACATTAATGGAATGTTTATAACTTCTGTAAACACTGAAATGATTTGGAAATACAGAGACTTACGGGCATAATACAGAGGAGTGCAGATACCTCCATGATGCCATTGAAAAAATGATTCAGCAGAAGAAGTTATAAGAGTTTGTCAAGAACCCATAGGAAGGTAGACAGGGAACATCAGACCCTGGACGTGGGCAAGCTCCACGTCATCCATAGGAACCTGTCTGAATTGTAGGTAGACTAGTCATAAACACAATAGGCGGTGGACTTCATCCTGTAGACAAGAATCGACAGGAAATGGAGCGCTATGTTAATTCCTTACGGCATGCAGATTATGAGTGTTGTTCGAATGTGGAAGATGGGACCCCCGCTAAACAGCAGCGCATGATGACAGACGATATAGTATTCAGGAGCCGAGATGCTGACCAGATGGTGGCTCCTACCATTGACCCAATGGTCATATCCATGACAACCGGGCCAGCATTTGTGAAGAGAATTTTGATTGATTATGTAAGTTCTGTTAACATCATCTTCAAAAAGTCATATGACAAAATGAAGATGGAGACGAAGGATTTAAAACCATCTAAATCCCATATCCATGGCTTTAATGGTGCAGCGACCGATGTAGTGGAGTATGTTGAATTGCCAGTTGAACTAGGACAAGGTGAACGTAGGAGGGTGTGAATCCTACCTTTCATTGTTTTGGATGTTGATACTCCATACAATGTATTTCTGGGTCGACCGACCCTGGTAGAGTTTAGGGCAGCGTTGGCTCCATGGTGTTTAACTTTGAAGTTTTCAACAGATAAAGGAGTTGGTGTGGTGCATGGCGATCGAGCAACTGGTCGTGCATGTTATGTGGCTGAGTTGAGAAAGGCCCAGCAGAGAGAGAAAGGAAAGGTTGCAGACAGCTTCGTCTGCATCTGAAACACTGACAATTGACAAGTAGTGCCGGAGCCCTTGCTCGGGCAACATTCTTGGATCTATAGAGACAGATCCGAGAGATGATGATGAGGAACCTAGGGAAGAAAAAGCAACACCGGCTGAACTGATGATTGACATTCCAGTCAACCGAGATGATCCATCGTGAGTACTTAAGATTGGATCACAACTCGACCACTCGATGGCCGAGGATCTCACTGATTTCTTCCGAACGAATCTGGATGTTTTCGCTTGGAAAAATTCTAATATTTATGGGATTTCTCCTGCTATTATGAGTCATATGTTGAACATAGACCCGAGGTACATACCAGTAAAACAGAAAAGGCGAGCCATGGACCTAGAGAGGTCCGCTGCTCTCAGAGAGGAGGTGGACAAACTCAAGGCCAATGGGTTCGTCCATGACGCCCTCTACCTTGAATGGGTGTCTAACCCTATGCTAGTGAAGAAAGAAAATGGGAAATGGAGAACTTGCATAGATTACTCCGATCTGAATAAAGCATGACCTAAGGATAGTTTTCCTTTACCCAAGATTTACCAGCTGGTTGACTCAATAGCAAGACATGAGTTACTATCATTTATGGATGCATACTCGGGATATAATCAAATCCTGCACATTCCAGTCCAAGAACACACAAGTTTTGTCACGGATATCGGGTTATATTACTATGTAGTGATGCCCTTCGATTGAAAAATGCGGGAGCAACTTATCAACGTCTAGTGAATCGAATGTTTAAAGACTAGATCGGCAAAACAATGGAAGTCTATGTGGATGACATGCTCGTGAAGTCACGGTAGTCAAACGACCACATTCGAGATTTAGCGGAGATGTTTGATATACTCAGATATTATGGAATGAAAATCAATCCTTTGAAGTATTCCTTTGGCGTTGCATTAGGGAAGTTTTTGGGTTTCATTGTTAATGCGCAAAGAATTGAAGCCAACCCGGAAAATATTCAAGTTATTCGGGACATACAAGTGCCCAGAACTATAAAGCAGGCACAAAGCTTGAATGGAAAGGTGGCTGCACTAAGTCGATTCATATCTAGAGCCATAGATAAGTGTATTCCCTTCTTAAATGTAATAAAGAAAGGAAAGAGAAATTTTGAATGGATGTCCGACTGTGAGAATGCATTCCGAGCTTTGGTAAGACATTTGGAAAGTCCTTCGGTGCCGTCGAAACCTATAGACCATAAAGTTTGTATGTGTACTTGACTGTATCCCAACATGTTACCAGTACGGCTCCGGTTCGCGAGGAGGACCAAGTTCAAAAGCCGGTTTACTATGTCAGTAAACGTTTTACGAGGGCAGAAAGAAATTATCTGAAGATTGAGAAACTGGCCTACTGCTTGGTGATTGCATCAAGCAAGCTCCATCTGTACTTTCAAGCACACTCGATCAATTTTAGACTGATCAACCCTTGCGCCAGCTACTCCAACGACCAGAAACTTCTAGAAGGATGTTAAAATAGAATATTAAGTTGAGTCAGTTCGACATTACCTACCTGCCAAGAAGGGCTATACAAGATAAAGCGCTAGCAGACTTCATCATTGAATCCACCGTGTCAGACGAACTAAACAGCCACGATGTTATTCCCCCCATTAGATGGAAACTGTACATCGATGGGGCATCTAATGACCGTTGCTCTAGGGTTAGTATAGTTCTTGTGACTCTTGAAAACCAATCAATTTGTTACGCTTTGAAGCTCGATTTCCCGGCAACAAATAATGAAGCCGAGTATGAAGCATTGATTGCTGGCTTGAAACTTATCAAAGAACTGGGAGTATAATCGGTTGAAATCTTTTGTGACTCACGATTGGTGATATACCATGTGCAGGGGGACTATCAAGTGAAGGGATAGAGACTTGCCCCATACCTTACGCGGGTTAAAGAGCTGCTAGCAAATCTTGAATATTATGATATTTCGCATGTCCCACGTGAACAAAACATAGAAGCTGATTCATTGGCAAAATTTGCGAGTATAAGCGATGCACAACAAATGGGATTGGTTCCCGTTGAAACCTTACATTCCCCGATTATAAACGTGATGGAGATAGATTTCGTATTAGAAACTAAAATCGAGAAGGAATCATGGATGACGCCATTTTTAGCAATACTTGCTACACGGGGTCTTGCCCGAAAGAAAGAGCGAAAGACGAAAAGTCATTCGTAAAGCTTCGCGATATGTGATGCGGAACAGAATAATGTATCGAAAGGGATTCTCGGTCACCTTACTCCGGTGCATTGTCTATAATGAAATAAAATGAGTCCTGAAGGAAGTCCGTGAAGGAGAATGTGGTGACCATACTGGAGGGCATACATTAGCAAAGAAAGTCCTCCACTATGGATGCTATTGGCCAACTGTAAACCGGGATGCTGCAAACTACGTAAGGGGATGTGACAAATGCCAGAAGTATGCAAAAATCCTAAGAGCTCCGCTGACGGAACTCACACAAATGGTTGGTCCCTGGCTGTTTGCAATGTGGGAATCGATATAATCGGTTCTTTACCCATATCCAAAGGTGGTGCAAAATACGTGATAGTAATGGTTGATTACTTTACCAAGTGGGCAGAAGCAGAGCCATTAGCCATAATAACTACCAAGAAGGTCATTAATTTCGTTGTACGAAACATTATATGCCATTTTGGTCTTCCATGATCTATCATTACAGATGATGGAACTCAATTCGAAAGTAGGGAGTTCAAAGAATTTTGTCAAAAGTATGGCATTGAGAAAATGTTTGCAGAAGTTGCTCATCCAAAAGCCAATGGACAAGTAGAAGCTGTGAACAAAATAATCAAGTCCATATTGAAAAAATAGAAAAGGCTAGAGGCAAGTGGGTGGATGAACTTCCAACAGCACTTTGGGCTTATAGAACCACCCACAAGTCCATGACTGGCCACACTCCATTCGCATTGGCATATGGCACGAAAGATGTTATACCCGTGGAACTTGAAGTTCCGTCACATCGGGTAACTTATTACGACCCTAAGACGAATCGGGATCTTTTACTGGAATCACTGGACTTCGTTGATGAAAAACATGAAGAAGCTGATTTAAGGGCGGCTGCATATATGCACCGAGTCGCTCGATATTATAATGAAAAGGTCCGACTGAGAACTTTGATGCAGATGATCTCGTTTTGAAATGAGTTTTCCCAGTCCCATCGCATATGAATCCCACATGGGAAGGTCCATACGTCATTGAACGGAGGCTTAGAGAAGGAACTTTCAAGTTAGTGATCGTTGATGGCACGACACTCCCCCAAGCATGAAATAGCGAGCATCTGCGGAATTATTATACTTAGTTTATTCCTTTTGTATCTTTGTTGCAATTATTTCCAGCATGTTTTTTATTTCGTTGATTCTTAGTTTTCAGCATGTAATAAGACAATTTAGTTTGTTTTTCATTAATAAAGGCTTGAAGCCCTATTTTCCATGAATTATCAATGTTTTCGTGTATGATAATTCTATGACAAAAAACTAGAGTTACATTATTCTGTCTGACATACGAACGCGCACGAACATTTATAATCTCCAAGTCCTCGGAGTGCGGACTGGATTACTCTGAGTCCCCAGAGCGTGGACTAGAGTGTAAACGACTCAAAATCTCCAAGTCCCCAGAGTGCATACTGGAGTACTCTAAGTCCCCAGAGTGTGGACTAGAGTATAAACGACTCAAAATCTCCAAGTCCCCAGAGTGTGGACTGGAGTACTCTGAGTCCCTAGAGTGCGGACTAGAATATAAAAGACTTAAAATCTCTAAGTTCCCCGAGTGCGAACTGAAGTACTCGGAGTCCCCAAGTGTGGACTAGAGTATAAACGACTCAAAATCTCCAAGTCCGCGGAGGGAGGATGGGAGTACTCTGAGTCCCTAGAGTGTGGATAAGAGTATAAAAGACTTAAAATCTCCAAGTCCCTGGAGTGCGGACTGAAGTACTTTGAGTCCCCAGAGTGTGGACTAGAGTATAAATGACTCAAAATCTCCAAGTCCTTGGAGTGCGGACTGGAGTACTCTAAGTCCCTAGAGTGCGTACTAGAGTATAAACGACTTAAAATCTCCAAGTCCCCGGAGTGCGGACTGGAGTAATCTAAGTCCCCAAAGTGCGGACTAGAGTACAAACGACTTAAAATCTCCAAGTCCCCAGAGTACGGACTGGAGTACTCTAAGTCCCCAGAGTACGGACTGGAGTATAAATGGCTTAAAATCTCCACGTCTCCGGAGTGTGGACTGGAATACTCCAAGTCCCCGGAGTGCGGACTAGGTATAAATGGCTTAAAATCTCCAAGTCCCCGTAGTGCGGACTGGAGTATTCTAAGTCCCCAGAGTTCATACTAAGAATATTCTAAGTACCCAAAGCATGAAATAAAGGATTTATGATTCTCACAAATTTCCAAGTCACGTGGAGGTGAACAGGAGTTCGGGTAACTCACTGAATGTCAAGTTATAGTAACAAGTTGGACAATAAGCTGAACAATAAAAGTCATTTGAAAGACAAAGAAACTAAATTTTATTTATCGATTCAAAATGAGGTTCCACAACAATCCCTCCAAAACTCGGAGTCAAAAGCCTATTTACATTGACAATGAAAATAAATAAAAATAATTAAATAATCTAAGCTAACTCCCGTTGAACAAGAGTGACAGCTACTTCTTTGGTTTCTTTTCCTCCCTCGTTTTCTCAGACGACTCCTCCCCATGCGTTTTTGCTTAGGCGCTTTGCTTGATGGAGAAGTAACATCCGAGGAAGGACGAGGAACTTCTAGTGGCCTGGACCCACTAAGGAGAATGACCATCAAAGGCCTGTTCAAAGGATCATCTAGATCCACAACCTGGGGATCAACTTTGATTTCAACTTTCTTTTTCTTCTCCTCCGCAAGTTGCTCCTTCATGTTCATTTTTGAAGTATGTCCAAAGGCACCTATAATCTCAATTTCGTAATTTTCTTCGGCGGATGACCGGGAGTCTCTCCCGCTTGAATATCAGGACTTAAGCATCAGGACCGAGAGTCTCTCCCGCTTGAATAGCCTCGCTCGCCTTCTCCTTCTCCTCCTTGGCGTCATCACTCTTTGGAGTTGGCTCAGGGTCAGAGCGGCCTACGCAAAATCACAAGAGACAAACGTTAGAATACAGTAACCTCTCGCCAAAGACAACGGCTCGTTGAACTTTAAGAAGAAGAGTTATATAGCAGTTTTTTGCTGACTCTCAACTATCTAAGGAGTATCACCCTCTGGAATAGGAGATAGAACATGAATGTTAAGGTCGGGGTCTTTCGGGTCGAAACCAACATGCTGCTCGAACGGATCAAGTACTGGCCGACCAGCCGATTGAATAGGGGAAGGAACTGGAGAATTGGTTCCAGATGGACCGGCAATGTCATTCTTTCCTTTTGACGAGAAGGAACCTTTGCATGTCATTCTTTCCTTTTGACGAGAAGGAACCTTTGCTGTAGAGATCCTTCGCTACAGACAAGTCTGGAGGCTCATTCCCCCTAAGAAATTCCTTTACTAAAGCCTCCTCGTCAACCTCCTCGTTGCCTGACTCAACCTTTCTGATCTTTATCAAAGTTTCCCATGCCTCGGCTAGAGATTCAAGGTAATCTTCACCAAGAAAAGTTAAGTCCCGATACATGAGGACACGGGTATTGTATTCGGCTATAAGCAGGTCGAACAAGCACTTGATCTCCTCCCTGTCAGCCTCTGTAGCCGCCTCAAGGCGAGAATCAATCTACGTGGATGCTATTCTTTTGCCCTCCTCACAGGCTTCATCATTCAGCATCTCAACTTTAGAGAGTTTGTCATCGAGCTTTGTCTTCAAGAGTCGCGTAGCAACAATCTCATCGCAATATCGTCGCGAATCTTCCGGAGCGGCAGTTTTTTCCCCTTTCTCTTTAAGGAGTAGCTCTTCCAACTCTTTGACTTGCTGGGCAAATGCATCCCTCTCCTTCTGAATGGAATCTTTCTCTAAAGCTAAGGCCCCGCAGCGTTGAAACGCTTCGTCAATTTCTTTCTTATGTGTCGCCTCCAGACGATTAACGGCCACCGCTGTGTCTTTGGTGCTTTTTTAGGCAGCTTCATGCTGAGACTTGTATGAAGAGAGCTCTTCATCCTAAGCTTTAATGATGTCTTTGTTGTAAATAGCTTCGAGCTTCAAGCGATCGATTTTGTGTTGACGCTCAATAGAGACTTCCGAGACTTTTTCAGCTAAGTGGACAAACGCGTCATGTTGAACGTAAACGTTATTGTTACAAGTAATGGCGCTTTGTTTGACATGTCTCGGAATGTGATGAATTGCCGGGAGAAATTTCGAACCATCGAAGCATATTTTCGGGAATGTGGCCTTGAGCTCAGTAAGTCTTTTCTCTACCGACGGATCATGTATAGGGCGGGAGGAGTTTTCTTGGAGACTACTGATGTTTTGGGGAGTTCCCAAGAATGCCTGGTACTAGATGAACCGGAATGTTGATCTCGGTGGGCCTCAGGCTGGGACCCCTTATGCACAGACTTCTCCTTGCCTTGCTCTAATTGAGAAGGAGGATCGCGAGAGTAGGAGGACCGGTTGTATGTTTTTATTCGATAAGACAATTCTCGAGGGCATTACTCTCGATCGCCCGTGTCATCTCTATCCCGGCGTTTGCCGAAGCCCGAATCCCGACCAGAATGTTGAAAAATGGATGACCCGTGAAGATGGTCGAGTCCATGAGTATGCACCATGTCACCTATGTAGAAATTGAATGACGACATGTTAGCCAAAAATAGAGTGATGGCTAAAATTTAAGTGCAAGGTGAAGTTCATGTGTCCGTGTGTGTCCTAGGGTTTCCCCTCGATGGCCATTTTCTTCATCTTTACATATAGGAGTTTTTCTCCTTGGTTATAGGCTTAAGCGCCCGCATCGCCTCTTGAAGGTGAATGAAGCTTAAGGGCTTCCGAATCGTTGAAGCCATAGTCGATCAAATCGTCGGGAATAGTAAGGTCTGACAAGCCATTCAAAGAACTCTCTAAGTGTTGAGGAGAAGGCTCTCTCTCCACCGGAGTGATTGTGACCTTAGAGGTTCCACCCGCTTGTCTTCTTCCTTAATTTGTAAGCCAATTTTTTCTTTCCCTTCGCGGGGGAGGCATTACTTCGATATCGTGAACCTCAACTACCGACTCCCGAGTGGGACTAACGTTCTCACTAGGTGTGTTTGACACTTGAGCCTCTCTAATCTCGCCTTCCTCGGGTGTATCAAGGGCATCACGTGCTGAAGGTCCAGTTTTCCTTTTTCCCTTGTCCAAGGCAGACCCGGTTATAGTGACGCCATGAGGAAGACTTATTCGGTGACCTTTCGCCAGCAGCCCAAACTATGAGACCGATTCGTTTGAAATAATAGATCTAATGTCTCGGTCTCCCGCGGGGGCAGCTCGGATAGCTTCAACGGCCTCAGAATACCTGGAGCCTTGGGACGCGGGCTGAAACCTGTAGAAAAACAAGAAAAGGTTTACCAAGAATGCATTTACTGGCACGTATGAATATTAATCTGGACAAGAAACTTACTCCCTTCGAGCCATCTTCTTGCAAAGTCAGGTGGACAGCGCACGTAGAACCATTCCTGCTTATACTGGGCGAATTTGCTCCACGCACCAGTCAAAATTCGACACTTGTTATGTGGCTCAAGAAAAACAAAATATGGGCTGTCAGATCATCTCTTTAAACGATAAATGTAGCAGATGTCGCCAGGTGTGGGGAGCCTAAACAGAATGCTCATGAAGAGAATGCACATGCCATATACGAACGCGTGGCTGTTGGGATGTAGTTGTGATGGGGCGATCTCTATATATTACAGCAAATCACGCAAGAAGGATTTGAATGGTGGCACGCAACCAACCAAGCACATAAATTTGTTGCAGGTTGTATATCCGACTGGGGGAAAGTGAGGACGATCTTAACCTGATGGGACCAGTACATCGTCGAAAGGAATTCCATGTATTGAGCATATATGACGAAGAGCGCTTTCGTTAATTCTTGAAGCTTGAGAATCAACCGAATTGTCTAAAAAGATCGCTGCATTTAAAGCATCGGGAGCCAAGTCAACGGACGCAATCATGGGGCTCGAAACATCTTATACAGGAGCTATCGATGGATTTGAGGTTCCAACCATTTCATGTTGAGAAGATGGTGTGGTCTATCCGAGACTGTGGCAGAACTGGATTTTCTAGACATCTCTAATGGGTGTTGGATCTGATGAAACACCTGTTTAAACTATACTTGAAAAACAATCTACATTAGATATAACAATAAAGATATTCTCCCGTGTGGTGTGTGATCTAGTGAAATCGTTCAAGTATAAGTGCCAAAGAATTAAAATTCATAAAGTTGATAAGATAAAGTTAGACTTTATATTATCATCTTCGAAGACCGTCATCACTGACCACCTTTGAGAACTTGTCGTATGATGGTTTCTATTTTGAACTTGGCATCGACACTGTATGTGGAAGGTTATCGTTTGTTTTAATCGAGTTAAACTCAGGATTATAGCTGCAGGGACGGAGAAATTATTCGTCCAGATTAGTTCGATATGCTTGATTGTTTATGTCTTTGTCCTTGTTTATTGTCGTATGATTAGTCATAGGAAGTAAGTCACGTCAACATGCACTATGTTCGAGTTGGGATGGTTCAGACTGGGTAGCCTACTACCGGACTTAATGCCAAGCGACACTGTAGAGACTCGACTAAACAACCACCTAAACTCTCTCACACGTAAAGGCTCAATAACGAGCCGCATCGCTCAGCACACTGAACCCAGCTCTTACTTCCCTTTTGCACTCCCGCTCCATCGTTCGCATGCTAAAACCATGCTGAGCCACGGTCATGCCAAGCCGCATCACTCGGCATACTGAACCTAGCCCTAACTTCCCTCCTACACTCCCTCTCCATAGTTCAGCATGCGAAAGTCATACCGAGCCACAGCCATATGTTCTCCTCCAACTCACTTCTTCGAGTAACCTAAACACCTTCTTAAATGGCCAGTCGAACGTCACTCCAACTCACATGCCACACTCAACCAACACTCCCCAACCTCACCAATTCCTAATAGGCCAGCCATACTTCCTATTCCCTCGCTCTGCAACCCAACAAGAACCGACTTCCTAAAAGCCTCTGACACCCTCTTCCTTCCTCTTCTCCATCTAACCCTAAGGTATGTTTAAGTCTTAGACTCATCTTCCTCGTCTAGACGACCGTTTGTAGTATGTAAAAAGTTATGAGTTCAGGCCTCATGTAAAACCCCTAATCAGGAGAATCAGACAAGTAAAAATCATACCTAAAGAAATGGATCGAAGCATAGGGAAATACTGGATTTGGAGTTGAAATTTGTTCAGGTTCGTTGTGGGGATAGGTCGAGAGGCAACATATTGGACTTGGGAATAAAAAGAGAGGTTAAGATGTTTGTAGGAGTTTGGAGGAAGATGAGTTCAAAAGTTTTATCGAAAGGAAGTAAAAGGAAAAGGGGGAAAAAGGAGAAGTATTGGGTTATATAGGAAAGAGGGAAGGTGAACAGACAGCGACCAGTACAACCGATCTAGGCATCTTGATGGTTCGGCATCCAAATGCAGAACGGCTCATTGCTTATGTGTCAACGAAAGGGAAGGGATCAAATATTGACTCAAAGTGTGTCGTGTTGCCACACACGACACACTTTGGGGGGCAAGTGTTACCTGGTTGTTTGACCATGCAACAAGGGGCTCGGTATAAATACCTCGTACGGCATAAGGCCTCACTCGGCACAGATGAGTCGCTTGGCACAAGGTCTCGTTTGGCACAGATGAGTCGCTCGGCACAAGGCCTCGCTCGGCATAGATGAGTCGCTCGACACGAAGCCACGGTAAGCATAAGGCCTCGTTCGGCATCTCCCCTCGCTTAGCACAAGGCCTCATTCGGCACAGATGTGTCGCTCAGCACAAAGCCTCGCTCTGCAAAGATGAGTTGCTCGGCATAAGGCCTCATTTGGCATAGATGAGTCGCTCGGCACGAGGCCTCGCTCGGCACTGATGAGTCGCTCGGCACGATTCCTCAGTGGGCATAAGTCCTCGTTCGGCATCTCCCCTCGCTCGACACAAGGCCTCGTTCGACACAGATGTGTCGCTTGGAACGAAGCCTCGCTTGGCACAGATGAGTCGCTCGGCACGAAGCCTCGCTCGGCATAGATGAGTTGCTCGGCACAAAGGCTCGGTCGGCATAAAGCCTCATTCGACATCTCCCCTCTCTCGGCACAAGGCCTCATTCGGCATCTCGCCTTGTTCGACACACCAAGCCTCGTTAGGCACACCAAGCCTCGTTAGGCATACCAAGCCTCGTTCGGCACAAGCCTGGCTCGGCAAAATGCCTAGTTTGGCATACGAGTGCCATTCGACATGCATTCATCGCTCGGCATACGAATGCCATTCAACCTGGATATGTGGCTCATCATACGAGTGTCGTTTGGCACGGAAACCTCGCTCAGCATTCTCTTGTTCCGACAACCTTGCTCGGCAATTGCCGTTCAACATCCCTGGCTCGGTGCGCAGAAGCTACTTACCATAGGCCGAGATACCTTTTTCCTAGGCCCATGAGGGAAGCCCAACCCATCTTCGTCTATAAATAGAAGGGCAGGGGCACAGTAAAAGGGACCTTTTTTCAAGAACACTGGGGAGACTCTACCGCTTTCAAGACTCGTTCTTTTTCACTTAACATTTGCATTCGAGTAGTTGGTGTACGGATTGTATCTATAATCAATTGTTTAGAAAAGCAATAAAGATTAAACTCAAAGTGGACGTAGGCAGTTATGCCGAACCACTATAAATCTGGTGTTCTTGTTTCTTATAATTATTATTGCATTCTACTACGTTATTCCTCAGTTTTAATTTACCTTCTTCATTAATCTCTCTACAAAAATTCTTCTTCGAGTGTTAGTGACCAATTCTGGTGCTAACACTTGGAAATATGTTTGAATTAGTAAATGGTAACAATGGTTAATTAATTCATTAAAATTTGATTAGTTATAAATGGTAAATAAGGATCACTTACATACTATAAACATACCTTTGGTATCCAAATTCCAAAACTTACTCCTATTAATTCACTTCAACAAACTCAAATATACACATATTTATCATTTAATTCTTTATTAAAACATTCGTTTTACGTTAATATATATGCACACTCCATTAGCGCAATCAATCAATCAATTAATCTATTCATTTATTTATAATCAATCAATTAATCTATTCAGTTATTATGTCACTCAAGCCAATTTTATTAATTAATGAACATATATCTATGTATTATAAAATGATTTACTTTACTTTTTTTAATTACTGTAATGATCACATTAATGCAAAAAAATTACAAGTTTTAAGTATATATGAAATGGGAAAAAAAATATACGTGAACATGTGTAATTAATGTACAATTATTAATTAAAGGTAACTCTAATGGATTCCACAACATTTACACAACCATGAACCCTCTGATATATTTAGAAATTTGGATATTAATGTGTGCATGTGTGTATTATCCTAAAATTCAATTCTTTTTTTCTAAAATCATACGTATTCAAAGTGAAAGTTTTATTTTTATACATCTCAAAACATGCAATTATCCTAATTAAAATGTTCATTCCATATTGACACAAAATGCAAGTTTCTATATTAAATCATTCCTTAAAATTTCATTTATGTTTCCTTTTAATTGAAACGTTTCAACTAATCTAATTCCAATTCGTTTCATTACTAATTTGAACAAATTCTAATTATAAACACAGTTTTCTTTTCTTTCATACTAATTCAAACATGTTTTATAAAATTTCATATACAACAAAATTTATACACTATTCACAAAGTAAATGTTTTTATCTTATTGAAAATCAACTTCTCCAAGATGCATTTTAAATAACAAATTACATTATTCTTTCATTAAAACATTCACTCCATCCTTTATTCAGATTGAACATTTGTTATTCCGGTTAGAAGAAAACATAAAATTTATTCTTTTCAAGTCAAAGCTTAATTTTTTTACCTTAATTTAAATTGTAAGCTCTTATGTTGAAACTTATTAATTACAATTCGCTTGTCTTTTCTTTTCAATTAAAGGATTCCAACAATTATTATTGCACTTTATATTCAATATTTGATTTCAAATGAATACTCATTATACCACAACTATTTACTGTTCATTTCATATTCCAACATTTATTTCTTATATTATTTCATTCTTATATTAACATCTATTATTACAATCAGTCATTACATTTAATCGCAGTTTATTCCAAATTAAATTCAACATATTGATTAAATAGGTAACATATAACAATTGTCACCTTTTCCTACTTTAATCACACTTATAAGTTTATTATCTTCAAATAAATGTTATAACTACTTACACCATCCTGATTTTTCCCAATTACAATAAATTACATATTATTTCACCAATTAATTATAACATTTAATTTATTCCCTTATTTACCATTTATAACTAATTAAATTTCACTGAATTAATTAACCATTATTACAATAGTACAATATGCTAATATAATAGTTCAATAAAAGTTGGAAAACATTTCTATTTTTGACAAAAAAATTCTAAGTCGAAAATTCACAATTTTTTTTGGCATAGTCTCCTTTGTACGGAGAGATCTGGAAGAAATAATATAAATAATAACAATATATAACATATTTTTCAAAATAATATGTCCCAAACCATGAGAAAGCAATATAATATCGCTAGAAAACTGTAATTTGAGAACGTACCTATTTGTCGGGCAAACAACGTTCATTTTATGAAACCAAAAGCAATAGCTATTGCTTACATAAACCTGTATACTTATATAACCAAAGATGTTAATAATTATATAAAAGTGAAATATTTAAGTTGTCTCGACTAATAACAAAACAAATCAATATAACATAATAACAATGACTTGCAACCAAAAGCATAAAATCATCACATGAAACTAATGTAATCAATCATACATCCATAGCATCCAAACAAATTATTTGTTTGGGTTTAGACACTTTTAATTGTATAGAATTATAAACAACTACTAAGTATACCATACACTCAGTGGTCATAGATAAAGCTTAATAGATTATTTATACATCCTAAATAATTTAAAGTATCACTTTCCAAACATCCATAAACCAAAACAAACAATAATTTCAAATATTATTCAAGTTCATTCTTACTAATTTCTTTTCATACCATTTACCGTTCATCAGTTTCATTCATCCATTACTATATATTCATTTGCTTACCTATGTTCTTTCCATTCAACTATTTGATCATCCATTATTATGTAAATCTCTTTATAATTTAATTTACCATTAATAGTCCTTTCACATCCATTCTTCCATATGTAGTATTATTGTATATTAAATCCATTTCCAAGTCATTTTAGTGTTTTCTGAAGTTATAATCATTCCACTAATGTAGTATTCACATTTACTATTTACTTCAACTATAATTGGCTTCAAACATTACTTAAGTTTGTAACCATTTACTTACAGTATTCATGTTCAATTTAATTACTTAGCATATCAATTCATTAATGTTTATAACAATCTTATACATCTTAATTCTTTTTATAGAAAGAAATCCATCAAAACATTTTCATTAATCAAGTTTTACTTGTATAATATTATATTACATATTCTTATTAACAATTCAACTTCTAACATTACAGTAAGTTATATACGTCTTTAGGATGCAATAAAATGTTACACAAGTTCCTCTTAGTTAGTTAGTTAACAAAATGTTCAATAGTTACCATTTCTTATTTTCATTTCCTTTTTATTTACATTATACAAATTTTCAGTTTCTTATATTTCCATTTATCGCTTAACATCTAGTTTCTAATTACACATATTAAAAGTTTCCAATTTTTAAGATAGTCAAGATTTCATTTCATTACAATAATTGAAATTTCCAATTTGTAGAAAACATAAGAACTAAGTACTGGGTCCCCTTTCAATCCATTTAAAATAATATCTATAATAATATCTTTTATATATCCAAATCATATTTAGAAGATTTTAAGATTCGTAATCAAAAAATATGTGCAGTAAAATTACTACAGTGGTCTTCCCACTTTGAAACTCGAAAATGAACGTCGATGATGCGTGCACTCATCACGGGAGTACAGAACTTATTTCCTTACAAAAGTCCTTTATCAAATCATCTTGAAATATTAATATAAGAAAATACTTCTAAATACTACTAATATTATTCCAAAACCTTTTTGAAAGAAATTTTCAAAATCTCGAAACTTAAATTCTAAAATTTCCAATTTATATTTATTTTATTTACAGTCTCATTTTTCAACCAATATAAATAAATTTCACTCCTAATAAACAAATATATTACAACCAACTATATCATTTATAAAATTATTCTTTTATATACAAAATATATTCCAGGTAAAATTATTTCATTTACGTGTATTTCAAAACCAATATTGTGTCGGTTTTCCCTATTAAGTGTTTAGAAATCTCTATCGATGCCATAGTATCCTATGTACTGACCAGAATTTATAAATACAAAACAAAACAAATTAACACAATACAAAACCTTTTATAACATTAATAAATACGCTCTCTCATATATACACTCAAAGACTGATTCTAGGGTATTACTACCCTATTTCTAATGAGTCAGACCCCATAATGCAGAGGTTATCGCTAAACGAAAGCTCTGATGCCAAATGTAACGACCCACCTTTTTGGAATGTTTAAAGTCGACAATAAACCTCACATGTCAAACTCAAACCATTCAAAAGGGAGGATTGTTGTGGGGTAAATAAGAAAAAGCAGGGAAAGAAAGAAAACAAATACAGAATCTCGCAACGAAATGACAAAATATAATAATCAAATAAGCAGTTCATGAAGCTGTTTACAAATAACATTTGATGATAATTTTACAATACAAAACCAGAGTTACATTCAACAGAAATAAATAACAATGTAGTGGAAAATCATGATGTGGTGGAAATAATATAATAAGTAATAATAGTATACAAATCTTCGTCTTCGTCCTCCAGAAAGCAGTCCTTGATATATTGAAAAGCTCAGGCTGACTCGAGCGAATTGAAAAGACAAAACAATCGAGTTAGAACTAAAAGATCTTACATAAGTTAAATCAACAGTAAATAAATATGAGTGTAACGGCGTCAAAGATGTTTACAGATTTTGACATCTCCTATCTAGTGTCTAGCGTGAGTGTAATAACTTAAGATATGTTTGGGAATACCATCTCTTAAGGATTCGTTAAACTATCTTCATACATAGTACAATACGCTATTACAATGGTGCCTACAATAAAGTAAAGTATTAAAATAGCGTTAAGGCATTACCCATATCCCCTTTAACACATGTTGTATATTTCCATAGTCTATACAGTACCGTAGGCTCCTTTGTGAGGTTTATTCAGAGGGAACTCCATAGGTATGGTACAAACCAAACTTGTAGAAGGCACAATAGGGCATGTGAACATGGCACTCGAGGCAATGCCAGGGTAGGATTCTACCAATTGCGGATCTAGACTGATGGTAACGCATAATAGCTACTACCTCTCACCTTGGAACACACTCCCGAAATCAAAATCAAGGTTGGCCACCAAAGCATCACAAAGTCATAATATGGTATTGAAGAAGCATGTCCGATAGAGGAATGACATCACTGGGCCTGGTGTGGCTCATGTTTTAGTCACATTATGCTGACTCACGGGAATCTGTGTCACGTAAAAAACCTCATACAGAATCGTTCGCCAAACCATCCCACTTCATTTCTGGAATCTCCACCTCGTACATAGTTGTTAAAGTGGTTTTCGGTATTGGCAGAGAGTATGACAATATCTGATCCCAGTCTCTTTAACAACCAAACGCTAATTTCACACCGGATGGTTCTTCTACATTTCCAAAACTGATTTATAATTTTTAAAAAAATATATTATATTCTCAAAACCATATCATTTTTGAAATCCTATTTACTTTCAAAATTATATCAGATTTGAAATCATATCACTTTCGAATTTATATTTCCAAAGATATATTAAATCCTCATTTAAATCATCATATTCCTCAAATATGTCATTTGAACCCCTACTTATGTTATAACATCATTTAATCATATTCTACTAAAAAATCAAGGATTTAAATATAAAACTTCCACTTTACGGAACCTAAAATTTAGAAAATAGTTTAGATAGTTTAAAATAGTTTCAAAACTAGTTTAAGATAGTTAAAATAGATTAAAACGGATTAATATGGTTTAAATAGATTAAAATGGATTAATATAGTTTAAATAGATTAATATAATTTTAAAATAGATTAAAATAATTTAATATAGTTTAAAATAGATTAATATAATTTAAAATAGATTTAAAATAGATCAAAATGGGTTAAAATACTTTCATTTCATTACTAATTTTAGCAAACTCTAATTATAAACACTATTTTCTTTTCATTTATGCCAATTCAAACATGTTTTATAAAATTTCATATACAACAAAATTTATACACTATTTACAAAGTCAATGTTTTTATCTTATTGAAAATCAAATTTTCCAAGATGCATTTCCAATAACAAATTATGTTATTCTTTCATTAAACATTCACTTCATCCATTATTCAAATTGAACATTTGTTATTCCGGTTAGAAGAAAACATACAATTTATTCTTTTCAAGTCAAAGCTTAAATTTCATAAAAAACTTTATCTTAATTTAATTAAAATGTAAGTTCTTATGTTGAACTTATTAATTACAATGCACTTGTCTTTTCTTTTCAATTAAAAGAATCCAACAACTATTATTGTAGTTTATATTCAATATTAGATTTCAAATGAATTCTCATTATACCATAATTATTTGCTATTCATTTCATATTCCAACATTTATTTCTTAAATTATTCCATTCATACATTAACATCTATTATTACAATCAATCATTACCCTATAGGCATAGTTAGCATTAGTTTATATCCTATTACATTAATATTCTCCAGTTTCATCTAAATTTACATTAACGTAATATTTAATTACATTTAGTCGCAATTTATTCCAAATTAAATTCAACGGATTGATTAAATAGTTACATATAGCAATTGTCAGCTTTTCATACTTTAATCGCATTTATAGTGCAAATATCCGTAAATTTCGATAATTAAATTTATTGATTAAATATGTTTTGGAATTAAATGTTGTGAAAAAATTTAAGTTTAATAACAAGAATAATAACTAGAATGAAATGTAATAATGTTAGTATAAGTTAGTGGATTACCATTTTAATGTGATTTCAATTAATTGAATTTATTAATTTAAGGCAATTAATAACTATTTTAATTAAATCTCAATTAATTGGAATGATTGTAAAGTTAAAATTTGATATAAACTGTAAATGAGTAAATAAATCAAATGTTGTATTAAACGGTGAAATTATATGTAATTAGTTTTAATTGATTAAAATAGAATAATTAATCCGTACGTGAATTTATTGGTTTGTATGTTAACAATAAACATAGAAATGTGTTTGAATTGGTAAGTTATAGCAATAGTAATTATGAATTCACTATTTATTCATTGATAATACATTGAAAATCAATTGCAATTAATTCACTTAATTAATACAGTTAATGTAAATTAAATTGATAATTGTAGAATATTAATTCAATAAGATGCAAGCTAATGTAAATTTTATTCACAATATGACGATTGACTGAATAAAAAGATTTGAAATCAAGTTTTGTAACTGTAACATCCCGCTACTGTTTTAAAACGTAGCACTAAATTTAGTTAAAAACAAATAAAAATAAATAAAATAAAAAAATCGTTATGGATAGAAAATAAAATTTGGAGTAAAACACCAAAGCGCAATTGTAATCAGAGAACAAATTGCGGCAGGGCACTATCGCGGTTAAGGGTATGAAGATTTATTTGAGGGGTATAAAATTATTTACCGAAAAATAAAATAAATAACTTTATTTTCATTCGAACGATGTTTTCATACTTATCCCTTTCATCATTATATTTTAACGGCCTAAATTATCAATGTGAAACTTATATAAGCACTGCACTCCCTTCTACCCTAACGCAAGCAACAAGACCTTTTTATTTTCATTAGACTACTGCTGCGCAAAGCAAGGTGGGTATAAATTTCTTTTTTTTCTGGTTACTGTGAAAAGATAATTTAGTTCACCTTACATTCATTTATATCAATCACGGTTTCATGTCCGTTCTAATGTTTTTCCTAATCAAAAATTATTTAGTTGTATAATATCTATATGGAAGCTATATGAATTGAGTATAATATTTAGTAAAGATCATGTAAGTTAGCATGAAAAGTATGATATATAGGAACGCAGGGCCGGCCCTGACAAGTTGGAGGCCCAAGGCTGAGAAGAAGTAACAAAGTGGTAAAAAATGCAAAACAAGGAAAAATTGTCAAGCACAAGAGTCGAAGTCAGGTACTCAAGAAGGAAGTTGAACACTTTAAACACTGAACTATATTACTTCACGAATGTATTATGAACATCTTATTATGTATCATATATATAAATCAAAGATTGAGACCCCCAGAAATCGGAGGTCATAGGCCACCGCCTTGGTGGCCTTGGGTCAGGGCCGGCCCTGTATGAATGACCATAATATTGAACGCACAGAGGTTGTTTATTGAAATAATCACATGCGATGACAAGTTGTTAAGCTAAGATTAAATGGATCCGAAAATGCATTTTATTAGTGTAAAGTCATAGCCCACAACTTATATACATTGTAGCTTGGTGAGTATTGCTTGAAGTTAGTACCATAGTCTCTACTAATAATTCATATATACAGAAGTAAGTTATCAAACTATAGTTATTTATTAGTAAATATATTCACGTTTTACTTAGGCGGCGTGCTGCTCTTATAATTTATGTTATAATGCATGTTTTATAATTAACGTACATGCAGACTTAGGTACATGCAAATTTATGTTATACTGCATGCTTTATAAAATTAGGTGCATGCTTCGAAATATAACGAACAGCAATCTACGTGCATGCTTGTAAAATGATGTGCATGCTTCTTTATAAAATAGTGAATATAAAAAGGAAAAGGGACGTATGCATGCTTTAGAAAACAATATAAAAAGTATCCATGCAAAAGACTTGATTTTTTGTTTCAAAACTTTAAATATTAATAACTCAAAATCTATGATGAATTTGAGCATGCAACCAAAAAAATATGTAAAGGAAAGTGAGACGAACAAATCGACTAGCTTTCGCCTGACCGATGGACCCCGTGGTGATCAGAAATGACACCGTTAAGTCCGCGATTGTATGGTGAACGGGAATGTTACGGTCAAAACAGAAGGTACCAACAGGACCGCATTGCGTAGTGGAACACAACGATGGTCTCGGTTCGGTCATCTAAGGTGTATAGAGGGGTGAACAAAACCAAAATGTTTTAGAGTACAATGCTACGCAATATTCCATTCGTGTACGGACCACGAACAACGGAAAAAAAATAGGATCGCGCACGAAAACGTTACGCGATCACAAAACAATAATAAAATAAACCCGTTAACTTATTTTGTAAAACTTCAAAAGAACCGGCGTTTGACACAAAACGCGTCAAACGAAAATATTTTATTTTCTAAACTAAAAATTATGGAAAAATTCTATAAATTAAATTAAAATGACGTCATCAAAAATCAAGTCTAAATTTGAAACGTATATATTATTATAATTTAAATTCAAATCCGATGAAGTTCTTCCAAATTGTGTTTACATGTTATGTTTATGAATGTTCATGATGCTATATACTGCAAGTTAATGCTATGTTGCACAAACACGACATTTATATGTGATATAAAATAGAAAACGATACCATTTTGGGGATAAATGGTATATTGAGAAGTAAATAAAAAAGAATTTGAATGAATTTAACCGATGAAGTAAACGAGACGAGGTGAGACTACTAGATGCTAGAATCCATCCTAGCGGACAGATTCAGGGTCGCTCCCTGAAACGTGATGACCTAGTCACTCGTCACTTATTGTCCAAACGATCTATTGCACGGACACAACCACGGTGACAGGCGCAGTGCAAACAGAAAACGATGAAGAATCGAGAGTAATCTCATTGATGGATATATGGTAAAATAAAGATGAAGATTACAGCACAACGGGGTGAGCGCCAACGATGAACAGGAGAAGATAGTGCAACTAATAGATCATGTGGGGCAACCCACATATTCCTGATCGAAAGATATACGGATGAAAAAGGCTGTAATATCGGTTCGATACAGAGTCTAGTAAGAGTGAATAATGAATAGGATTCACTAATAATTCCATACCTCGTAAATGAATGACCTGACAATAGTTATTCTATTGAATAATGAATGCAACTTATAAATGAATAGGATGCGATATCCCGGTTGATTAGAGTTGCAGCCGTGATTCACTTTAAATAGTGCCACGACACGCGTATTTGAATTAAAATAATTTGATGGGATGTGGGTGGGTGGGTTTTGATTATGGAGTGTGTGACATATCTATTTCTTTTAATATCACATATATAACCCAGCTCCACACATTTATATGAATCATTGTTATACTATTATACTCACAGCTAGATTTATAGCCTTACTCGAGGTTTTGTTTAGTGACAACTCCTCGGGTCAGACCGAGAGTTTTATGGATGATTACCTTTTCACGTTTTGAGGTGATTTCATACGACATTGAGATGGACGACAACTGGCATACAGTATACAAATTTAAGGTAGTTGTAGATTTAGAGCTTCATGGACGTACGCTTGCTACATGTCTCCAAGGAACTGTTAGAGTCATCTGGAGGAGAAATGTTAGATAAATACATTTAGAGTACGTTGAACTATGCTAAGTTGATTTTGTTTAATCATGTCGTATGACCTTTGTATATAATTGTCTGTGTATGTATTAGGACATCATTTTTGGGGCAGTTATGTATAGTTGCAAATATATGGTGCTAGTCTGACATTTGTTTGTACCTATGTATATGTATATATATCTATCTTTTTGGTCCGCTGTTTTGTGAAACTATTATATGTTATGTTCAGTTATGTGATTTAAATACAAATTCTTTGAACCCGTGTATACTACATTGTGTCAAGGTAAGATACGTATCATTTCAAAAATGCTCAGGTATTTTAAACATATCCATGTTGATCCGAGGTAGTGTAGACGAAATATCGCTCCTTTAATGCCCATTGGTCCGAGCTATGGACGGTAAACTTCCTCTGATAATTCGGTCACTAGAGCCGGGGCATCACAGTAATGACCCAGAATTTTGGATATTTGAAATTGGAATATTTAATTGATTTTAATATTTAAAAGTTAATTTTTAACTTGAATTCAAATATCACTGTTTGTTTGGTAATTAAATTTTTGAATTTAATAATTGAAAATTAGGTAAATTGTTGAATCTAGAGTTTCAAGCTTGTTAAAAATAATTTGAAGGCTTATAAAATTTATATTAATAATGCTGAAGATAATAAAAGCTTTAAAATTGAAATTGGAAGTGATTCGTTCAGTTTTAAAAATATATCATGCAAATTAACATTTAAAAATAGCATTCTGAGGCACAGTCTCGGAATTTAACGAAACCCATTCCATTGGATCCATAATAATGTATTATTATCGGATTTCAAATTTTGTGATGTTCAGAGTTGTCGTGCGGCCGTACAGTTGGTAAACGCGCTGAAATTTATATCGAAAGTTCAATATAATAATTGGGTTCAAAAAGCTATCTTTTCCATACGATCGAATTAGGACCCGAAACCTTTTCCATTGCTTTCGAGATAGGGGCATAACATTATAAACGCCTACCGACATGCCTCGATAGGAGATCGAGATTTTGAGTTGCATATTCGAGACGAATTAAAATTTTAAATATGACATATGTTTGACCGGTCAAAATTTTTCCCATCAACTGTCATTCCCTTATCACCTCAAGTCAATTTCCTAGCCGACCACCTTGTACCTAGACTCACCCTACTACTACCTTATCTTCAAAAATATGTCTCCTCCCTTTTCAAATCACGTACCCGATTTTCCTCTTCCTTCCTTTTTAAAAGCCCTAAACCAGATAACGAACAAAGAGAGGAAAGAAAAAAAAAGCAGAGAATCAAAAGGAAAAAAATCGTAGCCTCCCTCTGCTTTTCCTTTCTCTGACTTTAAACTGCACGAATTCATATTCTTTCGTAAATCAAAGTAGCAATGGCCGAACGAAATCCAAAGATTTGACTTCAAATTTTCATATTGTTTGCGTCTTCAATCTGGTACCCATATCGTGAAGCGTGAAGCCGATTTGGGAAGTGTGGCGTTCGCTCTTGAAGGCGACAGTGAGGCGATGTTACTTGTTTGGGTTGCACCTTTGAGCACACGCGAGGTGGATGTGGGTGTTTGTTCGTGCGAATCTGGAGTAGGCGGCGGATCCGTGATTAGTTTTCCAACCGTGATTGGGTTTCATTTTGGGTTGTATTCGATCTTGTGAGGAATGTGGCATCGTTGAGGAGGTTTTGAAGGCTGCTGTGCATCTCAAGGGAGAGAATAGCTGGAGTGATGGCTGTGATAGGCGTTGTAGCCGGAGGTTGCTGAGTGCTGTTGCTGACGTGATAGTCAGGGGATAGGTGGTGGGTTTGAGTTTGAGTCAGAGGGGCTGTGGCGTAGTAGGCACTGGGGTATGAATTTTTTCTTTTTTTCAACTTAAATTTAATAATAATATATATATGTATATATATATACAGAGAAATGAATATTAAAATTAGATTTTAAAATTTTACAAATATATATGTATAATAGACGAAAAGTTTTATAGTAAAGAAATACCGTTTTGTTATTTACAGATAAAGAGAAAAATATAAATCTAAGTCTATCTATATCAAATATACATACATGTTTTAAACCTACTATTTAATTTTAAAATAATGTGTTGGTGATCAACGTGTTTAATTAATTTATTCAATTATTTTAGTTACTAAAAAAATTACTTATTCTAGGAAAATTAGTTTAACAATTAAATTGTTAGTTTAAATTAAATTATCAAATGCTAATAGATTGTTTGATTAGTTCAAATATTAATAAACCATACAATGTTTGTACAAGGTCCAAAATCATGAAGAAAATAGTTGAGATGGAAGTGGGTTCAAACAAACATCAAAGTTGAGTTAATCTTACTCAAATTGGATTTACTGGTCAATTTAAATGGTAAAATTTAAATTATTGGTTGATTGACTGAATGTGATAATTATTATCAGTCTGGATATGATATTATATATAGTATTTTATATATTGGAGTGATTGATATTCCCGCATTATATAGCGGATGAGACCCTATGCGCTCCGCATAATAGCGAATGACCCTTTATATCACGATATCCCCCTCAAAGTGGGATTGGTATTTTATATTGTGCTAACATCTGTGGATGCAGGGAAATAGGTTGGAGGGATCCAACTGGATTCCTCAAAAATGTTGAATTTATTTTCATATTCAGTTATATGAAATGTTGGATAATCTGTGATATATTACGTTGGAGAATTAATTTATTTGATGTTAATAAATTGCTAGATATATTATGGCATTTTAAAAACATAAATATTGAATTTTTAAAGGGAAATAAAAAAAGGAAAATTTAAAGTAAGGAAATTTATAGTAGGGATGGATAAGTTTAAAAAGGTGAATTTGGAAAAAGGTAAAGGGTTGATTTTAAATTCTTATTTAATAAATTCCGGAATATGGAAAGAATAGAGTCTTGAATAAATGTGGATAAAGGGATTTCAAACATAAGGACTTAAGCAATATTGTTTGTAAGTATGAAGGAGTATATTTTTTAACGTAAGATTTAAGTGAGTTGGAAATAAATAAAGGAGAATTTTGAAATAGTGTATGAAATTGATATTTCATATTTAAATAAAGTTTTAAACCATAATAGAGGAGTAAAACTGGAATTAATGGATTTTGGGATAAATTTAGATAAATCAAGAAATAAATTTTAAAGGGAATTTAATTCAGGAAATCGATTTGAAAATTGACTAAGTGCTTTGGAAATAGTGATTAAAAGAAGAACGAGACTATGGAATTTATAAACTAGGTTTATAAATAAAACGAAGTAAATACCAGTGGATATTTAATATTTTAAATTCACGATGGGAATTTATAAGGAGATGGTAATTCATTTTAAAAATAAATAGTGGTTTTATTTTTAAAAGTTTGGAAAAGGAAATTTATGGGATTGGGACGTAAATTAAATTGAGATAAATCGAGAAGGATTTATAAATGATTAGACGGGCTATATTGAAGTGGATAGTGTATTTTCCTGACAAGCTAAGTGTATTTCCAAATGAAGGTTTTTAAGTATAAATTAGAAGTTTGAAAGATGTCTTAAAAGATTGTTTAGAGAAATTTATTATTTAAATTATTTTAAAAATTTTAAAAGTAAATATTTATTTAAGTTAATTATAGTAGTTAGTTATTTTAAAGGTTAAATTAGTATTATGATTAAAAGATAATTATTAAATATTTATACTTTGTATAATAGTTTTATTTTAAAAGTAGTTTTGTCTAAAGTTTTACTTGGGGAATTATTATAGAATTTCATAACTATTATTTTGAATAAAGCGATTTAAATAGTTTTATTCTAAATGCTTTAAGTGTATATTTTTGGATAAAGTGATTTAATTTATTTGAAATCTAAATTTAATAAGACTTGGTGTTTTTTAGTGGAAATAAAATAATTGGTTGAATGATTGTTTAAGATTGATAGTTAAATAATCGGCTATCAATATTGGCCAATGCGCTGATCGTTTCGAAGAGACCGGGATCGGATTTAATTATCCGAAAACCACTTTGATCCGGTTTGAACGTAGCAAATGAAGACTGTGAAGATGATGAAGATGGTGATTCGGTTTGTCCAGACCCAGGAAAACTTGTATGGACGAATGCTATCAGACCATCATCGTTGGAGGACGATGGGCATTCTAAGTGAATGTGTTCTTTACAAGGTAACGCTTGGCCGCAAGATTCATCAACCGGGAATGGTTAAAACATGGAAGGTGCAGCAAGGCTAATTGGGTAGCACCCTACTAGGGTAAGGTCGTCCATGTCTAGAGTCCCTTTTGATCTCGGCTGTGTGGACGGTTTCTGATCCCAACCGTGGGGTGATCTTATTCGGACTATCCAGTAAGGGATCGCTCCGGTCTTGTGTTGCAGAGGATTGGGAGTGGTCCTCGGTACTCTGATCTAGGCTAGGTACTGTGATGGGCGGTACCCCAGTAGCCCTGCCATTGTATGAAATACAATATCCAATAAGCGCCCGTACGGTTTTGGTTATGTCCAACTATTGCTGGAACGTGAGATGCAAGCATTTCAGCTAGATTCTATTTTACTTTCTATAGACACTGCGGATTTGATAAAAATATTTTGGTTATCATAAGGTAAAAATCCGGCATGTTTATTTATGGTGTGGTCATACGAGATTCCTTTGATTTCAACGGATTTTGAAAATTTTAATAATTCAATTGAGTGTGTTTTCTCATGCTGGTTTTTCAGACTGACTCGGGTGTTATTTTATTATAATGTTCGGGTCAGACCAAGTATTACAGATTCAGGATAGGATACTATGGAGCCCTGGAGACGAGCTGGATGTCGAGACGTATCACTTGTACTTGGTGTATTATTCCGCTTTGTGTGGTATGATGTATATTCAGCCTTGTGAGGAAAAGTTATTATAACTGCACAATATTGTGTAATTGCTTGGTGTTGTACTCTGATGATGTAATGTATAAAACAGTAATAGTTATTTTTGTATAAAGATCAATTGTTATCTATTATATATTGTTCCACTGTGATTGTGAGATTCTATGTTGTTTTCTATTTTCTTCTTCTACCTCTTTCTTATTTTTCCCTGATGAATCGTATTTATGTCCAATTTGAGTTGAACTGACGGGGAATATTATCGACTCAAAGGGGTACGGATTTGGGGGTCATTACAGTTTGATCATTTTATTAGGTTTTAAATTATAATTAATAAATTTATTGTAATTTGAATTGGAACGCTGCAATTAGCGCTAATAATAGTTGAATTTGACATGGAAAATGTTTTTCAAAAATTAAAATTACTATTTAATCAAAAGTGATAAAAATTTGTTAGTTATAAAATTCGAATTTTGAAAAGCGATAAATTTAATTTAATAATAATACATTTAATTAACGTGAAAATAACCATTTTGGCGTTATCTTGGATTTCGACGAAACCAGTTTCATCAGATCCGTAACAGTGAATTATTATAGGGTTTAAAGTTTCACAATGATCAGACTTTTCGTTTGATCATGCGGGCTTGAAACTCCTAAAGATCGAATTAATTTAATTCAATTGAAATAAGCTGATTTTAAAAGCTAACTTCTTCATATGATAGAATTAGGACTTGAAACCTACTCTATTGAGTTTAAAAATATCGAAAACCTATATTTCAATATATCGGATGATCTATTTTTTGTTTCGGGGTCAGAACGAGCTTTTTGGGTCGCGTGGTGGTTTCGATCCAACCCTGCCTATATATAGACTGTTATAAACCCTAGTTGTTTCTCATTTTATTATTTTTTGTACATATATCTTCCTCCTCCCCTCAAACTTCAGAACATCAAACCTAATTCCCAAATTCCAAAATTTAATTTGAAAAAAAAATGCCCCGGTTTTACTTCGAGTCGGGAAGATATTTACTTCGAGTTTCAGAGGCGAAAACCCTACAGCGACTTGGGGTCGGAGACAGTTCCATGCCAAAAAGGCAGATCTAGTGCACTTCGAGTTCCAAAGGAAAAAATCCTGTAGCAACTTCTGGTCAGGAGCCAAATGACTCGGGTCTCGAGTCATTTTGGCAAAAACTCAGAGCAAGCACCGAGTAAATGAGGCGGCGACTCGAAGTAAGACCTGAAGTCGAAATTTTCCAATCTTCTAACGTTGATAACTTTTGCATATGAGCTCGGATTCATGCGATGTTTTCTCCGTTGGGATCATATCGTAATTCCGGACATTTTGGAACTGATTTAGCTGCATTTTAAGACTATCAAATTTTAGTCTAATTTTTTGATTTTAAATCGACGACAAATCGAAGTTGAGTGTTTTAACCCACTCACAACCACAAAATTATCTTGTGTTGATTAAATTGAATTTATTATGTGATTTGGAATTGATTGGTGGTATGTTTAAATTGTCATTCCAGTTAAATATGGCTTTAATTGCATTTAACCGTTATTTAATTAAATATTAAATTTTAACTCGCCAGTTTATACTTGTTAATGATAATCAGTTATCTATTGATGTTTACTGATTGATTTGGATGATGATTGTGATGGATGTTTGATTGTTGATATAGGATGACTGGATGTTATATCTCTATAGTGTTATAACACTGCAAGTTCCCTATGGGTTGAAATGATACATACCCGAACGATCAGAGACATTAGGGAGGAATCGTCATGAGCTGAAATGATAGACTCAAGCAATTTCATGGATTTGTAATTATTTCGGGATTACGGACTGAAATGATATACATCTGTAAATATAAATAATTGCGGGTTGAAATGATAAATATCCGTATCACTTGACTATAGGGTAGAAAGTTATATACGGACATCGGATTGGTTGAATTAAATGATTTTAAATCTTTAAACTTTGAATACAGTTAAACGATATTTTGAAATAGAATTTGATTGATATAAATTGAATTGTTTTAACAAAATTACTTAAAGGATTTAAATTGAAACTTTAGAGTTGAATTTTGAAGTATAAATGAAATTTATCGAAATTGTGTTATTGAAAGTTGGAAATCGTAACCCTGAAATCTATAGAAATGTGAATAGCATAAAATTGATATTTTAAGATTTGAAATTGGGTTCTGATTTGAAATTCAGATAAGGTCCATATTTTTTGAAATGGAAGAAATGGTTTAATTTTGATATTAATTCCAAATTAATTGTTTTAATATAAATGATTTAAAGATTTATTATTTTAAAATCCTGGTTTTAAGGTTTTCAAACTATTAAACTAATTTAAATCAAATTTCAACTATTTTAAACTATTTTAAATCAGTTTAAACTATTTTAATTAATTTTAATCTATTTAACCTAATTTAACTTATTTTAACCCATTTTAATCTAATTAACTGTAATCCATTTTAAATCTATTTAATCCATTTTAAAACTACTTAATCTATTTTAAATCTATGTAATCTATTTTAAATTAAATTTAAACTATATTAAACCCACCTAAACTATTTTAATCTATTTTAAACTATTAAAACCATTTAAACTATATATAAAAGTGTTTTAACCATTTAAAAGATATTTTAAACCATTCAAACTATTTTTGAACTATATAAACTATTTTCTTAATTTCAGGTTTTGTAAAGTGGAAATTTTATATTAAATTCCTCGATTTAAGGAGAATACGATTAAAAGATGTTATAACATAAGTTGGGATTTAAATTACATATTTGAGTAAATATGATGATTTTGAAATGCGGGTTTAACCTATTTTGAAAATATGATTTCGAAAGTGAATATGATTTCGAAAGTGATATGGTTTGAATAGAATATGGTGTTTTGATATCAATTTTAAATGTTTTTAAAAATGTAAAAGAACCATCCAGTGCGAAATAAGCATTTGGTTGTTAAAGAGACCAGGATCAAGTATTGTCATACACTCTACCAATATCGAAAACCACTTTAACAATTGTGCACGTGATGGAGATTCCAAAAATGAAGTAGAATAGTTTGGTGTACGATTCTGTATGAGGTATTTACATGACCCTGACTCCCATGAGTCAGCTTAGATGTGACTAAAGTAGGAGCCATGTCGGGCCAAGTGAGTTCGCACCTCCGATCGGACACATTTCTTCGATACCATATTATGACTTTATGATGATTTGGTGGCCACCCCTCGATTTTTAATTATGGGAGTATATTCCGAGGTGGGCGGTAGTAGCTACTATGCGTTACCACCAGTCTGGATCCGCAATTGGTATATCTACCCTGGCATTGCCCCGAGTGTCGCGTTCACATACCTTATCGCGCCTTCTACGAGTTTGGTTTGTACCTACCTATGGAGTGCCCTCTGATAGCCCTTCAGTTTATGGAGGAATTACGGTAACACATAGACTGACAATGTATAAAATGTGTTAAGGGGGATATGGATAACGCCTAACGTTATTTTAATACTTTACTTTACTGTAGACACTATTATAATAGCGTATTGTACTATGTATGTAGATAGTTTAATGGATCCTTAGGAGATGTAAATCCCGAACATCTCTTAAGTTATTGCACTCACGTTAGACACTGGATAGAGATGTGAAACCCCGTAAACATCTCTGATGTCGTCGCACTCATATTTATTTATTGTTGATTTAACTTATATAAGATCTTTTAGTTCGGACTCGAGTGTTTTGTCTTTACAATTCGCTCAGGTCAGTCTGAGCTTTTCAGTTTACTGAGGACTGCTTTTTGGAGGATGAAGACGAAGATTTTGTACTATTATCTTTTATTATATTTATTCCATTGCATCATGTTGTTCCGCTGTATTTATTTATTACTTATTCTTGTTTTATGTAACTCTGGTCTGTGTTATAAAGGTTTAATCAATGTTATTGGTAAACAGCTTCATGAACTGTTCATTTGATTATTATATTTTTGTTATTCCGTTGTGAAATTCTGTTTCTATTTCTTTCTTTCTCTGCTTTTTTCTTATTTACCTCCAATAACAATCTACCTTTTTGAATGGTTTGAGTCTGACATGTGTGGTTTATCGTCGATTTAAACTGTCCAAAAAGGCAGGGCATTACATATAAGTTTGTTATCTTCAAATAGTTGTTATACCTACTTACACCACCCTGATTTTTCCCAATTCCAATAAATTACATATTATTTCACCAATTACTTATAACATTTAATTCATTCCCTTATTTTCCATTTATGACTAATTAAATTTCAATGGATTAATTAACCATTGTTACAATTTGCCAATTCAAACACATTTCCAAGTTTATTGTTGATTGACAAAATAAATAACTTCAAATTGATTTTATCTTCTTATTTTAGCAATATGTAACTTTACAATTTATTAAAATTATTTGAGATTTCATTCAATTAGTCATTTATTATATTAAATTAACATTATTAAACCCTATTTCTTTATTTGCAACCCATAACCAATTTTAACTTTACAATTATTTCAATATTGGACATACACAAAAGCAGTTATCAATTGTCCTGAATTAAAAATTTTAACATTACATTCTAGTCTTTTCTTATTAATAAACCACAAAATTTAATTTCTTCCAATTTTAAATTACAAAAATATTATTTAATTTAAAATTTTAATTTTCGAAAAAATGTTGGTCGTTACAAACTGGAACCGAGATATGTTGGTTCCTTTCAGATTATAGAGAGGATTAGGAAGCTCGTATACAGTGTAGGGTTGCCGAGCAATATGGCAGGTGTCCATAATGTGTTTCATATGTCTCATCTTCGCAAGTTTGTGCATGATCCAAAGACTAATATACCTCTGATAGAGTTGAAAGATTTGATAGTAGAACAGAATTTGACCCTTCTTAGACAACTAGTTCGGGTTGTAGCGTGAGATGAGAAAAGGTAAGAAACAAGACGGTCAAGTTGGTGAAAGTTCAGTGGAGCGACAACGAGATGAAATGTACTTGGAAGATAGAAGATAGGATTAGAGATACTTATCTTGATCTATTGTGAGGGTATGTTCTATAT